>CM033444.1:12889680-13489680 GCA_019425775.1 Rafetus swinhoei | reverse complement strand
TGACTTCAGACCATTTCTCCAGTTTGTCCAGATCATTTTGAATTATGACCCTATCCTCCAAAACACTTGTCACCCCTCCCAGCTTGGTATTTCTATATATATCTATATCCCAGCTAGATAATTTCATGGAGGTTAGGTCCATAAAAGGCTATTAGCCAGGGGATAAAATGGTGTCCTTGGCCTCTGTTTGACAGAGGCTGGAGAGGGATGGCAGGAGACAAATCGCTTGATCATTGTCTTTGGTCCACCCCCTCTGGGGCACCTGGTGCTGGCCACTGTCAGCAGACAGGATACTGGGCTAGATGGACCTTTGGTCTGACCCGCTACGGCTGTTCTTATGTTCTTATGTTCTTATGTATCATCTGCAAACTTAATAAGTGTCCTCTCTATGCCAATATCTAAATCGTTGATGAAGATATTGAACAGAACTGGTTCCAAAACAGACCTCTGCGGAACCCCACTTGTTATGCCCTTCCAGAAGGCTTTTGTACTGTTAATAACTACGCTCTGAGGCTACGTCTATACTGCAGGCTTTTTGCGCAAGTGTGCAAAAACTTGCCGGGTGTCTACACTGCACGCGCGTTCTTGCACAAGTAAATTTACAATACAGTGTCGGAAAACAGGGCTTCTTCTGAAAGAGTTATTCCTCTCCCCACGAGAAATAAGCCCTCTTGCGCAAGAGCTCTTCCACAAGAAGGCAGTGCAGACAGGCAATATGAATTTCTTGCACAAGAAACCCCTATGGCTAAAATGGCCATCACAGCTTTCTTGCGCAAGAGAGCGTCCACACAGCCATGGACGCTCTTGCACAAAAGCACATGTCAGTGTGGACGCGCTCTTGTGGAAGACCTTTTGCACAAGAACTCTTGCGCAAAACAGTTCTTGCACAATAAGCCTGCAGTGTAGACGTAGCCTGAGAGTGGTTATCCAGCCAGTTATGCACCCACCTTATAGTAGCCCCATCTAAGTTGTATTTCCCTCGTTTACTGATAAGAAGATCATGCAAGACCATGTCAAATGCCTTACTAAAGTCTAGGTGTAACACGCCTACCACTTCTCCCTTATCCACAAGATTTGTTAGCCTATCAAAGAAAGCTATCAGATTAGTCTGACATGATTTGTTCTTGACAAATCCATCCTGGCTGTTACCCATCACCTTATTATCTTCCAGGTGTTTGCAGATGAATTCCTTAATTACTTCCTCCATTATCTTTCTTGGCACAGAAGTTAAACTGATTGGTCTGTAGTTTCCTGGGTTGTTCTTATTTCTCTTTTTATAGATGGGCACTAGATTTGCCCTTTTCCTGTCTTCTGGAATCTCTCCCAACTTCCACAATTTTTCAAAGATGATACCTCCTCTATTAGCTCCTTGAGTATTCTAGGATGCATTTCATCAGGTCCTGGTGACTTCTAGGCATCTAACTTTTCTAAGTTATTTTTTTATTTTATCTTCTAAACCTACCCTCTTCCCACTTGCATTCACCCTCTTCCCACTTGCATTCACTATGTAAGGCATTCCTTCATCCTCAGACTTCTTGGTGAAGACAGAAACAAAGAAGTCATTAAGCACCTCTGCCATTTCCAAGTTTCCTATTTTTGTTTCTCCCTCCTCACTGAGCAATGGGTCTACCCTGTCCTTGCTCTTCCTCTTGTTTCTAATATATTTATAGAAAGTTTTGTGCTTTTGCCTTTCTAATTTTGACCCTGCATACCTGTATTGTTCGCTTATATTCATCCTTTATAACTTGTCCTAGTTTCTACTTTGTATATGATTCCTTTTTAATGTAAACTATATGATTCCTAGTTTCTACTTTTTATATGATTCCTTAAAGTTTGCGCGTACACTACAAGCAGTTATTGACATAAAGTCAAAATAATGTTGAGCTGGAGGACTTCTTACTCCGACTCCTGTAACCCTCATTGTACGAGGAATAAAAGAAGTTGAAGGAAGAGTGCTCTATTTAGAAATAAATGCTATGTAGACACTCCCAAATTCTAAAACCTATTTTGACTTAAACTACACAATTAGCATAGCTCAAGTTGTTTAGCTTATTTCAAGTTTAGTCCTGCTGTGTAGATACACCCTTAGACTATCGCCATGTCTAGATAGAGTAGACTATCGCCATTTTTTGGAAAAAGCTCTGCAAATTGCACTCTGCAATTTGCATAGCTTTTTCGGATTGCTTTTCCCCCATTTGGTCCCATCTAGACAGGCCAAATGGTGGGAAAGCCTCCTCTTTCGGAGGAGCCCTTATTCCTCGTAGAACAAGGTATACAGGGCTCCCCGAAAGAGCGCTTTTGCTCTTCCGCAAAAAAAGGCGGAAGAGCAGATGTGTTCCCTGGATGCAGGGGAGTTTTTCCAGGATACCTCTGATATCCTGGAAAAACCCTCCAGTCTAGAAATACCCATATAGATGGTATCATGAGATTTCATGGGCACAACCCACTTCTTCAGATGAGAAATACAGAGCAAGGGGCCCAAACTTTGAAATATAAAGCAGAAAAAGAGGGCCGGGGGGGGAGAAAGAAAGGGGGAAAACTGTCATTTAAAGTGTCCCTACTAAATGAGACTAAGGGTATGCCTAGACTGAGGTGCTCTTTTAGGATACTAGAGGTAGTCTGAAATAGCTATTCCGCGTCTTTTAAACATGCTAGTTATTTAAAACTAACAGGCATTTCAGAATTATGCTTTATTTCAAAATTAACCTACTTATTTCGAGCTATGGGGTGCAGTCTAAATGCACCCTCATAGAGTGGGCTGTAAGGGCCTGATACTTAGCTTTTGATGTCATTCGGGTGTTGAATATAATGGCCAGGGCCATAACAAGGGTGGGGCAAGTGGGGCTCTCACTCCAGGTGCATCATAATCAGAGGCACAAAGATTCAATAAATAGAACTAATAAGCTGCAAAAGTAAAGAGAAAAATTGGGCTGGGAGGCCTTTTTGGCAGCATCTCAGAGCAGGAATCCCATGGGCTGATCCCACACTGCAAGGCAACTGGGCTTGAACCCCCGCCCCAGCTGGACTTACATAAGAGTGTCCATACTGGGTCAGACCAACTATCCATCCATCCCAGTATCCTGTCTGCTGACAGTGGCCAATACCAGATGCCCCAGAGGGACAGATCACAACAGGTAATCCTCATGTGATCCCTCCCCTGTCACCAGGGGAAATTGAGAGGAGGAGATGAGGGGAGAACTGGCTGGTGGGAAGCAGGGCTGGTTGGGGGCAGCAGGGCTGCCTGGAGGAGATGGGGGGGGGGGGTACCAGCCAGTGGGAAGCGGAGCTGGCCGGGAGGGGGTTAGCGGGAGCGGGGCTGGCTGCGGGAGGAGAGTGGGGTGAGAGAATCAGCTGGCGGGGAGTGGGACTGACCTGGGCGCACGCAGATCCCGGGGCACTGCTCGTCCCACACATGGTCCCAGCGAAGCATGAGCTAGTCCAGCCCCGGGGATTCCCTCCCGCCCTGGCCTGCTCCCCCCTCGTGTAGTTGTGCACTGCCTGGCTGGTAGACACTGGACTGTGTGGTTCAAAACTGGACACCTGGGAACCCTACTTCTGACCTCCATCCCCACAGAACTCTGGGCCCTGGAGCAGCATAACATGAGCACAGGTGGAGGGTGGGGTTGCCAGATGGTTTCAATAAAAATACTGGACACACTTGACGTGACATCACAATCGACATTCCATCTGATTAAGAAAATACCCGACAATTTCTATTTTCTCAATTTGTTTTCTGAACAGAAAGCTCAAACACTGGACTGTCCGGTTCAAACCTGAACCCCTGGCAACCCGACAGAGGCAGGGGGTTCGGCTTCGGCCGGGGTTCAAACCGGGGGCTGCTGCTGCGGCAGAGACCTCACTGGAGGGTCTTTCGGGTCAGACCCTGCTGCAAAAGGCCGGAAATTAGAGCTGGGCAGGAAGCAGCGTTTTCAATGTTGACAAGAAAATCCACAAGCTCATCGCTCCCCCCCAATCCTGATAGAAAACACGTGACAATCCGGCCCACACAATGAGGTTCCCAGGCAGTTTCAGGGGGGACCCAGTGAGTCTGGAACAGGAGACGCTGAAAGAACAGCCAAGGGGCTGGTAGCGCTTTAGAGGGGAACAGAGCAGGGAGCTGGGAACAGGAGGGCTGCGGGCAGGGCGGGTTGTCATGGGCCAGGGCTGCTCTGCCCTTCCCCCCCGCCGGTGCCTGCGCGCAGCCCCTCGCGCCGGGTCCCTGTGGGCAGCGGCAGATATAGGGCAGGGCGAGCGGGGCGGCTGCCCCGGGCCCCGCGCTTCAATAGGCCCCGTGCCAGCGGGGTCACTTTCTAGCTTTCGCCACTAGAGGGCGCCGCTGCCCCGCGCCTCACAGGGAAGCCACGAGATCCAGGGAGCAGGTGGTACCCGGGCAGGGAGATGCCGGAGCGTGTGGGCAGCGCTCTCAGGGCCCGGGCCCGCAGAGCATCCCCCCAGCGGCTGCAGTTCTGTCTAGAGCAGCCCGGCCGGCCCGCAGGCGCTCTGGGGTCTCTGCTGGTGGGTGGGGACCGTGAGGCGCCTTTCCCCAGCTCCGCAGACCCAGACTCGAGACCAACTCCTTGAAAGAGTAAAAAAGAATAAAGCGGCAGCTTCTGCAGCCCGGCCCTGGGAGCGACTCGGCAATGCGGCGCTGTGCCTAGCCCTGCCCCACCCCACATCTCCTGCTCCCCAGCTGCCGCCCGATCCTGCAGCCAGAGTCCTCTGCCCCAGCATGGGAAGGGGTGGTCTCGCTGTGGGGGAGCCCCGTCAGCCCCACACTAGCTGGTCTGTGCCTGGGCGGGGGCTGGGCATCTGGGGCTGTTCCCTTCCTGCCCCCGGCCCCCAGTCGTAGAGCAGCCGGAGCAGCCGGGCACCGGGGGCCCACACAGCTGCCTTGGTGCGGACGCAGGGTGACTAAGCCAGGCGGCTGCCCGCAGCCCCAGCCAGGAGGGACCCAGCCCACAATCTGAGCAGCATCAGGCTGGCAGAGCGCTCTGCTCGGGCAACTCCTGGGGGGGGCGGGGGGCGACAGTGGCAGGCGCATTTGCTGTGTCCGAGCTCCCTTTCTCGGCAGGGGCCAGTCGGGGCAGCCTCTATGGCCCCTCCTCTGACCCTGCATGGAGCCTGAGGTGCCGTCTCCTTTCCCTCCAGCAGCTCTGCAGGCTCCTGAGAGGCTGCTGGCTCGGACACAGCAGCCAGCCCCTTCTAAACCGGGTCAGGATTTCCCTGCTCCCCGGGTGCCTCACTGCTCCAGTGCCTGGGGCTGGAGAAGGGGCTGATGCTGGGGAGAAGCCCTTTTTCCACCGGCTGTTAGAGACCCAGCTGCCAAAAGAGCTAGACAGCTGTAACCGACTTAAATACGAATGGAAATGTTTAATTATTAATGCAGACTGGTGTTTAAGAATGAATTATAATATCATTAAAATAAAAAATTATCCAACTAAATTAAGTTTCTATCAAATTTACCCAATTCACATGTAATATGAAAATAGCTTCAATTTGTGCATTTGACGCCTTTTTCTATTTTTTCTCCATAGGGGGGCCCCCTCGAAATTGTGGTGCCCTGGGCCCCGCAAAACTCTCATCCGCCCCTGCCTGTGGGCGCTGCTGGGGCTGCCGCTGCCAGATCCCCGGGCCCCGCTCGGGTCTTTCCCAGCGGCCTAGGCCCGGGCCCCTGCAAACAGCCCAGGCAGCGGCTGTTCTCCTCCCCGCCCCACGAGACACGGAAACGCGCGCGGGCCGCTGCCCGGGCTGGACGCCACTTATGGAGTGTGAAACCACCGCCCCTACACCCCGTATGTGTTGGGGGGAGGGGTGCACTGTAGAAACCGCCTTCCGCAGCGATTGTTTCCGGAGTGTTGTCTGGGGTCACCGAGCATGTGCAGCAGTAACACGACAAGGGATTGGTGCAGAGATGCAGGCGGGGTTAGAATCATCCGGTGGTTCCCAAAATTTAGGGCATCACCCCCTCCTCCCCCCCTTTTTATTTTTGAAAAACCCTCCCACCCCGCCCCAGCCAGAAAAAAAAAGCATCAAAACTTGAGGAAAAAAACCTGCCCAGGGCAGCAAAACTTGATGGGAGGGGGGAGGCTGGGTCCCCCCTGGAATTTCTTCACGCCCCCCCCCAGTTTGAGAATCCAAGATCTAGGCAAACTCAGCTCTAGTGGGGGGAGGGGTGCCAGGAAAACTCCACAACACCGAGCGCAAAGCCCCAGCACGGGCAGGGCAGGTTCAGATTTCCAGCAATGGGAGTTGGGCACTCTAAGGCCGTGTCTCTGGGTACCAGCCATTCCTCCTGTGATGATCACATAGAAAGTCCTACAGCAGAACTGCAGTGAACTCGTTGACACAGAAAGGAAGAACTTCCTGATGGCAAATCCCTGCTCCTGATGCTAGTCACCCTTCCCCTACCTATACCCAGCTCTTTAAGTATCAGGCCAATTCTAGGAAAAAGTCCTATAACAATGGTTTTCAAAAATACTGAACATGGCTAATTGAATGATAAGCTCTCCCTAAGGCACAGACTGAGAAACAATCGCCTGTAGACTTGTGATGCTTTGGACTCTCTTTCCCCTGTAACAAGGCAACTTGGCTGGTGCTCTAGCCACGTGGTGGAGTGGCTTCAAGGTTTCTTGCCCCTCTTCTACACATCGCTGGAGCAGGGGAGAGGTCCAGGTTGGATATTAGGAAAACTATTTCCTAGGCAAGTGGGGAAGCACTGGAATGGGTTCCTAGGGAGGGGTGGAATCTCCATCCCTAGAGGTTTCTAAGTATTGGCTTGACAAAACCCTGGCTGGGTTGATTAGGTGGGATTGGTCCTGCCTTGGGCAAGGGTCTGGACTTGATGACCTCCTGAGGTCTCTTCCAGCCCTGGGATTCTATGACCAGCTGATTTTGTCCTGCTGCTCTTGGACTCTGCCTTGGAGCTGCCCCCTGGCAGGCTCCTGCTTGCTGTACAAAGTGTGGGAGGTACGGGGGGGGGGGGGATTGCTGATGTCAGGGTGTCCCTCCTCACCACACTCCTGTACCCTATCACCACACAGAGAGAAGGGGCTGGTGGGTGCTTAGGAATGACACTCTCTGGCACTCTATGGTAACTGCTGTTCCTGGAAGTGGCTGGCATGTCCCTGCAGCCCCAGAGAACATCACTGCTGGGGGTCTCCATACACTGTCCTTGCTGCACAAACTGCACCTGCAGCTCCCATTGATCAGTAATGGGGAACCGTGGCCAGTAGATGCTGTGGGCTCAGTGCTTATAGAGGAGGGGCACCAAATGGCATCATGCCAGTGGCTTTCAGGAGTGGTGCAGGGCCGGGCCGAAGTAAGCCTGCCTTAACCTCACTGGTGAAGCACCAGAAGCCATCACAGTTAAACAGAGCCCAGCCAGAGCCTGCTTCCTGAACCCCTGTCCCAGCCCTGAACCTCCTCCTGCACCCAACCTCTTGCCAAAGATATGAGTCCCTCTACACCCAAACTCAGTGCCCGAGCTTGCAACCTGTAGATCCTCCTGGACCCCATTTTCCCACCCTGGGCCAAGACCAGAGCCCCCCCTACACTCCAAACCCATAGGCACAAGCACAAGGCCTTCTCCCCAAACCCCTACCCCAGCCTGGTGCAAGTGATTGAGGTTGGGGGAAGAAGAGGGATGCAGTGAGCATAGTGAGGCCTCAGAGGAGGGGCAGGGCACCCCCACACACACAGGGCTAGAGAGGGGGGTGCGGCTGGGGCGGGACGGAATCGAATCCCCGGGGCCGGACTCACCCGGGCACCCCACCGGGACTGTGCATGGAGCGGGCAGCCCCTCGGGATCTGCGTGCGCTCAGGACAGCCCTGCCCCCCCCCCCCAACCGCCTCCCGGCCAGCCCCGCTTCCCGCCAGCCGGTTCCCCCCGGCCAGCCCCACTCCCCACAACCCCTACCCGGCCAGCCCTGCCCCGCCTGCCGGTTCCCCTGGCCAGCCCTGCTCCCCAGCCCCCTCCCGGCCAGCCCAGCCCCTGCCGGCCGGATCCCCGGCCACCCCGTGGCCCCCCCAACCTCTCCCGGCCAGTCCTGCCCCCCTGCCGGCCAGTTCGCCCGGCCAGCCCCGCTCCCCCAACCCCTCCCGGCCAGCCGCACTACCCTTCTGGCCTATCTCCCTCAGATCTGAATTCAAGTGTGTCCGGTATTTTTTTCAACCCATACCATTGCATCCACTTCTTTCTCCCTCCCCCACCCCCATGTGTATGCACCTGCCTCAGGTGGGCTTGGGGCCTCAGATGAGTCTGTGGGGCAGCGACACCTAGTGGCTATAAAATGTTGTTAGCCTTATAGGAAGCTGTGTGAATTTTTCCTTGGGGGTGGGCGCACTCTCGTTACACCCCTTCCTGTTCCTCAACATCTGTGTCTGTGTCTGTGTCTGGGCTGGGAGGGGGCATGCAAAGGGCGCTGGGACTTGGGGCTGCACCAGACAGAGCAGCCGCTTGCAGGGTACAGGGGCTGGCAGGGGCGGGGGCCACAGTCTGGCTGCCCGGCCTGGGTTCACCTGCCCCCAGGAGGTCTGGCTCTGAGCTCAGCAGCCCAGCCACTGGGAGCTTCACCCCCTGCAGCCCGGCGCAAGCAGGGGGCACCAGGCTGGGCAGGCGGGGTGCTGCGGGAGGGGTCCTGCCCCCGGAGCGAGAGAGGCGCTGGTACCACAGGGCTGGTGGGGGGCAGGAGCCCCTGGCCAGAGGCTGGGTCTGAGTGCACCAGGGCTGGAGGCGGGGCAGGAGCCAGAGCAGCGGGCAGTGCAGGGGAGGGGCAGAGCAGGCGGGACGGGGCCAAACCCTAGGCAGGTCCCGGATGAGCCGCATCGAGAGAGCTCGGTAGTTTGGTATTTGCAGCAGAGGTGGAGGACAGGACTCCTGGGTTCTTTGCCCAACTTTGGGAGAGAAGTGGAGTGTAGTGGTTAGTGTGTGTGTGGGGGGGAAGGGGAGCCAGGGACATCTGGAATCTCTCCTAGCTGTGGGGTACAGTGGTTAGAGCAGGACGTGGGGGGCAGGACTCCTGAGCTCCATCCTGAGCTCTGAGAGAGGAGTGGGGGCTAGTGTTTAGAGCAGAAAGGGACTGTACTCCAGGACTCCTGGCTTCTCTCTCCAGCTATGGGAGGAGAGTGGCAGGTAGTGGTTACAGTTGGGGGGCCCTGGGAGGTAGGACTCTTGGATTCTTTCCCAGCTGTGGGAGGGGAGTAGTGGTTAGAATTAGTATTAGGGGTGTGGACTAGGAGCCAGGACTTTGGGGATCTCTCCCAGCTCTGGGAGGGTAGTGGAGGCTAGTGGTTGGAGCAGGGAGTGGGGGGTGGAGTCAGGACTCCTGGAATTTCACCTGGCTCGGGAGGGGACTGGGGTGCAGTGGTTAAGACCAGGCAAGGATTGAATGTTTGGATGACCGATAGAGGAGGTAGAATCACACCTGCTGCGGGGGGAGGAGAGACCAGAGCGCATTCAGGAACAGACCCAAATGCAGGCCGGGAATCCAGTCAATCAAGCGCCAAATGCAACAGTTGACCCCTCCCCTGGCTGGTGACCCCCCCCCCGCCGGATTCTTTGTGCCTTGCCCTGTCCCTCCTGCCAGCTGGGATTGGCACAGCCGAGGGGCTGGTGGGGATTTGCGCTGGTGCAGCAGAGCAAGTTTGGATCATGCCCCTCAGCCAGGATCTGCCCTGGGAGGCCCCCCTCACCCATGTCCATGTGGGAGCCACGCTGCCAGCAGTGACATGAACTTAAAATGTCTGACAGGTCCTGTCCTGTTGCACCTCGGGGCCCTGCCAGCTGTGTAAATAGCTCCCTGCTGGGTTTTGTGGCAGCTCAGCCCCTCAGAACGAGGGAGAGGCTGGAGAACCTGCCCGAGCCCATCAGGGAGATGGAGCTGTCGGGTTTCCCATTCTGTGATTTCTCTGCAGGAGTTTCCATATGGCCCTGTCAGGGGCAATGGACACATCCACCCCTAGGGAACTCCCGCTCTGCTCCTAGCCAGAGAGCTGGGCCTGGGAATGTTAAACTCTTGTATAACAGCGAGGTCAAATATATTTATAGTGCAAAAGATTAGAAACTTACCAGGAACTCTTGCTTTCACCATAAACACCCTGGTTATGTCTACACTGCAGGCTTTTTATCTACACTACACGCGTGTTCTTGCACAAGTAAATTTACAGTAAAGTGTCGGAACAGAGGGATTCTTGCGCAAGAGTTATTCCTCTCCCCATGAGGAATAAGCCCTCTTGCATAAGGAGGCAGTGTAGATGGGCAACAGGAGTTTCTTGCACAAGAAACCCCTATGGCTAAAATGGCCCTCAGAGCTTTCTTGCCAAGAGAGCGTCCACACTGCCATGGATACTCTTGTGCAAAATCACATGGCAGTGTGCACACGCTCTTGCGCAAGCATTTTTGCACAGAAACTCTTGCACAAAACAGTTATTGCGCAAGAAGCCAGGAGTGTAGACGTAGCCACAAAGTGGTGAAAACCACACTGATATCTCTAATAGCAGACACACATAGCTAGGCAAAGGCAGCAAAGCAGCACTTGAGAACTGATTTGTGCTTGGCTAAGACTAAAATTGCAACAGGATATGGGTAGTTAGCGATGTAACTTTTGGGCACCGGCTGACACGCTTCCTGCTCCCGCATTGTCTGCCCTTCTGAATTTCCCATTCCTGTGGAAATGTAAATAAGTATAATTAACTAGACATGTTCAAACTCCCACCCTTTTTGCACAACTGTAAACATTTAAAAAGATGAAAAAGGAAAGAAAAAAAAATCTTAAAATGAACATTAATCTGATCCTTCAAAATGATAAAAAAATGTAATTAAATTCTGCCCAAACTAAATATACTTCAGTGGTTTCTACAGCGTTTCCTGTTTTAATACTAGAAGATCTTTGTTAATATCCCTGCAACAGGGGAAACTTCTCTAGTGTAAATAACTCCTGCATGAGCCAAAGCCATGTTACACAGACTGTGCACTGGGGATTTGTGTAGTTATGCTGGGCTGATTTGTTAGGGTATGTCTACACTAGCCCCCTAGTTCGAACTAGGGAGGCTAATGTAGGCATTCGAAGTTGCAAATGAAGCCCGGGATTTAAATATCCCAGGCTTTATTTGCATCTTCCCGTCCGGGCGCCATTTTTAAATCCCCTTAGTCCGAACTAACTGCCCGCGGCTACACGCGGCAGTCAAACGTTAACTCGAACTAAGTTCTTAGTTCGAGTTAACTGTTACTCCTCGTTACCGCCACGGGGGAGCAAGCGGCCATTTGGGTCCCACACTCTCCATGCAGCACAGGCCACCCAGAGGGAACAGCCAGCATTTCAGGCAACAGCGCCGCGCAGAGGGAACAGCCAGCATTTCAGCGTTACAGACTCACAGACATTGGGCTACTATATATATGACTAGCCAATTAGCCCGTCATAAGACGGGATTTTCAGGTCTTCTCTCCTAAGCTCTCTCGCTCTGTGTGTGTCTCTCTCTCTTTCTCCTCCTACTGCCTCCCCCCCGCCCCGTCAGCTCTAACCTACTCTTAAATATCTCCAGAGATGGAGATTCCACAACCTCCCTGGGCAATTTATTCCAGTGTCTTGATTCATCCCGGGATGGGTGTCATAAGGAGGAGGGAGAAAACTTGTTCATCTTGGCCTCTAAGGATAGAACAAGAAGCAATGGGCTTAAACTGCAGCAAGGGAGGTTTAGGTTGGACATTAGGAAAAAGTTCCTAACTGTCAGGGTAGTCAGACACTGGAATAAATTGCCCAATAAGGTTGTGGAATCTCCATCTCTGGAGATATTTAAGAGTAGGTTAGATAAATGTCTATCAGGGATGGTCTAGACAGTATTTGGTCCTGCCATGAGGGCAGGGGACTGGACTCGATGACCTCTCGAGGTCCCTTCCAGTCCTAGTATTCTATGAGGTCCTATGAGGCCAGTATAAGTTATGGAGGCCCCGAGAACTTTTTTGTGACAGGATGAGCAAATATGGAGAAACCATCCAGAGAGGTGCAGAAAAGGGGACCCTTAGAGAAGAGAGTTGCTGCCTGAAGCGCTGGGGAAGCATGAGCACAGAGGCCAGCTGTGAGTGCCTACTGGAGCGCCCAGTGCAGAGCACCCAGCTGCCCATGAGCACGTGCACAGAGCGGCCTGGCTGGCCATGAGCAGTTGCTATATCGTTGTGAGCAGGTAGGGTTGCCAGATGGTTTCAACGAAAATACCGGACACACTTGACATGACGTCACAATCTACATTCCATCTTATTTAGAAAATACCGGACATTTCTTTTTTCTCAATTTCTTTTCTGAACAGAAACCTCAAATACTGGACTGTCTGGTTCAAAGCCGGACACCTGGCAACCTAGGTTTTTTAGTTTGGAAAAGAGAAGACTGAGAGGGGACATGATGGTGGTTTTCAAGTATCTAAAAGGGTGTCACAAGGAGGAGGGACAAAAATTGTTCTCCTTGGCCTCTGAGGATAGGACAAGAAACAATGGGCTTAAATTTCAGCAAGGGAGATTTAGGTTGGACATTAAGAGAAACTTCCTAACTGTCAGGGTGGTGAAATACTGGAATAAGTTGCCTAGAGAGGTTGTGGACTCTCCATTGCTGGAGATATTTAAGGACAGGTTAGATAGACATCTATCAGGGATGGTCTAGACAGTGCTGGGTCCTGCCGTGAGGGGACTGGACTTGATGGCCTCTCAAGGTCCCTTCCAGTTCTAGTGTTCTATGATTCTGTTATTTCAAAATAGTGTCTGTTGTTTAAGTCTGTTATTGGACCATCATATATATATAGTAGCTCAATGTCTGCGAGTCTATAACGCTGAAATGCTGGCTGTTCCCTCTGGGTGGCCCGTGCTGCATGGAGAGCGCGGGGCCCAAATGGCCACTTGTTCCCCTGTGGTGGCCCGGCTGAATGACGCAGAAGTCAGCCGAGCGCCACGGCAGGAGGGGAAGGGGGCCGGGGCGGTGATGTGTGGCATGACAGCGGCTCCGTGCCCCGCCCCCTGGCCATGAACATCACCGCCCGGCCCCCCTACGCCTCCCACCATGGCGCTCAGCTGACTTCCGAGCCGCTCAGCCAGGCCACCGCATGGGAGCAAGTGGCGCAAGCGACCATTTGGGCTCCATGCTCCCCATGCAGCGCGGGGAGCGTGGAGCCCAAAAGGCCATTTGGGTTCCGCAGTTCCCCGGGTGAGAGGCAGGAAGGGGGAGGAGAAGAGAAAGAGAGAGACAGAGAGAGAGGCAGGAGGCTCAGGAGAGAAGGCTGACATGGAGGAGAGACCTGAAAATCCCATCTTATGACGGGCTAATTGGCTAGTTGTTTAAGATTTTTTTAAGTTACAGACTAACACGGCTCCCTCTCTGCCACTAGTACAGTAGAATACTAGTTAAACTAAAAGATAAGTGAATCCAGATGATTAGGAAGCATCATTAAAGGTGGAGTGAATGACACATAGAAAGAGAAAAATTAGGTCTTTATAATGCCACAGGACAACACAATATGTCGCTCTGACCCCATTGAAACATTTCCTGAGTTATTGGGTGTCCAATGGCATCATAAATCTGGTAAATGTTAATTTATGTTCTCATTTTAACATTCACATGAAAACTATTTAGAAATTAAACACAAGGCCAGAATGCCTATTATTATCTAACATTATTTCAAGGAGAACGGAAAGGAATGTATATGTTAAATGGGATTTGTTAACATTCACAGCCAGATGTTCAGAAATCAGGGCTTTACTATTACTTTAACTGTAACAGTCCACACTAAATACACAATCTTCATCTTACAAGTGACTGTCATTCTCCTTTTACAGTCTCTTCGAAACCTCTTACCAGACGTTTCACGTCCAACACGTACAAACTCTTCACTGGCCCAGAGTCTTCAGAATCACAGCAGGTAATAGGGCAGAACAGCTGTTCTGAGTTGCTGACCTGCCTTCACTAAGCTAATTTAGCTCCTGAATCACTGAGCTCTGAGTATCACTGGTATGAACAGACACAACCAATCAATCAGAGCTGGGGATCTGACCCCAGAGGGGCGCTGGCTCATTTCACCAGCTGGGCTTGGGGATTTCAGTGGAGCTGCCCCAAGTCACACTAGCCCGGGGCCTGGCCCCACTCTCTGTCTATGGAACTAGCCCATCTAGCACATGCCTCCCTGTGTGTGTCAGGGTCTTTGGGAGCCTTAAGCTGACAGTGGCTGCAGAGAGACCAGGGCAGCCCCAGCTCTGTTGGCTCCACCTGCCCCGGCTGTGCAGGGCTGGGGCTGGGCAGATAAATCAGCGACACGAGCCAGCCCGAGTGACCTGGCAATTCTCTCCGCAGGAACCTGCCAACTCAGCCCTCGCCGAGTGTCAGGGAAGAGACTCGGAGCCAGGAGCCTTCAGCACCTGAGGCTGGTTTGCTCAGCGCTTGCCGAGGCCGGGCTGGCCGTGGGGATAGAAGCAGCACCTAGGAGAGCTTTGGAACAGCTCGCTGGATCAGGGCTCAGACCCAGCCTGGCTGGTCGGGGGATTCAGGCCAAACTCACCATCAAACTCTATTTGAAAGAGGGGTTCCCTGATCACCACACGTAGCCAAACCGCGCCTGCGCTGTAATCGAGGGAGCTGCTTTGAAATTGCCCTTAGGATGGGCTCTGCCGGCCCAGCCTGACCCAGTGGGAACAGGCCGTAGCTACCGCTGGCTGCAGAATGGAGGTTCAGGTGAGCATGTGTCCACTTTTGAAGCCCACGCGTCTGTCAGAGAGAGCAGAGGTGGGAAATGTGTCATGTGCTGCTGATGGATGGATGGAGCCAGAAGCTTCTGTGAGCATCCCTCCAACGGGGGAAGAGAGCAGCACGATCTGTCCTATAGGTACCGTGACCTCTCTGGGGCCTTCTGACAACGTCCCCTTCCCAAGGCCTCAACAGACCATTAGGTCAGACTGCTGCAGTCTGTGGCCTTAGATCTGAGATGTAAACCCCTCTTTAATGTGTTAGCTGCTTAAACAGGGGCAGGTATGGCGCAATGGGCCAGCCAGGCTGGAGTGCTGTGCCCAGAGCGTTGCAGTGTGGGTGGGTGGGGAACTGCTCCCACCCACACAGCTGCTTCACTCTAACCAGTAAACACCCCCCCAGGTCTCCGGTTACGCATTTATATGCAGGGGGAGTGGTGCGAACACCAGCTTCTGCCTGCACCCCTCCGCCCCATGCTGCTGCCTCTGATCTAGAGGCAGCAGACCTGGAAGGACAGCGCTGCATGTAACTGTGAAGGTTAACCGTGTCCACATTCAGACTTTCATATCCCTACTGATAACATTCTCACGGAAGGGGAGAAATGTCTGAAACTCTCAAACAGAAACCTGTCCCTGGGGATTTTCCCCTCAAAAAGCTGAAATGCCTTTTTCCTCCCATTGGGAATCAAAATCAGTGTTCCCTATAAGGTGTGTGCCTGTGCAGCTGTGCACCAAGAATTTGCCTCCTACCCACCGCCTCATTCACATCCCTGTTTTGAATGGGAATTTAACAGCTGGGCTTTTTTTTATATTGTTTGATTTTGTGTGTGTGTGTGTGTGTGTGTGTGTGTGTATACACACACACTTGCGGGCTGAGTTGGTTTTTGTTTTTAAACCACCCAGCTGGTGGCCTTTCTTGATCATTTCAATGATCATTTTATTGTATAAGTTGCTTTAATTATTGCTGAAGGGATTTAGGGTTCTTCTTCGAGTCCCCGTGGGTGCACCACTGTTGGTGATGGGTCGCCCAGAGCCACAGATCGGACCCTTGCAAAGGAGTTTCCCCTGTTGAGTAGCATCTCAGACAACTGAATATGTCGGGTTCCTCAGGCTTTAAAAAATGTGAGGAATACCGGGAGCCTATGCCAGTATCGGATGGCCACTCCGGTTGTTGGGTCACATGGCCTCAACTACTTAAGTGGTCCATCGCGCCCATCTGCACTTCCGGATAGCAACCGTGTACATCCCATCCCATCCCTCTTGAAACAAGAGAGTTACCATATCCCCGGATGTTCTCGCATATCTATGGATGAACTTAAAAACAACAAATGGTCTGGTGGCACGTTATAGACTAACAAAACATGTAGGTGGGATCATGAGCTGTTGTGGGCACAGCCCGCTTTGGACAATCTCCTGGCGGGGGTGCCATTCCACCAAACCAAGCCCATGTTACAAATTACTACCGACGCATCTCTCCTATGCTGGGGAGCCCACATGAACGTCCACGTGGTCCAAGGCAAATGTTCTCTGCATGAGACATCATTGCACTTCAACCTACTGGAGCTGAAGGCAGTAAGAAATGCATGAGCACATTTTGTACCCAGAATTCTGAATCGTACAGTTCGAATCCTTACACACAACATTTCCATGATGTTTCATATAAACAGACAAGGCGGCACCCGCTCCCTATGTGCAGAGGCCATCTGCTTATAGAATTGGTGCATCCGCAACTAGGTTACACTCATAGCATCATACCTACCTGTGGCCAGCAACACCTAGGTGAACTCCCTGAGCTGCAACTTCACCATAGACCACAAATGGGAATTACATCCAGAGGTCACCAACTCAGTATTTTACCAATGGGGGTGGCCAGCAATAGAGCTCTTCGCTTCTCCTCAGATACCAAATGCCCCTGATTCTGCTCCCAAACAGGACTCGGCAAATACTCCCTGGGGGATGCATTTCTGATCCAATGCACAGATTCTGTGTCTTATGCTTTCTCCCCAGTACCTCCTATTCCCAGAGCCCATAAGATCTGCATGGACGGGGCTCATGTCATCCTGATAGTAACGTCAGACCTGGTATCCATACCTGCACAGGCTAGCAGTTCAACCTCTCTACCCATTGCCCACGCCAATGGGACCTTCTCTCTTAGAACCACGGGAAGATGTTGCACCCACAACCACAAACTCTTTGTCTCCAGGCGTGGCTTCTCTCTGGTTCATGGAAGTAGAAGACAGATGTTCTCAGCAAGTGAAGGAGTTTTCTGGCATAGCAGGATTCTGTCTACACGAAAGACTTACCTGCAAAAATGGGCACAGTTCTCTCAGTGGTGTCAGAGAGCCAAGGGAGACCAATGGGCTGGTAGCAGTTTAGAGACAAACAAGAGCAGGAAGCTGGGAACAGGAACTGGGCACCGCCCACTGCTGCAGATACGACTGGAGGAGCAGCTCCATTGACCAATGAGGGGACAGGCGGGGTGCGCAGAAAAGACGTGCAGAAGAGACCCGCGGAAGCCCCGCCCTCAGAATTAGGCCTGCGGCTCAGGTGGGGGGGGGACGGGGCTCTGCTGGGGCCACCGCTGCAGGACCCCCCGGGTCTTTCCCCGCGGGCTGGCCCCCCCGCAAACAGCCCGAGCAGCCATTGCTTCCCTCGCAAGACAGGGAGTCGCACGCGGACCGCTGCCTGGGGTGGACGCCGCTTACCGAGTATGAACCCGTCGCCCCTACGCCCCCCCCCTTTGGGTGTGTGGGATGTGCAATGTAGAAAGTGCCTTTGTGAGCGATTGTGTGTTCTCTGCGGTTACTGAGCATGCGCAGCAGTAACTTGCAAGGAGATGGCGCAGAGATGCAGGCGGGGTGAGGATCAGTCGGTGGTTCCCACTTTTCGGCATCACGCCCCCCCCTTTTTTTGATTTTTGAAACCCCCCCCAAACCCTCCCCCAAAAGAAGCAGCAACACTTGAGAAAAAAAACTGGCCAGGGCAGCAAAACTTGATGGGAGCGGAGGAGGCTGGGTCACCTTGCGCCCCCCCTGGAATTTCTTCACGCCCCCCAGTTTGGAAACCCGTGATCAAACTCAGCTCTGTTGGGGGGAGGGGCACTGGGTAAACTCCACCACACAGAGCGCAAAGCGCCAGCACCGGGCAGGGCAGGTTCCGATTTCCAGCAAGGGCACTTGAGTACTCTAAGGCCATGTCTCTGGGTACCAGCCATTCCTCCTGTGATGATCACATAGAAAGTCCTACAGCAGAACCGCAACGAACTGGTTGACACAGAAAGGAAGCACTTCCTGATGGCAAATCCCTGCTCCTGATGCTAGTCACCCTTCCCCTACCAACACCCAGGTCTTTAAGTATCAGGCCAATTCTAGGAAAAAGTCCTATAGCGATGGTTTTCAAAAATACTGAACATGGCTAATTGAATGATAAGCTCTCCCTAAGGCAGGGATTGATAAACAATCGCCTGTAGACTGTGATGCTTTGGACTCCCTCTTTTCCCCCTGTAACAAGGCAACTTGGCTGGTGCTCTAGCCACGTGGTGGAGTGGCTTCAAGGTTTCTTGCCCCCTCTTCTACACATCACTGGAGCAGGGGGGGAGAGGTCCAGGTTGGATATTAGGAAAAACTATTTCCTAGGCAAGTGGGGAAACACTGGAATGGGTTCCCGGGGGAGGGGGTGGAATCTCTATCCCTAGAGGTTTTTAAGTCTCGGCTGGGTTGATTTAGTTGGGGCTGCTCTGCTCTGCCCCTCCCCACCTGTAGCCACTTTCGCTGTCGGCCCAGGCCCTGGCTACAGGGTGGTGTCCAGGGCCTGCACTCCCACTCACCCACCCCCCCCCATTTCTTCACGAGTCTTCCAACCATGGCTCATAACAGGGCAGAACAGCTGTTGCAGGTCGCTGACCAGCCACACTGATTTAGCTGACTTGCCAGACCCTGCCCCTCAGGTGGGGCTTGGGACTCTTTTGAAGCTCTTCTGGACACATATTAGCTGTTTACACACCCAGCTGTGCTCCACAAAGTGACCTCAGCTCTACATTTGAGAGAGTCTAGGAGTTTTTGAACAAACAGTAAGAGCCGTGACACCAGTGACACTCAGACTGGGCTTTGCGAGTCACAAGTGAACATAACATTGGAATGGTCGTACTGGGGAGACGAAAGGTCCAGTCAACCCAGTGGCCAATGCCAGGTGCCTAAGAGAGAGTGAACAAAACAGGGAATCATCGTGTGATCCCTCCCCTGTTGCCCATTCCCAGCTTCTGACAAACAGAGGCCAGGGACACCATTCCTACCCAGCCTGGCCAATAGCCATTCATGGATCCAAAGTGCCTCTTTGACGCATCTGCTGCAGTTCTTTACAGAACATGATATTGACAAGCAGTGTGATTTAATTATTACCCAATCGACTGCTTTCACTACGTTGTTATTTTACAAATCTCCTTTCACAGTCTCATCGAAACCTCTTACCAGACGTTTCATGTCCAACACACACAAACTGTTCACAGGCCCAGAGTTTTCAGAATCACAGCAGGTAATAGGGCAGAACAGCTGTTCTGAGTTGCTGACCCACCTTCACTGAGCTAATTTAGCTCCTGAACCACTGAGCTCTGAGTATCACTGGTATGAACAGACACAACCAATCAATCAGAGCTGGGGATCTGACCCCAGTGGGGCCCTGGCTCATTTCACCACCTGGGTGGCTGGGCTCAGGGATTTCGGTGGAGCTGCCCCAAGTCACACCAGCCTGGGGCCTGGCCCCCCTCTCTGTCCATGGAACTGGACCATCCAGCACACACTTCCCTGTGTCTGTCATGGGCTTTGGGAGCCTTCAGCCAACAGTGGCTGCAGAGAGACTAGGGCGGCCCCAGCTCTATTGGCTCCACTTGCCCCAGCTGTGCAGGGCTGGGACTGGGCAGATAAACCAGCGACCCCTGCCAGCCTGAGTGACCCGGCAATTCTCTCCACAGGAACCTGCCAACTCACGCCATGCTGGGAACCAGGGAAGAGATGCGGAGCCAGGATCATTCAGCACCTGGAACTGGTTTGATCAGCACCTGCTGAGGCTCGGCTGGCCCTGGGGATAAAGCAGCACCCAACGGAGCTTTGGAACAGCTTGTTGGACCATGGCTTAGACCCAGCCTGGGTGGTCGGGGTATTCAGGCCAAACTCACCATCAAACTATGCGAAAGACGGTTTCCCTGATCACCCCACGTAGCCAAACTGCGCCTGAGCTGTAATCGAGGGAGCTGCTTTGAAATTGCCCTTAGCAAGGGCTCTGCCGGCCCTGCCAGACCCAGTGAGAACAGGCCATAGGTACCGCTGGCTGCAGAATGGAGGTTCAAGTGACCATGTCTCCACTTTTGGAGCCCCCACATCTGTCAGAGAGAGCAGAGGTGGGAAATGTGTCATGTGCTGCTGAGAGGGTGGAGCCAGAAGCTTCTGGGAGCATCCCTCCAACGGGGGAAGAGAGTAGCACGATCCGTCCTACAGGTTCTGTGACGTTTCTGGGGCCTTCTTACAACGTCCCCTTCCCAAGGCCTCAACAGACCATTAAGTCAGACTGCTGCAGTCTGTGGCCTTAGCTCTGAGATATAAACCCCTCTTCAATGAGTTAACTGCTTAAACACGGGTAGGCATGGCGCAATGGGCCAGCCAGGCTGGAGTGCTGTGGGCTGCTCTGGCCAGGCCATGCCCACCGCATTGCACTGAACTGCTCCCACCCAGACCTCTGCTTCCCTCTAACCAGTAAACACCCCCCAGGCCTCCGCTTACACATTTATATGCAGGGGATGGTGGCTGCCTGCGAACACCAGCTTCTGCCTGCATCCCTCCACCCCATGCTACTGCCTCTGATCTAGAGGCAGCAGCAGTGGAAGGACAGCGCTGCATGTAACTGTGAAGGTTAACCCTGTTCACATTCACACTTTCATATCCCTACTGATAACGTTCTCATGGAAGGGGCGAAATCTCTGAAACTCTCAAACAGAAACCAGTGTCCCTTGGGATTTTCCCTCAAAAAGTTGAAATCCCTTTTTCCTCCCATTTGGAATCAAAATCAGTGTTTCCTCTCAGGCGTGCGCCTGCGCGGGAGTGCACCAAGAATTTGCCTCCCACCCACCTCCACAGCAGAGCCATGCAGTGGCTGCTTAGCTGCTCTGGGGCAGGGCCGCATGGTGGGCAGCTGCCCCATTAGGCGTGTTAGATGTTGGTTCATTGTCTAGTCGATTAACTGCATGAATTCTTATCGGTTACTCAACTTTTCTATAGTCCGCGGGGCTGGGGCCAGCAGCCAGTGCGCTCTTGGCCCCGCTCACAAGGAGCTCCCTGATATCCTGCACTGCTACCCCTGTATCAGAGGCAGCAACGGGGGGTGCCAGGTGGGAGCTTGTCTGTGAGAGGAGCCAGCTTAAATACCAGCTCCCCTCATGGACCAGCTGCCTTCTCCCCTGTGCTGCTGCCTCTGATACCAAGTCAGCAGTGCAGCACGGGATGGCAGCAGCTCCTGTCCAGGAGGGAGGGGCGGGTTTGAGATTCTGGACTTGGTGCAAGCTGGAACTGAGCTGGGCTGCCTGCCTGCCTAGTTTGTAATACACTTTAAAAATGCAGAGCCGCAGCAGGGGTAGGTCACTGACCCATCACAAGCCAGCAGTGAGTCGGGCTGCTGGCCAGCCTGCTACAAAATTTACTGAGGGAGGGGAGAAAATGCGTGTTGTGCTGAGCTTGTGTTTATCTGTCTGTTTTGTTTTGTTTGTTTGAAGGAGCATGTGCTGTGGCCAGCAGTTTGAAGGTGTGAGCTTCTAAAGGTTTGAAATCTGGAAGCCTCTGTTAATTGGATGAGCCTTAGTCAGGGGGCGGGGCTATCAGGAAGGCCAGGGCTTTATAAAGCAGTGAGTCAGTGACCAGGGAGCATTGCGAACAGGAGCAGCAAACTGAGTTTTGAGAGGGAGTTTGGAAAGAGATTGGGAAGGGGGCAAGGTACACTTGCCATTCTTTATAGTTTAGTTTAAAGACTTTAATCACAACTTCCTGATTTAACTAGAAACCCTATCAATAACCTTGGTGGCTGTAGGAGAGAATGCAGGCAGAAGCCCAGCAGCAGAGTGGGGGCTATCCTGTTTATTGCACTCAGTGTAGCATGTATGATTACCTGCCCTATGGGCGAGTGGCATATGTGTGCATTCGGTGTAAGGAGCTCCTTGCCCTCAGAGACCGCCTACGGGCTTTGGAGGCCAGGGTGGTTGGACTGGAGGAGCTCAGGGAGGTAGAGAGGTGCATAGATGAGGCTTTCTGGGACACTGTAGAATTGTCCCACCTCCGGTCAGACAGCCCCTGCACTGTTAAGGAGGATGAAAGTCTCAGGAAAGGAGAGCAGTCAACAGGAGCAGAGGGAAACCTTCCCATAATTGGGACCCTCCTTCCAGATGTTGGAGTATCCTCTCGCACTGAGGTTACCTCTCCGGGGGAGGGAACTCCAGTCAGTAGGAAAAGGCAGTTGTTAGTAATGGGAGATTTGATCATTAGAAATGTAGATAGCTGGGTTTGCGATGACCAGGAGAACCGTATGGTGACTTGTCTGCCTGGTGTGAAGGTTGCGGATCTCTCGAAGCATCTAGATAGTCTTATGTGTAGTGCTGGGGAGGAGCTGGTGGTCGTGGTACATGTAGGTACCAATGACACAGGGAAGGGTAGCAGAGACGTCCTGGAGGCCAAATTTAGGCTGCAAGGAAAGAGACTGCCACCATAGAGGTCCTGGATTTCATTCTCAGAAATGCTTCCAGTTCCACGCACAGAGCCAGGTAGGCAGGCAGAGCTTTAGAGTCTCAATGTGTGGATGAGACAATGGTGTAGGGAGGGGTTTAGCTTCATAAGGAACTAGGGAAACTTTTGGAATAGGGGGAGGTGCAGAGACAAAATGTCTTGATACTTTAAATGACTGCTTCTTGGAGCAGCTGGTACAGGAACCCACAAGGGGAGAGGCAATTCTCAATTTAGTCCTGAGTGGCGCACAGGATGTGGTCCAAGAGATAACTATAACAGGACCGCTTGTAAATAGTGACCATAATACAATAACATTTAACATTCCTGTGGTGGGAAGAACACCTCTGCAGCCCAAGACTGTGGCATTTAATTTCAAAAAGGGGAACTATGCAAAAAGGCGGAGGTTAGTTAAACAGAATTTAAAAGGTACGGTGATTAAAGTAAAATCCCTGCAAGCTGCACAGACCCTTTTCAAAGACACCATAATAGAGGCCCAACTTAAATGTATACCCCAAATTAAAAAACATAGTAGAAGAACTAAAAAAGAGCCACTGTGGCCTCACAACAATGTAAAAGAAGCAGTGAGAGATAAAAAGACATCTTATAAAAAGTGCGGCGAGGAGTCCTGTGGCACCTTATAGACTAACCGAAGTGTTGGAGCATAAGCTTTCGTGGGCAAAGACCCACTTCATCAGATGCATGTAGTGGAAATTTCCAGAGGCAGGTATAAATATGCAAGCCAGAATCAGGCTAGAGATGATGAGGTGGATCCAATCAGGGAGGATGAGGCCCACTTCTAGTAGCTGATCTGGAGGTGTGAATACCAAGAGAGGAGAAGCTGCTTTTGTAGTTAGCTAGCCATTCACAGTCTTTGTTTAATCCTGAGTTGATTGTGTCAAACTTGAAGATGAACTGTAGCTCAGCAGTTTCTCTTTGAAGTCTGGTCCTGAAGTTTTTTTGCTGCAGGATGGCTACCTTTAGATCTGCAATTGTGTGTCCAGGGAGATTGAAGTGTTCCTCTACAGGTTTTTGTATATTGCCATTCCTAATATCTGATTTGTGTCCATTTATTCTTTTACGTAGGGACTGTCCAGTTTGGCCGATGTATATAGCAGAGGGGCATTGTTGGCATATATTACGTTAGTAGATGTGCAGGAGAATGAACCAGTGACGGTATGGCTGATCTGGTTAGGTCCTGTGATGGTGTTGCTGGTGTATATATGTGGGCAGAGTTAGCACCGAGGTCTGTTACATGGATTGGTTCCTGAGTTAGAGTTATTATGGTGTGGTGTATAGTTGCTGGTGAGAATATGCTTCAGGTTGGTAGGTTGTCTGTGGGCGAGGACTGGCCTGCCTCCCAAGGCCTGTGAAAGTGAGGGATCATTGTCCAGGATGGGTTGTAGATCACTAATGATGTGTTGGAGAGGTTTTAGCTGAGGACTATAGGTGATGGCCAGTGGTGTTCTGTTGGTTTCTTTCTTGGGCTTGTCCCATAGCAGGAGGCTTCTGGGTACACATCTGGCTCTGTTAATCTGTCTCCTCTCTTCCTCATGTGGGTATCGTAGTTTACAGAATGCTTGTTGAAGATCTTGTAGGTGTAGGTCTCTGTCTGAGGGGTTGGAGCATATGCGGTTGTACCTCAGTGCTTGGCTGTAAACAATGGATCGTGTGGTGTGTCCGGGATGGAAGCTGGAGGCATGCAGGTAAGCATAGCGGTCGGTAGGTTTTGGAGGCTGTGGATGGCATTGCGTTCTGCACGACTGAGGTTACAAGGCAAGCGATGCTGTTTTTCCACAATTTCTGCCTGTGTACGTTGGCGGAAGCATTCTATGTAGAGGTCCAGACTGTCATTTTGACCCTCAGGAGGAGTCCATGTGGAGTTCTTCTTCTTGTGCTGTTGGTGGGAAGGTATCTGTGTGTCAGTGCACTGTTCAGTGTTGTGTTGGAAGTATTCCTTGAGACGGAGACGGCGACAGTAGGCTTCCAGATCACCGCAGAACTGTATCATGTTAGTGGGGGTGGTTACAAGGCAAGGCATCGCTTGCCTTGTAACCTCAGTCGTGCAGAATGCAATGCCATCCACAGCCTCCGGAACAACTCTGACATTATAATCAAAGAGGCTGATAAAGGAGGTGCTGTTGTCATCATGAACAGGCCTGACTACCAAAAGGAGGCTGCCAGACAACTCTCCAGAACCAAATTCTACAGGCCACTTTCCTCAGATCCCACTAAGGAATACACTAAGAAACTGCACCATCTGCTCAGGACACTCCCCACACAAGCACAGGAACAAATCAACACACCCTTAGATCCCCGACCAGGGCTGTCTATCTATTACCCAAGATCCACAAACCTGGAAATCCCGGACGCCCCATCATCTCGGGCACTGGCACTTCACTGAAGGACTGTCTGGATATGTGGACTCTCTACTCAGACCCTACGCCATCAGCACTCCCAGTTACCTCCGTGACACTACTGATTTCCTGAGAAAACTACAATGCTTTGGTGATCTTCCAGAAAACACCATCCTAGCCACCATGGATGTAGAGGCTCTCTACACTAACATCCTACATGTAGATGGAATACAAGCTGTCAGGAACAGTATCCCTGATGATGCCACAGCACAACTGGTGGCTGAGCTCTGCGACACTATCCTCACACACAACTATTTCAGATTTGGTGACAATATATACCTCCAGACCAGTGACACTGCTATGGGCATCCGCATGGCACCACAATACGCCAACATTTTTATGGCTGACCTTGAACAACGCTTCCTCAGCTCTCGTCCACTTACGCCCCTTCTCTACCTACGCTACATCGATGACATCTTCATCATCTGGACCCATGAGAAGGAGAATCTGGAAGAATTTCACCACGATTTCAACAGCTTCCACCCCACCATTAACCTCAGCATGGATCAGTCTACACGGGAGGTCCATTTCCTGGACACCACGGTGCAAATAAGTGACGGTCACATAAACACCGCCCTATACCGAAAACCTCCCGACCGCTATGCTTACCTGCATGCCTCAAGCTTCCATCCCGGACACACCACACGATGCTTAATGACTTCTTTGTTTCGGTCTTCACCGAGAAGTCTGAAGGAATGCCTAACATAGTGAATGCTAGTGGGAAGGGGGTAGGTTTAGAAGATAAAATAAAAAAAGAACAAGTTAAAAATCACCTAGAAAAGTTAGATGCCTGCAAGTCACCAAAGCCTGACTAAATGCATCCTAGAATACTCAAGGAGCTGATAGAGGAGGTATCTGAGCCTCTAGCTATCATCTTTGGAAAATCATGGGAAACAGGAGAGATTCCAGAAGACTGGAAAAGGGGAAATATAGTGCCCATCTATAAAAAGGGAAACAAGAACAACCCAGGAAACTACAGACCAGTCAGTTTAACTTCTGTGCCAGGGAAGATAATGGAGCAAGTAATTAAGGAAATCATCTGTAAACACTTGGAAGGTGGCAAGGTGATAGGGAACAGCCATCATGGATTTGAAAAGAACAAATCATGTCAAACCAATCTGATAGCTTTCTTTGATAGGATAACGAGTCTTGTGGATAAGGGAGAAGCGGTGGATGTGGTATACCTAGACTTAAGTAAGGCGTTTGATACGGTCTTGCATGATATTCTTATCAATAAACTAGGCAAATACAACTAAGATGGGGCTACTATAAGGTGGGTGCATAACTGGCTGGATAACTGTACTCAGAGAGTAGTTATTAATGGTTCACAATCTTGCTGGAAAGATATAACAAGTGGGGTTCTGCAGGGGTCTGTTTTGGGACCGGCTCTGTTCAATATCTTCATCAACGATTTAGATATTGGCATAGAAAGTATACTTCTTAAGTTTGCAGATGATACCAAGCTGGGAGGGTGTCAGCCGATGGTCAGGGCAGTGTGTGTGTGTGTGTGTGTGTGTGTGTGTTATACACCCGAGTCTTCAACTGCTGGGACACAAGGTCCCTACGCAGCGGGCAGCCCAGAGAAGGCTGACGGGCGCCCCGAGAAGTTTTACGTCCGTGTCTTTGACCGCTAGGAACAGGTCCCTTCACGGCGGGAAGCCAACAGGCTGACAGATGCCCCAGAGTTTACAGGGAGAGCTTATTACATCTCAGACTTTGACTGCTAGGATACAGGATCCCTTCGCAGCGGGCAGCCTAGGGAAGGCTGAGAGATGCCCCACGGATCTGTCCTCTGGAAGCGACACAATCCAAACGCCCAGCTCTGCCTGTATCTGTCCCTTATGGCCAGCTGGAGTTCTTTTAAATTGTGCTTGGTTCTGTTACAGCAACTGAAGGAGTCAGGTTAAAGCTCAAACAGTTACAGGTTTATTAAAGAAGACTTATAAAGCATGTAGTTACAATGGCTATTGCTCTATTTCTTAACTGCTAGCAAATATAGGTTTTAAAAATAGTTACAAAGAAAATAAAGATAGAAAATAGAAATAATGGTACCAAGTGACAGCTTGATCTTTAAAGAGCTCTAAGTCTATGTGTACACTTAAGACAAAGGACACATCCAGGTACAATTTTTACCCCCTTCTTTGCCTCTCGACTCCAGAGTATCAGGCCAGGGCCGGTCCCTCAATTCCTAGGAAAGACGAATACGAGGTGGGCGTCCCCGTGGAACCTCGGGAGGCCAATCACCTAACCCGACCAGCAGATAGATGGTAGATTGACGCTCAGAGTAAGTGTGCTGCTGGGCCATCTTTTATACCCATAGGGGCACGTATCCTTTTTCTTATCTATGGTGCCAAATTGTGTTGGTCCGTCTTTGCGACACCAGTTCTTACAAGGGAGTTTCAACTTAATTTACACTTGCAAGAGAGATAACTAAATTGTGAGTACTGGACATTCTTTACTGGGCGGGAGATTCCTCCCCCCGGACAAGTGTGTGTGATTGTATCAATATGGGTGCCAGCCAAGGCAGTTCTCGCAGCCTCGAGGTCAGCAATTAGCTCGATCACCCTCATATCTCTGCTTACAGTTGTCCAGGGTCACTGTGATCTAGCATATCCAGGCCTCCTGTCAAGGCTTCAAAGACTATGCTGATTTTACTGCTCTGTGTGCCCTGTGTGCTCCAGGCAGGCAAAAATGGATGTTACAGGGGGGGTTCCTGTCTGGCTACAGAGGGGTTGCGACTGATCTGGAGGATAGTGTCATAATTCAAAATTATCTGGACAAATTGGAGAAATGGTCTGAGGTAAACAGGATGAAGTTTAATAAAGACAAATCAAAGTGCTCCATTTAGGAAGGAACAATCAGTTTCACACATACAGAATGGGAAGCGACTGTCTAGGAAGGAGTACGGCAGAAAGGGATCTAGGGGTTATAGTGGACCACAAGCTGAATATGAGTCAGCAGTGTGATGCTGTTGCAAAAAAGGCAAACATGATTCTGGGATGCATTAACAGGTGTGTTATGAGCAAGACACAAGAAGTCATTCTTCCGCTCTACTCTGCGCTGGTTAGGCCTCAGTTGGAGTATTGTGTCCAGTTCTGGGCACCGCATTTCAAGAAGGATATGGAGAAATTGGA
The DNA here is from genome assembly GCA_019425775.1 of Rafetus swinhoei. Lineage (NCBI taxonomy): Eukaryota > Metazoa > Chordata > Testudines > Trionychidae > Rafetus > Rafetus swinhoei. The sequence goes on along the minus strand of CM033444.1, from coordinate 13,461,662 downwards.
GAGGGTCCAGAGAAGAGCAACAAGAATGATGAAAGGTCTAGAGAACATGACCTATGAAGGAAGGCTGAAAGAATTGGGTTTGTTTAGTTTAGAAAAGAGAAGATTGAGGGGGGACATGATAGCAGTTTTCAGGTATCTAAAAGGGTGTCATAAGAAGGAGGGAGAAAACTTGTTCATCTTGGCCTCTGAGGATAGAACAAGAAGCAATGGGCTTAAACTCCAGCAAGGGAGGTTTAGGTTGGATATTAGGAAAAAGTTCCTAACTGTCAGGGTGGTCAAAGACTGGAATAAATTGCCCAGGAAGGTTGTGGAATCCCCATCTCTGGAGATATTTACGAGTAGGTTAGATAAATGTCTATCAGGGATGGTCTAGACAGTATTTGGTCCTGCCATGAGGGCAGGGGACTGAACTTGATGACCTCTCGAGGTCCCTTCCAGTCCTAGTATTCTATGATTCTATACAACAGATGAGGTTCCGCACAATAATAAAGATTCAGGAACCACGGTCCACACTTTAGGCATGTACACCCTGTCCTACAGGCGGAAACGATATAGCCCCTATAACTGCAACAGATATAGAGAATATAATCAGTTACCACAAAGACCCTATGAAGATACCAGGCTGAGACAGTGGACACAGAGAAGGTGCTTCAACCAGGGTCTCTCCTCTACCAACCAATCCACAAAGCAGCAGATTTGAGGGTGTGGTCAAGGGTCTGCAAGACCTCCCTTATGATCCAATCATGATGCAACATGGCCATCTTTTTACCCACTGTTTGCGTCCCTGCTTATCACAATGGGAATGCATAACATCAGACTGTACAGCATTGGAGATAATTTGAGTAGGATATACTGTCCCCTTTACCTGTATCCCCTGCTTCTCCCACCATCTACCCCGTCCCTTTTCAGGGACCCTTCTCACGAGGCCCTACTAAAACAGGAGATTGATCACCTCCTTGTGATTGGGGCCATAGAGAGAGTACCCAAGGAATATCAAGGACGGGGGTTGTTCTTGTAAGCAGGGGCTGAACTGCTGCTTGCTATCAGCCAGCTAAAAAGAGAGAGCTGCCCTGGGGTGGGTGTGCCCACTACAATTGTTTAGCTTTCCAAGATAATTAACTGTTAACTGTTGATATGTAAATACAGCTCATGCCAGGATGGGGAGGGAATACGAGGTGTGGCTATGTAAATCCCATTTAGCCAGGGCTGATGGAGGATCAGTGTTGGAATGTATTGTAAATAATTTGGGACTGTTGTGGGGGGTCACAAATTATGCTACCCCTATATGTGGGAACTGTAAAATATGACACCAGTGCTTGCAGGAGAAACACCATCATTGTAAGAGGTCTCCGAGGAACAAGCCTCCCCCCTTCCAGAGTTGAGTGAACTGAGCTGGGGGGAAGGGTTAAAGGGCTTGAGTCAGCCTGCTTCACACCTGCCAGGTGTGAACTGTAAGACTGGCTCCACCTGCCCCTTTCCCCCTTTGTTTTAAGGACAGACCTAAAGCAGACTCCATGAGGAGTCTTTTTGCTAGTCCAGTGGCAGCTGGAATCCTTTGCCAGTCCAGGTGGTGGCTAAAGAGTTGAAATCACTACGAGCTGAAATCACTGGTTTGGCTGGGAGCCAGACCCATTGCAGCCAGCGAAGCGGCTGCTGCGGCCAGGAGAGTGGCTGGTGGGAATCACTGGCAGGTGGCCAGTGGCGTGGCGTGGCCGGCAGGCGCAGCAGCAGGCAAGGAGCGGCGACCAGCAGCGTGGCGCGGCAGGCGATGAGCAGCAGCAGGTGAGGAGCGGCGGCAGGCAACCAGTGGTGTGGCGCAGGTGGTATGAGCAGCAGCAGGCGACCAGCGGAGCGTCCAGTGGAGTGCAACAAGACAGCTGGTGGAGCGTGGCAGAGTGGCTCGCGTTAAAGACTGCAGCAGAACCCTACGGAGAGGTGGGGCCGTCAGCCTTGGACCACGCGAGGTGCCCCATATCTATCCACCCACCCCCATTTCTACCCAGGTTGGGAGGTGAAACCCTGCGGGTGAACTTTTGGACTCTGGGCGGCACTGACCAGGGACAGAGACTTTTGGGGTGTGGGACTTCGGGTGATTCTTGGCTGGGGACGGGGCTTAGCTCCTGTTTGGGCTATGAACTCTGTTTGTGGTATTTTCCCAAGTTAATGCCATATGACTTATCTCTCTGTTTCATTGAATGTTTCTTTCCTACACTCAGACTCTGTGCTTGCGAGTGGGGAAGCATTGCCTCTCAGAGGCACCCAGGGGTGTGTGAATTTCCTAGGTTACTGGGTGGGGGCTTGAGCCGGTTCTGTGTGAGATGGACCCCTAGATATTGAACCCGGCCCTGGCTGCTGCCTGGCCTACCCAGCAGAAGGGTTACATACTCAAATTACTTCTTGACAGAGAAAAAAACCGGGGAGTTGGAGACCAGTCTTTGACCTCTGCAAACAACAAATTTCTCAAGAAACACTGATTCAAGATGGTCATGACAATTATTCTGGCATTAGAACAAGGGGACTGGTTTGCAGCCCTCAACCTACAAGATGCTTACTTTCATATCACCACTCGTCCCGCACACAGGCATTACCTACATTTTACTCTCAGACCTGACCATTAACAATACAAGGACCTACCTTTTGTCCTTTCATCGGCTCCTTGAGAATTTTCAAAGGTACTAGCAGTGATCACTGCATACCTGAGACAACAACATGTCGTCATTTTTCCCTACCTCGATGACTGCCTGATAAAAGGGGCATCACGGGAGGAAACCACCTCCATGATAAACATAACCAAAGCTCTCCTCAGTCATCTAGGGCTTCTAATCAATGAACGGAAATCAACGCTGCACCCAGTCCAAGACAGAGTTTATCGGCTCTCGCCTAGATCAATCTCGGCCCGCGCATACTTACCTCGACAATGCTTCATAGCTCTACAAGATCTCATAAACACGATATCCATGACCCCTTCAACCACAATACTCACCTGCCTCCAGTTGATGGGTCACATGGCTTCAACTACTTATGTAGTGTCATGCCTATCTGCACTTCTGGATAGCAAGAGTGTATATCACATCCCGTCACTCTTGCAACAAGAGAGTTACCATAGCCCCGGATGTTCTCACATCTCTGATGAACTTACAAAACAACAAAAGGCCTGGTAGTACTTCATAGACTAACAAAACATGTAGATGGGATCATGAGCTTTTGTGGGCACAGCCCACTTCAGACAGTCCTCTGGCAGGGTAGCCATTCCACCAAATCAAGCCCATGTTATAAATTACTACAGACGCATCTCTCTTATGCTGGGGAACCCACATGAACGACCACGTGGTCCAAGGCAAATGTTCTCCGCATGAGACATCATTGCACTTCAACCTACTGGAGCTGAGGGCAGTAAAAAATGCATGAGCACATTTTGTGCCCAGAATTCTAAGTCGTACAGTTTGAATCTTTACAGACAACATCTCCATGATGTTTTACATAAACAGACAAGGTGGCACCCACTCCTGCTCGTCATGTGCAGAGGCCATCTGCAGAGGCCATCTGCCTATAGAATTGGTGTGTCTGCAAGTAGGTTACACTCATAGCACCATACCTACCTGTGTCCAGCAACACCAAGGTGTTGCAACTTCACCATAGACCACAAATGGGAATTACATCCAGAGGTCACCAACTAAATAGTCTACCAATGGGGGTAGCGATCAGTAGACCTGTTTGCTTCTCCTCAGAATAACAAATGCCCCTTAATCTGCTCCCGAATGGGACTCGGCAAACACTCCCTAGCGGATGCATTTCTGATCCAATGGACAGCTCTTGTGTATTATGCTTTCTCCCCAGTACCTCTTATTCCCAGAGCCCACAATATCTGCATGGACAGGGCTCATGTCACCCTAATAGCTCTGTCATGGTCATGCCAGACTTGGTATCCATACCTGCACAGGCTAGCAGTTCAACCTCCCTATCCATTGACACGCTCATGGGACCTTCTCTCTTAGAACCCTGGGAAGATGTTGCACCCACAACCACAAACTCTTTGTCTCCAGGTGTGGCTTCTCTCTGGTTCACAGAAGTAGAAGACCGATGTTCTCAGCAGGTGAAGGATGTTCTCTGTCATAGCAGGAGTCAATCTACATGAAACACTTACCTGCAAAAATGGGCACAGTTCTCTCAGTGATGTCAGAGAGCCGAGAGAGACCTTTGGATGTCCCCACTGAACTCCATCCTGGACTACATGCTAGACCTTAAGATATCGGGGCTTTCCCTCTCTTCTCTAAGGGTCCACCTTTCCACTATAAGGGTAAATCTGCACTAGCCCCCTAGATCGATCTAGGGAGGCTAATGAGGGCAACTGGAATTGCAAATCAAGCCTGGGATTTAAATATCCCGCGCTTGATTTGCATGTTCCTGGCCAGTTGCCATTTTAGAAATTGACTAGCCCGAAGTAACTGCCCGTGTCTACACACGGCAGTGAAACGGGCTTCCATTTTAAAGCCCTAAATAGAATTAGGTGGTATTCCTCCTGCAATGAGGAGCCCAAAGCCCCACGCCTCACCACGAGACGCGAGCTTACACACTCTAGATATCCGACGAGCATTGGCTTTCTTTTTGGATAGAACACGAGGATTTTGTAAATCTCAAAGACTTTTTATTTCCATCGCTGAATACTCAAGAGGTACATGTATTTCATCCCAGTTTATCTCAAAGTGGATATTGACATGCATAGTTAGATGTCATACTCTGGTCAACAGGCCTTTACAACATCCACTATGAGCAGATTGTAGTCGGGCTACAGCAGCTTCCACAGCCTTTTTGAACAACATTCCCTTAAGAGTCATTTATCGAGCTGCCACATGGTCATCACTTTGGCTAAACACTATGCCATCTTACCGCAACTCACTTCCGATTCCACAGTGGCAAGCGCAGTTTAGTCCATCACTGCCAAACAATGACTCTGAATCCCTCCATTCAGGTCGAATACTGCTCTGTAGCAGGGATGTAATAGTGTAGTCAATTAACCAATACGCAAAATCTTATAGGTTAATGTTCTAGACTACATGCATTTCCATCTCCCACATCTCCCAGCAAATTTTTTAGCAGACGGGTGAGCAGCCCAGCTCAGTTCTGTAGTGGCCAACAGTGGAGCATCCACGGGGACATAACTCGAAGAAGAAAAGGGAGGTACTGGCTTTGTGCAGGAACGACTGTTCTAACGCCCTTTTTTATTTTGTGTTTCTCTTGATTTTCACATATTTTGTGTTTAATATTAATCACTTAGGGTGCATCTACACAGCAGGGCTTAACTCAAAATGAGCTACGCCACTTGAGCTATGGCAGTTGTGTACCTTAGTTTGAAATAGCACTCTTCCTCCAACTTCCCTTACTCCTTGTACAATGAGGGTTACAGGAGTTGGAGTAAGAAGTCCTCCAGCTTGGCAGTATTTTGACACTATTTCAAAATAACTGCCTCCTGTGTAGACGCAACTAAGTTACTTTGAAATAAGGCTAGTTATTTGAAAATAATGTAGCTGTATAGACTAAGGATGTTAAGGACTAGTCGACCAGTCACTCCCCCGGCCCCCCACTACCTCTATCAGAGGCAGCAAAGGGGGAGGAATAAGGGGTACTTCAAAGTGCCAGTGCTGCATGGAGCCCGGGATCAACTGTGCGGAGCTGCCCCTTTGAAACATCACCACAGTGTTTCAAAGCGACAGCGCCGCACAGAGCCCAGGGTCATCTGGGGACTCCCTAGCTGACCCCCAGCTCTGTGCAGCATTTCTGCAGAACTCGGAGTCAGCTGAGTCCCCAGCTGATCCTGGGCTCCAGCACGGCGTTTCAAAGCACACAAAGCCCCGGGGTAAGCGAGGGAGTCCCCCGCAGACCCTGGGTACTGTGAAAATGCAACGCGGAGCCCAGGATCAGTCCCCAGTTGAACCTGGCTTGACCAGGCACAGCATTTCAAAGCAGCAGAACCGCATGGAGTCAGGGGTCAGCAGGGGACTCTGAAGGGTGCTCCAGCTTTGGAATGCACAAGAGCCCGCACTGGGGAGGAGTGTGGAAGTGCCTCTTGTTGGGAATAATTCTGGACACTCTGGATGCAGGTGAAAACTGCAGAGGATTTATTGCACACAGCTGATGGAATGTCCCTCGGGGTTAACCTGGTGAACACTAGTTAATCAAAACATTAAAATAGATTATATAGACAGGAGATGGGCAGATGAGAAGCGATTTGATAGGGTCTGGCGGCAAGACATAATGAACACATAAGCCAATAAACTACGAAGGTTACACAGAATCTCTGCCCATTGCCAATTAAACATCTTATCACTAATACAGGTAAGTTATTCCTAACAAACTAAATACGCCAACATAAACAAAAGATGTTAATGTAAACTTTGTCTGCTGAAATTATGATGCGTCTACTGTGGGGTGATACTGCCTTGCGTTGGCACGGTCCTTGGTATCCAGGCTTATTATCTAGGGTTAAAGAAGACAGTGAGAACAGCTTCTGTGAAGTTTGTTTTGGTACCAGCCAGGATCTTATCGGAGTGAGGCCCTCTTGGAATGTGGTTGCCAGGGGCGACCAGGGTCATGTTTCTTCACAAAATACCATGGACTGCCTCAGTTTACCCCTACACCTATTGACTAGTCAAGTAGTCAATGGAAATTCCCTTGTATACTCGACTAGTAAATTAATCGATATTTAACATCCTTAGTGTAGACGTATCCTAAATGTAAAAAAAAAAAAAAGTTAAACTTTGTGAAAGCATCAGGACACTTGAAGAGTTAACTAACAAAGTTAAGGCTGTCAGTAGATGCTCGCTGCAAGAGTAGCTCTTGATTCTGCAACCTTGAATATTTGAATGGATTTTGGAGGAATTTTTAAAAAGTTGATTTATTTTATATATATAACTTTTTTAAGTATTTCTTGAAAATTTGAGGCCCCTTGCGAGGGTTATTATGAGAGACTAAATATTTTAAACTCTTTTGGCTTACATTTTGCTAGCTGAAGTTTTGAACTTTTTTTCATTTGAAAAATGATTTTAGACTTTCAAGGAGTTTTGGGGGGCATGCGTGTAAATTGCCAATTATGAACAAATGACCCATTTAAATTGCTTACATTTCTAAACTGCTGTTCTTTCTATATTTAAGCTTTCACCAAGATGGTTTTTTTTTCTTCCAGCCAAGATCTCTTTTGGCTTGGGCTTTGATAACTGCTGTATTCTAGCAATCTTAAATTCCCTCTTTTTTTCCATGTTCCAGCTATCTGCTCTTAAGTACATTTTTTATAGTTAAACAATTTAAATGGGATTGATCTTGTACCTGGTGCAACCACACCCATTCATTATTTATAGACTGTAAGGCCTTACATGTGGTGTGTGGGGACAAATCACACAGTGCAGGGGTGGTCAATTTGCAGCTGCATGGGTGAAAGTGCTGATTTATTATCTGTGCTTTTTATTCTTTGTATATGTGACTATGATATTTGTTAGTAACTGGTGGGTGTCACCTCAGTATTGGTGCACAAGGCAAAACTCACTCCGCTCTCGGATGGTAAATCTTAGTGGGAACACTGATCAAAATATTCGCTCTGAGCTTTTCTCTCTAGTTGCAAACTATCCCCCTTCACAGGCAACTTCCAGCGGATGCTGTGAGCGCTAACGGCTCCGTCTGTTACAGGTTGGCTCTCTGCGTTGAAAGCCCGGGCACTTCCCCTGGCCTTGCTGAGCCTGGTTCTCAACCTCATTTTTATCATTGTCATCATCGTCCAGTCAGGTGAGTGTGGAGCCCGCACTGACCATATCTCTGCGCATCATGCTCAGGGTCTCACTGGCAGCATCTGCACCTGCAGGGGGCAAAACTGGGGCTGCAGCAAAGGAGCCCAGGGCAGGAAATGTGGTTCCAACCCAGAGCATGTGGCGGGGGGCAGCGGTGATGGTGGTGGGCGGAACTGGCCTCTCCCTGTTGCAAAGGGGAACGTCTTGGCACAATCTCAGCTAACCCTGGGGTAGAGTGTGTGTGTGTGTGGAGGGGAGAGGGTCGGTTCCTTGTTACAGTGTCACTGGAGACTTATTCCCCTGGCTACAGAGGGAAACGGGCAAATCTCTCACCCTGCTGCTTTCTCATCTCCAGCCAAGACACGTGAGCCGTGCCCGGCTGGTGCCGCCTGCCCCAAAGGCTGGGTCGGGTACCTGGGGAGGTGTTACTATTTCTCAGAGCTGGAAGCAAACTGGACCGACAGCCAGAAGAACTGCTCTGCCCTCGGTGCCTCCCTGGTCGGGATTGACACGCAGCAGGAAATGGTGAAACGGATTCTAGGCTGCATGGGGTAGGGGTGGCAAAGGCGGCTCTAGGCTGGGCTTGTCCTGGGGCTGGCCTGGCCTTAGATGCTGCTTGAATTTAGTGCAACTTCCCCCAATCCAGAACATCTGGAGCTCCGAGTGCTCCGCCCACACCCATCCTCCCCACACGCTGGCCACGGAGTTGGAGCCACATGGGACTCATGTGCCGACCCTCTGCTCCCAGGGAATTCCCAGCCCCTTTTATGTGACAGGAGCAGCCTTGCCAGCCCAGCATTTGGTAATTGTGCATGGGGCTCTTCAAAACCATGTGAGTGACTTTAAAAGAACAGCTCTGAGCGTTTCAGGGGTGAGCGAGTTGGTCTGTAATTGGAAAAACTTCAACAACAAATAGTCTAGTAGCACCTTAAAGACTAACGAAACATGCAGATGGGATCATGAGCCTTCATGGGCAGAGCCCACTTCTTCCATGAGCTCTGAGAGTGTTATGTTCCCGGTGTTGTAGCTTTTAGGGGGGTCACGTTTTCTCTGCAGCCACAAGGGCTAGAAACTCACCTTTTACATGAAAGACGAGACTCTTATCATCTCCAGGAGCTGGGGAGTTAAGAAAAGAACCAAACAGCAGGAGACTCTCGGTAAAATCGGGGAGAAGTTGCTGAACACAGGTGTGTTCAGGATCTGGATGCAGCTAAGAATCTGAACCGTTAAAGAACGGAACTGGTTGAAAATCGGAAATTGCATGTGGGTGTCATTTCTTGGTGCAGAATTCCCAGCCCCTGGGCCCCCTGCACAGTGCCCTGGGTGGGTTGCAGAGAACCCAGAGAGGCAGCTGTCTAATGTACATTGGCTTTCATGTTTTGTACAAAGGATTTCCTGGGGCGCAGTAAAGGAATCTTTGACCACTGGATCGGGCTCCACAGGGAACCGGGCCAGACCTGGAAATGGGCCAATGGCACCGACTTCAACAACTGGTGAGTCCCCTTTTCTTCTATTAACTCAGTAAATGTTGAAGCTTGTATTTAAAACAAGAGACTGGCCTTGTGGTTACAGCCTGGGCCTGTGATTTGGGCAATGGGGGGTTCAGTGCCTGACTCCCCCCTACATTTGCAGTGTGACCTGGGGTGACTTGCTCGGGGCTGGATTTCACTGCAGGGGAAGCTGCTCTGGCATCCATGGAGGGTTGTTTATGGTTTGTTGCTGTTGCAGGTTTCCAATCGCAGGCAGAGAACAATGCGCTTTTCTGAGCCGCAGTGGGGTTGCCAGTTCAGGCTGCTGGAACAATGAACGCTGGATCTGCAGCAAACCTAACCAGAAACGAGGATGTGAAATGAACTGACCGTGGCCTGGATGAGGCAGGCTGGTCCTGTCAATGGGGCTGTCCCAAGCTGCCTCAGCGTGTGCGGCATTTGATGTGCTGGCAAAAGGGGGCAGGAAGCCCTGGGGGAGAGGAGGGAGCTGACAGAGAGGCTGCTGGAGGGCGCTCAGCACTAGGGATGTAATAGTTCAGTTGACTGAACAACAAGGAAAAGCTAATAGGTTAATTCTACAGGCCACACGCATTTCCCTCCCCCCCAGTAAATGTTTACCAGGTTGGCCAGCATCCTGGCTCATGCCATGTCCAAGAGCCCCAAAACTTATCCCCCCAAACAGGGGCTGCTGCCACCCTGCATTGCTGCCTCTGGATCAGAGGCAGCAGCACAAGGTGACAGGCAGCTGGGTCCATGAGGGGAGCCGGTTTTTAAACTGGCTCCCCTCCCAGATCAGCTTCAACCTTGCACCCCACACTGCTGCCTGTAACAGAGACTATAGAATAGTCGAGTAACCAATTAGAATTCATGAGCTTACTTGACTGTTCAATTAACCGATATTTCACATCCCTACTCAGCACCAGGGGTGAAAGTAACTCAACATTTCTGACAGGTCCTTTCCTATTGCACCCCAGGGTCCCACCAGCTGTATAAATAGCTCCCCGCTGGCTTTTGTCACAGCTCAGCCAGCTTTTGCTGGCGCTGTGCACCACGGTGCACCCACCTACTTTCACCCCCTCTCAGCACCCACCATTTTACCCCGTGGGTGCTCCAGTCCCAAAGCCATCAGCCAGTACAGGCAGCTGCCATGTCCTTCACAGGCAGCCTGGTGGGACAGGTGACAGCGAGGCCTGCTGGGAGTGGCCGCAGGGGATAAAAGCCCAAGCTCTGGCCTATGGCACAGGGAAGGGAGGGAAAGCTTTTGACTTGGAAACTAGCAGGAAGCAGCTGAGCTTGCAGTGTCCTTCCCGATCAGAGACCCAGGGTGGGAGCCGCAGGGCTGGGCCAGACACCAGGGATGTCCTGTGGGGCTGGCTGGAGATGCGCTGTCCCCTGCAGCTGTGGAGTGAAGCGACTGGGTGAGTCCTGCAGCCTGGGGGAAGAACTCAAACTCCTGCAGCTGGTTTGAAGGCCCTGCTGAGAGGTCTGGGGGAGCATGGCAAGAAGCCCTGGGCATGAGGGGAGCGCTGGACGAGGCTAGGACAGACGGGTGTGTATGTACATAGCGTGTTTATATTTGTAAATAACTTCTAATTATGTACATGTGTGCATAGTAGAAAATGTGAAGTTTTCTAAATAGCTCTATTTTTACATAATTAATCAGCTTCCGTCAGCTTTAATTTTGTAAACCTTAAGTCCTCATAATGAATTCCAGTGGAAATAGGATAGCTTTAGACAGGAAATAGTTAAAATAGGAAAACAAGTTAAAAATTACTTAGAAACGGTAGATGTCTGCAGGTCACCAGGGCCTGTTGAAATGCATCCTACACCAGTGTTTTTCAGCCAGTGGTATGAGTACCCTTAGGGGTACGGGAGAGAAGACTGGGGGGTACCTCAACACAAGTGAAATTTGGCAAAATATGTCTGGGATTTTGCCCTGCAAAGGGAATCAGGAAGGGGGCAGCAGCATGTGCCTGTCAAATGACCATTTGGAGATGCGTGGCTAGACACTAACACCTGCTCTGCGCATGCACCCCAGTGCCTGGTGGAAAAAGCACAGGCCTGCAGTGGCGGCTGCTCCGGTGAGACCCAGGGCAGTTCCAAGCTGGGGGGGCAGGTTTGGGTGGGGAGAAAAAAAAATCCCTTCCATGGCTGCCTCTCCTAGTTTGTTTCCTCTCTGGCAGCCTCCCCAGGGTGCTCCAGCAGTGAGGGCATCTGAACCTGGAGACGTGCATTGCCCCCACCAGCAGCTCAGTACAATGCATCAGTAGGGTAAACTGAGGCAGTCCATGGTATCATGCTGAGAACTGACAACTCAAATCCAAAACCATTAGGCCAGGCCTGGGAAGCACACAGACGGGCAGTTACCGTGACCCTGGTTCCCCTGGCAACTACATTCCAAAGGGGCCTCATTCTGATAAGGCCTGGCTGGTACCAGCCAGGCTGCGCGGTTTTTCTTACTATCTCCCGTGATTTCAGATTAATGAGCTTGGATCCCAAGGACTGTGCCAACACAAGGAAGGAGTCATCCTGCAGTAGACATCACAATTTCAGCTAACAAGCTAACAGCAACATGTCCATTTTGGGGCTTCCATCCTGTTTATGGTGGCTCATGTAGCTTGTTAGGAATAACTACCTGTATTAGTGATAACATGTTTAATTGGCAATGGGTGGAGATACTGTGTAACTTTCGTAGTTCACTGACTTATGTGCATATCTCATTTCCGCCGCTAGACCTATCAAATTACTTCCCCTCCGTCCATCTGCTACCTGTATAATCTAATGTATGTTTAAGTTAAGTTAGTGCTCCCCGGGCTAACACCTGGTTGGCACTCCACCAGCGCTGTGTGTTCAATAAATCCTCTACTTGTTTTCACCTGCACCCAGCGTGTCCAGAATTATTCCCTACAGCATCCCCGTGCCCCCTTCCCGGTGGCCCTGTGGAGAGGAGCTCAAAGGCAGTGACGCGGTACAATAAGCCTTGCTCCACATCAGTGGTATATCAAGGGGGTAGGGATGCTAGTGGGACACTGGGCTGGGGTGGGAACACACAGCCCCATGTGGTGAGCCCGGCGCTGGCAGGACACTTGCTCCTTACAGGCAAGCCGCCGAGACTGGGCTGGGCGGCAAGAGCAGGCGCTTCAAAGGTAGGGTTAGTATGTGTCTGGCTCTGGGGGAAGGAAGGGGCATTAGGTTAGCACAGGGGAGCTAGGGGTGCCTGCCTCTGGAGGAGGGCTGGGGGCATTGGGTTAGAGCTGGGGGAGGGTCTGGGGGTACTTTTTTATTTTATTTATTTATTTATTTATTTTGAAAAAGTGATACTTTATAAAAAAAGGTTGAGAAACGCTGGCTTAGAATATTCACGGAGCTGATCGAGGCGCTACCTTAAATCTAATTAACATAATTTAGCAGCCTAATTCTTAATTCAATTTAACACCCCCCACACACACACACCCTGGGGCTGGCCAGACCCCAGGTAATGTTGGTTAATTTGGTTGAGGCAGAAGTCTGATGTGCACATCACCCCAATATGCCAAATCGATGAACTCCAATTCATGGGGCAAAATGGTGTGGTATATATCCCCTCGGCAGGGGCCAGGCCGGAGGGATGCCATCCACTGGTAGCACACAGTCCAGGTGGGGTAATGTCCGTTAGTGACACCCCCTTTTTCTTACTGGTGTGTTCATGACTGATCCAGAAACACCTGGTTTTTGCACCACCCAATTTTCTTGCCTCACCACAAGTGAGAAACAATGGTCTGTCCTTGGTTAGATTCTTCCCTTGTTATTTTTTCTTATCTAGAAACGCTGCCTCAGCGCACACAGTCTCTCTTATGTCACACAGCCCTGTTTCTTAAAATTGTAAACAAGTCCATAATCCTCCGGGGCTCTTGCCTGGATCTCAGCATGGCCTCACTTACTGTTGATTCACTCATGCTAACCATTCATACTACCCATGATTCGTGACACTTTGAGCAGAGCCCTGGGAGCTAGCCACATGCTGCCTCCCTCTGCACACTGAGCCAAGGCAGCCAAGCTGGGTGGCAGAAGTGGCAACTTTAAAAGTAAGATTTCCTATCCTTACCCCGTCCCGTTCCTCTGATGCCTGGCTCTGCAGGGGGCAGGGAGGGGGAGAATTTGATTCAGGGGGCACTCCTAGCACTGGGGGTGCCTGGCTCTGGGACAGGGGTGGTTGTGTTGTACTTAAAAGTACTGCACAGGATCTTTTCAGGGCAAAATGGCACATTTATTGGTAATACACACATAAAGTAGTCAACACTTACCATATGCATATGCTATAGCACACACACCCTGTCATCTTGTTACCAGTAGTTGCTCCCCCTAACTGCAGTGGCCAGGTAAGTTAGATGCGGGAGGGTTGGAGCTGGATCAATGCTCCCATGTTGACTGCAAGATGCCTTAGATGTCTAGTGTCTTCCCTAATGCAGATCTCCACCATTAGTCACCACATGCATATGCATAATCTGTAAGAGTCCTCATATGCAGTTATTTGTCTGTGGCACCTTCTTCTGGGTGTTGTCTTAATGCTGCCCCATTCACCTTCCAAGAGGGAGTGTCATGGGGTATCCTCTCCTGCCCCCTCTGGTGGGCATGGATAAGCCCCAGAGTCCCTATGTCAAGTTCCATTCACATGAGGCCCACTGGCCCGAGTCAACAGACAAGGTCACTAAGTTTTGCTCCCATGGGAAAATTCCCCATGAGTTTGTTAATTGGTGGCTCTTACCATCTAGCCAATCCAACTATGCGTGTAACAGGAATGTTGTTGTGATAATAAAAGTTCTTTCTTTTCTATTCACCTGGTATTGGTTCAGTTCTGTGTCCTGGGAAATCTGTCTGTGGGATCTGCAGGCCTCTGACTAGGCATAGTAGTCCCCAATGTCGGTTCCTGCGGGCGCCATGGCGCCCGCTGGGCCATTTCTGTGCGCCCGCTGAGTGATCGGGGCCAGCTCCGTCCCTGAGCACCAGGCGTACTGGCGGCCCCCCGCTGGGTGTGCGGCACAGGGGCAGCGCTGGCCCCAGGCATGCGGTGCATGGGTGGCCCTGCCCCCAGGCGTGTGTGCGGCCCTGCCCCTGGGCGCCCGGCAGCCCCAAAAGGTTGAGGACCACTGGACTAGGGGATAGAAAATACAAACTGTAGTCTGTACTGCTTTTTCAAGCTCTTTGGGGGAAAGAGCTTGGGGTTCCCTGGGGTTGGTTTCAAGTGTCCACCCCTGTTTGTGGGTTCAAAAGCACTTGATGGTGGCAGCGGATTTTTATCCCCAAAATCTAGGTTTTTAAGATTGGGGGGGAAGTTTTATACCAAAGCTTGGAACGAGAAGATTTTAGGGTACTTTTGCAGGCCCCCACTTCTGCATTCATCATTCCTGTCGTGGCTCCTTCCCCACTCTGGCACAATAAATGCAGAAGTGGGGGCCAGCAAAAGTACCCCAACACCTTATCTACCAGGCTTTGGTATACAACTTCCCCCAAAATCTTAACAGCCTAGATTTTGGGGATAAAATCTCCGCTTCCACCACCCAAATATTAATAAAGCAACCAGGGAGAGACTACTTGGGAAATTTCACCCCCTAAAGGACAAACCAGAACACAAACATTAATCAATACCAGGTTAATAAAAAGAAAAGAAAAAATGTTTATTATCACCACAATATTCCTATTGCAAGCATAATGCCTAGATGGAAAAGTAACAAATAATATACTCATGGAGAAACTCCATGGGCCTAGAACTTAGTTAAGAAGAAAATCCAACCATTTCTTAAAAAATGCACAGACAGCAGATCCCAAACCATAAAACAATGAAACCTAACGGATTTATCTAAACTTTACCCGACTTACAGAAAGTGAAGAAAGAGTCTTTTCTTCGAGGGAGACATAGTGTCTGTCCCCCTCAATAGCTGGAGAGAACTCCCCAGACACAAAAGAGAGAAAAACCAAAAATTCCTTTGTCCCAGTTCCACTCCACCTGGCTAGGTAAGGGACATGGTTAACCCCTTAGTCCCCAGGCTGCTGGCTAACCCATATGATCATGATAGTTCCAGTATCATGGAACTGTTATATAGGGTTTGAG
This sequence comes from Rafetus swinhoei, assembly GCA_019425775.1. Lineage (NCBI taxonomy): Eukaryota > Metazoa > Chordata > Testudines > Trionychidae > Rafetus > Rafetus swinhoei. The sequence continues at coordinate 13,446,309 of CM033444.1, read as the reverse complement.
GAGAGAGTATACATAGCTGGATAATCCGGTAGTGAGTGTGCCAATACCTGAAATGATGGGACATCCGGGGTGTCCAGGTTTATAGATTTTGGGAAGCAAATAGAACAATCCTGGTCAAGGTTCAGAAGGTGTTTCTGTGTGAATTTGGACCTGAGTAGAGGTAGGGAGTTCCTTAAGGAGACAGTGTAGTTTCTTTTGGTGTTCTGAAGTGGGATCAGAGGAGAGAGGTCTGTAAAATGTGGTGTTGGAGAGTTATCTAGCCGCCTCCTGTTCGTAGTCTGACTTATTCATAATGACCACAGCGTCCCCTTTGTCAGCTGGTTTGATTATAATGTCGGGGTTGTTTTTGGGACTCTGGATAGCACAGTGTTCAGTGCGGCTGAGATTGTGTGTCGCTTGTTGTTTGTGCATAATGTCAGTCTGCGCATTGCTGCAGAAGCTTTGTATATAGAAATCCAGATTGTAATTACGACCATCGGGGGGAGTCCACATATAATTTTTTTTCTTTTGGTGTTGATAGGGGAGATCTAGTTGGTCAGATTGATGCTCATTGGTAGTTTTGAAGTATTCTCGTAGACGGAGGCGGCAAAAGAAAGCTTCAAGGTCACCACAAAATTGAACCCAGTTCGCAGGGGAGGTGGGGCAGAAAGAAAGACCCTGGGATAAGATAGACTCTTCTGCTGGATTCAGTTTGTAGCTAGAAAGGTTGACAATATTATCTAGTGGGCTGAGGTAGCTGCTGCAACTAACATGTGGACAAAGTGGATCCGGTGGCAATAGTGTACTTAGTTTTCAGAAAGCCTTCCACAAGGCCCCTCACCAGGCTCTTAAGTAAAGTAAGTTGTCATGGGATAAGAGGGAGGGTCCTTTCATGGACTGAGATCTGGTTAAAAGACCAGACCCAAAGGGTAGGAATAAATGGTAAGGTTTTTGAGTGAAGAGAGAGGTAACTAGTGGGGTCCCCCAAGTCTCTGTCCTGGGACCAATCCTATTCAACTTATTTATAAATGATCTGGAGAAAGGGGTAAATAGTGAGATGGCAAAATTTGCAGGTGATACTGAACTGCTCTGTGTGGTGGTCACAGCGATGTGCCCCCTCCCCACTGCACAGCACACCCAACTGACAGGCAGATCTCAGGGCACAAGCACAGCTCAAGGGATCAGACTCTCTGGAGAGGTCCCAGCCGCCCCACGTTATTAGTTACTTAAAGACAGACACACTCTGTGTCTCTCTCCCCTGTAAGCACAGCGGGGGCAGTTAAGGTTACACGGATGGAAACTACCACGCGGGGATCCCCCCCCCAGCCCAGCGGCAACAGCCAGGCCGGGTCCTGGGTGGGGAACACAGCTCTGGGCCTGGTGCAGTGGGGGGAAGGGCTGGCAGGCTGCTATATCTTCTCAAAGTTACTCCCCTTCTTGGGATATGAACCTGCCCTAGAGCTGGACATCACGCCATAACTAGCCCAGCTATCCAGTTCTCCCGAAAGCTAGAACAAAACAAATTGGTTGGGTTGGAGTGTCTGGATTTAGAGTAACCGTTTGTCTGCCTCTCCCCAGGGAAGCACAGAAAACAAAACAAAAGAAAAAAAAAAGAGAGAAAAAACGGCAAAGCTTGCAACTCAAAGGAAAAACCTGTGTCCTTTTAAAAATCCTTAGTTCTCAAAATGATCCCACCACTCTGCCACCATATCAAGGTTGATTTCCCACTCTGGAACGGTCATAATTATGATAAAATGATACTGCAAGGAGGTTTAACAGTAGTTCGAATTAGGAGCTTTAATTCGAACTACCGGGGTCCCTGCCACGTGTAGCCGCGGGCAGTTAGTCCGGACTAGTGGCATTTAAAAATGGTGACCGGACGGGAAGATGCAAATAAAGCCCGGGATATTTAAATCCCGGGCTTCATTTGCAATTTCGAATGCCTACATTAGCTTCCCTAGTTCGAACTAGGGGGCTAGTGTGTAGACATACCCTGTAGGAAAGTGATACTGCCAGTATTTTCTTACAGGAGTAGTTTCTTCTGCCCTCTTTAAATCCATTTTTTAAATGTTGGTGTTCTGCCGCCTCACACTCCTTATAACATTGCTCTCCAACCTTTTCAACTGCAAGATCACTTTTCCAATTTAAGTGCAATGTAAGATGTTCCTCAAACTGAAATACCCGGGCCCCACTTCATTCCAGCCCTTCTTTCAGGCCCTGCCCCTCCTTTGCCCCTTCTCTGAGGCCTCACCATGCTCACTGCATCCCTCTTCTTCCCCCAACCTCAATCACTTGCACCAGGCTGAGGTAGAGGTTTGGGGAGAAGGCCTTGTGCTTGTGCCTATGGGTTTGGAGTGTAGGGGGGGCTCTGGTCTTGGCCCAGGGTGGCAAAATGGGGTCCAGGAGGATCTACAGGTTGCAAGCTCTGGCACTGAGTTTGGGTGCAGGGAGACTCATATCTTTGGCAAGAGGTTGGGTGCAGGAGGAGGTTCAGGGCTGGGACAGGGGTTCAGGAAGCAGGCTCTGGCTGGGCTCTGTTTAACTGTGATGGCTTCTGGTGCTTCACCAGTGAGGTTAACATAAGAACATAAGAACGGCAGTACCGGGTCAGACCAAAGGTCCATCTAGCCCAGTATCCTGTCTGCCAACAGTGGCCAGCACCAGGTGCCCCAGAGGGGGGGGTGGACCGAAGACAATGATCAAGCGATTTGTCTCCTGCCATCCCTCTCCAGCCTCTGACAAACAGAGGCCAAGGACACCATTTTATCCCCCTGGCTAATAGCCTTTTATGGACCTAACCTCCATGAAATTATCTAGCTTCTCTTTAAACTCTTATATTCCTAGCCTTCACAGCCTCCTCCAGCAAGGAGTTCCACAGGCTGACTACACGCTGTGTGAAGAAGAACTTTCTTTTATTAGTTTTAAACCTGCTACCCATTAATTTCATTTGGTGTCCTCTAGTTCTTCTATTTAGGAACTAATAAATAACTTTTCTTTATCGGCCCTCTCCACACCACTCATGATTTTATACACCTCTATCATATCCCCCCTCAGTCTCCTCTTTTCTAAACTGAAAAGTAACAGTCGCTTTAACCTCTCCTCATATGGGACCCGTTCCAAACCCCTAATCATTTTAGTTGCCCTTTTCTGAACCCTTTCCAAGGCCAAAATATCTTTTTTGAGGTGAAGGTTAAGGCAGGCTTACTTCGGCCCGGGCCCTGCACCACTCCTGAAAGCCACTGGCATGATGCCATTTGGTGCCCCTCCTCTATAAGCACTGAGCCCACAGCATCTACTGGCCACGGTTCCCCATTACTGATCAATGGGAGCTGCAGGTGCAGTTTGTGCAGCAAGGACAGTGTATGGAGACCCCCAGCAGTGACTTTCTCTGGGGCTGCAGGGACATGCCAGCCACTTCCAGGAGCAGCAGTTACCATAGAGTGCCAGAGAGTGTCATTCCTAAGCACCCACCAGCCCCTTCTCTCTGTGTGGTGATAGGGTACAGGAGTGTGGTGAGGAGGGACACCCTGACATCAGCAATCTCCCTCCGTACCTCCCACACTTTGTACAGCAAGCAGGAGCCTGCCAGGGGGCAGCTCCAAGGCAGAGTCCAAGAGCAGCAGGACAAAATCAGCTGGTCATAGAATCCCAGGGCTGGAAGAGACCTCAGGAGGTCATCAAGTCCAGACCCTTGCCCAAGGCAGGACCAATCCCACCTAATCAACCCAGCCAGGGTTTTGTCAAGCCAATACTTAGAAACCTCTAGGGATGGAGATTCCACTCCCACCCTAGGGAACCCATTCCAGTGCTTCCCCACTTGCCTAGGAAATAGTTTTTCCTAATATCCAACCTGGACCTTTCCCCCCTGCTCCAGCGACGTGTAGAAGAGGGGGCAAGAAACCTTGAAGCCACTCCACCATGTGGCTAGAGCACCAGCCAAGTTGCCTTGTTACAGGGGAAAAGAGGGAGTCCAAAGCATCACAAGTCTACAGGCGATTGTTTCTCAGTCTGTGCCTTAGGGAGAGCTTATCATTCAATTAGCCATGTTCAGTATTTTTGAAAACCATCGTTACAAGACTTTTTCCTAGAATTGGCCTGATACTTAAAGAGCTGGGTATAGGTAGGGGAGGGGTGACTAGCATCAGGAGCAGGGATTTGCCATCAGGAAGTGCTTCCTTTCTGTGTCAACGAGTTCGTTGCGGTTCTGCTGTAGGACTTTCTATAGGATCGTCCCAGGAGGAATGGCGGGTACCCAGAGACACGGCCTTAGAGTGCCCAAGTCCCATTGCTGGGAATCTGAACCTGCCCTGCCGGCGCTGGGGCTTTGCGCTCGGTGCTGTGGAGTTTACCCGGCGCCCCTCCCCCCACCAGAGCTGAGTTTGCCTAGATCTTGGGTTCCCAAACGGGGGGGGGGTGCAGAAATTCCAGGGGGGACCCAGCCTCCCCCCTCCCATCAAGTTTTGCTGCCCTGGGCAGGTTTTTTCTCAAGTTTTGATGCTTTTCTGGCTGGGGGGGGGGGGGTTTGAGGGTTTTTCAAAAATCAAAAAGGGGGGGGAGGGGGCGCGATGCGGGAAAGTTTGGGAACCGCCGAATGAGCCTCACCCCGCCTGCATCTCTGCGCCCTCCCGTGTCGAGTCACTACTGCGCATGCTCGTGACCCAAACGACACTCCCTAGCCCAATCGCTCGTGCACCCCCCCCCCACTCAAAGGAGGGGCCGTGGGGCGGCGGGTTCACACTCGGTAAGCGGCGTCCAGCCCGGGCAGCATCTCCGTGTCTCGCGGGGGGGGGAAGCAGCCGTTGCCCGGGCTGTTTGCAGGGGGCGGGGCCAGGCTGCGGGCGGGGCCCGGGAGGGATCCGGCAGCAGCGCCCACAGGGACCCGGCCCCGAGGGGCTGCGCGCGGGGCGGGGGGGGAGGGGTGAGAGCGCAGGCGGCCGAAAGCGAAAGTGGTTGCGTGGGGGGGTGAGGGGCAGAGTAGCCCCCCCCATACGTGGTCCGCAGGCCTAATTCTGAGGGCGGGACTTCCGTGGGTCTCTTCTGCGCATCTTTTCTGCGCATCCCGCCTCATTGGTCAATGGAGCTGCCCCTCCAGCTGTATCTGAAGCAGTGGGCGGTGCCCACCACAGCGCCTGATCCCAGCTCCCTGCTCTCGTTGGCTCTGAAATGCTGCCAGCCCATTGGCTGTTCCTTCAGCGTCTCCTGCTCCAGACTCGCTGGGCTCCGCCTCTGAAACTCCCTGCGAACCTCCTTGTGCGGGCCGGGCTGTCACGTGTTTCCTATCAGCATGGGGGGGGGGCGATGAACTTGTGGATTTTCTTGCCAACATTGAAAACGCTGCTTCCTGCCCAGCTCTAATTTCCGGCCTTTTGCAGCAGGGTCTGACCCGAAAGACCCTCCAGTGAGGTCTCTGCCGCAGCCGCCCCCCCCAGGGTTTGAACCCCGGCCCGAGCCCAGCGCCCCGCCTCGGTCGGGTTGCCAGGGGTCCTGTTTTGAACCGGACAGTCCAGTGTTTGAGCTTTCTGTTCAGAAAACGAACTGAGAAAATAGAAATTGTCGGGTATTTTCTCAATCAGATGGAATGTCGATTGTGATGTCACGTCAAGTGTGCCCGGTATTTTTGTTGAAACCATCTGGCAACTCCACCTGTGCCCATGTTGTGCTGCTCCAGGGCCCAGAGTTCTGTGGGGATGGAGGGCAGAAGTAGGGTTCGCAGGTGTCCAGTTTTGAACCACCCACTCTGGTGTTTACCAGCCAGGCAGTGCACAACTACACGAGGGGGGAGCGGGCCAAGCCGTGAGGGAATCCCCAGAGCTGGACTAGCTCATGCTTTGCTGGGACCATGTATGGGACAGGCAGCACCCAGGGATCTGCGTGCGCCCAGGTCAGTCCCACTCCCCCCTCCAGCTGATTCTCTCACCCCACTCTCCTCCCGCAGCCAGCCCCGCACCCCCTGACCCCCTTCTGGCCAGCTCCGCTTCCCATTGGCTGGTACCACCCCATCTCCCACAGCCAGCCCTGCTGCCCCCAACCAACCCTGCTTCCCGCTGGCTAGTTCTCCCCTCATCTCCTCCTCTCAATTTCCCCTGGTGACAGGGTGACAGGGGAGGGATCACATGAGGATTACCTGTTGTGATCTGTCCCTCTGGGGCATCTGGTGTTGGCCACTGTCAGCAGACAGGATACAGGGATGGATGGATAGTTGGTCTGACCCAGTATGGCCACTCTTATGTAAGTCCAGCTGGGGTGCGGGTTGAAGCCCAGTTGCTTTGCAGTGTGGGATCAGCCCATGGGATTCCTGCTCTGAGATGCTGCCGAAAAGGCCTCCCAGCCCAATTTTTCTCTTTACTTTTGCAGCTTATTATTTCTATTTATTGCATCTTTGTGCCTCTGATTATGATGCACCTGGAGTGAGAGCCCCACTTGCCCCACTCTTGTTACAGCCCTGGCCATTATATTCAACACCCGAATGACATCAAAAGCTAAGTATCAGGCCCTTACAGCCCACTCTATGAGGGTGCATTTAGACTGCACCCCATAGCTCGAAATAAGTAGGTTAATTTTGAAATAAAGCATAATTCTGAAATGCCTGTTAGTTTTAAATAACTAGCAGGTTTAAAAGACGTGGAATAGCTATTTCGGACTACCTCTAGTATCCTAAAAGAGCACCTCAGTCTAGGCATACCCTTAGTCTCATTTAGTAGGGACACTTTAAATGACAGTTTTCCCCCTTTCTTTCTCCCCCCCTCCCCCCGCCCTCTTTTTCTGCTTTATATTTGAAAGTTTGGGCCCCTTGCTCTGTATTTCTCATCTGAAGAAGTGGGTTGTGCCCATGAAATCTCATGATACCATCTATGGGTATTTCTAGACTGGAGGGTTTTTCCAGGATATCAGAGGTATCCTGGAAAAACTCCCCTGCATCCAGGGAACATATCTGCTCTTCCGCTTTTTTTTGCGGAAGAGCAAATCGCTCTTTTGGGGAGCCCTGTATACCTTGTTCTACGAGGAATAAGGGCTCCTCCGAAAGAGGAGGCTTTTCCACTATTTGGCCTGTCTAGATGGGACCAAATGGGGGAAAAGCAATCCGAAAAAGCTATGCAAATTGCAGAGTGCAATTTGCAGAGCTTTTTCCAAAAAATGGCGATAGTCTACTCTGTCTAGACATGGCAATAGTCTAAGGGTGTATCTACATAGCAGGGCTAAACTTGAAATAAGCTAAACAACTTGAGCTATGCTAATTGTGTAGTTTAAGTCAAAATAGGTTTTAGAATTTGGGAGCGTCTACACGGCACTTATTTCTAAATAAAGCACTCTTCCTTCAACTTCTTTTACTCCTCGTACAATGAGGGTTACAGGAGTCGGAGTAAGAAGTCCTCCAGCTCAACATTATTTCGACTTTATGTCAATAACTGCTTGTAGTGTACGCGCAAACTTTAAGGAATCATATAAAAAGTAGAAACTAGGAATCATATAGTTTACATTAAAAAGAAATCATATACAAAGTAGAAACTAGGACAAGTTATAAAGGATGAATATAAGCGAACAATACAGGTATGCAGGGTCAAAATTAGAAAGGCAAAGGCACAAAACGAGCTCAAACTAGCTACAGACATAAAGGGTAACAAGAAGACTTTCTATAAATATATTAGAAACAAGAGGAAGACCAAGGACAGGGTAGACCCATTGCTCAGTGAGGAGGGAGAAACAACAATAGGAAACTTGGAAATGGCAGAGGTGCTTAATGACTTCTTTGTTTCTGTCTTCACCAAGAAGTCTGAGGATGAAGGAATGCCTTCCATAGTGAATGCAAGTGGGAAGAGGGTAGGTTTAGAAGATAAAATAAAGAAAGAACTTAGAAAAGTTAGATGCCTAGAAGTCACCAGGACCTGATGAAATGCATCCTAGAATACTCAAGGAGCTAATAGAGGAGGTATCTGAGACTTTAGCTATCATCTTTGAAAAATTGTGGAAGTTTGGAGAGATTCCAGAAGACAGGAAAAGGGCAAATCTAGTGCCCGTCTATAAAAAGAGAAATAAGAACAACCCAGGAAACTACAGACCAGTCAGTTTAACTTCTGTGCCAAGAAAGATAATGGAGGAAGTAATTAAGGAATTCATCTGCAAACACCTGGAAGATAATAAGGTGATGGGTAACAGCCAGGATGGATTTGTCAAGAACAAATCATGTCAAACTAATCTGATAGCTTTCTTTGATAGGATAACAAATCTTGTGGATAAGGGAGAAGTGGTAGGCGTGTTACACCTAGACTTTAGTAAGTCATTTGACATGGTCTTGCATGATCTTCTTATCAGTAAACGAGGGAAATACAACTTAGATGGGGCTACTATAAGGTGGGTGCATAACTGGCTGGAGAACTACTCTCAGGCTACATCTACACTGCAGGCTTATTGCGCAAGAACTGTTTTTCGCAAGAGTTCTTGTGCAAAAGGTCTTCCACAAGAGCGCGTCCACACTGACATGTGCTTTTGCGCAAGAGCGTCCATGGCAGTGTGGGACGCTCTCTGCAAGAAGAAAGCTGTGATGGCCATTTTAGCCATAGGGGTTTCTTGCGCAAGAAATTTGTATTGCCTGTCTACACTGCCTTCTTGTGGAAGAGCTCTTGCGCAAGAGGGCTTATTCCTCGTGGGGAGAGGAATAACTCTTCCAGAAGAAGCCCTGTTTTCCGACACTGTACTGTAAATTTACTTGTGCAAGAAGGCGCGTGCAGTGTAGACACCCGGCAAGTTTTTGCGCACTTGAGCAAAAAGCCTGCAGTATAGACATAGCCTCAGAGCGTAGTTATTAACAGTACAAAAGCCTTCTGGAAGGGCATAACAAGTGGGGTTCCACAGAGGTCTGTTTTGGAACCAGTTCTGTGCAATATCTTCATCAACCATTTAGATATTGGCATAGAGAGGACACTTATTAAGTTTGCAGATAATACCAAGCTGGGAGGGGTGACAAGTGTTTTGGAGGATAGGGTCATAATTGAAAATGATCTGGACAAACTGGAGAAACTGGACAAACTGGTATGAACAGACACAACCAATAAATCAGAGCTGGGGATCTGACCCCAGAGGGGCGCTGGCTCATTTCACCAGCTAGAGGGCTGGGCTCGGGGATTTCAGTGGAGCTGCCCCAAGTCACAGAAGCCCGGGACCTGGCCCCACTCTCTGTCCATGGAAATGGCCCATCCAGCAGGCACCTCCCTGTGTCGGTCAGGGGCTTTTTGAGCCTTCAGCCGACCGTGGCTGCAGAGTGACCAGGGCAGCCCCAGCTCTGTCGGCTCCATCGCCTCGGCTGTGCAGGGCTGGGGCTCGCAGATAAACCAGGAACACCAGCCAGCCCGAGTGACCCGGCAATTCTCTCCACAGGAACCTCCAGCCCAGCCCCCACCAGGCACCAGGGAAGAGACACGGAACCAGGATCCTTCAGCACCTGAGGCTGGTTTGCTCAGCGCTTGCCGAGGCCGGGCTGGCCCTGGGGATAAAAGCAGTGCCTAGGAGAGCTTTGGAACAGCTCGTTGGACCAGGGCTCAGACCCAGCCTGGCTGGTCGGGGTATTCGGGCCAAAATCACCATCAAGCTATATTTGAAAGAGGGGTTCTCTTATCACCCCACGTAGCGAAACCGCCCCTGAGCTGTAATCGAGGGAGCTGCTTTGAAATCTCTACCGGCCCTGCCAAACCCAGTGTGAACAGGCCGTAGCTACCGCTGTCTGCAGAATGGAGGTTCAAGTGACCATGTCTCCACTTTTGGAGCCCCCACGTCTGTCAGAGAGAGCAGAGGTGGGAAATGTGTCGTGTGCTGCTGAGAAGGTGGAGCCAGAAGCTTCTGTGAGCATCCCTCCAACGGGTGAAGAGAGCAGCACGATCCGTCCTACAGGTACCGTGACCTCTCTGGGGCCTTCTTACAACGTCCCCTTCCCAAGGCCTCAAAAGACCATTAAGTCAGACTGCTGCAGTCTGTGGCCTTAGATCTGAGATGTAAACCCCTCTTCAGTGAGTTAACTGCTTAAACAGGGACAGGCATGGTGCAATGGGCCAGCCAGGCTGGAGTGCTGTGGGCTGCTCTGGCCAGGCCATGCCCAGAGCGTTGCAGTGTGGGTGGGCGGGGAACTGCTCCCACCGACACTGCTACTTCATTCTAACCAGTAACCACCCCCCAGGTCTTCGGTTACACATTTATATGCAGGGGGAGTGGTGGCTGCCTCCGAACACCAGCCTCTGCCTGCACCATGTAACTGAAGGCTAACCATGTTCATGTTCACACTTTAATATCCCTACTGATAATGTTCTCATGGAAGGGGGGAAATCTCTGAAACTCTCAAACAGAAACCAGTGTCCCTGGGGATTTTCCCTCAAAAAGCTGAAATGCCTTTTTCCTCCCATTGGGAATCAAAATCAGTGTTCCCTCTAAGGTGTGCGCTTGCGCGGGTGAGCACCAAGAATTTGCCCCCCACCTCCTCCTCAGTAGAGCCCTGCAGTGGCTGCTTAGCTGCTCTGGGGCAGGGTCCCATGGCAGGCAGCTGCCCCACTTGGGGTGTTAGATGTTGGTTAATTGTCTAGTCGATTAACTACATGAATTCTTATCAGTTAATCGACTTTTCTGTCGTCCCGGGGGGGTGGGGCCGTCAGCCTGTGCGCTCTTGGCCCCACTCACAAGGAGCTCCCTGACATCCCCTGCTGCTGCCCCTGGAGTGCCAGGCGGGGGCTGATCCGTGAGAGGAGCCAGCTTAAAAACCAGCTCCCCTCGTGGACCAGCTGCCTTCTGCCTTGTGCTGCTGCCTCTGATACAAAGGCAGCAGGGCAGCACAGGATGGCAGCAGCTCCTGTCCAGGAGGGGGGGGGCAGGTCTGAGCTTCCGGACTTGGTGCAAGCCAGAACTGAGCCGGGCTGCCTGCCCACCTAGTGTGTAATACACTTTAAAAATGCAGAGCCGCAGCAGGGGTAGGTCACTGACTCGTCGCAAGCCAGCAGTGAGCCGGGCTACGGGCCAGCCTGCAACAAAATTTACTGGTGGAGGGGGGAGCAGGGGAAACGCCTGTTGTCTACTGCATTAACCGATAAGCTTTTGCTTATCGGTTAATTGACTGCGGGCCGCGTGGTGGGCGACAACTGCTCCGGTGGCTGGGGCCAGAGCCCGAGCCACGTGTCGGGTGGTGGCTGCTCCCGTGGTTCCAGCCGGGGTGGAGGCTGATTCTGTCAAGCTGAAGCATCCCTGCCTGTGGCACGCCAGGCCTGACCCTACAAACGTGGTAGACAGCATCACCCAGTAAGGGTGTGTGAACCATTCACATCCCTGTTTTGAATGGGAATTTAACAGTTGGGCTTCGTTTTATATTGATTGTGTGTGTGTGTGTGTGTGTGTGTGTGTGCGTTGGCTGAGGTTTTGTTTTGTTTTGGTTTTTTTTTAAACCACTCAGCTGGTGGCCTTTCTTGAGCCCTGGGAAGGCAGTGAAACTAGTGTTGAGTGAAATTTTTTTTTTGTATTTTATAGGAATGCCTATAATGATTTTCAAATTTTTATTTCAATGATAATTTTATTGTAGAAGTTGCTTTTATTATCAATGAAGGGATTTAGGGTTCTTCTTCGAGTGATGTCCCCGTGGGTGCTCCACTGTTGGTGACGGGTCATTCGGAGCCGCAGATCAGAGCCTTGGAAAGGAGTTTCCGTTGTTGAGCCGCACGTGCGCACGAGCTGTCGCGCAACACTCCCGCCCGAGCGTGCTAGTCATGCAGCCCATCCCCTATTAGTTACTCTTCAACCCCCCTTGTCAGTGGGCAGAGCTTCAGCATCTCCCTGTCAGCCAGTTACCTCACTTAGTATTTCACAGTTACCGTTAGATAGTTCTCTTGAACAGTTCTATGGATAGTTTCCCTCAGTTATTGTACTTAAAAATATAAATAAAAAATCCTTCAGGGGATTTGAAAGTGGCTTTGCTGCTGAGTGGCACTGAGTACCGCGCTTTTACCGGATCCTCCCCTTTCTGAGGAAAAAAAAAAGGAAATAAGCAGCATCTCAGACAACTGAATATGTCGGGTTCCTCAGCCTTTAAAAAATGTGAGGAGTGCCGGGAGCCTATGCCACTATCGGATGGCCACTCGCTATGCATACCGTGCTTGGGGGCAACCCACGCGCCACAGAAATGTGACCATTGTTCCTCTGTCACGGCGAGAGCCAGAAAGGACAGAGAGCTCTGCCTCAGGATGATATTATTTGACAAGGCTTTATAGCCTGCTGAGCCACAGAAGGCCTCCCGACCACAGGAAGTCTCGGCTCAAAAAAGAGCTGCTTCCCAGGAAAGCTAAGAAGAGAGCCTCACCATAACACTCTTTTCCCCCTTCCTCGTCCCTAAGAACCAGCAGGGGAGAGCCACAGGGCACCTGGGGAACTCCTGCTACCAAAGCAGCAGGGAGAGTCTCATTGCTAGCACCTGGACGGGTGCGTGTTTTCTCGGTTCCGGCAGAAGCCCAAGAGCGCCCCACACCTGCGGCACCATGTGAAAAACCGGCACCACAAAAAGCCGCGACGCCGCAAGGAAAAGCAGCTTGCTTAATTAAAGCGACACCAGTGCCAATAGTGCCGTGTGCTCCTACACCCGTGCCGACAGTGCACACGGACCCGCAGCTCAGCCGGGCAGCATCTGAGACACCACAATCAACCACAGATAACCAGAGCATACATCAGCATTCATGCCCTCCCTCTGGAGATCTATCACCCGCAACTTCTTCAGCCCAGGGTTCTCTTCACATACTGAAATCTCCGCTGTTGTCTGACCACAGTCTTTTACCTGATGACAACCAGGTGAGAGCATTCTCTTCCCAGCATGCCTCACCGACAGGGTCATGCTCATACCCTTACAGATTCAAATCACATCAGAACCCCGCTTACCCACACTGGGTTTACTCTTGTCCTCCCCCCTCCCCCCTCCGCACCTTAACCACCGCAGTGGGCGCCTTGAACACGGACTCGTATAGACACTGGTCCTCAATTTACTCTACTTCAGCAAGAAGAAACTTGCCCTCAATCTGGTCCCTTCCTCCTACAGAGGACTCAGAGGAGGAGGAGGTTCAAAAATCTGACAAAGATCCAGACTCTCATGCGCTTAACACGTTCCCCGCAGATAATTCTCCATCGCTACCAGATGACACGACAATCTTAAGCAATTTCAAGAGTTATTTAACAAGTCTCCCTCCAAGAAGTGCAGGAAAAACAGCACCGCTTGTTACACGTACACCCTACGTTACACGGGAAGATTGCCTTGTCTATAAGTAAGGCAAATATGGAAACATCAGATGAGCTGTGGAAACACTTGCATCTATTCAGCTTCCCACCGAAAGGGCGGACAGAAAGTAATTTGTTCCCCGAAAATACATGGAATTTCTGTTCAAACCTCCCGCGCAAGTGAACTCCTTGGTTGTGGAATCAGCTCAGCAGACATCCAAACTGCCACAGTATAGGTCTGGTAATCAAGACAAGGATCATAAAAAATTAGATTTCTTTGGCAGAAAGATCTGCTCTTCTTCCACACTGCAAGTGAGAATTGCAAATTACTCTGCTCTTTTGGCAAACCATGATTTTGATAACTATTCAGAATAGGGGAATCTCATGGAACACTTCCTGCATTGAAAAGATCTAACTTCAAAGCAATAGTCCATGAGGGCCATACGAGCGCCTGCACGGCCCTATGCACGGTGCTGGATGTTGCCGATACTGCGACAGCTACAGCAGTGATAATGTGCAGGACATCTTGGTTACGGGCCTCTGGTGTTCCCCGGAAACTTCAGTTCAAAGTGGAAGATCTTCCATTTGATAAATTGAAGTTGTTCACAGCTACAACAGACGAGGTTCCGCACAATAGTAAAAATTCCAGAACCTTGCTCTGCACTTTGGGCATGTACACTCCTACAGGCGGAAAGGATACAGCCCCTATAACCGCAACAGGTATGGACAATATAATCAGTTACCACAGAGACCCTATGAAGATACCAGGCACGGAGACCAAGTCGCAAAGCAGCATATTTGAGGGTGTGGTCAAGGGTCTGCAAGACCTCCTTACGATCCAATGACGATGCAACATGGCCATCTTTTACCCACTGTTTGCGTCCCCTTCTTATCACAATGGGAGTCCATAATGTCAGACTGTTTGGTGAGACGACATTGCACATCAACCTACTGGAGCTGTGGTAAGAAATGCATATACACATTTTGTGCCCAGAATTCTCAGTCGACAGTTTGAACCCCTTACAGACAACATCTCCATGATGTTTCATATAAACCGACAAGGCGGCACCCGCTCCCGTTCCCTATGTGCAAAGGCCATCTGCCTATAGAATTGGTGCGTCCGCAACTAGGTTACACTCATAGCACCATACCTACCTGTGGCCAGCAACTCCAAGGCGGACTCCCTGAGCTGAAACGTCAACGTAGACCACGAATGGGAATTACATCCAGAGGTCACCAACTCCATATTCTACCAATGGGGGTGGCCATCAGTAGACCTCTTCGCTTCTCCACAGAATCCCAAATGCCCCTGATTCACCTCCCAAACAGGACTCCGCAAACACTACTTGGGGGATGCATTTCTGATCCAATGGACAGCTCCTGCGTATTATGCTTTCCCCCCTGTACCTATTATTCCCAGAGCCCACAAGATCTGCATGGACGGAGCTCATGTCATCCTGATAGCTCCGTCGTAGTTACGTCAGACCTGGTATCCATACCTGCACTGGCTAGCAGTTCAACCTCCCAACCCATTGCCACGCCGATGGGACCTTCTCTCTTAGAACCATGGGAAGATGTTGCACCCACAACCACCAACTCTTCGTCTCCAGGCATGGCTTCTCTCTGGTTCACGGAAGTACAAGCCAGATGTTCTCACCAGATGAAGGAGTTTTCTGGCATAGCAGGATTCTGTCTACACGAAAGACTTACCTGCAAAAATGGGCACAGTTCTCTCAATGGTGTCAGAGAGCCGAGAGAGACCCTCAGATGTCCCCACTGAACTCCATCCTGGACTACATGCTAGATCTTAAGACGTTGGGGCTTTCACTCTCTTCTCCAAGGGTGTGTCTAGACTACAGGGTTTTGTTGACAAAGGTGGACTTTTGTCGACAAAACTATACCTGCGTCTACACCGCCGAAGTTCTGTTGACATAACTCGACAGAACTCGGCAGTTTTGTCGACGGCAATAAACCTCACTCTACGAGGAATAACGCCTTTTGTCGACAGAGTTCTGCCGACAGAAAATGTTATTGCATCTACACTGTCCTTTGCGTCTACACTGTCATGTCGACAAAGCGGCTTGCTTTGTCGACAGAACTGGCTGTAGTCTAGACGGTCTTTGTCGACAGAAGCTTTGTCAACAGTATCTGTCGACAAAGCCTCTGTCAACAAAAGCCTGTAGTCTAGACCTACCCTAGACCTACCCTAAGGGTCCACTTACAACTAACAGTTTTTCCCACCTCTCTGGATGGTTTCTCCATATTTGCTCATCCTGTCACAAA
This sequence comes from Rafetus swinhoei, assembly GCA_019425775.1. Classification (NCBI taxonomy): domain Eukaryota; kingdom Metazoa; phylum Chordata; order Testudines; family Trionychidae; genus Rafetus; species Rafetus swinhoei. The sequence goes on along the minus strand of CM033444.1, from coordinate 13,430,823 downwards.
AAGATTCTCAGGGGCCTCCATAACATATACTGGCCTCATAGGACCTCACCCCCCTTATGGGACTTGAACCTTGTTTTGGATTGTTTGACCAGGTCCCCCTTTGAACCATTTGCCACCTTGGCACTCCTCTTCCTCTTGACAACGGTCTTCTTTTGCTGGCCATCACTTCAGTGAGGAGAGTCAGGGAACTTGGGGCCCTTATGGCAGAACCCCCATACACGGTTTTCACAAAAGACAGAGTCACAAACCTGAAACCTCATCCGGCATTCTTACCAAAAGTCTTTACAGCATTCCACGTGAATGAGTCCATTGCATTACCTACCTTTTTCCAAAGCCCCATGCCTGACCACGAGCACGAGCCTATACCCTCTAGATATCCAATGAGCATTGGCTTTCTTTTTGGACAGAACATGAGCATTTTGTAAATCTCAAAGACTTTTTATTTCTATGGCTGAACGCTCAAGAGGTACATCTACTTCATCCCAACATATCTCAAAGTAGATATGCACAGTTAGATGTCATACCCTGGCCAACAGGCCTTTACAGCATCCACTATGAGCAGATTCTAGTCGGGCTACAGAAGCTTCCACAGCCTTTTTGAACAACATTCCCTTAAGAGACATTTATCGAGTTGCTTATGGTCATCAAACCACACTTTGGCTAAACACTAGGCCATCTTACCACAAGTCGCTTCCGATTCCACGGTGACTACCGCAGTTTAGTCCATCACTGCCAAACAATGACTCTGACTCCCTCCATCCAGGTCGCATACTGCTCTGTAGTAGGGATGTAATAGTGCAGTCGATTGACAAACAAGCAAAAGCTTATAGGTTAATCTTATAGACTACATGCATTTCCCTCCCCCACCTCCACCAGCAAATTTTTTAGCAGGCTGGTGAGCAGCCCAGCTCAGTTCTGTAGTGGCCAACAGTGGAGCATCCACGGGGACATCACTCGAAGAAGAAAAGGGAGGTATTCACTTTGTGCAGTATCGACTGTTCTAACGCCCTTTTCGTATTTTGTGTTTCTCTTTATTTTAACTTATTTTATATTTAATATTAATCACTTAGGGTGCATCTACACAGCAGGGCTTAACTCGAAATGAGCTACGCCACTTGAGCTACGTCAATTGGGTAGCTTATTTTGAAATTGGGAGCGTCTACATCACTTATTTCGAAACACAGAACTCTTCCTCCGACTTCCCTTACTCCTTGTACAATGAGGATTACAGGAGTCGGAGTAAAAAGTCCTTCAGCTTGGCAGTATTTTGACACACTTTCAAAATAATTGCCTGCTGTGTAGACGCAACTAAGTTATTTCAAAATAACAGTAGTTATTTGAAAATAATGTTGCTGTATAAACTAAGGATGTTCAGGACTAGTCGACTCGTCCCTCCCCCCGCCCTCCGCTACCTCTATCAGAGGCAGCAAAGGGGGAGGAATAAGGGGTACTTCAAAGTGGCAGTGCCGCATGGAGCCCGGTATCAGCTGTGCGGCGCTGCCCCTTTGAACCATCACCACAGTGTTTCAAAGCGGTAGCGCCACATGGAGCCCGGGGTCAGCTGGGGACTCCCTAACTGACCCCCAACTCTGTGCAGTATTTCTGCGGAACCCGGAGTCAGCTGAGTCCCCAGCTGATTCCGGGCTCCGTCGCGGCATTTCAAAGCACGCAAAGCCCTGGGGTCAGCGGTGGGAAGTCCCCCGCTGACTCTGGGTTCTGTGGAGATGCCACGCAGAGCCCAGGATCAGTCCCCAGCTGACCCCGGCTCCATGTGGCGCGACATTTCAAAGCAGTAGCACGGCATGGAGCCTGGGCCAGCGGGGGATTCTAAGGAGCGCTTCCACTTTGAAATGCACAAGAGCCCGCACTGGGAAGGAATGCGGAAGTGCCTATCGACTAGTCAAGTAGTCGATGGATATTCCATCGACTTCTCAACTAGTAAATTAACCGGTATTTATCATGCTTAGTGTAGACGTACCCTAAATGTAAAAAAAAAAAAAAAAAATCAAACTTTGTGAAAGCATGAGGCTACTTGAAGAGTTAACTGACAAAGTTAAGGCTGTCAGTAGATGCTCACTGCAAGAGTAGCTCTCAGTTTTGCAACCTTGAATATTTGAATGGATTTTAGAGGAATTTCTAAGAAGCTGATTTATTTGATATCTATAATTTTTAAATATTTCTTAAAAATTATGGTATTATGGTTATTATGAATGACTAAATATTTTAAACCCTCTTGGCTTCCCTTTTGCTATCTGAAGTTTTGAACTTTTTTCATTTTAGACTTTCAAGGAGTTTTGGGGGGGCATGTGTGTAAATTGCAAGTTAAGAACAAATGCCTCATCTAAGTTGCTTACATTTCTAAACTGCTGTTCCTTTTTATATTTTAGATTTGCCCAAGACGGGTTTTTTTTCCAGCTGAGATCTCTTTTGGCCTGAGCTTTCATAACTGCTTTCTTCTAGCAATGTTAAATTCCATCTTTTTCTTTCATTATTTCAGCTATCTGATCTTAAGTACATTTTTTATAGTTAAACAATTTGAATGGGATTGATCTTGTACCTGCTGCAACCACACCCATTCATTATTTAGAGACTGTAAGACCTTCCACGTGGTGGGTGGGGACAAATCACACAGTGCAGGGGTGAGTTTGCCAACACCGGTGTGCTCAGGATCTGGATGCAGCTAAGAATCTGAGCCGTTAAATAACGGAGCTGGTTGAAAATCAGAAATTGCATCAGCTGGGAAATTCCGATCATTTGACATTTGTTTCTCTCCTGAATTGGGGCAAAATGCAAACTTCCCACTGTGTGTGGGTGTCATTTCTTGGTGCAGAATTCCCAGCCCCTGGGCCCCCTGCTCAGTGCCCTGGGTAGGTTGCGGAGAACCCAGAGAGGCAGCTGTCTAATGTACATTGGCTTTTATGTTTGAATAAAGGATTTCCTGGGGCGCAGTAAAGGAATCTTTGACTACTGGATCGGGCTCCACAGAGAACCAGGCCGGACCTGGAAATGGGCCAATGGCACTGATTTCAACAACTGGTGAGTCCCCTTTTCTTCTATTAACTCAGTAAATGTTGTGGCTTGTATTTAAAACAAGAGACTGGCCTTGTGGTTACAGCCTGGGCCCGTGATTTGGGCAATGGGGGTCCAGTGGTCTGCTGTCCCTACATTTGCAGTGTGACCTGTGGTGACTTGCTTGGGGCTGGATTTTCACTGCTGGGGAAGCTGCTCCAGCAGCCGTGGAGGGTTCTTCATGGTTTGTTGCCATTGCAGGTTTCCAGTTACGGGAGATGAACAATGCGCTTTTCTGAGCCACAGTGGGGTTGCCAGTTCAAGCTGCCGGAACAGTGAACGCTGGATCTGCGGCAAACATGCCCAGAAACCAGAAGGCAAAATGAAGTGACCATGGCCTGGATGAGGCGGCCTGGTCCTATCAGTGGGGCTGTCCCAAGCCGCCTCAGCGTGTGCGGCACTCGATGTGCTGGCGAAGAGGGGCAACCCCAGCAGCAAGGAAGAGAGACGCTCGCTGAAGGACGGCACAGAGCTCCCCCCGGGAGTCTCTGCCACCCATTGGCCCGTTTGGGGTGCCCGCATTCTTTCACCTCTTCTCAGCACCCATCATTTTTACCGTGTGGGTATTCCAGTCCCAAAGCCATCAGCCAGTGCAGGCAGCCTGGTGGGACAGGTGCCAGCAAGGCCTGCTGGGAGTGGACGCAGGAGATAAAAGCCCAAGCTCTGGCCTATGGCACAGGGAAGAGAGGGGAAGCTTTTGACTTGGAAACTGGCAGGGAGCAGCCGAGCCTGCAGTGTCCTTCCCGATCAGAGACCCAGGGTGGGAGCCGCAGGGCTGGGCTAGATACCCAGATGTCCTGCGGGGCTGGCTGGAGATGTGCTGTCCCTGCTGCCATGGAGTGAAGTGACCGGGTGAGTCCTGCAGCCTGCGGGAAGGACTCAAACTCCTGCAGCTGGTTTGGAGGCCCTGCTGAGAGGGCTGGGGGAGCATGGAAAGAAGCCGTGGGCATGAGGAGAACACTGGACTGTGCGAGGACAGACAGGTGTGTATGTGCCTACCGTGTTTATATTTGTATAGAACTTGTAATTATGTACAACAGAAGTGAAATTTGGCAAAAAATGTCTGGGATTTTGCCCTGAAAAGTTGATCAGGAAGGGGGCGGCAGCACGTGCCTGTCCAAATTAACAGGAGCGGTGCAGCTGGACACTAACAGCCTCTCTGTGCATGCACCCCAGTGCCTGGTGGAAAAAGCACATGGGTCTTACCAGAGCTACCACCACTGCAGCCAGGGCAGTTCCAAGCTGAGAGGCCGGGTGTCGGTGGGGAGAAAAAAAAATTACTTCCACAGCTGCCTCCCCTCGTTCGGTTCCTCTCTGGCAGCCTCCCCAGCGTGCTCTAGAAGTGAGGGCGGCTGAACCTGGAGATGCACGTTACCCCTACTCCCACCCCCACCAGCAGCTTAGTACAACACATCCTCTGGCCCTTCTTCGGGGCACTGTGGAGAGGAGGACGGTGACGCTGCACAATAAGCTTTGTTCCACATCAGTGGCATAGAAAGAGGGTAGGGTGGGCAGTTGCCCCAGGCACCACGCTAGAGGGGCACCGGGCTGGGGTGGGAACATTCAGCTCCATGCAGCGAGCCCGGCACTGGCAGGCCACTTCCTCCTTGCAGACAAGCCACGGAGGCAGGGCTGGGCAGCAGGAGCAGGCGCTTCAAAGGTGACTGGCTCTGGGGCAGGGGAGGGGTATTGGGTTAGAGCAGGGGGGCTGGAGGTGCCTGGTTCTGGAGGAGGGGTGGGTGCATTGGGTCAGAGCGGGAGGGAGGGGCTGGGGGCACTTTTTTGAAAAAGTGATACTTTATTTAAAAAAAGGTTGAGAAGCACTGGCGTAGAATTCTCGCGGAGCTGATCGAGGAGCTAGCTGAGCCCTTAGCTCTCATCTTTGAAAAGTCAGGGGAGTGGGGAGAGATTCCAGAAGCCTGGAGAAGGGCAAATCTAGTGCCCATCTCTAAAAAGGAAAATGAGAATGGGTAGCAGCCATGTTATTTGTGACCTTCCTTCCTTCTTGCGTTTGCTGGCTTCCAGTGAAGAGCCCTGGACAGTTTTCCCCCACCCTCCCTTCTTGGCACATGCCCCGCCACTGGCGTCTGTAGCAGTTTGTCTCACTGCCAGACCTGGCCCCAAGCCCCAGCCCGGTGGGGGTTGGTCGGTGGAAGGGGCAACGCCCCCTGATTCTCAAACCATTTCCCAGCCACAGAAACTGCATCGCCCCACCCAGCGCAGCAGCAGCTGCGGCATCGGGTGCAGTGATGGCGGGTTTGCAGTGACACGGAATTTCTCATCCGCCTTTCCACTGCCAGGACTCAGGCTGGGCCCGGAGGGTCCGTCCGCCCTGCCGAGGGGCTGGTGAGCGCAGGTGGGGGGCGGTGAGGAGAGTGGAGAGGGGGAGTATAAGGTTGCAAGGCTGGAGTCAGGGCAGAGATATGGGGGACTCTTGGAAAGGGGTAGGGGTTAAGATGTGTGGGTGTAGATAAATCCCTGTAATATTATCACTCATATAACTTTTTATTAAGATTTTGTCCTTTTAGATATATCTCTAAGTGCTCTTATAGAATCTCTGTAACATTTCTCCTATAACTTTGTGTTAAGAGAAACTTTCCTTTAAGAAAAAATGTCTTTGAGCTCTCCTTTCCTTGATTGCCCTGTTGAAATGAATGAGGTGTGAATGGAGAATGAAAGGGGAGCACCTCCAGCAGCAGTTGCAAGGGTGGAGAAGGTCTGGGAGCCAGACCCAAGACAATACCTGTAAAGTGAGCTCATTAAGAGGACTGGACATACAGAGGCCTTGGGAGTCCAGCAGCAAGTGCCTGCCCTTGGAAGAACTCTCTCTGAAGCAGCATTAAGAAAGGCGAGGTGATGACTAATTGGCTGCATGAGGGGGTAAATAGGAGATGTCTTGCAGAGGGACCCCGAGTTTTCCTCTTGTCTGCAGAAGCCTGGCTCCACCCTTCCCCCATCTAACTCAGTTGGCCAGTGCAGTTAGGGGGAGCAACTTTTGGTAACAAGAAGATGGAGTGTGCTTGTGTGTGTGTAAGAGAGTGCATGAGTGTGATGTGTCATATGCATATGATAAATATTGATTAATCATTGTATGTTCAATAAATGTGGCGTGTTGCCTTATCCCTCTGAAAAAGATCCCGGGTGCTTCTTTTAAGCACAACATGGGGAGGGGGCTAGAAGGTTTGTGGGGGCAGCTCAGGGCAGAGGGTGATAGAGTGAGGGCAGGAGGGGTGAATTCAGGGCACATGGTCTGATGGGGAGGCTCAGGGTAGGGAGGTGGGGGAGCAGGAGTCAGGGCAGGAGGTAAAGGGTGCAGAACTCAGGAGGGAGCTGGAAGAGATTATGGGGCTTACAAGGGTGACAATGCTGTGCTGACGACTCCTCCCAGAGGGACAGAGCTTCGCTTTCCCGGGACTCCCTGTGCCCTCCCCCCACCCCGCAGGATGGCATCGCGGAGGTAAGTTGCTGGGGTGCAACAGCCCCTGCTGCTCAGGCAGCTCGCACGCCAGCTGTCTGGGGAGGGGGCGTGCAGTTGCACATTTCCCAGAGGTGCTGCAGGATTGCCAGGAACTGGTCCCAGCTGCCTCTGTCCCCTGCCCAGACCCACCACAAGTACCCTGCCCCCCACCAACACTGTCACCAGAACCCAGCACCACCCTGTCCCTGTCCCCAGCACCCTGCCACCCACCGTGGCACCCAGCGCCACCCTGTCCCCGGACCTAGCTCCCTGCCACCCACCATAGCACCCAGCACCACCCTGTCCCTGGACCCAGCACCCTGCCACCTACTGCAGCACCCAGCACCACTCTGTCCCTGGCTCCAGTACCCTGCCAGCTGTGCCAGCATCCTTGGGACCACATTAGTGAGGCTTGGGGTTTTTTGGTATTTTTTTTTTCGCATCTCACTTGTGTGGCCCCAACTGACTTTTCTGTGGGTCAGTGACCCCTGACTCAAAACAGGTTCCCTGCCCCTCTCATATATAAAGACAATGTTAAAACCTTTTGAGTTTGACATAATATTTTATTTAAAAATGAAGCATGGCCAATATACCCCCAATTGGGGCCAAATCCCCATCTCACTGCAGCATCATAACACTCCTGCACCACCTGACCCCAAATCTGAGCCTATCATACACTGGAACCTCCTGTCCTGAGCCTCTTACATCCCCAAACTCCTGCAACCCCACATCCTCAGCCTTCTGCCATAACATTCCTGCACCATCCACACATGGAAAATGTGTGTCCTGAGCCCATCATACTCCCAGCCTACCTGCCCCTGAGCCCCTCATGCACCTCAGCCCAAACTCCTGCACCCTTACATCCACAAGCCTGTGGCTTGCTCTCAGCACCCCAACCTTCCACCTGAGCCCAACACTCCCCAGCCTGGAGCCCCATCCCCGAGCCAACGTCCCCTTCTCCTGCATCCAAATTTCCTCCCAGAGCTTGCACTTCACCCCTTCCCACACCCAAATCCTCGTTCCCACCCCAGAGCCCGCACCTCCTGTCTCAACCCAGTGAGAGGGTATAATGGCTGGGGATAGCAAGTGAGGAGAAGAGGGGAACAGAGAGGATGGGTCTTGGTGAAGGAACGTGATTTTAATGACTTAAAAGACAAGAAATGGTCTGGTAGCACTTTATAGACTAACTAAACATAGAATCATAGAATACTAGGACTGGAAGGGATCTCGAGAGGTCATCGAGTCCAGTCGCCTGCCCTCATGGCAGGACCAAATACTGTCTAGACCATCCCTGATAGACATTTATCTAACCTACTCTTAAATATCTCCAGAGATGGAGATTCCACAACTTCCCTGGGCAATTTATTCCAGTGTCTGACTACCCTGACAGTTAGGAACTTTTTCCTAATGTCCAACCTGAACCTCCCTTGCTGCAGTTTAAGCCCATTGCTTCTTGTTCTATCCTCAGAGGCCAAGATGTACAAGTTTTCTCTCTCCTCCTTATGACACCCTTTTAGATATCTAAAAACTGCTATCACGTCCCCCCTCAATCTTCTCTTTTCTAAACTAAACAAACCCAGTTCCTTCAGTCTTCCCTCATAGGTCATGTTCTCTAGAACCTTTAATCATTCTCGTTGCTCTTCTCTGACCCTCTCCAATTTCTCCACATCTTTCTTGAAATGCGGTGCCCAGAACTGGACACAATACTCCAACTGAGGCCTAACCAGCGCAGAGTAGAGCGGAAGAATGACTTCTCGTGTCTTGCTCACAACACACCTGTTAATGCATCCCAGAATCATGTTTGCTTTCTTTGCAACAGCATCACACTGCTGACTCATATTCAACTTGTGATCCCATCTAAACATGTAGATGGGATCATGAACTTTTGTGGGCACAGCCCACTTCTTCAGATGACCAGAGTTTTGAGTTTAAAATTATGTAATTCCAAGGACTTTGCAAACCCTAATGGACTATCAAGTCTTTGCACTTGCACAGAACCTGATCTCCACAGAACTCTACGGGTGAACTTGTTCACACTAATCACAGAGAGGATGGAATTAAAGCAGAGGCAGAGGATACCCAACAGCTGCCCCATTCCCACAGTTCAGCAGCAGGTGTAGGAACAGGCATCTATGGTTTAACAGCTACACATTTTTCTCTCAGAGCTGGGTTTATGAGGTGTGCTCCTGGGACCATCCGTCTTTTAGTCACAAAGTGGAACAGTAACTCGCCCACCAGAACATGCAGACCAGCAACAACTAGACCAGCAACTACCACTGGACATGATCAGTTGTTTATTTGCTCTCCAGAGCTGGATGGATTCTTCTTCCCTTCACCTGGGCAAGAGGAACATAGTGGCCCCTCCCATTTATCTTCCCCACATCATCCCAAGGGAAATGATATTACAAAGTGATTCCCCTCTCCACAGAAGTAAATGCTGGACGGGGTGGAGGTGAAAGGAGGTTGAGTGAGGTTGTATTTGCACTAAGAAAAACATCAAGAAGGAATGGTGGGTTGAGAGCCTCCTCCTCCTCCAAACATCTTGCTGGGGCGGGGGAGCTGTTCCACTGAGATTTGGACTGTTTGGACACAGCTTTGGTTCAAATTAAAAGGAAGATGAGGGCTCCACAGGGCTGTAATGTCAGATAGGTCCCTAGGTACCGTTTCAATAGAGATCATGATGTTTCTTAATCCCTAGACTGCTGGGAAAGTCGCACTGCCTGTTGACAACTCTGATTTCCGGATAGTTGGTGTTTTCCAAAGTCCAGCTCCTTGTGGGCAACAGGGAAGGATCACCTGAGAATTACCTCTGTGATCCCTCTCTCTGGGGCATCTGGCATTGGCCACTGTCAAGAGACAGGATACTGAGCTAGACCGACCATTTGTCTGACCCAATATGGCCATTCTTGTGTTCTTATGACATGGCACAGAAACCAGAAACTGAAGAGGGGGAAATATTTTTAAATCAGCTTCAGAGTCCTGACTCGTTTCCAAAGGTTTAAAATTAACACCCCAGAGGGGCACAACTCAGACCCTCTGTGGAGGGGGCAGGGGGAAGCCTGTAACACACATTTGTATGGGCTCCTGCCTCTAGTCCAGTTGGCTGCCTCCCCCTATGCTGGGGGAGGGAAAGGGGGTGCCCGGATTACGGTTTATCTCTGGTGCTGATCTGAGCGCCAGACTATTTGCTGTTTTTTTAATTTTATGCTGTACAGACTAACTGGGCTACCCTCCGAAGCTGCTGAGCTGGGGGTCCAGTGGCTCAGCCAGGCAGGGCGGAAGAGGCTGCAGCCAGAGGGGTGGGCAGGGAGCGGAGATCTGTGCACCCGCCTGTCACCCCGAGCAGCTCCTGTTCCCTGACCCCAGCACACTGACTAAGAGACAGGGACCTCAGACCGCAGCACGTTTCTCTTTCCATTCGTGCTCCGGCTCCCCTGGCTCGGAACAGTGCAACGATAGCAGCCCATTCGCATTAGATCGCCACTCTCACAGACCCAGCTTCGAGTGGCGCTCACCCCGCCCTGGGGGGAGGCAGCTGGCGCCGGGCCGAGTGCCCCGCGACCCCCCCCTCCCCATACAGCCCCAGGTTCCGTGTATGTCTCACCCCCCTCGCTGCTGTGGGGCTGTCCCCCCCCCCCCCCCCGCCAGGTCACGCCCGCCCCAAGCGGAGCTCGGTCCCAGCCCCACCTAGAAGCAAATTCTCCCCATTATCCTGGGCTCTGCATGAACCCCCCCATGGGGTGAGTCCCCTTCCCCTCCCCCACCCAACAACGCGCCCTCCCCCGAATGATCCAGCTCCCAGCGCTGCGCGTCTTCCAGCCCCAGTTCCCCCCCTACCCCCGACAGCATCCCGCAGCCCAGGGCCCACTCCCACCGCCCCCCAACCTGCGCTCACCAGCCCCTCGGCAGGGCGGACAGACCCTCCAGGCCCAGCCTGAGTCCTGGCAGTGGAAAGGCGGATGAGAAACTCCGTGTCACTGCAAACCCGCCATCACTGCACCCGATGCCGCAGCTGCTGCTGCGCTGGGTGGGGCGATGCAGTTTCTGTGGCTGGGAGATGGTTTGAGAATCAGGAGGCGTTGCTGCCCCTTCCACCGACCAACCCCCTCCGGGCTGGGGCTTGGGGCCAGGCCTGGCAGCGAGACAAACTGCTACAGATGCCAGTGGCGCGGCGTGTGCCAAGAACTGGGGGGAGGGGGAACCGTCCAGGGCTCTTCACTGGAAGCCAGCAAACGCAAGAAGGAAGGAAGGTCACAAATAACAGGGCTGCTACCCGTTCTCATTTCCCTTTTTAGAGGTGGGCACTAGATTTGCCCTTCTCCAGGCTTCTGGAATCTCTCCCCACGCCCCTGACTTTTCAAAGATGAGAGCTAAGGGCTCAGCTAGCTCCTCGATCAGCTCCGCGAGAATTCTACCCCAGTGTTTCTCAACCTTTTTTTAAATAAAGGATCACTTTAAAAAAAAAAAAAAGTGCCCCCAGCCCCTCCCTCCCACTCTGACCCAATGCACCCACCCCTCCTCCAGAACCAGGCACCTCCAGCCCCCCTGCTCTAACCCAATACCCCTCCCCTCCCCCAGAGCCAGTCACCTTTGAAGCGCCTGCTCCTGCTGCCCAGCCCTGCCTCCCTGGCTTGTCTGCAAGGAGCAAGTGGCCTGCCAGTGCTGGGCTCGCCGCATGGGGCTGAATGTTCCCACCCCAGCCCAGTGCCCCTCTAGCGTGGTGCCTGGGGGCAACTGCCCACCCTTCCCTCTTTCTATGCTTTCGTACCTCGGTGTTTTCGTACCTCGGTACCTTCGGTTGTCTGGACTGTCAGTGTCAGCATCGTCTGGTCAGGGGCATCCTGGCGTGCTCCTGACAGGACCTCTACTCCGTCGGTGATGATAAACTTTCGGCTGCGTGTGTAACAATCGGTACTCCCTTTATCTAGAGTGTTAGACCCCGTGCACTTGGGTCAACACAGGAGATCCCTGAGAGGCCCCGGAAACGACAGAGGCAGGCAAGGTTTGAAATCAATCGAGCAGGTTTATTGTCAAATGCGAAGCTCTACCAGTTGGTAACAGAGATCAGTACAATGTTACACCACTGGGCACTATGGCCCGCGTTGACAAGGTACCAACACTAGGCAGGCCTATTGCCATATAACAGATATTAACAGCAGTTAGTCAAAGTTAAGCTACTGTGCATTCTATAAGTTCAGGCAATGACACCTGCCGTTCAGGCGCCTAGTGCGCCCCCCCCAGGTCAGCCGGAGAGCACCTTTTGCTGTGTCCTTTTATAGACAGGTACAAACAACTTACATCACTTCTTTACGTACCAGGTTACCACCCTCTGTTGCTTAGATACCACCTCACCTTATGGAAGGGGGCTTACTTACTATCCTTCATGCTGTCAATTCTGACCTGGTCCTGAACCTAGGTCGGTATGTGCATTAGTTTTTAGGAGTCTTTGTACCAAGACATTTCTTAAGATGTTCCGTTACTCCCTTTTGGCTTACAGTTTGTACCCAGTGCCTCCCTGTGTCCTTCCATGCTCTACCTAACTTACACAATTACACAGTTATCAGTAGGGCCTCTTTCTTGGCTCCTGTTACTGAACCAAAGTCTTGCTCACTAGATTGCAAGGCCTGTTGCTGTTTTCATGTTACAGGCCTCTATTTAGGCCTGTTGACTCCATGTTACTGACCCTCAACTTACTACATATGCCACTGATGTGGAACAAAGCTTACTGTGCAGCGTCACCGTCTTTGAGCTCCTCTCCACAGCGCCCCGAAGAAGGAGCCAGGGGGATGCGTTGTACTGAGCTGCTGGTGGGGGTGGGAGTAGGGGTAACGCGCATCTCCAGGTTCAGCCGCCCTCGCTTCTAGAGCACCCTGGGGAGGCTGCCAGAGAGGAACCGAATGAGGGGAGGCAGCCGTGGAACTGATTTTTTTTCTCCCCACCGAAACCCAGCCTCTCAGCTTGGAACTGCCCTGGCTGCAGTGGTGGTAGCTCTGGTGAGACCCACGTGCTTTTCCACCAGGCACTGGGGTGCATGCAGAGAGGCTTAGTGTCCAGCTGCACCGCTCCTGTTCATTTGGACAGGCACGTGCTGCTGCCCCCTCCCTGATCAACTTTTCAGGGCAAAATCCCAGACATTTTTTGCCAAATTTCACTTCTGTTGATGTACCCCCCCCAGACTTCTCTCGTGTACCCCTCAGGGTACTCGTAACACTGGTGTAGGATGCATTTCTTCAGGCCCTAGTGACCTGCAGACATCTAACGTTTCTAAGTGATTTTTAATTTCTTGTTTTCCTATTTTAACTATCTCCTGTCTAAACCTACCCCGTTTCCACTGGAATTCAATATAAGGACTTAAGGTTTACAAAATTAAATCAGCTTCCCTCAGGGATGCTTTTATTATATATAAAAATATATCTTTAGAAAACTTTACATGTTTTCTACTATACACATGTTCATAATTACAAGTGCTATACAAATATAAACACGCTATGTACATACACACCCGTCTGTCTTCGCACGGTCCAGTGCTCTCCTCATGCCCAGGGCTTCTTTCCATACTCCCCCAGCTCTCTCAGGAGGGCATCCAAACCAGCTGCAGGAGTTTGAGTCCTTCCCACAGGCTGCAGGACTCACCCAGTCACTTCGCTCCACGGCTGCAGGGACAGCGCATCTCCAGCCAGCCCAGTAGTACATCACTGGTGTCTGGCCCAGCCCTGCGGCTCCCACCCTGGGTCTCTGATTGGGAAGGACACTGCAGGCTCAGCTGCTCCCTGCTGGTTTCCAAGTCAAAAGCTTCCCCTCCCTTCCCTGTGCCATAGGTCAGAGCTTGGGCTTCTATCCCCTGTGTCCACACTCAGCAGGCCCTGCTGCCACCTGTCCCACCAGGCTGCCTGTACTGGCAGATGGCTTGGGACTGGAAAACCCACAGGGTAACAATGGTGGGAGCTGAGGTGAGGTGAAAGTAGGCGGGCGCCCTAAACAGGCCGATGGGTGGCAGAGACTCCCGGGGGAGCTCTGTGCTGTCCTTCAACGAGCGTCTGTCTTCCTTGCTGCTGGAGCTGCCCCTCTTCGCCAGCACATCGAGTGCTGCACACGCTGAGGCGGCTTGGGACAGCCCCACTGACAGGACCAGGCCGCCTCTTTCAGGCAACAGTGACTTCATTTCACTTTCTGGGCTGGTTTGCTGTAGATCCAGTGTTCACTGTTCCAGCAGCCTGAATTGGCAACCTCACTGCGGCTCAGAAAAGCGCATTGTTCGCTGCCTGCGATTGGAAACCTGCAATAGCAACAAACCATGTGACACTATCGCTTTCAAACTCTGTGGTGATGTTTCAAAGGGGCAGCGCTGCACAGCTGATACGGCACTGCCACTTTGAAGTACCCCTTATTCCTCCCCCTTTGCTGCCTCTGATAGAGGTAGCGGGGGGGTTACTAGTCGACTAGTCCTTAACATCCTTAGTTTATACAGCAACATCATTTTCAAATAACTAGTGTTATTTCAAAATAACTTAGTTGCGTCTACACAGCACGCAGTTATTTTGAAAGTGTGTCAAAATACTGCCAAGCTGAAGGACTTCTTACTCCGACTCCTGTAATCCTCATCGTACAAGGAGTAAGGGAAGTTGGAGGAAGAGTGCTCTGTTTTGAAATAAGTACTGTGCAGGCACTCCCAATTTCGAAATAAGCTACCCAATTGACGTAGCTCAAGTGGCGAAGCTCTTTTCGAGTTAAGCCCTGCTGTGAAGATGCACCCTAAGTGATTAATATTAAACATAAAATAAGTTAACATAAAGAGAAACACAAAATACAAAAAGGGCGTTAGAACAGTCGTTACTGCACAAAGCGAGTAACTCTCTTTTCTTCTTTGAGTGATGTCCCCGTGGATGCTCCACTGTTGGCCACTACAGAACTGAGCTGGGCTGCTCACCAGCCTGCTAAAAAATTTGCTGGTGGAGGTGGGGGAGGGAAATACATGTAGTCTAGAACATTAACCTATAAGCTTTTGCTTATTGGTCAATGGACTGCACTATTAAATCTCTACTACAGAGCAGTATTCGACCTTGATGGAGGGAGTCAGAGTCATTGTTTAGCAGTGGTGGACTAAACTGCGGTAGTCACCGTGGAATCGGAAGCGATTTGTGGTAAGATGGCATAGTGTTTAGCCAAAGTGTGGTTTGATGACTATGTGGCAGCTCGATGTACTTGTAGTGGATGTTGTAAAGGCCTGTTGGCCAGGGTATGACACCTAACTATGCATGTCAATATACACTTTGAGATACTTTGGGATGAAATAGATGTACCTCTTGAGCGTTCAGGCATGGAAATAAAAAGTCTTTGAGATTTACAAAATGGTCATGTTCTATCCAAAAAGAAAGCCAATGCTTGTCGGATATCTAGGTGTGTAGGCTCGCGCTTGTGGTGAGACGTGGGGCTTTGGGAAAAAGGTAGGTAACGCAATGGACTCATTCACGTGGAATGCTGTAAAGACTTTTGGTAAGAATGCCGGATGAGGTCTCAATGCGACTCTGTCTTTTGTGAAAACCACGTATGGGGGTTCTGCCATGAGGGCCCCAAGTTCCCTGACTCTCCTCACTGAAGTGATGGCCAGCAAAAGCAGACCGTTGTAAAGAGAAAGGGGAGTGCCACAGTGGCCAATGGTTCAAAGTGGGACCTGGTCAAACAATCCAAAACAAGGTTCAAGTCCCATAAGGGGAGTGAGGTCCTATGAGGCGGATATATGTTATGGAGGTCCTTGAGAACCTTTTTGTGACAAGATGAGCAAATATGGAGAAACCATCCAGAGAGGTGTGAAAAGCTGTTAGTGCAGAAAAGTGGACCCTTAGAGTACATCTAGACTACAGGCTTTTGTCGAGAATGGACAGAGGTTTTGTTGACAGATACTGTTGAAGAAGCTTATGTTGACAAAGAGTGTCTAGACTACAGCCAGTTCTGTTAACGAAGCAAGCCACTTTGTCGACATGACAGTGTAGACACAAAAGACAGTGTAGATGCAATAACACCTTCTGTCAACAGAACTCTGTCGACAACAGGCGTTATTCCTCGTAGAATGAGGTTTACCGCCATCGACAAAACTGCCGAGTTATGTCGACCTTATGTTGACAGAACTCGGCGGTAGTGTAGATGCAGGTATAGTTTTGTTGACAAAAGTCCACTTTTGTCGACAAAACACTGTAGTCTAGGCACACTCTTGGAGACGAGTGTGAAAGTCCCAACCTCTTAACGTCTAGCATGTAGTCCAGGATGGAATTCAGTGGGGACATCTGAGGGTCTCCCTCGGCTCTCTGACACCACTGAGAGAACTGTGCCCATTTTTGCAGGTAAGTCTTTTGTGTAGACAGAATTCTGCTATGCCAGAAAACTCCTTCACTTGCTGAGAACATCAGTCTTCTACTTCCGTGAACCAGAGAGAAGCCACGCCTGGAGACAAAGAGTTTGTGGCTGTGGGTGCAACATCTTCCCGTGGTTCTAAGAGAGAAGGTCCCATCGGCATGGGCAATGGGTAGAGAGGTTGAACTGCTAGACAGTGCAGGTATGGATACCAGGTCTGACGTTACTATCAGGATGACATGAGCCCCGTCCATGCAGATCTTATGGGCTCTGGGAATAGGAGGTACTGGGGAGAAAGCATAAGACACAGAATCTGTGCATTGGATCAGAAATGCATCCCCCAGGGAGTGTTTGCCGAGTCCTGTTCGGGAGCAGAATCAGGGGCATTTGGTATTCTGGGGAGAAGCGAAGAGCTCTATTGCTGGCCACCCCCATTGGTAAAATACTGAGTTGGTGACCTCTGGATGTAATTCCCATTTGTGGTCTATGGTGAAGTTGCAGCTCAGGGAGTTCACCTAGGTGTTGCTGGCCACAGGTAGGTATGGTGCTATGAGTGTAACCTAGTTGCGGATGCACCAATTCTATAAGCAGATGGCCTCTGCACATAGGGAGCGGGTGCCGCCTTGTCTGTTTATATGAAACATCATGGAAATGTTGTGTGTAAGGATTCGAACTGTATGATTGAGAATTCTGGGCACAAAACGTGCTCATGCATTTCTTACTGCCTTCAGCTCCAGTAGGTTGAAGTGCAATGATGTCTCATGCAGAGAACATTTGCCTTGGACCACGTGGTCGTTCATGTCAGCATAGGAGAGATGCGTCTGTAGTAATTTGTAACATGGGCTTGGTTTGGTGGAATGGCACCCCCGCCAGGAGATTGTCCAAAGTGGGCTGTGCCCACGACAGCTCATGATCCCACCTACATGTTTTGTTAGTCTATAAAGTGCCACCAGACCATTTGTTTTTAAGTTCATCCATAGATATGCGAGAACATCCGGGGATATGGTAACTCTCTTGTTTCAAGAGGGATGGGATGGGATGTACACAGTTGCTATCCGGAAGTGCAGATGGGTGCGATGGACCACGTAAGTAGCTGAGGCCATGTGACCCAACAACCGGAGTGGCCATCCGATACTGGCATAGGCTCCCGGTATTCCTCACATTTTTTAAAGCCTGAGGAACCCAACATATTCAGATGTCTGAGATGCTACTCAACAGGGGAAACTCCTTTGCAAGGGTCCGATCTGTGTCTCCGGCCGACCCGTCACCAACGGTGGTGCACCCACGGGGACATCACTCGAAGAAGAACCCTAAATCCCTTCAACAATAATAAAAGCAACTTATACAATAAAATGATTATTGAAATGATCAAGAAAGGCCACCAGCTGGGTAGTTTAAAAACAAAAACCAACTCATCCTGCAAGTGTGTGTGTATACACACACACAAAATCAAACAATATAAAACAAAGCCCAGCTGTTAAATTCCCATTCAAAACAGGGATGTGAATGAGGCGGTGGGTAGGAGGCAAATTCATGGTGCACAGCTGCACAGGCACACACCTTATAGGGAACACTGATTTTGATTCCCAATGGGAGGAAAAAGGCATTTCAGCTTTTTGAGGGAAAATCCCCAGGGACACGGTTTTCTGTTTGAGAGTGTCAGACATTTCCCCCCTTCTGTGAGAACGTTATCAGTAGGGATATGAAAGTGTGAATGTGGACACGGTTAACCTTCACAGTTACATGCAGCGCTGTCCTTCCAGGTCTGCTGCCTCTAGATCAGAGGCAGCAGCATGGGGCGGAGGGGTGCAGGCAGAAGCTGGTGTTCGCACCACTCCCCCTGTGTATAAATGCGTAACCGGAGACCTGGGGGGTGTTTACTGGTTAGAGTGAAGCGGCTGTGTCGGTGGGAGCAGTTCCCCACCCACCCACACTGCAATGCTCTGGGCACAGCACTCCAGCCTGGCTGGCCCATTGCGCCATGCCTGCCCCTGTTTAAGCAGCTAACACATTAAAGAGGGGTTTACATCTCAGATCTAAGGCCACAGACTGCAGCAGTCTGACCTAGTGGTCTGTTGAGGCCATGGGAAGGGGACGTTGTCAGAAGGCCCCAGAGAGGTCACGGTACCTATAGGACAGATCGTGCTGCTCTCTTCCCCCGTTGGAGGGATGCTCACAGAAGCTTCTGGCTCCATCCATCCATCAGCAGCACATGACCCATTTCCCACCTCTGCTCTCTCTGAGAGACGTGTGGGCTTCAAAAGTGGAGACATGCTCACCTGAACCTCCATTCTGCAGCCAGCGGTAGCTACGGCCTGTTCCCACTGGGTCAGGCTGGGCCGGCAGAGCCCTTCCTAAGGGCAATTTCAAAGCAGCTCCCCTCGATTACAGCGCAGGCGCGGTTTGGCTACGTGTGGTGATCAGGGAACCCCTCTTTCAAATAGAGTTTGATGGTGAGTTTGGCCTGAATCCCCCGACCAGCCAGGCTGGGTCTGAGCCCTGGTTGTAGCCAGACATGAACCCCATCTTGCTTTCCCTCCCTCCCCCCAGAGAGCAAGAGAAAGGCAGTCAGCCTTTGATGCCCTGGGAACGCAGGTGTGCTGCCTGTCCCTGACTCTACCATAAACACAAACTAGACAATAAATGGGCTAGCTGACGACCGGGGGCCTCCCGTCGCCCTGATGGCTAGTACCAGTAATTGACATGCCTGCACTGTCCCAGGAGAGGAATCTTCGCCCATCACATACTAGAAGTGCCCATTGTCTGCATTTTTCCAGGTGTGAATTATGCTTTGCACCCTTTGTGGGAAACTTGGCATTCAAAGCCATTTTTCCTAATTGGCCACTTGAGACCAGGAAGACGCCTACGTGACCCAAGGGGTATAAAGAGGGGTTTAGTAGCCCACCCCATTTGAGCGTCAATCACCTACACCTGCTGGCAGGTATTGTCTCCCGAGTTCTGTGGGACGCCCAACCTCGCCCTACTTCTTCCCGAGGGATTGAGAGAAAGACTCTGGCCACGCCAAGTCTGGAACACAGGGGTGAGAATTATACCTGCAATGTGTTTCTTATGTGTACACTTTAATTGTTACTATGTTATAAGTTAAGAAACTATAATAGAGTAACTAAAGTCAAACGGTTTCATTTCTATTGTAAAACTGCCTTTGGTAATGTGATTTAGCTATAAACTGCGGAACCCAATTAACTTGTCAATCAAACCGCAGGGAGTCTTTGTATCTACCTGTAAACTGCAATAAACACTTAACTTCTATTAGAACGGCCGTGCCCTTCTATGTAAACTCCGGTATCTTGTTAGGCTGTCAGTCACACTTAAGAAACTTTCTCCATAATTGAAACACTCTGAGTGGCCATTTTGTTTCATTGGAGACCTGCGGTCAGCAATTATCCAATCAGACCGCAGAAAAATCATTAGCTTGTCAATCAAAGGTGCAGCAGCCATTTTGTTTCATTCATAAATTGGGCGGCCATTTTTAAAGCCCCGAGAAATCATTTTCCTGTCAATCAAATCGCCGCGGTTTGCTTTCGGACTGCTGCCTAAATTATAGTAAAAATAAGTTTGTGCCCTCATTCACTTTATATATTGAACCAAGTTTTCTTTTCTTTTCTTTCTTTTTCTTTCTCCTACAAATAAGCAAGTGCATGTCAAGTTTCTGACTTGAACCCGTGCTGCTGTACCCGAACTGAACACAAACAAAAAGAACTCCAGCTGGTCATAAGGGACAGATACAGGGAGAGCTGGGCATTTGGATCGTGTTGCCTCCAGGGGACAGATCTGTGGGGCATCTCTCAGTCTTCCCTAGGCTGCCCGCTGTGACGGGACCTTGTGTCCTAGCAATTGAAGTCTCGGGTGTATAATACACACACACCACTCACTGCCCTGACCACCGGCTGACAGTGGTCCAGCGAGTTGTTCCAAAACTCTCCTGGGTGCTGCTTCTATCCCCACGGCCATCCCGGCCTCGGCAAGCGCTGAGCAAACCAGCCTCAGGTGCTGAAGGATCCTGGCTCCGAGTCTTTTCCCTGGCACCCGGCGAGGGCTGAGCTGGCAGGTTCCTGCGGAGAGAATTGCCGGGTCACTCGGGCTGGCTGGTGTCGCTGATTTATCTGCCTAGCCCCAGCCCTTCACAGCCGGGGCAGGTGGAGCCAACAGAGCTGGGGCTGCCCTGGTCTCTCTGCAGCCACTGTCGGCATAAGGCTCCCAAAGCCCCTGACCGACACAGGGAGGCATGTGCTAGATGGGCTAGTTCCATAGACAGAGAGTGGGGCCAGGCCCCAGGCTAGTGTGACTTGGGGCAGCTCCACTGAAATCCCCAAGCCCAGCTGGTGAAATGAGCCAGCGCCCCTCTGGGGTCAGATCCCCCCAGCTCTGATTGATTGGTTGTGTCTGTTCATACCAGTGATACTCAGAGCTCAGTGGTTCAGGAGCTAAATTACCTTAGTGAAGGCAGGTCAGCAACTCAGAACAGCTGTTCTGCCCTATTACCTGCTGTGATTCTGAAGACTCTGGGCCCGTGAAGACTTTGTGCGTGTTGGACGTGAAACGTCTGGTAAGAGGTTTCGAAGAGACTGTAAAAGGAGAATGACAGGCACTTGTAAGATGAAGATTGTGTATTTAGTGTGGACTGTTACAATTAAAGTAATAGTAAAGCCCTGATTTCTGAACATCTGGCTGTGAATGTTAACAAATCCCATTTAACATATACATTCCTTTCCGTTCTCCTTGAAATAATGTTAGATAATAATAGGCATTCTGGCCTTGTGTTTAATTTCTAAATAGTTTTCATGTGAATGTTAAAATGAGAACATAAATTAACATTTACCAGATTTATGATGCCATTGGACACCCAATAACTCAGGAAATGTTTCAATAGGGTCAGAGCGACATATTGTGTTGTCCTGTGGCATTATAAAGACCTAATTTTTCTCTTTCTATGTGTCATTCACTCCACCTTTAATGATGCTTCCTAATCATCTGGATTCACTTATCTTTTAGTTTAACTAATATTCTACTGTACTAGTGGCAGAGAGGGAGCCATGTTAGTCTGTAACTTAAAAAAATCTTAAACAACTAGCCAATTAGCCCGTCATAAGATGGGATTTTCAGGTCTCTCCTCCATGTCAGCCTTCTCTCCTGAGCCTCCTGCCTCTCTCTCTGTCTCTCTCTTTCTCTTCTCCTCCCCTTCCCTGCCTCTCACCTGGGGAACCGTGGAACCCAAATGGACTTTTGGGCTCCGTGCTCCCCGCGCTGCATGGGGAGCATGGAGCCCAAATGGTCGCTTGCGCCACTTGCTCCCATGCGGTGGCCTGGCTGAGCGGCTCGGAAGTCAGCTGAGCGCCATGGTGGGAGACGAAGGGGGCCGGGGTGGTGATGTTCATGGCCAGGGGGCGGGGCACGGAGCCGCTGTCATGCCACACATCACCGCCCGGCCCCCCTTCCCCTCCTGCTGTGGCGCTCGGCTGACTTCTGCGCCGCTCAGCTGGGCCACCACAGGGGAACAAGCGGCCATTTGGGCCCCGCACTCTCCATGCAGCACGGGCCACCCAGAGGGAACAGCCAGCATTTCAGCGTTACAGACTCGCAGACATTGAGCTGCTATATATATGATGGTCCAATAACAGACTTAAACAACAGACACTATTTTGAAATAACAGAATCATAGAACACTAGAACTGGAAGGGACCTTGAGAGGCCATCAAGTCCAGTCCCCTCACGGCAGGACACAGCACTGTCTAGACCATCCCTGATAGATGTCTATCTAACCTGCCCTTAAATATCTCCAGCAATGGAGAGTCCACAACCTCTCTAGGCAACTTATTCCAGTATTTCACCACCCTGACAGTTAGGAAGTTTCTCTTAATGTCCAACCTAAATCTCCCTTGCTGAAATTTAAGCCCATTGTTTCTTGTCCTGTCCTCAGAGGCCAAGGAGAACAATTTTTGTCCCTCCTCCTTGTGACACCCTTTTAGATACTTGAAAACCACCATCATGTCCCCTCTCAGTCTTCTCTTTTCCAAACTAAAAAAACCTAGGTTGCCAGGTGTCCGGCTTTGAACCAGACAGTCCAGTATTTGAGCTTTCTGTTCAGAAAAGAAATTGAGAAAAAAAGAAATGTCCGGTATTTTCTAAATAAGATGGAATGTAGAATGTGACGTCATGTCAAGTGTGTCCGGTATTTTCGTTGAAACCATCTGGCAACCCTACCTGCTCACAATGATATAGCAACTGCTCATGGCCAGCCAGGCCGCTCTGTGCACGTGCTCATGGGCAGCTGGGTGCTCTGCACTGGGCGCTCCAGTAGGCACTCACAGCTGGCCTCTGTGCTCATGCTTCCCCCAGCGCTTCAGGCAGCAACTCTCTTCTCTAAGGGTCCCCTTTTCTGCACCTCTCTGGATGGTTTCTCCATATTTGCTCATCCTGTCACAAAAAAAGTTCTCGGGGCCTCCATAACTTATACTGGCCTCATAGGACCTCATAGAATACTAGGACTGGAAGGGACCTCGAGAGGTCATCGAGTCCAGTCCCCTGCCCTCATGGCAGGACCAAATACTGTCTAGACCATCCCTGATAGACATTTATCTAACCTACTCTTAAATATCTCCAGAGATGGAGATTCCACAACCTTATTGGGCAATTTATTCCAGTGTCTGACTACCCTGACAGTTAGGAACTTTTTCCTAATGTCCAACCTAAACCTCCCTTGCTGCAGTTTAAGCCCATTGCTTCTTTTTCTATCCTCAGAGGCCAAGATGAACAAGTTTTCTCCCTCCTCCTTATGACACCCATCCCGGGATGAATCAAGACACTGGAATAAATTGCCTAGGGAGGTTGTGGAATCTCCATCTCTGGAGATATTTAAGAGTAGGTTAGAGCTGACAGAGAGGGGGGGAGGCAGTAGGAGGAGAAAGAGAGAGAGCTCAGGAGAGAAGACCTGAAAATCCCGTCTTATGACGGGCTAATTGGCTAGTCATATATATATAGTAGTCCAATGTCTGTGAGTCTGTAACGCTGAAATGCTGGCTGTTCCCTCTGGGTGGCCCGTGCTACATGGAGAGTATGGGGCCCAAATGGCCGCTTGCTCCCCTGTGGCGGTAACGAGGAGTAACAGTTAACTCGAACTAAGGTGTAACAGTTTGACTGCCGTGTGTAGCTGCGGGCAGTTAGTTCGGACTAAGGGGATTTAAAAATGGCGCCCAGACGGGAAGATGCAAATAAAGCCTGGGATATTTAAATCCCGGGCTTCATTTGCAACTTCGAATGCCTACATTAGCCTCCCTAGTTCAAACTAGGGGGCTAGTGTAGACATACCCTAACAAATCACCCCTGCACAACTACACAAATCCCCAGTGCACAATCTGTGTAACATGGCTTTGGCTCATGCAGGAGTTATTTCCGCTAGAGAAGTTTCCCTGTTGCAGGGATATTAACAAAGATCTTCTAGAATTAAACCAGGAAATGCTGTAGAAACCACTGAAGTATATTTAGTTTGGGCAGAATTTAATTAATTTTTTTATCATTTTGAAGGATCAGATTAATGTTCATTTTAAGAATTTTTTTTCCTTTTTCATCTTTTTAAATGTTTACAGTTGTGCAAAAAGGGTGGGAGTTTGAACATGTCTAGTTAATTATACTTATTTACATTTCCACAGGAATGGGAAATTCAGAAGGGCAGACAATGCGGGAGCAGGAAGCGTGTCAGCCGGTGCCCAAAAGTTACATCTCTAACTACCCATATCTTGTTGCAATTTTAGTCTTAGCCAAGCGCAAATCAGTTCTCAAGTGCTGCTTTGCTGCCTTTGCCTAGCTATGTGTGTCTGCTATTAGAGATATCAGTGTGGTTTTCACCACTTTGTGGCTACGTCTACACTCCTGGCTTCTTGCGCAGTAACTGTTTTGTGCAAGAGTTTCTGTGCAAAAATGCTTGCGCAAGAGCATGTCCACACTGCCATGTGATTTTGCACAAGAGTATCCATGGCAGTGTGGACGCTCTCTTGGCAAGAAAGCTCTGATGGCCATTTTAGCCATAGGGGTTTCTTGTGCAAGAAACTCCTGTTGCCCATCCACACTGCCTCCTTGCGCAAGAGGGCTTATTCCTCATGGGGAGAGGAATAACTCTTGCGCAAGAATCCCTCTGTTCCGACACTTTACTGTAAATTTACTTGTGCAAGAACACGCGTGTAGTGTAGATAAAAAGCCTGCAGTGTAGACGTAACCAGGGTGTTTATGGTGAAAGCAAGAGTTCCTGGTAAGTTTTTAATCTTTTGCACTATAAATATATTTGACCTCGCTGTTATACAAGAGTTTAACATTCCCAGGCCCAGCTCTCTGGCTAGGAGCAGAGCGGGAGTTCCCTAGGGGTGGATGTGTCCATTGCCCTGACAGGGCCATATGGAAACTCCTGCAGAGAAATCACAGAATGGGAAACCCGACAGCTCCATCTCCCTGATGGGCTCGGGCAGGTTCTCCAGCCCCTCCCTCGTTCTGCGGGCTGAGCTGCCACAAAAACCAGCAGGGAGCTATTTACACAGCTGGCAGGGCCCCGAGGTGCAACAGGACAGGACCTGTCAGACATTTTAAGTTCATGTCACTGCTGGCAGCGTGGCTCCCACATGGACATGGGTGAGGGGGGCCTCCCAGGGCAGATCCTGGCTGAGGGGCATGATCCAAACTTGCTCTGCTGCACCAGCGTAAATCCCCACCAGCCCCTCGGCTGTGCCAATCCCAGCTGGCAGGAGGGACAGGGCAAGGCACAAAGAATCCGGCGGGGTGGGGGGGGGTGTCACCAGCCAGGGGAGGGGTCAACTGTTGCATTTGGCGCTTGATTGACTGGATTACCGGCCTGCATTTGGGTCTGTTCCTGAATGCGCTCTGGTCTCTCCTCCCCCCGCAGCAGGTGTGATTCTGCCTCCTCTATCCGTCATCCAAACATTCAATCCTTGCCTGGTCTTAACCACTGCACCCCAGTCCCCTCCCGAGCCGGGTGAAATTCCAGGAGTCCTGACTCCACCCCCACTCCCTGCTCCAACCACTAGCTTCCACTACCCTCCCAGAGCTGGGAGAGATCCCCAAAGTCCTGGCTCCTAGTCCACACCCCTAATACTAATTCTAACCACTACTCCCCTCCTACAGCTAGGAAAGAATCCAAGAGTCCTACCTCCCAGGGCCCCCCAACTGTAACCACTACCTGCCACTCTCCTCCCATAGCTGGAGAGAGAAGCCAGGAGTCCTGGAGTACAGTCCCTTTCTGCTCTAACCACTAGCCCCCACTCCTCTCTCAGAGCTCAGGATGGAGCTCAGGAGTCCTGCCCCCCACCTCCTGCTCTAACCACTGTACCCCACAGCTAGGAGAGATTCCAGATGTCCCTGGCTCCCCTTGCCCCCCCCCCCACACACACACACTAACCACTACACTCCACTTCTCTCCCAAAGTTGGGGAAAGAACCCAGGAGTCCTGTCCCCCACCTCTGCTGCAAATACCAAACTACCGAGCTCTCTCGATGCGGCTCATCCGGGACCTGCCCAGGGTTTGGCCCCGTCCCGCCTGCTCTGCCCCTCCCCTGCACTGCCCGCTGCTCTGGCTCCTGCCCCGCCTCGAGCCCTGGGGCACTCAGACCCAGCCTCTGGCCAGGGGCTCCTGCCCCCCACCAGCCCTGTGGTACCAGCCCCTCTCTCGCTCCGGGGGCAGGACCCATCCTGCAGCACCCCGCCTGCCCAGCCCGGTGCCCCCTGCTTGCGCCGGGCTGCAGGGGGTGAAGCTCCCAGTGGCTGGGCTGCTGAGCTCAGAGCCAGACCTCCCGGGGGCAGGTGAACCCAGGCCGGGCAGCCAGACTGTGGCCCCCGCCCCTGCCAGCCCCTGTACCCTGCAAGCGGCTGCTCTGTCTGGTGCAGCCCCAAGTCCCAGCGCCCTTTGCATGCCCCCTCCCAGCCCAGACACAGACACAGATGTTGAGGAACAGGAAGGGGTGTAACGAGAGTGCGCCCACCCCCAAGGAAAAATTCTCACAGCTTCCTATAAGGCTAACAACATTTTATAGCCACTAGGTGTCGCTTCCCCACAGACTCATCTGAGGCCCCAAGCCCACCTGAGGCAGGTGCATACACATGGGGGTGGGGGAGGGAGAAAGAAGGGGATGCAATGGTATGGGTTGAAAAAAATACCGGACACACTTGAATTCAGATCTGAGGGAGATAGGCCAGAAGGGAAGTGCGGCTGGCCGGGAGGGGGTTGGGGGGAGCGGGGCTGGCCGGGCGAACTGGCCGGGGGCAGGACTGGCCGGGAGAGGGTTGGGGGCCACGGGGTGGCCGGGGGGATCCGGCCGGCAGGGGCTGGGCTGGCCGGGAGGGGGCTGGGGGAGCAGGGCTGGCCAGGGGAACCGGCAGGCGGGGGCAGGGCTGGCCGGGTGGGGTTGGGGGGAGCGGGCTGGCCAGGGGAACCGGCTGGTGGGAAGCGGCTGGCCGGGAGGCGGTTGGGGGCAGGGCTGTCCTGACCGCACGCAGATCCCGAGGGCTGCCCGCTCCATGCACAGTCCCGGTGGGGCGCCCGGGTGAGTCCGGCCCCGGGGATTCGATTCCGTCCCGCCCCAGCCGCACCCCCCTCTCTAGCCCTGTGTGTGTGGGGGTGCCCTGCCCCTCCTTTGCCCCTTCTCTGAGGCCTCACCATGCTCACTGCATCCCTCTTCTTCCCCCAACCTCAATCACTTGCACCAGGCTGGGGTAGGGGTTTGGGGAGAAGGCCTTGTGCTTGTGCCTATGGGTTTGGAGTGTAGGGGGGGCTCTGGTCTTGGCCCAGGGTGGCAAAATGGCGTCCAGGAGGATCTACAGGTTGCAAGCTCGGGCACTGAGTTTGGGTGCAGGGAAACTCATATCTTTGGCAAGAGGTTGGGTGCAGGAGGAGGTTCAGGGCTGGGACAGGGGTTCAGGAAGCAGGCTCTGGCTGGGCTCTGTTTAACTGTGATGGCTTCTGGTGCTTCACCAGTGAGGTTAAGGCAGGCTTACTTCGGCCCGGGCCCTGCACCACTCCTGAAAGCCACTGGCATGATGCCATTTGGTGCCCCTCCTCTATAAGCACTGAGCCCACAGCATCTACTGGCCACGGTTCCCATTACTGATCAATGGGAGCTGCAGGTGCAGTTTGTGCAGCAAGGACAGTGTATGGAGACCCCAGCAGTGACTTTCTCTGGGGCTGCAGGGACATGCCAGCCACTTCCAGGAGCAGCAGTTACCAGAGTGCCAGAGAGTGTCATTCCTAAGCACCCACCAGCCCCTTCTCTCTGTGTGGTGATAGGGTACAGGAGTGTGGTGAGGAGGGACACCCTGACATCAGCAATCTCCCCTTCCCCCGTACCTCCCACACTTTGTACAGCAAGCAGGAGCCTGCCAGGGGGCAGCTCCAAGGCAGAGTCCAAGAGCAGCAGGACAAAATCAGCTGGTCATAGAATCCCAGGGCTGGAAGAGACCTCAGGAGGTCATCAAGTCCAGACCCTTGCCCAAGGCAGGACCAATCCCACCTAATCAACCCAGCCAGGGTTTTGTCAAGCCAATACTTAGAAACCTCTAGGGATGGAGATTCCACCCCACCCTAGGGAACCCATTCCAGTGTTTCCCCACTTGCCTAGGAAATAGTTTTTCCTAATATCCAACCTGGACCTCTCCCCTGCTCCAGCGATGTGTAGAAGAGGGCAAGAAACCTTGAAGCCACTCCACCATGTGGCTAGAGCACCAGCCAAGTTGCCTTGTTACAGGGGAAAAGAGGGAGTCCAAAGCATCACAAGTCTACAGGCGATTGTTTCTCAGTCTGTGCCTTAGGGAGAGCTTATCATTCAATTAGCCATGTTCAGTATTTTTGAAAACCATTGTTATAGGACTTTTTCCTAGAATTGGCCTGATACTTAAAGAGCTGGGTATAGGTAGGGAAGGGGTGACTAGCATCAGGAGCAGGGATTTGCCATCAGGAAGTGCTTCCTTTCTGTGTCAACGAGTTCGTTGCGGTTCTGCTGTAGGACTTTCTATAGGATCGTCCCAGGAGGAATGGCGGTACCCAGAGACACGGCCTTAGAGTGCCCAAGTCCCATTGCTGGGAATCTGAACCTGCCCTGCCGGCGCTGGGGCTTTGCGCTCGGTGCTGTGGAGTTTACCCGGCGCCCCTCCCCACCAGAGCTGAGTTTGCCTAGATCTTGGGTTCCCAAACGGGGTGCAGAAATTCCAGGGGACCCAGCCTCCCCTCCCATCAAGTTTTGCTGCCCTGGGCAGGTTTTTTCTCAAGTTTTGATGCTTTTCTGGCTGGGGTTTGAGGGTTTCAAAAATCAAAAGGGGGAGGGGCGCGATGCGGGAAAGTTTGGGAACCGCCGAATGAGCCTCACCCGCCTGCATCTCCCTCCCGTGTCGAGTCACTACTGCGCATGCTCGGGACCCAAACGACACTCCCTAGCCCAATCGCTCGTGCACCCCCCCCCCCACTCAAAGGAGGGGCCGTGGGGCGGCGGGTTCACACTCGGTAAGCGGCGTCCAGCCCGGGCATCTCCGTGTCTCGCGGGGGAAGCAGCCGTTGCCCGGGCTGTTTGCAGGGGCGGGGCCAGGCTGCGGGCGGGGCCAGGAGGATCCGGCAGCAGCGCCACAGGACCCGGCCCCGAGGGGCTGCGCGCGGGGCGGGGGGGGTGAGAGCGCAGGCGGCCGAAAGCGAAAGTGGTTGCGTGGGGGGGTGAGGGGCAGAGTAGCCCCCCCCATACGTGGTCCGCAGGCCTAATTCTGAGGGCGGGACTTCCGTGGGTCTTTTCTGCGCATCTTTTCTGCGCACCCCGCCTCATTGGTCAATGGAGCTGCCCCTCCAGCTGTATCTGAAGCAGTGGGCGGTGCCCACCACAGCGCCTGATCCCAGCTCCCTGCTCTCGTTGGCTCTGAAATGCTGCCAGCCCATTGGCTGTTCCTTCAGCGTCTCCTGCTCCAGACTCGCTGGGCTCCGCCTCTGAAACTCCTGCGAACCTCCTTGTGCGGGCCGGGCTGTCACGTGTTTCCTATCAGCGGGGGCGGGGGCGATGAACTTGTGGATTTTCTTGCCAAACATTGAAAACGCTGCTTCCTGCCCAGCTCTAATTTCCGGCCTTTTGCAGCAGGGTCTGACCCGAAAGACCCTCCAGTGAGGTCTCTGCCGCAGCCGCCCCCCCCAGGGTTTGAACCCCGGCCCGGGCCCAACGCCCCGCCTCGGTCGGGTTGCCAGGGGTCCTGTTTTGAACCGGACAGTCCAGTGTTTGAGCTTTCTGTTCAGAAAACGAACTGAGAAAATAGAAATTGTCGGGTATTTTCTCAATCAGATGGAATGTCGATTGTGATGTCACGTCAAGTGTGCCCGGTATTTTTGTTGAAACCATCTGGCAACTCCACCTGTGCCCATGTTGTGCTGCTCCAGGGCCCAGAGTTCTGTGGGGATGGAGGTCAGAAGTAGGGTTCGCAGGTGTCCAGTTTTGAACCACCCACGCTGGTGTTTACCAGCCAGGCAGTGCACAACTACAGGAGGGGGGAGCGGGCCAGGCCGTGAGGGAATACCCACAGCTGGACTAGCTCAT
The DNA here is from genome assembly GCA_019425775.1 of Rafetus swinhoei. Taxonomy (NCBI): domain Eukaryota; kingdom Metazoa; phylum Chordata; order Testudines; family Trionychidae; genus Rafetus; species Rafetus swinhoei. The sequence continues at coordinate 13,401,372 of CM033444.1, read as the reverse complement.
GCTTTGCTGGGACCATGTATGGGACAGGCAGCAACCAGGGATCTGCCTGCGCCCAGGTCAGTCCCACTCCCCTCCAGCTGATTCTCTCACCTCACTCTCCTCCCGCAGCCAGCCCCGCACCCCCTAACCCCTTTCTGGCCAGCTCTGCTTCCCATTGGCTGGTACCACCCCATCTCCCACAGCCAGCCCTGCTGCCCCCAACCAGCCCTGCTTCCCGCCAGCTAGTTCTCCCCTCATCTCCTCCTCTCAACTTCCCCTGGTGACAGGGGAGGGATCACATGAGGATTACCTGTTGTGATCTGTCCCTCTGGGGCATCTGGTGTTGGCCACTGTCAGCAGACAGGATACTGGGATGGATGGATAGTTGGTCTGACCCAGTATGGCCACTCTTATGTAAGTCCAGCTGGGGCGCGGGTTCAAGCCCAGTTGCTTTGCAGTGTGGGATCAGCCCATGGGATTCCTGCTCTGAGATGCTGCCCGAAAAGGCCTCCCAGCCCAATTTTTCTCTTTACTTTTGCAGCTTATTATTTCTATTTATTGCATCTTTGTGCCTCTGATTATGATGCACCTAGAGTGAGAGCCCCACTTGCCCCACTCTTGTTACAGCCCTGGCCATTATATTCAACACCCCGAATGACATCAAAAGCTAAGTATCAGGCCCTTACAGCCCACTCTATGAGGGTGCATTTAGACTGCACCCCATAGCTCGAAATAAGTAGGTTAATTTTGAAATAAAGCATAATTCTGAAATGCCTGTTAGTTTTAAATAACTAGCAGGTTTAAAAGACGCGTAATAGCTATTTCGGACTACCTCTAGTATCCTAAAAGAGCACCTCAGTCTAGGCATACCCTTAGTCTCATTTAGTAGGGACACTTTAAATGACAGTTTTCCCCCTTTCTTTCTCCCCCTCCCCCGCCCTCTTTTTCTGCTTTATATTTGAAAGTTTGGGCCCCTTGCTCTGTATTTCTCATCTGAAGAAGTGGGTTGTGCCCATGAAATCTCATGATACCATCTATATGGGTATTTCTAGACTGGAGGGTTTTTCCAGGATATCAGAGGTATCCTGGAAAAACTCCCCTGCATCCAGGGAACATATCTGCTCTTCCGCTTTTTTTTGCGGAAGAGCAAATCGCTCTTTTGGGGAGCCCTGTATACCTTGTTCTACGAGGAATAAGGGCTCCTCTGAAAGAGGAGGCTTTCCCACCATTTGGCCTGTCTAGATGGGACCAAATGGGGGAAAAGCAATCCGAAAAAGCAATGCAAATTGCAGAGCACAATTTGCAGAGCTTTTTCCAAAAAGTGGTGATAGTCTACTCTATCTAGACATGGCGATAGTCTAAGGGTGTATCTACACAGCAGGGCTAAACTTGAAATAAGCTAAACAACTTGAGCTATGCTAATTGTGTAGTTTAAGTCAAAATAGGTTTTAGAATTTGGGAGCGTCTACACAGCACTTATTTCTAAATAGAGCACTCTTCCTTCAACTTCTTTTACTCCTCGTACAATGAAGGTTACAGGAGTCGGAGTAAGAAGTCCTCCAGCTCAACATTATTTCGACTTTATGTCAATAACTGCTTGTAGTGTATGCGCAAACTTTAAGGAATCATATACAAAGTAGAAACTAGGACAAGTTATAAAGGATGAATATAAGCGAACAATACAGGTATGCAGGGTCAAAATTAGAAAGGCAAAGGCACACAAAACGAGCTCAAACTAGCTACAGACATAAAGGGTAACAAGAAGACTTTCTATAAATATATTAGAAACAAGAGGAAGACCAAGGACAGGGTAGACCCATTGCTCAGTGAGGAGGGGAGAAACAACAATAGGAAACTTGGAAATGGCAGAGGTGCTTAATGACTTCTTTGTTTCTGTCTTCACCAAGAAGTCTGAGGATGAAGGAATGCCTTCCATTGTGAATGCAAGTGGGAAGAGGGTAGGTTTAGAAGATAAAATAAAGAAAGAACTTAGAAAAGTTAGATGCCTAGAAGTCACCAGGACCTGATGAAATGCATCCGAGAATACTCAAGGAGCTAATAGAGGAGGTATCTGAGACTTTAGCTATCATCTTTGAAAAATTGTGGAAGTTGGGAGAGATTCCAGAAGACAGGAAAAGGGCAAATCTAGTGCCCGTCTATAAAAAGAGAAATACGAACAACCCAGGAAACTACAGACCAGTCAGTTTAACTTCTGTGCCAAGAAAGATAATGGAGGAAATAATTAAGGAATTCATCTGCAAACACCTGGAAGATAATAAGGTGATGGGTAACAGCCAGGATGGATTTGTCAAGAACAAATCATGTCAAACTAATCTGATAGCTTTCTTTGATAGGATAACAAATCTTGTGGAAAAGGGAGACGTGGTAGGCGTGTTACACCTAGACTTTAGTAAGGCATTTGACATGGTCTTGCATGATCTTCTTATCAGTAAACGAGGGAAATACAACTTAGATGGGGCTACTATAAGGTGGGTGCATAACTGGCTGGATAACCACTCTCAGGCTACGTCTACACTGCAGGCTTATTGCGCAAGAACTGTTTTGCACAAGAGTTCTTGTGCAAAAGGTCTTCCACAAGAGCACGTCCACACTGACATGTGCTTTTGTGCAAGAGATGTGCTTTTGTACAAGAGCGTCCATGGCAGTGTGGACGCTCTCTTGCGCAAGAAAGCTGTGATGGCCATTTTAGCCATAGGGGTTTCTTGCACAAGAAATTCGTATTGCCTGTCTACACTGCCTTCTTGTGGAAGAGCTCTTGCGCAAGAGGGCTTATTCCTCGTGGGGAGAGGAATAACTCTTCCGGAAGAAGCCCTGTTTTCTGACACTGTACTGTAAATTTACTTGTGCAAGAACGCGCGTGCAGTGTAGACACCCGGCAAGTTTTTGCGCACTTGCGCAAAAAGCCTGCAGTATAGACGTAGCCTCAGAGCGTAGTTATTAACAGTACACAATCCTTCTGGAAGGGCATAACAAGTGGGATCCGTAGAGGTCTGTTTTGGAACCAGTTCTGTTCAATATCTTCATCAACGATTTAGATATTGGCATAGAGAGGACACTTATTAAGTTTGCAGATGATACCAAGCTGGGAGGGGTGACAAGTGTTTTGGAGGATAGGGTCATAATTCAAAATGATCTGGACAAACTGGAGAAATGGTCTGAAGTCAGCAGAATGAAATTTATTAAGGAGAAATGCAAAGTGCTCCACTTAGGAAGGAACAATCCATTTCACACAAACAGAATGGGAAGTGACTGTCCTAGGGGGCAGCACTGCAGAAAGAGATGTAGGGGTCATAGTGGACCACAAGTTAAATATTAGTTAACATTGTGATGCTGTTGCAATAAAAGCAAACGTGATTCTGGGATACATTAACAGGAATACTGTGAGCAAGACACAATAAAACATTTTTCCACTCTACTGTGAACTGGTTAGGCCTCAGTTGGAGTATTATGTCCAGTTCTGGGCACCACATTTAAGAAAAATGTGGAGAAACTGGAGATGGTCCAGAGCAGAGCAACAAGAATGATTAAAGGTCTATAGAACATGAGCTATGAGGGAATACTGAAAGAACTGGGCTTCTTTAGGGTTGCCAGATGGTTTCAACAAAAATACCGGACACACTTGACATTACATCACAATCTACTTTACATGTTATTTAGAAAATACCGGACATTTCTATTTTCTCAATTTGTTTTCTGAACAGAAAGCTCAAATACTGGACTGTTTGTTTCAAAACCAGACACCTGGCAACCCTACACTTGTTTAGTTTGAAAAAGAGATGACTGAGAGGGGACATGATAGCAGTTTTCAAGTATCTAAAAAGGTGTCACAAGAAGGAGGGAGAAAAATTGTTCTCCTTGGCCTCTGAGGATAGGACAAGAAACAATGGGCTTAAATTTCAGCTAGGGAGATTTAGGTTGGACATTAAGAAAAACTTCCTAACTGTCAGGGTGGTGAAATACTGGAATAAGTTGCCTAGAGAGGTTGTGGACTCTCCATTGCTGGAGATATTTAAGGTGAACATGTCTCCCAGGGCCTCAACAGACCACTAGGTCAGACTGCTGCAGTCTGTGGGCTTAGATCTGAGATGTAAACCCCTCTTTAATGTGTTAGCTGCTTAAACAGGGGCAGGCATGGCGCAATGGGCCAGCCAGGCTGGAGTGCTGTGCCCAGAGCGTTGCAGTGTGGGTGGGCGGGGAACTGCTCCCACCGACACAGCCACTTCACTCTAATCAGTAAACACCCCCCAGGTCTCCGGTTACGCATTTATACGCAGGGGGAGTGGTGCGAACACCAGCTTCTGCCTGCACCCCTCCGCCCCATGCTGATGCCTCTGATCTAGAGGCAGCAGACCTGGAAGGACAGCGCTGCATGTAACTGTGAAGGTTAACCGTGTCCACATTCACACTTTCATATCCCGATTGATAACATTCTCACGGAAGGGGGAAAATCTCTGAAACTCTCAAACAGAAACTCGTGTCCCAGGGCTCAGACCCAGCCTGGCTGGTTGGGGTATTCAGGCCAAAATCACCATCAAGCTATATTTGGAAGAGGGGTTCTCTGATCACCCCACGTAGCGAAACCGCCCCTGAGCTGTAATCAAGGGAGCTGCTTTGAAATTGCCCTTAGGAAGGCTGATCTGAGCGCCAGACTATTGGCTGGTTTTTTAATTTTATGCTGTACAGACTAACTGGGCTACCCCTCCGAAGCTGCTGAGCTGGGGGCTCCAGAGGCTCAGCCAGGCAAGGCGGAAAGAGGCTGCAGCCAGAGGGGTGGGCAGGGAGCGGAGATCTGTGCACCCGCCTGTCACCCCGAGCAGCTCCGGTTCCCTGACCCCAGCACACTGACTAAGAGACAGGGACCTCAGACCGCAGCATGTTTCTCTTTCCATTCGTGCTCCGGCTCCCCTGGCTCGGAACAGTGCAACGATAGCAGCCCATTCGCATTAGATCGCCACTCTCACAGACCCAGCTTCGAGTGGCGCTCACCCGGCCCTGGGGGGAGGGAGCTGGTGCCGGGACGAGCGCCCCGCGACCCCCCCTCCCAATACAGCCCCAGGCTCCGTGTATGTCTCACCTCCTCCCTGCTGTGGGGCTGTCCCCCCCCCGCCCCAGGTCACGCCCGCCCCAAGCGCAGCTCGGTCCCAGCCCCACCTAGAAGCAAATTCTCCCCCCCCCCCATTATCCTGGGCTCTGCGTGAACCCCCATGGGGTCCCCTTCCCCTGCCCCACCCAACAATGCACCCTCCCCCGAATGATCCAGCTCCCAGCACCGCACGTCTTCCAGCCCCAGTTCCCCCCGACAGCGCCCCGCAGCCCGGGTCCCGCTCCCACCGCCCCCCAACCTGCGCTCACCAGCCCCTCGGCAGGGCGGACGGATCCTCCGGGCCCAGCCTGAGTCCTGGCAGTGGAAAGGCGGATGAGAAACTCCGTGTCACTGCAAACCCGCCATCACTGCGCCCGATGCCGCAGCTGCTGCTGCGCTGGGTGGGGCGATGCGGTTTCTGTGGCTGGGAGATGGTTTGAGAATCAGAGGGGCGTTGCCCCTTCCACCGACCAACCCCCTCCGGGCTGGGGCTTGAGGCCAGGCCTGGCAGCGAGACAAACTGCTACAGACGCCAGTGGCGCGGCGTGTGCCAAGAAAGGGGGGGGGGGGAGGAAACCGTCCAGGGCTCTTCACTGGAAGCCAGCAAACGCAAGAAGGAAGGAAGGTCACAAATAACATGGCTGCTACCCGTTCTCATTTCCCTTTTTTTAGAGGTGGGCACTAGATTTGCCCTTCTCCAGGCTTCTGGAATCTCTCCCCACTCCCCAGACTTTTCAAAGATGAGAGCTAAGGGCTCAGCTAGCTCCTCGATCAGCTCCGTGAGAATTCTACCCCACTGCTTCTCATCCTTTTTTTAAATAAAGGATCACTTTTTCAAAAAAAAAAAAAAAAAGTGCCCCGAACCCCTCCCTCCCGCTCTAACCCAATGCACCCACCCCTCCTCCAGAATCAGGCACCTCCAGCCCGCCTGCTCTAACCCAATACCCCTCCCCTCCCCCCAGAGCCAGTCACCTTTGAAGCGCCTGCTCCTGCTGCCCAGCCCTACCTCCGAGGCTTGTCTGCAAGGAGCAAGTGGCCTGCCAGTGCTGGGTTCGCTGCGTGGGGTGAATGTTCCCACCCCAGCCCGGTGCCCCTCTAGCGTGGTGCCTGGGGGCAACTGTCCACCCTACCCCCTTTCTGTGCCACTGATCTGGAACGAAGCTTATTGTGCAGCGTCACCGTCTTTGCGCTCCTCTCCACAGCGCCAGGAAGAAGGGGCCAGGGGGATGTGTTGTACTGAGCTGCTGGTGGGGGTGGGAGTAGGGGTAACGCCCATCTCCAGGTTCAGCCGCCCTCGCTTCTAGAGCACGCTGGGGAAGCTGCCAGAGAGGAACCGAACGAGGGGAGGCAGCCGTGGAAGTGATTTTTTTTTTCCCACCGAAACCCGGCCTCTCAGCTTGGAACTGCCCTGGCTGCAGTGGTGGTAGCTCTGGTGAGACCCACGGGCTTTTTCCACCAGGCACTGGGGTGCATGCACAGAGAGGCTGTTAGTGTCCAGCTGCGCGGCTCCAACTATTCATTTGGACAGGCACGTGCTGCCGCCCCCTCCCTGATCAACTTTTCAGGGAAAAATCCCAGACATTTTTTGCCAAATTTAACTTCTGTTGTACATAATTACAAGTTCTATACAAATATAAACACGCTATGTACATACACACTCGTCTGTGCTCGCACAGTCCAGTGTTCTCCTTATGCCCACAGCTTCTTTCCATGCTCCCCCACCTCTCTCAGCAGGGCCTCCAAACCAGCTGCAGGAGTTTGAGTCCTTCCCGCAGGCTGTAGGACTCACCCGGTCACTTCGCTCCACAGCTGCAGGGACAGCACATCTCCAGCCAGCCCAGCAGAACATCACTGGTGTCTAGCCCAGCCCTGCGGCTCCCACCCCAGGTCTCTGATTGGGAAGGACACTGCAGGTTCGGCTGCTCCCTGCTAGTTTCCAAGTCAAAAGCTTCCCCTCCCTTCCCTGTGCCATAGGTCAGCGCTTGGGCTTCTATCCCCTGTGTCCACACCCAACAGGCCTTGCTGCCACCTGTCCCACCAGGCTGCCTGTACGGGCTGATGGCTTGGGACTGGAAAACCCACAGGGTAAAAATGGTGGGAGCTGTGGTGAGGTGAAAGTAGGCGGGTGCCCCAAATAGGCCGATGGGTGGCAGAGACTCCTGGGGGGAGCTTTGTGCTGTCCTTCAACGAGCGCCTCTCTTCCTTGTTGCTGGAGCTGCCCTCTTCGCCAGCACTTTGAGTGCTGCACACGCTGAGGCAGCTTGGGACAGCCCCACCGACAGAACCAGGCTGCCTCATCCAGGCCATGGTTACTTCGTTTCGCCTTCTGGTTTCTGGGCAGGTTTGCTGCAGATCCAGCGTTCACTGTTCCAGCAGTCTGAACTGGCAACCCCAGCGCGGCTCAGAAAAGCGCATTGTTCTCCGCCTGCGATTGGAAACCTGCAACAGCAACAACAATAAACAACCCTCCATGGCTGCCGGAGCAGCTTCCCCAGCAGTGAAAATCCAGCCCAGAGCAAGTCACCCCATGTCACACTGCAAAAGTAGGGGAGAGCCAGGCACTGAACCCCCATTATCCAAATCACAGGCCTAGATTGTAACCACAAGGCCAGTCTCTTATTTTAAGTACAAGCTGCAACATTTACTGAGTAAATAGAAGAAAAGGGGACTCACCAGTTGTTGAAGTCGGTGCCATTGACCCATTTCCAGGTCTGGCCTGGTTCTCTGTGGAGCCCGATCCACTGGTCAAAGATTCCTTTACTGCGCCCCAGGAAATCCTTTGTTCAAAACATAAAAGCCACTGTACGTTAGACAGCTGCCTCTCTGGGTTCTCTGCAACCTACCCAGGGCACTGGGCAGGGGGCCCAGGGGCTGGGAATTCTGCACCAAGAAATGACACCCACACGCAGTGGGAAGTTTGCATTTTGCCCTGATTCAGGAGAGAAACAAATGTCAAATGACTGGAATTTCCCAGCTGATGCAATTTCCGATTTTCAACCAGTTCCGTTATTTAACGGCTCAGCTTCTTAGCTGCATCCAGATCCTGAACACACCTGTGTTAGCAAACTCTCCCGATTTGCCGAGCGTCTCCTGCTGTTTGGTTCTTTTCTTAACACCCCAGCTCCTGGACATTACAAGAGTCTTGTCTTTCATTTAAAATGTGAGTTACTAGCCCTTGTGGTTGCAGAGAAAATGTGACCCCCTAAAAGCTACAACACGGGAACATAACACTCTCAGAGCTCATCTGAAGAAGTGGGGCTGTGCCCATGAAGGCTCATGATCCCATCTGCATGTTTTGTGAGTCTTTAAGGTGCTACTAGACTATTTGTTGTTTAAGTTTTTCCAATTACAGACCAACTCGCTCACCCCTGAAACACTCAGAGCTGTTCTTTTAAAGTCAGTCACAGGGTTTTGAAGAGCCCCATGCACGATTACCAAATGCTGGGCTGGCAAGGCTGCTCCTGTCACATAAAAAGGGCTGGGAAGCATCTGGATTCCCCCGCTGGGAATTCCCCAGGAGCACATGAGCCCCACGTAGCTCGGACTTCGTGCCTCATTCTCCGTGTGATGAGGATGGGTGTGGGCGGAGCTCCGTCCGGTGGGCGGAGCTGTACTGGACTGGGGGAAGTCGTCCTAAATACAAGCAGCATCTGGAGTCAAGCCAGGCCAGCCCCAGGACAAGCCCAGCCTAGAGCTGCCTTTGCCACCCCCACCCTGTGCAGCCTAGAATCTCTCTCACCATTTCCTGCTGCGTGTCAATCCCAGCCAGGGAGGCACCGAGGGCAGAGCAGTTCTTCTGGCTCTCGGTCCAGCTTGCTTCCAGCTCTGAGAAATAGTAACACTTCCCCAGGTACCCGACCCAGCCGTCGGGACAGGCGGCCACTGGGCAGGCAGAACCAGCTGGGCACGGCTCACATGTCTTAGCTGGAGATGAGAAAGCAGCAGGGTGAGAGATTTGCCCATTTCCCTCTATAGCCAGGGGAATAAGTCTCCAGTGACACTGTAACAAGGAACTGACCCTCTCCCTCCCCTCCACACACACACGCTCTACCCCAGGGTTAGCTGAGCTTGTGCCAAGACATGTTCCCCTTTGCAACAGAGAGAGGCCAGTGCCCCCCCGCCCCCACATGCTCTGGGTTGGAGCCACATTTCGTGCCCTGGGCTCCTTTGCTGCAGCCCCAGTTTTGCCCCCTGCAGGTGCAGATGCTGCCAGGGGAGACCCTGAGCACCAGGTGCAGAGATATGGTCAGTACGGGCTCCACACTCACCTGGCCGAGCAATGAGGACGCTGATAAAAATGAGGTTGAGAACCAGGCTCAGCACAGCCAGGGGAAGTGCCCGGGCTTTCAACGCAGAGAGCCAACCTGTAACAGACGGAGCCGTTAGCGCTCACAGCATCCGCTGGAAGTTGCCTGTGAAGGGGGATAGTTTGCAACTAGAGAGAAAAGCTCAGAGTGAATATTTTGATCAGTGTTCCTGCTAAGATTTACCACCCGTGAGCGGAGTGAGTTTTGCCTTGTGCACCAATACTGAGGTGGCACCCACCAGTTACTAACAAATATCATAGTAACATATACAAAGAATAAAAAGCACCAATAATAAATCAGCACTTTCACCCATGCAGCTGCGTATTGACCACCCCTGCACTGTGTGATTTGTCCCCACACACCACGTGGAAGGCCTTACAGTCTCTAAATAATGAATGGGTGTGGTTGCAGCAGGTACAAGAACAATCCCATTTAAATTGTTTAACTATAAAAAATGTAGTTAAGATCAGATAGCTGGAACATGAAAGGAAAAGATGGAATTTAACATTGCGCGAATACAGCAGTTATCAAAGCCCAGGCCAAAAGAGATCTCAGCTGGAAAAAAAACCCATCTTGGTCAAAGCTAAAATATAAAAAGGAACAGCAGTTTAGAAATGTAAGCAACTTAAATAAGTCATTTGTTCCTAACTTGCAATTTACACACATGCCCCCCAAACTCCTTGAAAGTCTAAAATGAAACAAGTTGAAAACTTCAGATAGCAAAAGGTAAGCCAAGAGAGTTTAAAATATTTAGTCTTTCATAATAACCATATCATCATAATTTTTAAGAAATACTTAAAAAATTATATATATCAAATAAATCAGCTTTTTAGAAATTCCTCTAAAATCCATTCAAATATTCAAGGTTGCAAAACTGAGAGCTACTCTTGCAGTGAGCATCTACTGACAGCCTTAACTTTGTCAGTTAACTCTTCAAGTGTCCTGATGCTTTCACAAAGTTTGACTTTTTTTTTTTTTTTACATTTAGGGTATGTCTACACTAAGCATGATAAATATCAATTAATTTACGAGTTGATGGAATTTCCATCGACTACTTGACTAGTCGATAGGCACTTCCGCATTCCTCCCCAGTGCGGGCTCTTGTGCATTTCAAAGTGGAAGCGCTCCTCAGAATCCCCCGCTGGCCCAGGCTCCATGCCGTGCTACTGCTTTGAAATGTCGCGCCACATGGAGCCGGGGTCAGCTGGGGACTGATCCTGGGCTCTGCGTGACATCTCCACAGAACCCAGAGTCAGCGGGGGACTTCCCACCGCTGACCCCGGGGCTCTGCGTGCTTTGAAATGCCGCGCTGGAGCCCAGAATCAGCTGGGGACTCAGCTGACTCCGGGTTCCGCAGAAATACTGCACAGAGTTGTGGGAGTTCCTAGCTGACCCCGGGCTCCCTGTGGCGCTACTGCTTTGAAACACTGTGGTGATGTTTCAAAGGGGCAGCGCTGCACAGCTGATACCGGGCTCCATGCGGCACTGCCACTTTGAAGTACCCCTTATTCCTCCCCCTTTGCTGCCTCTGATAGAGGTAGCGGGAGGCGGGGGGAGGGATGAGTCAACTAGTCCTGAACATCCTTAGTTTATACAGCAACATCATTTTCAAATAACTAATGTTATTTCGAAATAACTTAGTTGCGTCTCCACAGCAGGCAGTTATTTTGAAAGTGTGTCAAAATACTGCCAAGCTGAAGGACTTCTTACTCCGACTCCTGTAATCCTCATTGTACAAGGAGTAAGGGAAGTCGGAGGAAGAGTTCTGTGTTTTGAAATAAGTGCTGTGTAGATGCTCCCAATTTCAAAATAAGCTACCCAATTGACGTAGCTTAAGTGGCGAAGCTCATTTTGAGTTAAGCCCTGCTGTGTAGATGCACCCTAAGTGATTAATATTAAACATAAAATAAGTGAAAATAAAGAGAAACGCAAAATACAAAAAGGGCGTTAGAACAGTCGTTACTGCACAAAGCGAGTAACTCCCTTTTCTTCTTTGACTGATGTCCCTGTGGATGCTCCACTGTTGGCCACTTCAGAACTGAGCTGGGCTGCTCACCAGCCTGCTAAAAAATTTGCTGGGGGAGATGGGGGAGGGAAATGCATATAGTCTATAACATTAACCTATAAGCTTTTGCTTATTGGTCAATCGACTGCACTATTACATCCCTACTACAGAGCAGTATGCGACCTGGATGGAGTGAGTCAGAGTCATTGTTTGGCAGTGATGGACTTAACTGGGGTAGTCACCGTGGAATCGGAAGCGACTTGTGGTAAGATGGCCTAGTGTTTAGCCAAAGTGTGGTTTGATGACCATAAGCAGCTCGATAAATGTCTCTTAAGGGAATGTTGTTCAAAAAGGCTGTGGAAGCTTCTGTAGCCCGACTAGAATCTGGTCATAGTGGATGTTGCAAAGGCCTTTTGGCCAGGGTATGACATCTAATTATACATATCCACTTTGAGATATGTTGGGATGAAATAGATGTACCTCTTGAGCGTTCAGCCATAGAAATAAAAAGTCTTTGAGATTTACAAAATGCTCATGTTCTGTCCAAAAAGAAAGCCAATGCTCATTGGATATCTAGAGGGTGTAGGCTCGCACTCGTGGTGAGGCGTGGGGCTTTGGGAAAAAGGTAGGTAATGCAATGGACTCATTCACGTGGAATGCTGTAAAGACTTTTGGTAAGAATGTCGGATGAGGTTTCAATGTGACTCTGTCTTTTGTGAAAACCATGTATGGGGGTTCTGCCATAAGAGCCCCAAGTTCCCTGACTCTCCTCACTGAAGTGATGGCCAGCAAAAGCAGACCATTGTCAAGAGGAAGGGGAGTGTCAAAGTGGCAAATGGTTCAAAGGGGGACCTGGTCAAACAATCCAAAACAAGGTTCAAGTCCCATAAGGGGAGTGAGATCCTATGAGGCCAGTATATGTTATGGAGGCCCCTGAAAACCTTTTTGTGACAGGATGAGCAAATATGGAGAAACAATCCAGAGAGGTGGGAAAAGCTGTTACTGCAGAAAAGTGGACCCTTAGGGTAGGTCTAGACTACAGGCTTTTCTCGACAGAGGCTTTGTCAACAGATACTTGTCAGCCGATGGCTACAATACTGTTGACAAAGCTTCTGTCGACAAAGAGCGTCTAGACTACAGCCAGTTCTGTCGACAAAGCGAGCCGCTTTGTCGACATGACAGTGTAGACGCAAAGGACAGTGTAGATGCAATAACGTCTTCTGTTGGCAGAACTCTGTTGACAAAAGGCGTTATTCCTCGTAGAATGAGGTTTATTGCTGTCGACAAAACTGTCGAGTTGTCGAAGTTATGTCAACAAAACTCAGCGGTAGTGTAGACGCAGGCATAGTTTTGTCGACAAAAGCCCACTTTTGTCGGCAAAACCCTGTAGTCTAGACACACCCTTGGAGAAGGGAGTGAAAGCCCCAACGTCTTAACGTCTAGCATGTAGTCCAGGATGGAGTTCAGTGGGGACATCTGAGGGTCTCTCTCGGCTCTCTGACACCACTGAGAGAACTGTGCCCATATTTGCAGGTAAGTCTTTTGTGTAGACAGAATCCTGCTATGCCAGAAAACTCCTTCACCTGGTGAGAACATCTGTCTTCTACTTCCATGAACCAGAGAGAAGCCACGTCTGGAGACGAAGAGTTGGTGGTTGTGGGTGCAACATCTTCCCAGAGTTCTAAGAGAGAAGGTCCCATCGGCGTGGCAATGGGTAGGGAGGTTGAACTGCTAGCCAGTGCAGGTATGGATACCAGGTCTGACATAACTACGACGGAGCTATCAGGATGACATGAGCTCCGTCCATGCAGATCTTGTGGGCTCTGGGAATAAGAGGTACAGGGGGGAAGCATAATACACAGGAGCTGTCCATTGGATCAGAAATGCATCCCCCAAAGAGTGTTTGCGGAGTCCTGTTTGGGAAGTGAATCAGGGGCATTTGGGATTCTGTGGAGAAGCGAAGAGGTCTACTGATGGCCACCCTCATTGGTAGAATACGGAGTTGGTGACCTCTGGATGTAATTCCCATTCGTGGTCTACGGTGACGTTTCAGCTCAGGGAGTCCGCCTTGGAGTTGCTGGCCACAGGTAGGTATGGTGCTATGAGTGTAACCTAGTTGCGGACGCACCAATTCTATCGGCAGATGGCCTCTGCACATAGGGAACGGGAGCGGGTGCCGCCTTTTCGGTTTATATGAAACATCATGGAGATGTTGTCTGTAAGGGTTCAAACTGTACGACTGAGAATTCTGGGCACAAAACGTGTATATGCATTTCTTACTGCCCACTGCTCCAGTAGGTTGATGTGCAATGTTGTCTCATGCAGAGAACATTTGCCTTGGACCATGTGGTCGTTCATGTGGGCTCCCCAGCCTAGGAGAGATGCGTCTGTAGTAATTTGTAACATGGGCTTGGTTTGGTGGAATGGCACCTCCACCAGGAGATTGTCCAAAGTGGGCTGTACCCATGAAAACTCATGATACCATCTACGTTTTGTTAGTCTAGAAAGTGCTACCAGACCATTTGTTGTTTAAGTTCATCATAGAGATGCGAGAATATCCGGGGCTATGGTAACTGTCTTGTTTCAAGAGTGACAGACTACGTAAGTAGTTGAAGCCATGTGACCCAGCAACCGGAGGCAGGTGAGTATCGTGGTAGAAGGGGTCATGGATATTGTGTTTATGAGGTCTTGTATAGCTATGAAGTGTTGTCGAGGTAAGTATGTGCGGGGTGAGACTGAATCTAGGACTGGGTTCAGCGTTGCTTTCTGTTCGTTGATTAGAAGGTCTAGATGACTGAGGAGAGCTCGGGTTATGTTTATCATGGAGTTGGTTTCCTCCCATGACGCCCCTTTTATCAGGCAGTCGTCGAGGTACGGAAAAATGATGACGTGTTGTTGTCTGAGGTATGCAGCGATCACTGCTAGTACCTTTGAAAATTCTTGAGGAGCCGATGAAAGGACAAAAAGTAGGTCCTTGTATTGTTAATGGTCTGGTCCGAGAGTAAAACATAGGTAACGCCTGTGTGCTGGATGAATGGGGACATAAAGCAAGCATCTTGCAAGTTGAGGGCTGCAAACCAGTCCCCTCGATCTAACGCCAGAATAATTGTGGTTAGCGTGACCATCTTGAATCGGTGTTTCTTGAGAAATTTGTTCAGTTTGTGGAGGTCAAGGACTGGTCTCCAACCCCTCATTTTTTTCTCTATGAAGAAGTAATTCGAGTAGAATCCCCTTCCCTGAAGTTCCTTGCGTACTCTCTCTATGGCCCCAATCACGAGGAGGCGATCAATCTCCTCTTTTAGTGGGGCCTCGGGAGAAGGGTCCCTGAAAAGGGATAGGGTAGAGTGTGGGGGATAGAGGTAAAGGGTAGTATATCCTATTCAAATTATTTCCAACACCAAACAATCTGACGTTATGGACTCCCATTGTGATAAGAAGGGATGCAAACAGTGGGTAAAAAGATGGCCATGTTGCATCATCATTGGATCGTAAGGGAGGTCTTGAAGACCCTTGACCACACCCTCAAATATGCTGCTTTGTAGCTTGGTCTCTGTGCCTGCTGTCTTGTGCCTGGTACCTTCACAGGGTCTCTGTGGTAACTGATTATATTGTCCATATCTGTTGCTGTTATAGGGGCTGTATTGTTTCCGCCTGTAGGACGGGGTGTACATGCCCAAAGAGCAGAGCGTGGTTCTGGAATGTTTACTATTGTGCGGAACCTCGTCTGTTGTAGTTGTGAACAACTTCAATTTATCAAATGGAAGATCTTCCACTTTGGACTGAAGTTTCCGGGGAACACCAGAGGCCCGTAACCAAGATGTCCTGCGCATTATCACTGCTGTAGCTGTCGCAGTATCGGCAACATCCAGCACTGTGCATAAGGCCGTGCAGGCGCTCGTATGGCCCTCATGGACTATTGCTTTGAAGTTAGATCTTTTCAACGCAGGGAAGTGTTGTATGAGATCCCCCAATTCTGAATAGTTATCAAAATCATGGTTTGCCAAAAGAGTAGAGTAATTTGCAATTCTCAGTTGGAGTGTGGAAGAAGAGCAGATCTTTCTGCCAAAGAAATCTAACTTTTTTATGATCCTTGTCTTGATTACCAGACCTATACTGTGGCAGTTTGGATGTCTGCTGGGCTGATTCCACAACCATGGAAGGGATCGGATTGAGGACAAGTTTCTCCTTGCTGAAGTAGAGTAAATTGAGGACCAGTGTCTATACGAGTCCCAGTGTTCAAAGCGCCCACTTCGGTGGTTAATGTGCGGGGGGGGGGGGGGGGAGGAAGGGGAAGGATGAGAGTAAACCCAGTGTGGGTAAGCGGGGGTTCTGATGTGATTTGAATCTGTAAGGGTATGAGCATGACCCTGTTGGTGAGGCATGCTGGGAAGAGAATGCTCTCATCTGGTTGTCATGAGGTAAAAGACTGTGATCAGACAACAGCGGAGATTTCAGTATGTGAAGAGAACCCTGGGCTGAAGAAGTTGCGGGTGATAGATCTCCAGAGGGAGGGCATGAATGCTGATGTCTGCTCTGGTTATCAGTGGTTGATTGTGGCATCTCAGATGCTGCCCGGCTGAGCTGCGGGTCCATGTGCACTGGGGTGCAGTTGTCGCCCACCACACGGCCCGCAGTCAATTAACCGATAAGCAAAAGCTTATCGCTTAATGCAGTAGACAACAGGCATTTCCCCTGCTCCCCCCTCCACCAGTAAATTTTGTAGCAGGCTGGCCCATAGCCCGGCTCACTGCTGGCTTGTGACGAGTCAGTGACCTACCCCTGCTGCGGCTCTGCATTTTTAAAGTGTATTACACACTAGGTGGGCAGGCAGCCCGGCTCAGTTCTGGCTTGCACCAAGTCCGGAAGCTCAGACCTGCCCCCCGTCTTGGGCAGGAGCTGCTGCCATCCTGTGCTGCACTGCTGCCTTTGTATCAGAGGTAGCAGCACAAGGCAGAAGGCAGCTGGTCCAGGAGAGGAGCTGGTTTTTAAGCTGGCTCCTCTCACGGATCAGCCCGTGCCTGGCACCCCAGGGGCAGCAGCACGGGATGTCAGGGAGCTCCTTGTGAGTGGGGCCAAGAGCACACAGGCTGCTGGCCCCACCCCTGGGGACTATAGAAAAGTCGATTAACCGATAAGAATTCATGTAGTTAATCGACTAGACAATTAACCAACATCTAACACCCCTAGTGGGGCAGCTGCCCGCCATGGGACCCTGCCTCAGAGCAGCTAAGCAGCCACTGCATGGCTCTACTGAGGAGGTGGGTGGGAGGCAAATTCTTGGTGCCCACCCACGCAAGCACATGCCTTAGAGGGAATACTGATTTTGATTCCAAATGGGAGGAAAAAGGCATTTCAGCTTTTTGAGGGAAAATCCCCAGGGACACTGGTTTCTGTTTGAGAGTTTCAGAGATTTCCCCCCTTCCGTGAGAACGTTATCAGTAGGGATATGAAAGTGTGAACATGAACATGGTTAACCTTCAGTTACATGGTGCAGGCAGAAGCTGGTGTTTGGAGGCAGCCACCACTCCCCCTGCATATAAATGTGTAACTGGAGACCTGGGGGGTGTTTACTGGTTAGAGTGAAGTGGCGGTGTCAGTGGGAGCAGTTCCCCACCCACCCACACTGCAATGCTCTGGACATGGCCTGGCCAGAGCAGCCCACAGCACTCCAGCCTGGCTGGCCCACTGCGCCATGCCTGCCCCTGTTTAAGCAGTTAACTCACTGAAGAGGGGTTTACATCTCAGATCTAAGGCCACAGACTGCAGCAGTCTGACTTAAAGGTCTTTTGAGGCCTTGGGAAGGGGACGTTGTCAGAAGGCCCCAGAGAGGTCACGGTACCTGTAGGACGGATTGTGCTGCTCTCTTCACCCGCTGGAGGGATGCTCACAGAATCTTCTGGCTCCACCCTCTCAGCAGCACACGACACATTTCCCACCTCTGCTCTCTCTGACAGATGTGTGGGCTCCAAAAGTGGAGACATGGTCACTTGAACCTCCATTCTGCAGCCAACGGTAGCTACGGTCTGTTCACACTGGGTCTGGCAGGGCTGGCAGAGCCCTTCCTAAGGGCAATTTCAAAGCAGCTCCCTCGATTACAGCTCAGGCACGGTTTGGCTACGTGGGGTGATCAGTGAACCCCTCTTTCAAATATATTTTGATGGTGAGTTTGGCCCGAATACCCCGACCAGCCAGGCTGGGTCTGAGCCCTGGTCCAACGAGCTGTTCCAAAGCTCCCCTAGGCGCTGCTTTTATCCCCAGGGCCAGCTCAGCCTCGGCAGGTGCCAACCAAACCACCCTCAGGTGCTGAAGGATCCTGGCTCTGAGTCTCTTCCCTAGCACCCGGCGGGGGCTGGGCAGGCAGGTTCCTGTGGAGAGAATTGCCGGGTCACTTGGGCTGGTTGGTGTCACTGGTTTATCTGCCCAGCCCCAGCCCCAGCCCCAGCCCTAGCCCTGCACAGCTGGGGCAGGTGGAGCCGACAGAACTGGGGCTGCCCTGGTCTCTCTGCAGCCACTGTCGGCAGCAGGATCCCAAAGCCCTTGACAGACACAGGGAGATGCGTGCTGGATGGGCCAGTTCCATGGACAGAGAGGGGGGCCAGGCCCCGGGCTGGTGTGATTTGGGGCAGCTCCCCCGAAATCCCTGAGCCCAGCCACCCAGCTGGTGAAATGAACCAGCACCCATCTGGGGTCAGATCCCCAGCTCTGATTGATTGGTTGTGTCTGTTCATACCAGTGATACTCAGAGCTCAGTGGTTCAGGAGCTAAATTAGCTTAGTGAAGGCGGGTCAGCAACTCGGAACAGCTGTTCTGCCCTATTACCTGCTGTGATGCTGAAGACTCTGGGCCCGTGAAGAGTTTGTGCTCGTTGGACGTGAAACGTCTGGTAAGAGGTTTCGATGAGACTGTAAAAGGAGATTTGTAAAATAATAACATAGTGAAAGCAGTCGATTGGGTAATAATTAAATCACACTGCTTGTCAATATCATGTTCTGTAAAGAACTGCAGCAGATGCATCAAAGAGGCACTTTGGATCCATGAATGGCTATTGGCCAGGCTGGGTAGGAATGGTGTCCCCAGCCTCTGTTTGTCAGAAGCTGGGAATGGAGGACAAGGGAGGGATCACACGATGATTCCCTGTTCTGTTCACTCTCTTTTAGGCACCTGGCATTGGCCACTGGGTTGGATGGACCTTTCGTCTCCCCAGTGTGGCCATTCTGATGTTATGTTCACCTGTGACTCGCAAAGCCCAGTCTGAGTGTCTGTTACGGTTCTTACTGTTTGTTCAAAAACTCCTAGGCTATGTCTACACTCGCGGCTTCTTGCGCGAGTAATATGTAAATGAGGCTAAGCGTGGAATATCGCCGAGCCTCATTTGCATACCTAATGAGCCACCATTTTTTTCAGAAGAGGCTGTTGCGCAAGAAGGAGCGTCTACACTGCCCCTTCTTGCGCAAAGAAAACCTCTTGCGCAATGCCGTTACACCTATTACTTTTCAGGAAGAACGGCATTGCGCAAGAGGGTTTTCTGCGCAAGAAGGGCAGTGTAGACGCTCCTTCTTGCGCAAGAGCCTCTTCTGAAAACAACGGTGGCTCATTAGGCATGCAAATGAGGCTCGGCGATATTCCACGCTTAGCCTCATTTGCATATTACTCGCTCAAGAAACCGCAAGTGTAGATATAGCCCCTAGACTCTCTCAAATGTATAGCTGAGGTCACTTTGTGGAGCATAGCTGGGTGTGTAAACAGCTAAAATGTGTCCGGAACAGCTTTGAAAGAATCCCAAGCCCCATCTCAGGGGCAGGATCTGGCAAGTCAGCTAAATCAGTGTTGCTGGTCAGCGACCTCCAACAGCTGTTCTGCCCTGTTATGAGCCATGGTTGGAAGACATGTGAAGAAATGGGGGGCGGCGGCGGGGGGGGGGAGAAGAGTGCAGGCCCTGGACACTGCCCTGTAGCCAGGGCCTGGGCTGACAGCGAAAGTGGCTATGGGGGCTGAGGGGCAGAGCAGAGCAGCCCCAACTAAATCAACCCAGCCGAGTCTTAAAAACCTCTAGGGATAGAGATTCCACCCCCTCCCTAGGGAACCCATTCCAGTGTTTCCCCACTCGCCTAGGAAATAATTTTTCCTAATATCCAACCTGGACCTCTCCCCCCCTGCTCCAGCGATGTGTAGAAGAGGGGGGGAAAGAAACCTTGAAGCCACTCCACCATGTGGCTAGAGCACCAGCCAAGTTGCCTTGTTACAGGGGGAAAAGAGGGAGTCCAAAGCATCACAGTCTACAGGTGATTGTTTCTCAATCCCTGCCTTAGGGAGAGCTTATCATTCCATTAGCCATGTTCAGTATTTTTGAAAACCATCGTTATAGGACTTTTTCCTAGAATTGGCCTGATACTTAAAGACCTGGGTATAGGTAGGGAAGGGGTGACTAGCATCAGGTAGTGCTTCCTTTCTGTGTCAACGAGTTCATTGGGTTCTGCTGTAGGACTTTCTATAGGATCATCACAGGAGGAATGGCTGGTACCCAGAGACAGGGCCTTAGAGTGCCCAACTCCCATTGCTGGGAATCTGAACCTGCCCTGCGGTGCTGGGGCTTTGCGCTCGGTGCTGTGGAGTTTACCCGGCGCCCTTCCCCCCACTAGAGCTGAGTTTGATCATAGGTTCCCAAGCTGGGGGGCGTGCAGCAATTCCAGGGGGGCGCGAGGCGACCCAGTCCCCCCCATCAAGTTTTGCTGGTCAGGTTTTTTTTTCTCAAGTGTTGCTGCTTTTTTTTTTTTTTGCTGGGGGGGGGCGGGAGGGTTTTCCAAAAATCAAAAAAGGGGGGGAGGGGGCGCGATGCGGAAAAGTTTGGGAACCACCGAATGATCCTCACGCCGCCTGCATCTCTGCGCCACACCCGTGTCGAGTTACTGCTGCGTATGCTCACGACTCGGGCCTAGCATAATCGCTGAGGAAGGCGCTTTCTACGCCCCCCCCTCCCCCGCAGGGGTGGGTGTAGTTTCACACTCGGTAAGTGGCGTCCAGCCCGGGCAGCGGCCCACGCGCGTCTCCGTGTCTCGCGGGGGGAAGCAGCCGCTGCCCAGGCCGTTTGCAGGAGGGGCCCGGGGCCAGGCTGCTGGGAAAGCTGCGGGCGGGGTCCGGCAGCGGCGGCCCCAGCAGCGCCCACAGGGACCCGGCCCCGAGGGGCTGCGCGCGGGCGGGGGGCGAAAGGGGTGAGGGGCAGCCCCGGCCCGTAACAACCCGCAACCCCCCGGCTCACCTGATTCGGAGCGCGGGGCTTCCGCGGGTCCCTTCTGCGCGCCCCCCCCTCATTGGTCAGTGGAGCTGCCCCTCCAGCCGTGTCTGCAGCAGCGGGCGGTGCCCAGACAGCTCCTGTTCCCAGTTCCCTGCTCTGTTCCCCTCTAAAGCGCTACCAGCCCCTTGGCTGTTCCTTCAGCGTCTCCTGTTCCAGACTCACTGGGTCCCCCCTGAAACTCCCTGGGAACCTCATTGTGCGGGGTAGGATTGCCAGGTGTTTTCTATCAGGATGGGGGGGCGATGAACTTGTGGATTTTATTGTCAAAACTGAAAACTGCTTCCTGCCCAGCTCTAATTTCCGGCCTTCTGCGGCAGGGTCTGACCCAAAAGACCCTCCAGTGAGGTCTCTGCCGCAGCAGCCGCCCCCCAGGGTTTGAACCCCGGCCCGAGCCCAACGCCCCGCCTCGGTCGGGTTGCCAGGGGTCCTGTTTTGAACCGGACAGTCCAGTATTTGAGCTTTCTGTTCAGAAAACAAATTGAGAAAATAGAAATGTCGGGTATTTTCTCAATCAGATGGAATGTCGATTGTGATGTCACGTCAAGCGTGTCCAGTAGTTTTGTTGAAACCATCTGGCAACCCTACCCACCACCTATGCCCATGTTGTGCTGCTCCAGGGCGTGGTCCCAGAGCCCTGTGGGGATGGAGGTCGGAAGTAGGGTTCCCAGGTGTCCAGTTTTGAACCAGACAGTCCAGTGTCTACCAGCCAGGTAGTGCACAATTACACGAGAGGGGGAGGGCTGGGGTAGGAGGGACTCCCCGGGGCTGGACTAGCTCATGCTTCACCAGGACCGTGTGTGGGACGGGCAGCACCCCGGGATCTGCGTGTGCCCGGGTCAGTCCCACTCCCCGCCAGCCGATTCTCTCACCCCGCTCTCCCTCCCCAGCCAGCCCGCTTCCCCCGATCTCCTCCCAGCCTGCTCCACTTCCCGCTGGCTGGTACACCACCACCGCCATTTCCCCCAGCCTGCCCCGCTGCCCCCAACCAGCCCTGCTTTTCGCCAGCCAGTTCTCCCCTCCTCCTCCTCCTCCTCCCAATTTCCCGGCAAGCCCCAAGCCCTCCTGACCCTCCTCGCCTCCCCGGCGAGCCCCGCTGCCCCCAACCCCTCTTGGTCAGCCCCGCTGCCCCAACCCCACCCCCGCCCAGTCCTGCTTCCTGCCGCCAGTTCTCTCCCTCCCCCCACCAGCCAGCCCCGCTCCCCTTCCAGCTGGCTTCCCCCACCCTCCCCATCTGAGATCAAGTGAGTCTGGTATTTTTTTTTTGAAGCCACCTGGTAACCCTAGTCAGAAGCCTAAGTCAATACAATAAGGTGGGAACTAATTTGGCTACAACTACTCAAGAGCAAGATCGTGGAGTCATTGTGAATGTTTCTCTGAAGACATTCACTCAGTCAGTGTGCAGGGGCAGTCAAAAAAGCAAACAATGTTAGGAATAATTTAAAAAGTAATAGAGAAAAAAACAAAATATCATATTACCTCTATAAAATCGTGGTATGCCCACATCTTGAATACTGTGTATAGATGTGGTTGCCTCATCTCAAAAAAGATATAATGGCACTGGAAAAGGTTCAGAAAAGGACAACAAAAACGATTAGGGGTTTGGAACCGGTCCCATATGAAGAGAGATTAAAAAGACTGGGACTTTTCAGCTTGGAAAAGAGGAGACTATGGGGAGATAGGATGGAGGTCTATAAAATCATGACTGGTGTGGAAAAAGGGAATAAGGAAAAGTTATTTACTTATTCCCACAATCTAAGAACTAGGGGTCACCAAATGAAATTAATGGGCAGCAGGTTTAAAATAAACAAAAGGAAGTTTTTCTCCACTCAGGGCATCAGAGAAAGTGGTGAAGGTTAGGACTTTAACAGGGTTCAGAAAAGAGCTAGATTCATGGAGGTTAGGTCCATCAATGGCTATTAGCCAGGTTGGGTAGGAATGGTGTCCCTAGCCTCTGTTTGTCTGGAGGTTGGTGACAGGGGGGAGGGAACAGGTGAAGATTATCTGTTGTGATCAGGGGCGGATGAGAGTGCCACGGGGCCCTAGGCAGCGCCGCGGGGCCCCGGGCAGCACAATTTTGCGGGGGCTCCCCCCTTTGACACGGCGCATGTGCCGTGGCGCCACGGCGCATGCGTGGGACCTCTGGAAGTGTGGGGCCCGGGGCAGCCGCCCCTGCTCACCCTGCTGTAAATCCGCTGCTGGTTGTGATCCCTCCTTCTGGGGCATCTGGTATTGGCCACTGTTGGCAGACAGGATACTGGGATGGATGGACCGTTGGTCTGACCCAATATGGCCTCTCTTATGTAAGTCCAGCTGGGGCACGGGTTCAAGCCCAATTGCCTTGCAGTATGAGATCAGCCCATGAGATTCCTTCTCTGAGATGCTGCCAAAAAGGCTTCCCAGCCCAATTTTGCTCTTTACTTTTGCATCTTATTATTTCTGTTGATTGCATCTTTGTGCCTCTGATTATGGTGCACCTGGAGTGAGAGCCCCACTTGCCCCAACCCTTGTTACAGCCCTGGCCATTATATTCAACATCTGAATGACATCAAAAGCTAAGTATCAGGCCCTTGCAGCCCACTCTGTTAGGGTGCATCTAGACTGCACCCTTAGCTCCAAATAAGTAGGTTAATTTTGAAATAAAGCATAATTCTGAAATGCCTGTTATTTTTAAATAACTAGCATTTTTAAAAGATGCAGTATAGCTATTTCGGATTACCTCCAATATTCCAAAAGAGCACCTCAGTCTAGGCATACCCTTAGTCTCATTTAGTAGGGACACTTTAAATGACAGTTTTCCCTCTTTGTTTCTCCTCCCCCTCTGCCCTCTTTTTCTGCTTTATATTTCAAAGTTTGGGCCCCTTGCTCTGTATTTCTCATCTGAAGAAGTGGGTTGTGCCCATGAAATCTCATGATACCATCTAATATGGGTATGTCTAGATTGGCGGTGATATCCCAGAAAAACTCCACTGTGTCCAGGGAACACATCTGCTCTTCCCGTTTTTTTTGCGGAAGAGCAAAAGTACTCTTTTGGGGAGCCCTGTATACCTTGTTCTATGAGGAATAAGGGCTCCTCCGAAAGAGGAGGCTTTTCTGCCATTTGGCCTGTCTAGACGGGACCAAATGGGGGAAAGGTCTTCCGGAAAAGCAATCCGAAAAAGCTATGCAAATTGCAGAGTGCAATTTGCAGAGGTTTTTCCAAAACCTGGTGATAGTGTACACTATCTAGACACAGCGGTAGTCTAAGGGTGAATCTACACAGCATGGCTAAACTCGAAATAAGCTAAACAACTTGAGCTACGCTAATTGTGTACCTTAACTTGAAATAGGTTTTAGAATTTGGGAGCGTCTACACAGCACTTATTTCTAAATAGAGCACTCTTCTTTCGTCTTCTTTTACTCCTCATACAATGAGGGTTACAGGAGTCGGAGGAAGAAGTCCTCCAGCTCAGCCTTATTTTGATTTTATGTCAATAACTGCTTGTAGTGTAGGTGCAAACTATAAAATCAAAAAGGAATCATATAAAAAGTGGAAACTAGGACAAGTTATAAAGGATGAATATAAGCGAACAATACAGGTATGCAAGGGCAAAATTAGAAAGGCAAAGGCACAAAATGAGCTCAAACTAGCTACAGATATAAAGGGTAACAAGAAGACTTTCTATAAATATATTAGAAGCAAGAGGATGACCAAGGAAAGGGTAGGTCCATTGCTCAGTGAGGAGGGAGAAACAACAATAGGAAACTTGGAAATGGCAGAGGTGCTTAATGACTTCTTTGTTTCTGTCTTCACCAAGAAGTCTGAGGATGAAGGAATGCCTTACATAGTAAATGCAAGTGGGAAGAGGGTAGACTTAGAAGATAAAAAAAAAAAGAGGAAGTTAAAAATTACTTAGAAAAGTTAGATGTCTACAAGTCACCAGCACCTGATGAAATGCATCCTAGAATACACAAGAAGCTAATAGAGGAGGTATCTGAGCCTTTAGCTATCATCTTTGAAAAATCATGGAAGTTGGGAGAGATTCCAGAAGACAGGAAAAGGGCAAATCTAATGCCCGTCTATAAAAAGGGAAATAAGAAAAACCCAGGAAACTACAGACCAGTCAGTTTAACTTCTGTGCCAAAAAAGATAATGGAGGAAATAATTAAGGAATTCATCTGCAAACACCTGGAAGATAATAAGGTGATGGGTAATGGCCAGGATGGATTTGTCAAGAACAAATCATGTCAAACTAATCTGATAGCTTTCTTTGATCGGATAACAAATCTTGTGGATAAGAGAGAAGTGGTAGGCGTGTTACACCTAGAATTTAGTAAAGCATTTGATGTGGTCTCGCATGATCTTCTTATCAATAAACGAGGCAAATACAACTTAGATGGAGCTACTATAAGGTGGGTGCATAACTGGCTGGATAACCACTCTCAGAGAGTAGTTATTAATGGTTCACAATCCTTCTGGAAGTGTATAATGGGACGGTGCTGGGTCCTGCCGTGAGGGGACTGGACTCGATGACCTCTCAAGGTCCCTTCCAGTTCTAGGGTTCTATGATTCTATGATTTTGTTATTTTGGAATAGCATCTGTTGTTTAAGTCTGTTGTTGGACCATTGTTTAAGATTTTTTTAAACAGACTAGCACAGCTCCCTCTCTGCCACTAGTAAAGTAGAATATTAGTTAAACTAAAAGATAAGTGAGTCCAGATGATTACTAAGCATCATTAAAGGTAGAGTGAATGACATATAGAAAGAGAAAAATTAGGCCTTTATAATGCCACAGGACAACACAATATGTCGCTCTCACCCCATTGAAACATTTCCTGAGTTATTGGGTGTCCAATGGCATCATAAATCTGGTAAATTTTAATTTATTTTCTCATTTTAACATTCACATAAAAACTATTTAGAAATTAAACACAAGGCCAGAATGTCTATTATTATCTAACATTATTTCAAGGAGAATGGAAAGGAATGTATGTGTTAAATGGGATTTGTTACCATTCACAGCCAGGTGTTCAGAAATCAGGACTTTACTATTACTTTAACTGTAACAATCCACACTAAATACACAATCTTCATCTTACAAGTGCCTGTCATTCTCCTTGTACAGTCTCATCGAAACCTCTTACCAGACGTTTCACATCCAACACACACAAACTCTTCACGGGACCAGAATCTTCAGAATCACAACAGGTAATAGGGCAGAACAGCTGTTCCGAGTTGCTGACCCGCCTTCACTAAGGTAATTTAGCTCCTGAGCCACTGAGCTCTGAGTATCACTGGTATGAACAGACACAACCAATCAATGAGAGCTGGGGATCTGACCCCAGAGGGGCGCTGGCTCGTTTCACCAGCTGGGGGGCTGGGCTCAGGGATTTCAGTGGAGCTGCCCCAGGTCACACCAGCCCGGGTCCTGGCCCCACTCTCTGTCCATGGAACTGGTCCCGTCCAGCACACGCCTCCCTGTGTCTGTCAAGGGCTTTGGGAGCCTTCAGCTGACAGTGGCTGCAGAGAGATCAGGGCAGCCCCAGCTCTGTCGGCTCCACCTGCCCTGGCTGGGCAGGGCTGGGGCTGGTCAGATAAACCAGAGACACCAGCCAGCCCGAGTGACTGGGCAATTCTCTCCACAGGAACCTGCCAGCCCAGCCCCCGCCAGGTGCCAGGGAAGAGACTCAGAGCCAGGATCCTTCAGCACCTGAGGCTGGTTTGATCAGAGCTTGCCGAGGCCTGGCTGGCCCTGGGTATGAAAGCAGCACCCAGGAGAACTTTGGAACAGCTCGTTGGACCAGGGCTCAGACCCAGCCTGGCTGGTCGGGGGATTTGGGCCAAACTCACCATCAAACTGTATTTGAAAGAGGGGTTCTGTGATCACCCCACAAAGCCAAACCGCGCATCAGCTGTAATTGAGGGAGCTGCTTTGAAATTGCCCTCAGGAAGGGCTCTTCCGGCCCTGTCAGACCCAATGGGAACAGGCCGTAGCTACCGTTGGTTGCAGAATGGAGGTTCAGGTGAGCATGTCTCCACTTTTGGAGCCCACACATCTGTCAGAGAGAGTAGAGGTGGTAAATGTGTCGTGTGCTGCTGATGGATGGATGGAGCCAGAAGCTTCTGTGAGAATCCCTCCAATGCGTGAAGAGAGCAGCACGATCCGTCCTATAGGTACTGTGACCTCTCTGGGGCCTTCTTACAACGTCCCCTTCCCAAGGCCTCAACAGACCATTAGGTCAGACTGCTGCAGTCTGTGGCCTTAGATCTGAGATATAAACCCCTCTTTAATGAGTTAACTGCTTAAACAGGGGCAGGCATGGCGCAATGGGCCAGCCAGGCTGGAGTGCTGTGGGCTGCTCTGGCCAGGCCATGCCCAGAGCGTTGCAGTGTGGGTGGGCGGGGAACTGCTCCCACTGACACCACCGCTTCACACCAGTAAATACCCCCCAGGTCTACAGTTACACATTTATATGCAGGAGGAGTGGTGGCTGCCTGCGAACACCAGCTTCTGCCTTCACCGCTCCGCCCCATGCTACTGCCTCTGATGTAGAGGCAGCAGCCCTGGAAGGACAGCGCTGCATGTAACTGTGAAGGTTAACCGTGTCCACGTTCACACTTTCATATCCCTACTGATAACGTTCTCACGGAAGGGGGGAAATCTCTGAAACTCTCAAACAGAAACCAGTCCCTGGGGATTTTCCCTCAAAAAGCTGAAATGCCTTTTTCCTCCCATTGGGAATCAAAATCAGTGTTCCCTCTAAAGCGTGCGCCTGTGCGGGAGTGCACCAAGAATTTGCCTCCCACCCACCACATCAGCAGAGCCGTGCAGTGGCTGCTCTGGGGTAGGGCCGTGTGGTGGGCAGCTGCCCCATTAGGGGTGTTATATGGCTGTTAATTGTCTAGTCGATTAACTGCATTAATTCTTATCGGTTATTCGACTTTTCTACAGTCCCCGGGGGCGGGGCCGGAAGCTAGTGTGCTCTTGGCCCTGCTTACAAGGAGCTCCCTGACATCCCCTGCTGCTGCCCCTGTATCAGAGGCAGCAGCGGGGGGTGCCAGGCGGGGGCTGGTCCGTGAGAGGAGCCAGCTTAAAAACATCTCCCCTCGCGGACCAGCTGCTTTCTGCCCTGTGCTGCTGCCTCTGATACAAAGGCAGCAGTGCAGCACGGGATGGCAGGAGCTCCTGTCCATGGGGAGGGCAGGTCTGAGAGTCCAGACTTGGTGCAAGCCAGAACTGAGCTGGGCTGCCTGCCCTCCTAGCGTGTAATACACTTTAAAAATGCAGAGCCGCAGCAGGGGTAGGTCACCGACTCGTTGCAAGCCAGCAGTGAGCCGGGCTCCTGGCCAGCCTGCTACAAAATTTACTGGTGGAGGTGGGGAGGGGAGGAAATGCATGTCATTTATAGCATTAACCTATAAGCTTTTGATTATGGGTTAATTGACTGCAGGCCACGTGGTCGGCGACAGCTGCTCTGGTGGCTGGGGCCATAGTCAGAGCCACATGTCGGATGGTGGCTGCTCCCGTGGCTCCTGCCGGGTTGGGGGCTAATTCTGTCAAGCTAGAGCATCCCTGCCTGTGACACGCCAGGCCCCCCAGAGCGGGAGCAGCCCACTGACCCTGTAGGCATCACCCAGGAAGGGTGTGTTAACCAGTCACATCCCTGTTTTGAATGGGAATTTAGCAGTTGGACTTTATATTGATTTTGTGTGTGAGTGTACGGGTGTGTGTGGGCTGAGTTGTTTTTGGTTTTTAAACCACCCAGCTGGTGGCCTTTCCTGAGCCCTGGAAAGGCAGTGGACTGGACTGGACCTCTCGAGGTCCCTTCCAGTTCCAGGGTTCTATGTTTGTTTGTTTTTTGTATTTTATAGGGATACCTATAATTATATTCAAATGTTTATTTCAATGATCATTTTATTGTATAAATTGCTTTTATTATTGATGAAGGGATTTAGGGTTCTTCTTTGAGTGATGTCCCCATGGGTGCTCCACTGTTGGTGAAGGGTTGCGCGGAGCCGCAGATCGGAGCCTTGCAAAGGAGTTTCCTCTGTTAAGTAGCATCTCAGACAACTGAATATGTCGGGTTCCTCAGGCTTTAAAAAATGTGAGGAGTGCCGGCAGCCTATGCCAGTATCAGATGGCCACTCACTCGTGTACAGTGCTCGGGGGAAACCCACACACCACAGAAATGTGACTGTTGTTCTTCCCTCACAGCGAGAGCCAGAAAGGACAGAGAGCTCTGCCTTGATGATATTATTTGACAAGGCTTGACAGCCTGCTGAGCCACAGAAGGCCTCCTGACCGCAGAAAGTTTCTCCTCAAAAAAGAGCTGCTTCCCTGCTCCCCAGGAAAGCTTCTAAAAAGAGAGCCTCACCACAACACTCTCTCTTCCCCCTTCCTCCTGCCTAAGAACCAGCAGGGGAGAGCCACAGGGCACCTTGGGAACCCCTGCTACCCAAGCAGTTGGGAGAATGTCAGTGCTAGCACTGGGACTGGTGCGTGCTTTCTCGGTGCTGGCAGAAGCCCAAGAGCACCCCACACCTGTATCACCGCATGAAAAACCAGCACCACAAAAAGCCGCGGCGCCGCAAGGAAAAGCAGCTTGCTCAGTTAAAGCAACACCAGTGCCAACAGTGCCCTGTGTTCCTACACCCGTGCCGACAGTGCACGTGGACCCGTAGCTCAGCCGGGCAGCACCTGAGACACCGCAGTCAACCACTGATAACCATAGCAGACATCAGCAATCATGCTCTTCCCTCTGCAGATCTATCACCCGCAATGTCTTCAGCCCAGGGTTCTCCTCACATACTAAAATCCCCGCTGTTGTCTCACCGCAGTCCTTTACTTGACGATGACCAGATGAGAGCATTCTCTTCCCGGTATGCCTCACTGACAGGGTCACACACATACCCTTACAGATTCAAATCACATCAAAACTTCTCGTACCTACACTGGGCTTACTCTCCACACCTTACCCACCACAGTGGATGCCTTGGGAACAGTGGGACCCATATTGACATTGGTCCTCAATTCACTCTACTCCAGCAAGAAGAAGCTTGGCCCCAACCCGGTCCCTTCCTCTGAGTCTTCTGTAGGAGGAAGAGGAGGTTCAAACATCTGACAAAGATCCAGACTCTCGTGCACTTAACGCGTTCCCAGCAGATAATTCTCCGTCACTACCAGATGACGCGGTCATACCATCTGACGCTTGCCCAACGGACGATCTTAAGCAATTTCAAGGGTTATTTAAAAGAATGGCAGCAAGCCAACAAGTGTCCCTCCAAGAAGTGCAGGAAAATCAGCACTGCTTGTTAAAAAAAATCTACACCCTACATTACATGGGAAGATTGCCTTTTCTATAGGTAAGGCAATTATGGAAACATCAGGTGAACTGCTTGGTTTTGAAATCAGCCCAGCAGAGATCCAAACTGCCACAGTACAGGTCTGGTAATCAAGACAAGGATCATAAAAAGTTAGATTTCTTTGGCAGAAAGATCTTCTCTTCTTCCATGCTGCAATTGAGAATTGCAAATTACTCTGCTCTTTTGGCAAACCATGATTTTGATAACTATTCAAAATTGGGGGATCTCATGCATCACCTCCCTGAGTTGAAAAGACCTATCTTCAAAGCAATAGTCCATGAGGGCCATCCGAGCGCCCACATCTCCCTACAAACAGCGCTGGATGTCACCGATACATCCAGAATCTCTATGAACTTAAAAAAACAACAAAAGGTCTGGTAGCACTTTATAGGGGACTTGACTTGATGATCTCTCGAGGTCCCTTCCAGTCCTAGTATTCTATGATAGTATTCTATGATACTGCAGCTAGGGCGGCACCTACAACACGGCATCCTGGTTACAGGCCTCTGGTGTTCCCCGGAAACTTCAGTCCAAAGTGGAAGACCTCCCATTTGATAAATTGAAGTTGTTTGCAGCTACAACACACAAGATTCTGCACAATAGTAAAGATTCAAGAACCACGCTCCGCACTTTGGGCATGTACACCCTGTCCTACTGATGGAAACAATACACCCCCTATAACCGCAACAGATATGGACAATATAATCAGTTACCACAGAAACCCTATGAAGATACCAGGCCAAGACAGCGGACACAGAAAAGGTTATCCAACCAGCATATCCCCTCTACCAACCAAGCCACAAAGCAGCAGATTTGAGGGTGTGGTCAAGGGTCTGCAAGACCTCTCTCATGATCCAATGACGATGCAACATGTCCATCTTTTTACCCATCGTTTGCGTCCCTTCTTATCACAATGGGAATCCATAACACAGACTGTTCGGTGCTGGAAATAATTTGAGTAGGATATACTGTCCCCTTTACCTCTATCCCCCCATTTCCCCCACCCTCTACCCCATCCCTTTTCAGGGACCCTTCTCACAAGGCCCTACTAAAACAGGAGATTGATCACCTCCTCGTGATTGGGGCCATAGAGAGAGTACCCGAGGAATTTCACGGAAGGGGGTTCTATTCAAATTACTTCTTGAAAGAGAAAAAAACAAGGGGTTGGAGATGAGTCCTTGACCTCCCTCAAACTGAACATATTTCTCAAGAAACACCGATTCAAAATGGTCACGCTAACCACAATTATTCTGGCGTTAGATCAATGGAACTGGTTCACAGCTCTCAACCTGCAAGATGCTTACTTTCATATCACCATTCATCCAGCACACAGGCGTTACCTATGTTTTACCCTTGGACCAGACCATTAACAATACAAGGACCTACCTTTTGTCCTTTTATCAGCTCCTCAAGAATTTTCAAAGGTACTAGCAGTGATCACTGCATACCTCAGATAACAACAAGTCATAATTTTTCCGTACCTTGATGACTGCCTAATAAAAGGGGCGTCATGGGAGGAAACCACCTCCATGATAAACATAACCAGAACCCTCCTCAGTCGTCTAGACCTTCTAATTGGGACTCTTACTCAGTGAGGAGGGGGAAACAGTAACAGGAAACTTGGAAATGGCAGAGATGCTTAATGACTTCTTTGTTTCAGTCTTCACCGAGAAGTCTGATGAAGGAATGCCTGACATAGTGAATGCTAGTGGGAAGGCGGTAGGTTTAGAAGATAAAATAAAAAAAGAACAAGTTAAAAATCACTTAGAAAAGTTAGATGTCTGCAAGTCACTAGGGCCTGATGAAATGCATCCTAGAATACTTAAGGAGCTGATAGAGGAGGTATCTGAGCCTTTAGCTATCATCTTTGGAAAATCATGGAAGACAGGAGAGATTCCAGAAGATTGGAAAAGGGGAAATATAGTGCCCATCTATAAAAATGGAAATAAAAACAACCCAGGAAACTAGAGATCAGTCAGTTTAACTTCTGTGCCAGGAAACATAATGGAGCAAGTAATTAAGGAAATAATCTGCAAACACTTGGAAGATAATAAGGTGATAGGGAACAGCCAACATGGATTTGGTTTGACATGATTTGTTCTTTACAATCTGGTAGCTTTCTTTGATAGGATAACAAGTCTTGTGGATAAGGGAGAAGCGGTGGACATGGTCTACCTAGACTTTAGTAAGGCGTTTGATATGGTCTCTCATGATATTCTTATCAATAAATTAGGCAAATACAACTTAGATGGGGCTACTATAAGGTGGGTCCATAACTGGCTGGATAACCACTCTCAGAGAGTAGTTATTAACAGTTCACAATCCTGCTGGAAAGTAGTTACAAGTGGGGTTCCTCAGGGTCTGTTTTGGGATCGGCTCTGTTCAGTATCTTCATCAACAATTTAGATATCAGCATACAGAGTACGCTTATTAAATTTGCAGATAATACCAAGCTTGGAGGGATTGCAACTACTTTGGAGGATAGGGTCATAATTCAAAATGATCTGGACAAATTGGAGAAATGGTCTGAGGTAAACAAGATGAAGTTTAATAAGGACAAATGCAAAGTGCTCCACTTAGGAAGGAACAATCAGTTTCACACATGGGTCACATGGCTTCAACTATTTACATAGTCTGTCACTCTTGAAACAAGACAGTTACCATACCCTCAGATGTTCTCTCATCTCTATGATGAACTTAAAAAACAACAAATGGTCTGGTAGCACTTTATAGACTAACGAAACATGTAGATAGTATCATGAGGTTTCAAGGGCACACCCCACTTCAGACAGTCTTCTGGCAGGGTAGCCATTCCACGAAACCAAGCCCATGTCACAAATTACTACAGACGCATCTCTCCTTGGCTGGGGAGCTCACCTGATTGATCATGTGGTCCAAGGCAAATGTTCTCCGCATGAGACATCATTGCACATCAGCCTACTGGAGCTGAGGGCAGTAAGAAATGCATGGGCACATTTTGTGCCCAGAATTCTCAGTCGTACAGTTTGAAACCTTACAGACAACATCTCCATGATGTTTCGTATAAACAGACAAGGTGGCACCCGCTTCCTATGTGCAGAGGCCATCTGCCTATATTGGTGCATCTGCAACTAGGTTACACTCATATCACCATACCTACCTGTGGCCAGCAACTCCCTGAGCTGCAACTTCACCGTAGACCACAAATGGGAATTACATACAGACGTCACCAACTCAGTATTCTAACAATAGGGGTGGCCAGCAATAGACCTCTTTACTTCTCCCCAGAATCCCAAATGCCCCTGATTCTGCTCCCGAACGGGACTCGGCAAACACTCCCTGGGGGATGCATTTCTGATCCAATGCACAGCTCCTGTGTAGAATGCTTTCCCCCATACCTCTTATTCTATAGAACTCTATAATAATGGGGGATTTTAATTATCCCCATATTAACTGGATACATGTCACCTCAGGAAGAGAAGCAGAGAGAAAATTTCTCAATGGCTTAAATGACTGCTTCTTGGAGCAGCTGGTACAGGAACCCACAAGGGGAGAGGCAATTCTCGATTTGGTCCTGAGTGGAGCGCAGGATCAGGTCCAGGAGATAACCGTTACAGGACCGCTTGGGAATAGTGACCATAATATAATAACATTTAACATTCCTGTACTGGGAAGAACACCTCAGCAGTCCAGCACTCTGGCATTTAATTTCAAAAAGGGGAATTACACAAAAATGAGGAGGTTAGTTAAACAGAAATTAAAAGGCACAGTGACTAGAGCCAAATCCCTGCAAGCTGAATGGAAACTTTTTAAAGACACCATAATAGAGGCCCAACTTAAATGTATACCCCAAATTAAAAAACATAGTAAGAGACCTAAAAAAAAGTCACCATGGCTTAACCACCATGTAAGAGAAGCAGTGAGGGACAAAAGGCATCTTTTAAGAAGTGGAAGTCCAATCCTAGTGAGATAAATAGAAAGGAACATAAACACTGTCAAATCAAGTGTAAAAACGTAATAAGAAAAGCAAAAAAAGATTTTGAGGAACAGCTAGCCAAAAACTCAAAAAGAAATAGCAAAATGTTTTTTAAGTACATTAGAAGCAGGAAGCCTGCTAAAAAACCTGTGGGTCCCCTAGACGATTGAGATATAAAAGGAGCAATCAAGGACGATAAAGCCATTGTGGAGAAACTAAATGATTTCTTTGCTTCAGTCTTCACAGCTGAGGATGTTGGGGAGATTCCCAAATCTGCACCGTCCTTTGTGGGTGATGAATCTGAGGAGCTGTCCTGGATTGAAGTATCATTAGAGGAGGTTTTGGAACAAATAGAAAAACTTAATGTTAACAAATCACCAGGACCGGATGGCATTCATCTAAGGGTTCTAAAAGAACTCAAATGGGAAATTGCTTAACCATTATCTGTGGTTTGTAACCTATCCTTTAAATAGGCTTCCGTACCTAATGACTGGAAGATAGCTAACGTGACACCAATATTTAGAAAGGGCTCTAAAGGCAATCCTGGCAATTACAGACCGGTAAGTCTAACTTCAGTACTGGGCAAATTAGTCGAAACAATAGTAAAGAATAAAATTGTCTGGCACGTAGAAGAATATAATTTGTTGGAGAAAAGTCAACATGGTTTCTGTAAAGGGAAATCATGTCTTACTAATCTATTAGGGTATGTCTACACTAGCTCGTTAGTTCGAGCTAGGTAGGCAAATGAGGACAACCGGAGTTGCAAATGAAGCCCGGGATTTAAATATCCCGGGCTTCATTTGCATGTTCCCGGGCGTCGCCATTTTTAAATCCCCCTTAGTCCGAACTCCGTGCCCGCGGCTACACGCGGCACGGAGTAGGTAGTTCAAATTAGGATCTCTAATTCGAACTACCGGTACACCTCGTTAGTATGATGGGGGCTAATTTGGCTACGACAAATCAGGAAAGAGATCTTGGAGTTATCGTGGATAGTTCTCTGAAAACTTCCACAGAGTGTGCAGCGGCGGTCAAAAAAGCAAATAGGATGCTAGGAATTATTAAGAAAGGGATAGAAAATAAGACACAGAATGTTTTACTGCCCCTGTATAAACCTATGGTACGCCCACATCTTGAATAATGTGTACAGATGTGGTCTCCTCACCTCAAAAAAGATATTTTGGCCTTGGAAAGGGTTCAGAAAAGGGCAACTAAAATGATTAGGGGTTTGGAACGGGTCCCATATGAATAGAGGTTAAAGCGACTGGGACTTTTCTGTTTAGAAAAGAGGAAACTAAGGGGGGATATGATAGAGGTGTATAAAATCATGAGTGGTGTGGAGAGGGTGAATAAAGAAAAGTTATTTATTAGTTCCCATAATAGAAGTACTAGAGGACACCAAATGAAGTTAATGGGTAGCAGGTTTAAAACTAATAAAAGAAAGTTCTTTACACACCGTGTAGTCAACCTGTGGAACTCCTTGCCAGAGGAGGCTGTGAAGGCTAGGACTATAACAGAGTTTAAAGAGAAGCTAGATAATTTCATGGAGGTTAGGTCCATAAAAGGCTATTAGTCAAGGTATAGAAATGGTGTCCCTGGCCTCTGTTTGTCAGAGGCTGGAGAAGGATGGCAGGAGACAAATCGCTTGATCATTGTCTTCGGTCCACCCGCTCTGGGGCACCTGGTGATGGCCACTGTTGGCAGACAGGCTACTGGGCTAGGTGGACCTTTGGTCTGACCCAGTACGGCCATTCTTATGTTCTTATGCTCTTATGAGCTACGCCACTTGAGCTACGTCAATTGTGTATCTTATTTTGAAATAGCTCGTTTCTAAATTGGGAGCGTCTACACAGCACTTATTTCGAAACAGAGCACTCTTCCTCCGACTTCCCTTACTCCTTGTACAATGAGGTTTGCAGAGATCGGAGTAAGAAGTCCTCCAGTTTGGCAGTATTTTGACACTATTTCAAAATAACTGCCCGCTGTGTAGACGCATCTAAGTTATTTTGAAATAACACTAGTTATTTGAAAATAATGTTGCTGTATAGACTAAAGATGTTAAGGACTAGTCGACCAGTCACTACCCCCGCCACCTCTATCAGAGGCAGCAAAGGGGGAGGAATAAAGGGTACTTCAAAGTGGCAGTGCCACACGGCGCCTGGGATCAGCTGTGCAGCGCTGCCCCTTTGAAACATCACCACAGCGTTTCAAAGCGATAGTGCCGCATGGAGCCCGGGGTCAGCTGGGGTCTCCCTAGGTGACCCCTAGCTCTGTGCAGCATTTCTGCGGAACTCAGAGTCAGCTGAATCCCCAGCTGATCCCGGGCTCCAGCGCGGCATTTCAAAGCACACGAAGCCCCAGGGTCAGTGGGGGAGTCCCCCACTGACCCTGGGTTCTGTGGAAATGCCACGCGGAGACATGGATCAGTCCCCAGCTGACCCCGGCTCCACGTGACGCAGCATTTCAAACTGGCAGCACCGCACAGAGCCTAGGGTCAGCAGGGGGATTCTGAGGAGTGCTTCTGCTTTAAAATGCCCAAGAGTCCCCACTGGGGAGGAATGCGGAAGTGCCTATCAACTAGTCAAGTAGTCGATGGAAATTCCATCGACTACTCGACTAGTAAATTAATCGATATTTAACATGCTTAGTGTAGACATACCCTAAATGGAAAAAAAAAAGTTAAACTTTGTGAAAGCATCCGGACACTTAAAGAGTTAACTGACAAAGTTAAGGCTGTCAGTAGATGCTCACGGCAAGAGTAGTTCTCAGTTTTGCAACCATGAATATTTCAATGGATTTTAGAGGTATTTGTAAAAAGCTGATTAAAAAAATTATATATATATAAAATAAAAGTATTTTTTGAAAATGTGAGGCCCCTTGCTATGGTTATTATGAGATACTAAATATTTTAAACTTTCTTGGCTAACCTTTTGCTAGCTGAAGTTTTGAACTTTTTTCGTTTTTAAAATGATTTTTGACTTTCAAGGTGTTTTGGGGGGCATGTGTGTAAATTACCAGTTATGAACAAATGACTCATTTACGTTGCTTACATTTCTAAACTGCTGTTCCTTTTTATATTTAAGCTTTCACCAAGATGAATTTTTTTTCCAACTGAGATCTCTTTTGGCCAGGACTTTGATAACTGCCATCTTCTAGCAATGTTAAGTTCTATTTTTCCTTCCATGTTCCAGCTGTCTGATCTTAAGTACATTTTTTATAGTTAAACAATTTAAATGGGATTGATCTTGTACCTGCTGCAACCGCACCCATTCATTATTTACAGACTGTAAGGCCTTCCACGGGGCGTGTGGTGACAAATCACACAGTGCAGGAGTGGTCAATACGCAGCTGCATGGGTGAAAATGCTCATTTATTATTTCTGCTTTTTTATTGTTTGTATATGTGACTCTGATATTTGTTAGTAACTGGTGGGTGTCACCTCAGTATTGGTGCACAAAGCAAAACTCACTCTGCTCACAGATGGTAAATCTTAGCGGGAACACTGATCAAAATATTCGCTCTGAGCTTTTCTCTCTAGTTGCAAACTATCCCCCTTCACAGGCAACTTCCAGCCGATGCTGTGAGCGCTAACGGCTCCGTCTGTTACAGGTTGGTGCTCTGCACTGAAAGCCCGGGCACTTCCCCTGGCCGTGCTGAGCCTGGTTCTCAACCTCATTTTTATCAGCATCCTCATTGCCTGGCCAGGTGAGTGTGGAGCCCACACTTACCAAATCTCTGTGCCTCGTGCTCAGGGTCTCCCCTGGCAGCATCTGCACCTGCAGGGGGCAAAACTGGGGCTGCAGCAAAGGAGCCCAAGGCAGGAAATGTGGCTCGAACCCAGATCCTGCGGGGGCAGGGGTGAGGGGGGCGGCACTGGCCTCTCCCTGTTGCAAAGGGGAACATGTCTTGGCACAAGCTCAGCTAACTCTGGGGTAGAGCGTGTGGGGGGGGGGGGGGGAGGAGGGTCACTGGAGACTTATTCCCCTGGCTACAGAGGGAAACGGGCAAATCTCTGACCCTGCTGCTTTCTCATCTCTAGCCAAGACATGTGAGCCGTGCCCGGCTGGTGTTGCCTGCCCAGTGGCCGCCTGTCCCGACAGCTGGGTCGGGTACCGGGTGAAGTGTTACTATTTCTCAGAGCTGGAAGCAAACTGGACTAACAGCCAGAAGAACTGCTCTGGCCTCGGTGCCTCTCTGGCTGGGATTGACACGCAGGAGGAGATGGTGAGACGGATTCTGGGCTGCACGGGGTGGGGGTGGCAAAGGCGGCTCT
The DNA here is from genome assembly GCA_019425775.1 of Rafetus swinhoei. Lineage (NCBI taxonomy): Eukaryota > Metazoa > Chordata > Testudines > Trionychidae > Rafetus > Rafetus swinhoei. The sequence continues at coordinate 13,363,120 of CM033444.1, read as the reverse complement.
AGGCTGGGCTTGTCCTGGGGCTGGCTTGGCCTGGCCCCAGATGCGGTTTGTATTTAGGGCAACATCCCCCAGTCCAGAAAAGCTGGCGCTCCGAGTGCTCCGCCCACACCCCATCCTCCCCACACCCTGGGCACGAAGTCCGAGCTAAGTGGGGCTCATGTGCCGACCCTCTGCTCCCGGGGAATTCCCAGCGGGGGAATCCAGATGCTTCCCAGCCCCTTTTATGTGACAGGAGCAGCCTTGCCAGCCCAGCATTTGTTAATCGTGCATGGGGCTCTTCAAAACCATGTGACTGACTTTAAAAGAAGAGCTCTGAGCGTTTCAGGGGTGAGCGAGTTGGTCTGTAATTGGAAAAACTTAAACAACAAATAGTCTAGTAGCACCTTAAAGACTAACGAAACACGTAGGTGGTGTCATGAGCCTTCATGGGCACAGCCCACTTCTTCAGATGAGCTCTGAGAGTGTTATGTTCCTGTGTTGTAGCTTTTAGGGGGTCACATTGTTACGTTCTCTCTACAGCCATAAGGGCTAGAAACTCACCTTTTAAATGAAAGACGAGACTCTTGTAATCTCCAGGAGCTGGGGTGTTAAAAAAAAAAACAAACAGCAGGAGACTCTCGGCAAATCGGGAGAGTTTGCTAACACAGGTGTGCTCAGGATCTGGATGCAGCTAAGAATCTGAGCTGCTAAATAACGGAGCTGGTTTAAAATCGGAAATTGCATCAGCTGGGAAATTCCGATCATTTGACATTTGTTTCTTTCTTGAATCAGGGCAAAATGCAAACTTCCCACTATGTGTGGGTGTCATTTCTTAGTGCAGAATTCCCAGCCCCTGGGCCCCCTGCCCAGTGCCCTGGGTAGGTTGCAGAGAACCCAAAGAGTCAGCTGTCTAATGTACATTGGCTTTTATGTTTTGAACAAAGGATTTCCTGGGGCGCAGTAAAGGATTCTTTGACCACTGGATCGGGCTCCACAGGGAACCGGGCCAGACCTGGAAATGGGCCAATGGCACCGACTTCAACAACTGGTGAGTCCCCTTTTCTTCTATTAACTCAGTAAATGTTGCAGCTTGTATTTAAAACAAGAGACTGGCCTTGTGGTTACAACCTGGGCCCATGATTTGGGAAATGGAGGTTCAGTGCCTGACTTCCCCCTGCATTTGCAGTGTGACTCAGGGTGGCTGGATTTTCACTGCTGCGGAAGTTGCTCCAGCAGCCATGGAGGGGTGTTTATGGTTTGTTGCTGTTGCAGGTTTCCAATCACAGGAGAACAATGCGCTTTTCTGAGCCACAATGGTGTTGCCAGCACAGGCTGCCAGAACAGTCGATCCTGGATCTGTAGCAAACCTGCCCAGAAACCAGAAGGTGAAATGAAGTGACCATGACCTGGATGAGGCGGCCTGGTCCTGTCAGTGGGGCTGTCCCAAGCCGCCTCAGCATGTGCAGCACTCGATGTGCTGGCGAAGGAGGGTAGCCCCAGCAGCAAGGAAGGGTGTGTCTAGATTACAGGGTTTTGTCGACAAAGGTGGCCTTTTGTCGGCAAAACTATACCTGCGTCTCCACTGCTGCCGAGTTCTGATGACATAATGTAGCCAGAACTCGGCAGATTTGTCGACGGCGGTAAACATCATTCTACCAGGAATAACACTTTTGTTGACAGAGTTCTGACGACGGAAAGTAAGCGTGGACGCAGAGAAGATTTTATGTTGACAGTAAAGGCCTCCAGGAAGAAGCCCTGGTGAACACTCCTGACACAGCTTTCAAGTCTATTGTTCCTGCCTGCAGCCATCTTTAAAAGACACAGGCACCCAGGATCAGCATTCTGGCAGCAAGCCAGCTCCAGACAAGACTCTGACTGCGCAGCTCTGTTTTTGGTCAGCCAAGTCGGAGCCATGTCGCAGGGAGAAGGCCCCCAAGACTCCCCTGGTCCTTCCAGTGACACATCCCCCCAGGAAGCCAGGGGCACAAAACGCCAGGCACCCTCCTGGTCAGGGCCTGAGATCAAAGCGCTCCTGGAGCTGTGGGCCGAGGAGGAGGCTCTTCAGCTACCATAGTCCAGGCACAGGAACATGGACATATATGCCAGAATGGCTGATGGCCTGGCCAGGTACGGCCACCACTCCCGTGCAACACCACAGGTCAGAGCCAAGGTCAAGGAACTGAAGCAGAGGTACGTCAGGGCCCGTGAGCGCAGCTACCGCTCTGGGGAAATGAAGAGATGCAGGACTCCGTGAACCACAGGATGGAGGCAGAGGCTGTGTGGCACAGGTGCTTGCTGGAAGAATTTGCCCAGCAGCGCATTGACATCTGCGCTGCGATCTGGGAGGCCATGGCCTTCCCCAGTCCTGTGCCTGGTCGTGCTCCTCCTGCTCAGCCTGCCCCAGCCCCTGCCCCCCCAGACTCTGCCCTCCTGAACCTCTGCCCCCCCTCCCCAGCCCCTGCCATCCCAGACCCAGGTACAGCCCCACCTCCTGCCCAGACCCCTACTGTCCCACCTCGCATGCGTGGCCGTGTTCGAGAAGTCCTCCGCAGCCCAAGTGCCAGGGACTCCTCAGCCAGGCAGCACCCTCAGCCCTGAACCTCCTTCCCCCCTTCCAGGTTGACATTCCCCCTTCCCACCTGTGAGTCACTAAGGGAAGCACTTTACTTTGTTTAAAAACACTCTTTTGTTCAGAGAAAATAAAGTATTTTATTTTTTTATTATAAAAAAACAACAGTGAAATAAACTGTTCATATTTTCTCACCAACACCTGCCTCTGTTGTCAGTATGTGATGAATGCACTGGTGTGAATGTACAAGGTGTGAATGCGGGGCCGGAAGGAGCTTTGGGGAGAAAGGCACTGGGGGCATGGGGCAATCCCACATTTGGAAGGCCCTGGGGAAAATCATAGGCCTCTTTGGGAGAATTGCTCCCTCGGGGCTTCCCAAATGCGCAAGCCCAGCTGGTGGGCTTGCCGGATGGCAGCTGTCAGGGGCTGCTCAAAGTGCCTCCCCTCCACATCAGCCTGTGTCCCCCACGCAGGGAGGAAGGCCTCCCCTTTCCCCTCTACCAGGTTATGCAGCACACAGCATGCTGCAACCACATTGGGGATGTTGTGTTCCCCCATGTCCAGCTGAGCGAGCAGGCATCTAAACCTGCCCTTCAGCCGGCCAAAGGTGCACTCCACCTGGAAGCGAGCCCGATTCAGGCAGGAGTTAAAGAGTACCTTGTTTGCATCCAGGTGGCCGGTCTAGGGCTTCATGAGCCAGGGCATAAGGGGGTAGGCCGCGTCGGCCACGATGCACGTAGACATCTGCATATCCCCGACTGCATAGTTCCTCTCCGGGAAGAATGCCCCAGCCTGCAGTACAGGTAGGAGTTCTGGAATACGCGGGCATCGTGTGCCCGGCCTGACCACCCAACACAAATGTCTGTGAATTGTCCCCTGTGGTCGACCAGGGCCTGCAGCACCATCGAAAAGTAGCGCTTTTGGTTAATGTACTGTGTTGCTCGATGGGGTGGTGCGCAGTTCGGGATGTGAGTCCTGTCAAGTGCTCCATCGCAGTTTGGAAAACCCAGCCCCGCAAATCCGGCCAAGATGGTAGGCAGGTCTTCAAGGCGGACAGTCCTGTGAAGCAGCTCCGAATTGATGGCTGTCACCACCTGCAGACAGGCAGGGCCAGCCCGAGCCCTTTTGGCGGCCCGGGCGTGCGGCATCACCCCCGGGAGCACGGTGCATGCATGGGCCCGCCTGTGGGGCATGGGCCTGCCCCCCTGGGGTGCACGGCACATGCGCTGCCCAGCCCGGCCCGGCCACTGCTTCTGGCATACGTGCTGGGCCGTGCAGGGCCCTGCGGCCATGAGGGGAAGGGTGCTGTTGGCCAGCGCCGCGGGGCCAGCGCTGCGGGAGCCAGGCACACGGCGCCTGATGGCAGCTATAAGGGACGCCGCGTGCCCCTTACAGCTGCCATCAGGCACCTCCCATCGGTTGGCGCCCCGGGCAGCTGCCTGGTTCGCTCACCCCTCAGTCCAGCCCTGCAGACAGGGACAAATACAAACACCAATAAGAGGAGAGTAGAGGAGTTGCGTGAGCTGATGAGAGGTGCTCCCCCACCCCTCCCCTCCCAGACCCCAAAGCCCCCTCAGACAACTCCTCCCCACACCACCACACGGTGAGGCCAGGCAGGCTTCTACCACTCCCACCCCTGTGCCTGGTCCTGATCGTTCCCCTTATCCACCCACCTCCGCCCCCCTGGACTGTCCCCCGAGAGTGACTTACCTCTATCAAGATGGCCCTGAGAGTAGACCTCCCCACACCAAACTGATGTCCCACGGAGCGGTAGCTGTCGGGGGTGGCCAGCTTCCAGAGAGCAATAGCAACATGCTTCTCCAGAGGGATGGCAGGCTGCAAGTGGGTGTCCTGGTGTTGCAGGGCAGGGGTGAGCCAGGCACAGAGCTCCTGGAAGGTGGCCTTCCGCATCCAGAAGTTCGGAGCCACTGGTCGTCGTCCCACTGCTGCATAACTAGCCGGTCCCGCCAGTCAGAACTGGTGTCCAGCCTCCAAACTCGCCTCTCCATGAATAAGTTCGGGGGCAAGGGCAGCAGGGCTGCAGCCTGAGCAGGGGACTCAAAGCTGGGCTCTGAATTCAGCTCTGCTGCAAACGTCATGATGCTGTCATGAACATGCAGCAGAACTTCCAGCAGCACGGTGTGGGGCCATCGCCTGCCCAGGGGCAGCTCAGGCTCCATGGCCAAAAAAGCAAAAAACCAAAAAAACAAACCCCAAAGCAAAAAACCAAACCTGAAAATAAACTGCTGTGGTGTCCAAGGAAGCAGGGCAACCAGAGCAAAAACTGCAGCAGCTTTGCTTTCCCTCAAGGAGGTAGGCAAGCCAGAAGCAGGAGCAGAGCAACCACTGTCCAGGAGAATCCCTTTAAGCACGCGTCTCTGCAGAGAGCATGCAGTGGTGCCTGGGCTTTAAGGCTGCCCCTGTGACCTGCCAGAAGCGCTTCCGGGTGCCTTCGTTTGTCGACAGAGTGTCCAGCAGTTTGGACTCTCTTTGTCGACAAAGCAGATCGCTTTGTTGATCCGCATTATGCAGTCTAGACGCGCTTTGTTGACAGAAGCTTTGTTGACAGTATCTGTCTACAAAGCTTCTGTCGACAAAAGCCTGTAGTCGAGACGTACCCAAAGAGAGACGCTCGCTGAAGGACAGCACAGAGCTCCCCCTTGGAGTCTCTGCCATCCATTGGCCCATTTGGGGCACCCACCTACTTTCACCTCCCCCCCCAGCACCCACCATTTTTACCCTGTGGGTATTTCAGTCCCAAAGCCATCTGCCAGTACAGGCAGCCTGGTGGGACAGGTGGCGGCAGGGCCTGCTGGGAGGGGACTCAGGGGATAAAAGCCCAAGCTCTGGCCTATGGCACAGAGAAGGGAGGGGAAGCTTGACTTGGAAACTGGCAGGGAGCAGCCGAGCCTGCAGTGTCCTTCCCGATCAGAGACCCAGGGTGGGAGCCGCAGGGCTGGGCCAGACACCAGGAATGTACTGTGGGGCTGGCTGGAGATGCGCTGTCCCCTGCAGCCATGGAGTGAAGCGACCGGATGAGTCCTGCAACCTGGGGGAAGGACTCACACTCCTGCAGCTGGTTTGGAGGCCCTGCCTAGAGGTCTGGGGGAGCATGGAAAGAAGCCCTGGGCATGAGGGGAGCGCTAGACTGGGCTAGGACAGATGGGTGTGTATGTACATAGCGTGTTTATATTTGTATATAGCTTGTAATTATGTACATGTGTATATAGTAGAAAATATGTAAAGTTTTCTAAATATGTATATTTATATATAATCAGCTTCCCTCAGGGATGCTTTAATTTTGTAAACCTTAAGTCCTCATAATGAATGCCAGTGGAAATAGGGTAGGTTTAGATAGGAAATAGTTAAAATAGGAAAACAAGAAGTTAAAAATCACTTAGAAAAGTTAGATGTCTGCAGGTCACCAGGTCTAGGTTGCATTCAATCTGGTCCAGTGTTTCTCAGCCAGTGGTACGAGTATCCTTAGGGGTACGCGAGAGAAGTCTGGGGGGTACCTCAACAGAAGTGAAATTTGGCAAAATATGTCTGGGATTTTGCCCTGCAAAGGGGATCAGGGAGGGGGCGGCAGTACATGCCTGTCAAATTGAACATTTGGAGCTGCACAGCTGGACACTAACAGCCTCTCTGCACATGCGCCCCAGTGCCAGGTGGAAAAAGCACGTGGGTCTCACTGGAGCTACCGCCACTGCAGCCAGGGCAGTTCCAAGCTGGGGGGTTGGATTTGGGTGGGGAGAAAAAAAATATCACTTCCATGGCTGCCTCCCCTCGTTCGTTTCCTCTCTGGCAGCCTCCCCAGGGTGCTCCAGCAGAGAGGGCGGCTGAACCTGGAGATGTACATTACCCCCACCAGCAGCTCAGTACAACGCATCCCCATGGCCTCTTCCCTGTGGTGCTGTGGAGAGGAGCTCAAAGACAGTGATGAGGCACAATAAGCTTTGCTCCACATCAGTGACATAGCAAGGGGGGTAGGGTGGGCAATTGCCCCCAGGCACCACACTAGAGGGGCACCGGGGCTGGGGTGGGAATGCACATCCCCATGTGGTGAGCCTGGTGCTGGCAGGCCACTTGCTCCTTGCAGACAAGCCACCGAGGCAGGGCTGGGCAGCAGGAGTAGGCGCTTCAAAGGTCAGGTTACCGTATGTCTGGTGACTGGCTCTGGGGGACGGGAGGGGCATTGGGTTAGAGAAAGGGGGCTGGGGGTGCCTGGTTCCGGAGGAGGGGTGGGTGTATTGGGTTGCGGGTGGGGCTGGGGGTACTTTTTTTTTTTGAAAATGTGATACTTTATAAATAAAGGTTGAGAAACACTGGCCTAGAATACTCACGGAGCTGATCGAGGAGCTAGCTGAGCCTTTAGCTCTCATATTTGAAAAGTCAGGGAAGTGGGGAGAGATTCCAGAAGACTGGAAAAGGGCAAATCTAGTGCCCATCTATAAAAAGGGAAATGAGAACAACCCAGAAACTACAGACCAGTCAGTTTAACTTCCGTCCCTGGAAAAATAATGCAAAATAAGGACAAATGCAAAGTGCTCCACTTAGGAAGGAACAATCAGTTTCACACAAACAGAATGGGAAGTGATTGCAGAGACATAGCGAAGGGGGGGTGGGAAGGGTTAAGGGGAGGCAGTTGCCCTCCGGTGCCATGCTAGGGGGGCGCTGGGCTGGGGTGGGACCAGAGTGCACACTGCTCTGGCCCATGTGATGCTTTTGTCACAAGAGGGCGCTGCTCTGCCGACCAAGCAGAGCTCTTATGGTGTATTATAACCGACTCACAGAACAAGAGACCCACAGTGAACAATCTGTACCTTTAACAAGTTTTATTGCAAGCAATTCAGGAACAAATTTTAAAAGCACTATATGTATATTTAGTACTTAAAGAATTAAAACAGTGAAAGACATTAATAGGCATTACAAGCAATAATTAAATTGAATACTTAATCTAAATCTAATTCTTAACCTAAATTGAATTAAGAGTTAGGCTGCTAAATTCACACACACACAGACACACGCCCCAGGGCTGGCCAGACCCCAGGTAATGTTAGTTAATTTGGTTGAGGCAGAAGTCCGATGTGCATGTCCCCCCAATATGCTGAATCAATGGACTCCAACTCGTGGGGGAAAATGGTGTGGTATATATCCCCTGAGCAGGGGCCAGTCCAGTGGGATGCCATCCACTGGTAGCACACAGTCCAGGTAGGGTGATGTCCGTTAGTGACACCCCCTTCTTTTTACAGGTGTGTTCGCAACCGATCCAGAAACACCTGGTTTTTGCACAACTCAATTTTGCTTGCCTCACCATGAGTGAGAAACAATGGTCTGTCCTTGGTTAGATTCTTCCCTTGTTACTTTTTCTTATCTGGAAACGCTGCCTGAGCACACACAGTCTCTCTTATGTCACACAGTCCTTTTTCTTAACGTTGTAAACAAGTCCATAATCCTCCGGGGCTCTTGCCTGGATCTCAGCATGGCCTCATTTACTGTAGATTCACTCATGCTAACCATTTATACTACCCATGATTCCTGACACTTTGAGCAGAGCCCTGGGAGCTGGCCACGTGCTGCCTCCCTCTACACACTGAATGGAAGCAGCCAAGCTGGGTGGCAGAAGTGGTGACTTTAAAGGTAAGATTTCCTATCCTTACCCCATCCCATTCCTCTGGTGCCTGGCTCTGCAGGGGGTGGGAGGTTTTGATTGGGGAGGTGCTCCCAGCACTGGCAGGTGCCTGGCTCGGGGGCAGTTATGAGTGCATTGTGCTGGGGAGTCTGGCTCTGGGGGAGGAGTGATTGTGTTGTACTTAAACGTACTGCACAGGATCTTTTCGGAGGGGGGGAGGCAAAATGCCACATTTATTGGTAATACACATATATAGCAGTCAACACTTACCATATGCATATGATACAGCACACACACCCTGTCTTCTTGTTACCAGTAGTTGCTTCCCCTAACTGCAGTGGCCAGTGAGTTAGGTGCAGGAGGTTGGAGCCGGATCAATGCTCCCATTGTGACTGCAAGATGCCTTAGATGTCTAGTGTCTTCCCTCATGCAGATCTCCACCATTAGTCACCACATGCATATGCATAATCTGTAAGAGTCATCATATGCATATGCAGTTATTCGTCTGTTGCACCTTCTTCTGGGTGTTGTCTTAATGCTGCCCCATTCACCTTCAAAGAGGGAGTGTCATGGGGCGTCCTCTCCTGCCCCCTCTGCTGGGCACGGATAAGCCTCGGAGTCCCTATGTCAAGTCCCATTCACGCAGGGCTCACTGGCCTGAGTCAACAGACAAGGACACTGGCTGGCCCTTTAAGGCATGGCCTACTGGCTTGAGTCAATAAGCAAAGTGCCAGGATGGCCCTTTAAAGCAAGAGTTGTGCTGGCCGGTCACGGATATGGTGGGGCCCTCCCTACTCCACCAGGTCCCAGCCTAGGGCCCTGTGAATGTCAGGATGGCCCACCACTCCCTTGGCGGGGAAATCCCATTGAAACGTGCTGAGGTTCCCGGGGTGGGAGAGGCTGCTCCTGCTCTGGGCCACTTCCTACCTGGTCTGAGCTGCCCCTGCCCAAAGCAGCAGCCCCGCAGCTCCCATTGGCTGGGAACTGTGGCCAATGGGAGCTGCAGAAGTGGCGCCTGCAGACAGAGCAGAGAGCGAAGCTGCGTGCCAGTGCCTCCGTGTATAGGGGAAGGGGCACCACTGCTTCCAGGAGCCCCTTGAAGTATGTGCCACCCAGAGCTTGCACTCCTGAGTCCCCCCCATGCCTCAGCCCAGAGCCCCCTCCTGCACCACGCCTGCTCTTCCAGCCACAGTCCACCTCCCACGCACCCCAAGTCCAATGTGATCAGCATTCATGGCCCTCCACACAATTTCCATATGCTGGAAAACTTTGACCACTTATGCTCTAGGCCCTGCGGGAGCGCACCAGGACTTGAGCTCAGCTTTTCATGAGGGAGGGCCCCACCAACCCACATCTCTGCAATGGGGGCTCTCAGCTGGAGCAGCCTGGCTCAGAGCCAGGGTCTATGCACATGTGGGCAGCGCAGCCCCTGGGGCTCAGCGTCGTGGCTGCTGTGTATTGAACCAGCTGTATCACAGGCCGCTGCAGTGTCTCTGTGCTACAGACCCCTCCCACCCCACAGTGCAGCGATAAGAGATGTCCCCTGGGAACCAGCCGTGGTACCATCGCTTCCAAACCTCCTGGGGTCCTCCCTCCCCTCCCCCACCCTGGAATTTTATGGTCTAGCTCTGGGGAGTCTCATTCTCCACTAGTATTTCCCGCCCTTCCTCAGCCTGCTCAGTGCTTGGCCTTAGTTTGCAGGGGGTGGCCAGGACTGGGAATTTCAAAGGAAACATAAAAAATTGATGTGAGGCGTCCCGAGTTGTGTAACAAATCACCCCTGCACAACTACACAAATCCCCAGTGCACAAGCTGTGTAACATGGCTTTGGATCATGCAGGAGTTATTTACACTAGAGAAGTTTCCCTGTTGCAGGGATATTAACAAAGATCTTCTAGTATTCAAACAGGAAACGCTGTAGAAACCACTGAAATATATTTAGTTTAGGCAGAATTTAATTAATTTTTTTTTATCATTTTGAAGGATCAGATCAATGTTCATTTTAAGAATTTTTTTTCCTTTTTCATCTTTTTAAATGTTTACAGTTGTGCAAAAAGGGTGGGGGTTTAAACATGTCTAGTTAATTATACTTATTTACATTTCCACAGGAATGGGAAATTCAGAAGGGCAGACAATGCGGGGGCAGGGAGGGTGACAGCAGGTGCCCAAAAGTTACATCGCTAACTACCCATATCCTGTTGCGATTTTAGTCTTAGCCAAGCACAAATCAGTCCTCAAGTGCTGCTTTGCTGCCTTTGCCTAGCTATGTGTGTCTGCTATTAGTGATATCAGTGCGGTTTTCAGCACTTTGTGGCTACGTCTACACTGCTGGCTTCTTGCGCAAGAACTGTTTTGTGCAAGAGTTTCTGTGCAAAAAATTCTTGCGCAAGAGCGTGTCCACACTGCCATGTGATTTTGCACAAGAGTATCCATGGCAGTGTGGACGCTCTCTTGGCAAGAAAGCTCTGATGGCCATTTTAGCCATAGGGGTTTCTTGCGCAAGAAACCCCTGTTACCCATCCACACTGCCTCCTTGCGCAAGAGCTCTTGCGCAAAAGGGCTTATTCCTCATGGGGAGAGGAATAACCCTTGCGCAAGAATCCCTCTGTTCTGACACTTTACTGTAAATTTACCTGTGCAAGAACGTGCGTGTAGTGTAGATGCTCCGCAAGTTTTTGCGCAAGAACAACCGTTCTTGTGCAAAAAGCCTGCAGTGTAGACATAACCAGGGTGTTTATGGTGAAAGCAAGAGTTCCTGGTAAGTTTCTAATCTTTTGCACTATAAATATATTTGACCTCGCTGTTATACAAGGGTTTAACATTCCCAGGCCCAGCTCTCTGGCTAGGAGCAGAGCGGGAGTTCCCTAGAGGTGGATCTGTCCATTGCCCTGACAGAGCCATATGGAAACTCCTGCAGAGAAATCACAGAATGGGAAACCCGACAACTCCATCTCCCTGATGGGCTCGGGCAGGTTCTCCAGCCTCTCCCTCCTTCTGTGGGCTGAGCTGCCACAAAAACCAGCAGGGAGCTATTTACACAGCTGGCAGGGCCCCAAGGTGCAATAGGACAGGACCTGTCAGACATTTTAAGTTCCTTTCACTGCTGGCAGCATGGCTCCCACATGGACATGGGTGAGGGGGGCCTCCCAGGGCAGATCCTGGCTGAGGGGCATGATCCAAACTTGCTCTGCTGCACCAGCCTAAAGCCCCACCAGCCCCTCGGCTGTGCCAATCCCAGCTGGCAGGAGGGACAGGGCAAGGCACAAAGAATCCGGGGATGTCACCAGCCAGGGGAGGGGTCAACTGTTGCATTTGGAGCTTGATTGACTGGATTCCCGGCCTGCATTTGTGTCTGTCCCTGAATGGGCTCCGGTCTCTCCTCCCCCCGCAGCAGGTGTGATTCTACCTCCTCCATCCATCATCCTAACATTCAACCCCTGCCTGGTCCTAACCACTGTGCCCCCACTCCTTGCTCCAACCACTAGCCTCCACTCCCTTCCCAGAGCTGGGAGAGATCCCCAAAGTCCTGGCTCCCAGCCCACACCCCTAATACTAATTCTAATCACTACTCCCCTCCCACAGCTGGGAAATAATCCAGGAGTCATGCCTCCCAGGGCCCCCCCCAACTGTAACCACTACCCCCACTCTCCTCTCATAGCTGGAGAGAGAAGCCAGGAGTCCTGGACTACAGTCCCCCTCTGCTCTAACCACTAGTCCCCACTCCTCTCCCAGAGCTCAGGATGCAGCTCAGGAGTCCTGCCCCCACCTCCTGCTCTAACCACTGTACCCCACAGCTGGGAGAGATTCCAGAAGTTCTGGCTCCCCTTCCCCCGCCCCCCCCCCACACTAACTACTACACCCCACTTCTCTCCCAAAGTCGGGCAAAGAACCCAGGGGTCCTGTCCCCCACCTCTGCTGCAAATACCAAACTACCGAGCTCTCTCGATGCGGCTCATCCGCGACCTGCCCAGGGTTTGGCCCCGTCCCGCCTGCTCTGCCCCTCCCCTGCACTGCCCGCTGCTCCGGCTCCAGCCGTGGGGTACTCAGACCCAGCCCCAGGCCAGGGGCTCCTCTGGCTCCGGGGGCAGGACCCATCCCGCAGTGCCCCGCCTGCCTGGCCCGGTGCCCCCTGCTTGCTCCGGGCTGCAGGGGGTGAAGCTCCCAGTGCAGCCCCGCCCCATCATGGCCAGGGGCTGGGCTGCTGAACTCAGAGCCAGGCCCCCAAGGGCAGGTGAGCCCAGGCCGGGTAGCCAGACTGTGGCCCCCACCCCTCCCAGCCCCTGTACCCTGCAAGCGGCTGCTCTGTCTAGTGCAGCCCCAAGTCCCAGCGCCCTTTGCATGCCCCCTCCCAACCCAGACACAGACACAGATGTTGAGGAACAGAAAGGGGTGTAACGAGAGTGCGCCCACCCCCAAGGAAAAATTCTCACAGCTTCCTATAAGGCTAACAACATTTTTATGGCTGGGGGTTCCCCTGAACAGCCACTAGGTGTCACTGCCCCACAGACTCATCTGAGGCCCAAAGCCCACCTGAGGTAGGTGCATACACGTTGCAGGGGCAGGTGATACAATGGATAGGATTACCAGTAGGGTTGTCAGGTGTCCGGTTTTGAACAAGACAGTCCAGTATTTGAGCTTTCTGTTCGTGAAACGAATTGAGAAAATAGAAATGAGAAACTACAAATGTCCGGTATTTTCTAAATACGTTGTCATGTAGATTGTGATGTCATGTCAAGTGTGTCCGGTATTTTTGTTGAAACCATCTGGCAACCCTAGTTACCAGATGGTTTGAAAAAAAAATACCGCACACACTTGAATTCAGATGGGGGGAAGGGGAGATTGGCCGGAAGGAGTGCGGCTGGCCGGGAGGAGGTTGGGGAGCGGGCAGGCCGGGGGAACCGGCTGGCAGGGGCAGGACTGGCCGGGAGGCGGTTGGGGGGGGGGGGCAGGGCTGTCCCGAGCGCACGCAGATCCTGAGGGGCTGCCCGCTCCGTGCACGGTCCCAGTGGGGCGCCCGGGTGAGTCTGGCCCCAGGGATTCAATTCCATCCCGCCCCGGCCGCACCCCCCTCTCCAGTGCATATTGCCCCCGCCTGGCGAGCAGACTCGGTCCCTCCCGACGAGCGTAACTAGGCGCGGACACTCCCGAGAGTAACTCACCATTGACTCATCAGATACCGCCCGACAGCTCCACCTCCCGCATTGTCTCAGTGGCTATGTCTACACTCACGGCTTCTTGCGCAAGTAGTATGCAAATGAGGCTAAGCATGGAATATCGCTGAGCCTCATTTGCATACCTAATGAGCCACCATTTTTTTCAGAAGAGGCTCTTGCGCAAGAAGCGTCTACACTGCCCCTTCTTGCACAAGAAAAACCCTCTTGCGCAATGCCGTTCTTCCTGAAAAGTAATAGGGCTGTGTCTAGACTGGCAAGTTTTTCCGCAAAAGCAGTTGCTTTATGAAAAACTTGCCAGCTGTCTACACTGGTCGCTGATTTCCGCAAGAACACTGACGATCTCATGTAAGATTGTCAGTGTTCTTGCGAAATACTATGCTGCTCCGTTCGGGCAAAAGCCCTCTTGCGCAAATGCTTTTGCGCAAGAGGGCCAGTGTAGACTAGCGGTATTGTTTTGCAAAAAAGCCCCGATCGCAAAAATGGCGATCGGGCTTTCTAAAAACGCGTCTAGATTGGCATGGATGCTTTTCCGCAAAAAGTGCTTTTGCGGAAAAGCGTCCATGCCAATCTAGACGCTCTTTTCCGCAAATGCTTTTAAAGAAAAACTTTTCCGTTAAAAGCATTTGCGGAAAATCATGCCAGTGTAGACGTAGCCGCTGTGTAACGGCATCGTGCAAGAGGGTTTTTCTTGCGCAAGAAGGGGCAGTGTAAACGCTTCCTCGTGCAAGAGCCTCTTCTGAAAAAAATGGTGGCTCATTAGGTATGCAAATGAGGCTTGGCAATACTCCACGCTTAGCCTCATTTGCATATTACTCCCGTAAGAAGCCCCGAGTGTAGACATAGCGTGTTTCCCGAGCAGAACCCCCAAAACCCCCCCCAGCAATGGGGGGAGGGTGGGAAGCTGGGAGCCAGGACTCCGGGGTTCCCTGCATTTAGCACGGGGGGGGGAAGGAGGAGAGAGACCAACACACTCTGACGCCCCCCACAGGCAGCCCCTCCCCCCATCGCTGCTGCCCCCCCACACACACTTAGCCCCGAGGGCCCTCCCAGAGTGACGCATGTCACAGCCCCTCCCCCCCAGCTCCCGGCACGTGGGAGCCGGGCCGGAGCGCGAGGCGGCGCAACAGCAGCAGCGGGCGGGAGGCGCGAGACCGCGGGAGGGGGGAGGAAGAAGTGGGAGGTCTGGAGCACGTGCCGGTCGCGCCGAACCGGCGGCGGGGGGGCCGTTAACGGCCGCTCTGCGCACGCGCCGTAGTGCCAGGCGGAAAAAGCGCGAGGAGGCGGTGGCGGGTTAGGTGAGACGCGCCCCGCTCCCCCGCCCCAGGGCAGGTGCCGGCGCCGCCTCGGCGCGTGGTGGGGGCGGGGCTTTGGCTCCTGCCCGCACTGTCACCGCGTCATGGGCCTCTCCGGTCTCCCGCCCTCCCCCCAGCCCCGCACCAGCCGGACTGGGACTGGCCCCGCCCCCACCCCCGGCCCGAGCCTCTCGCAGCTCGCGTGCGGCCCCATCTCCAGCCTGGAACTGAGGCTGTCCCCGGCCGCCTTGAGGTGCTGCGTGCCTCAGTTTCCCCTTCCTGTCCATTGCAGAGCACAGCCCTGCCCTGCCCTGACTCATCCTGGCGATGGGTGGGGGCTGCGTGCCTCAGTTTCCCCGCCTTCCCATTGAGCAGAACAGCCCTACCTTGTCTTGCTCTGGCAATGGGGGCAGTGTGCCTCAGTTTCCCCACCTGTCTATTGGGGCGCACAGCCCTGCCTTGTCTTGCTCTGGCAATGGGGGCAGTGTGCTTCAGTTTCCTCACCTGTCTATTGGGGAGCACAGCCCTGCCCTGGCTTGCTCTGGCGATGGAGGGGGGGAGGGGGAAACTGCGTGCCTCAGTTTCCCCACCTGCCCATGGGGGAGAACAGCCCTGCCCTAACTCACTCTGGCGACGGGGGCTGGGTCACAGATGCCAACACTGGCTGGGTTTCCAAAGGGGTCCCTGTGATTGAGCCACAGACTCCCACTGATTTTCAATCCCTGCCAGTTTTTTGGACCTAGACCCTTTGGGGCTGTGCCAGAGCCCACTGGAGTGAGAGGAGATGGGGCTGAACAGGCTTTGGATCAGGCTCTGAGTCTCCATGGGAGTCTCTGCCCGTCGTTGAACCTAACAACCTCCTGTAACACTGATGGGTCCCCTCACTCCCACCCACGCTGCTCTACCGTTTCCCACTTGCTGTCCCAGAAGGGACAGACCCCGGCAGCCACTGGGAGCGACGGAGCTGGGAGCAGAGATACAGCAACACCTGCTGGGAGCGGGGACCCCAGCACAGTAGCCTGCAGCTGCAGCACCCACCTGCAGTGTGATCGATCCCAGCTGTGCCCCCGTCCCAGCCCAGCCCAGCCCAGCAGGTAATCCCAGCTCCTTGTGTGTCTGAGCCGCCTTCCCCCAGGCACTGCCAGTGGGAACCCAACTGCTGGGCCAGGCCATGGGGATCCTGCAGGGCAGGGATATGCTGTACCCTGCTGGCTGCACCGATCTAGCCCCGAGTCCCCCTCAGTGCCAGGCCTGGGACTGGGGCCTCTGATGAGCCTGTAGGGCAGTGACATCTAGGAGCTATTCAGGGTAATACCCAGCCTTGAAGATTTTCATAAGAACGTAATAAAAAGCTGTCCATTTTTTCCTCAGTGTGTGTGTGTGGAGCGGGGAATGTCACATCTTATTACACAGATTGTCCTATTCCTCAATATCTATGTTCTGTTTCCATCCTCCTTGCCCCATAACAGGCTCCCATCACCCCTCCCATTTCCTCTCACTGCTGGGTCCCAGGATCCCCTCCTATTCCCAATTTAATACCACCTGTTCCTCTCCAAAATGCAGAGTCACAACAATCCTGGAGCCAGTATAGAATCATAAAATCACAGGGCTGGAAGAGACGTCAGGAGGTCATCGAATCCAGCCCCCTGTCCAAAGCAGGACCAACCCCAACTAGATCATCCCAGCCAGGGCTTTGGGAAGCTCGGACTTAAAAACTTCTAGGGATGGAGATTCCATCCCCACCCTAGGAAACCCATCCAAGAGCTTCCCCACCCTCCAAGGGAAATAGTTTTTCTTAATATCCAACCTCGACTTCCCACACTGTAACTTGAGACCATTGCTCCTTGTTCTACCATCTGTCACTACTGAGAACAGCCTCTCTCCATCCTCTTTAGAACCTCCCTTCAGGAAGTTGAAGGCTGCTATCAAATTCCCCCTCACTCTTCTCTTCTGCAGACTAAATAAACCCAAATCCCTCAGCCTCTCCTCATAGGTCAAGTGCTCCAGCCCCCTAATCATTTTAGTTGCCCTCTGTTGGACCCTCTCCAAAGTGTCCACATTCTTTCTGTAGTGGGGGCCCCAGAACTGGACGTAATATTCCAGATGTGGCCTCAGTAGTGGCAAATAAAGGGATAATCACTTCTCTAATAATTTGTAATTGGGTTCCTAAGTACCTCCGAAGGTCTGCCCTAAGTGACTTGCACACTAAGTTAGAGGCAGAACTCCCAGGTCCCAGTAACCCAGATCTCCCAGGTCCCATTCCAGTGTGTTAACCAGAAATTATCTTCACACCACGTGAGGACATTCGTTCCACCCGGGAATTATTTGCCCGGAGCCACCGTTGTGCCAGGCGTGTTGCTGAGGAAAGGGTTACTGCGATGTAGGATTGGAACGGATCCACAGCACTGCCCTGGTTCCAAGAGTTCAGCAGAGGAGCTGATGGAGAAACCAACTAGCCAGACTAGTTACTGACTGACATCTTGGATGATCTGTTTTGCAACCATGGCCTGAGCTCACATCAGAAAATGTCACTGTCAGACCACAATGAACTAGGTGAGAAGGCTGTCTTGTGACAGTGGTTAACAAGCATTCAGAAGGTGCTAGGGCCTGACCCGCAGCTGCTGTGAAATGGCCCTGTTTCCTGTTGCATCAATCAGGCTGCAGCCCCAGCCTGTGCACAGCAGTTTGTCTTCCAATGTGCAAAGTGATGCGCACTGTGAAAAGCAATCCCAGCTACACAGATGCAACAATGGGGTCGGCACTGGCTTCTGTCACCCCAGAGTGAGTTTTTGGCATCTCCAGGCATTGTTCTCTGAAAATGTCCACTCAATGCCCAGCAGCCATCCCAGAGGTTAACGGAGGGTGAGGAGCTGTGAGAGTTTCCTGGAATCCCGTTCCTTACCAGGCCTCGTACTTAACAGGCAACTTGGCTGTAGGCAGGCCAAAAGAGTCTGCCTTGAAGGGCTGAATGGTTCCTTGGGCCACTGGGTTGTTGAGTTCAGGATCCGCTAAGGCAGTGGTCTCCAACCTTTTTACACCCAAGTTTACTTTTTAAATCTCAGAACAAGCAAAGATTTACCGCCCCATCCTTCCCCCAAGACCCCACCCCTTCCTTGAAGCCCCGCCCTCTCTATTCTCCTTCTCTCCATCACTTGCTATCCCCAGCCCTTATACACTCTACACTGCCGCTTTTTTCCCCAATTCTTCTATAGGAAGAGGTTTTTCCAACATTTGGCCTGTCTAGACTGGACCAAATGTCAGAAAAACCCCTTCTTTCAGAATCCCCCTTATTCCTCGTGGATCCATTTTTGCTGGATGTAGATAGTGGGGCTTCTCGGGGGTGGAGGGAAATGGGGGGGCCCGAATGCCTCGCGATCGACCAGTCGACCGCGATCGACGGGTTGGTGACCACGGCACTAAGGAATGGTGGATCACTGACACCTGTGCTCCAGTGTCTCTCCCCACAAGAACCTCCTTCCTGCCCATACTCACAGTCTCTTTTTGCTCTGGTGGTATCTGAGTGAGGTATTCCTCTACATGCCACTCACACATGCTCATACCCAGGCACAGGTGAGCTGTCTTTGGTACACACAAATGCGGAAGGCTAACGATGTCTTATGTCATGGGCGGTTGGTGCAGCTAGGGCTGGGAGAGGCAGGACCCCAGTCCCACCTACAGCCCCATCCCCTCTGCTGCAGCGCTGCCCCTCACCATGGGGAGGGGAAGATATGGGAATGGGCCAGCACGTGTGGCTCTAGTCTCTCTGACCCCAGAGTACCACTTAGTCAGTAAGAGGAGGTTTTGTAGAGATGGAGCAGGAGTAGCTCCCAGAGAACTGAGCAGTACTTTAATGCATCCGAAGGTACTGAGGGAGTTGGAAGTGTCATTACAGAGCCTTTGGCCATTGTCTTTGAAAACTTGTGGAGATCAGGAGAGGTGCCGGACTATTGGAAAAAGGCAAATGTAGTACCCATCTTTAAAAAAGGGAAGAAGGACAATCCAGGGAACTATAGACAAGTTAGCCTTATCTCAGTCCCCAGAAAAATCAAAGAGGGGATCCTCAAGGAATCCATTTTAAAGCACTTGAAAGAGGGGAAAGTGATGAGGAATAGTCAGCATGGATTCACCAAGGGCAAGTCATGCCTGACCAACCTGATTAGCTTCTTTGATGAGATGAGGTAACTGGCTCTGTGGACATGGGGAAGTCAGTGGTGATATACCTTGACTTTAGCAAAGCTTTTGATATTGTGTTCCACAATATACTTGCGAACAAGTTAAGGAAGTATGGATTGGATAAATGGACTGTAAGATGGATAGAAAACTAGCGATAGAAAACTAGCTAGATTGTCAGGCCCAATGAGTAGTGATTAATGGCTCAATGTCTGGTTGGCGGTCGGTTTCAAGTGGAGTGCCCCAAGGATAGGTTCCAGGGCCAGTTTTGTTCAACATCTTTATTAATGACCTGGATGAAGGGATGGATTGCATCCTCAGCAAGTCTGCAGTTGTCACTAAACTAGGGGGAGATACAGATACGATGGAAGGCAGGGATAAGATCCAGAGTGACCTAGACAAATTGGAGCATTGGATGAAAAGAAATCTGATGAGGTCCAACAAGGAACAGTGCAGAGTCCTGCACTTTGGATGGAAAAATCCCAAGCATTGTTACAGGCTGGGGACCAACTGGCTAGGTAGCAGTTCTGCAGAAAAGGACCTGGGGATTACAGTGGATAAGAAGCTGCATATGAGTCAACAGTGTGCGCTGGTAGCCAAGAAGGCTAATGACATATTAGGGTGCATTAGGAGGAACATTTCCAGCAGATCTAGAGAAGTGATTATTCCCCTTTATTTGGCACTGGTGAGGCCACATCTGGAGTATTGCATCCAGTTCTGGGCCCCCCACTACAAAAAGGATGTGCATGCATTGGAGAGGGTCCAGCAGAGGGTAACCAAAATGATTAGGGGGCTGGAGCACATGACCGATGAGGCGAGGCTGTGGGATTTGGGCTTATTTAGTCTGCAGAAGAGAAGAGTGAGGGGGAATTTGATAGCAGCCTTCAACTTCCTGAAAGGAGGCTCTAAAGATGATGGAGAGAGGCTGTTCTCAGTAGTGACGGATGGCAGAACAAGGAGCAATGGTCTCAAGTTACAGTGCGGGAGGTCGAGGTTGGATATTAGGAAAAACTATTTAATTAGGAGGGTGGAGAAGCTCTGGGATGGGTTTCCTAGGGGGTTGAATCTCCATCCCTAGAAGTTTTCAAGTCCGAGCTTCACAAAGCCCTGGCTGGAATGATCTAGTTGGGGTTGGTCCTGCTTTGGACAGGGGGCTGGATTCGATGACCTCCTGACCTTTCTTCCAGCCCTAGGATTCTATGATTCTATGAAATGGAGATGATTCACAGCTGAGATCAGGGCCCCATTGTGCCAGGTGCTGCACAGACACACAGCGAGACAGTCCCTGCCCCAGCTGAGATCAGGACCCCGTTGTGCTGGATATGGCACAGACACACAAACTAAACAGAAATGTAGCAGGAGGGGAATTGTGCAGAGAAAAGAAGTGACCTGCGCAAATTCACACAGTAGGTCAGAACAGAGATTAAAAACCAGGTTTTTTCATTCCCAGGCCAGTTTAGCCCCTGTGACTAGACTTTAAAATAGCTATGGTGCATCCAAAAGCCCTGGCCCAAGACTGCACCAGTCTCAGCATTTTAAGGCCAGTGACATGGGTTTAGGGCTGCACGACTTAATCTGCGCTCTGAAGGGACCCTTTGCAGTCACATGTGAGGGGTAGAATTCCGCTCTCTGAGAGGTGACACTTCCTGGTGTGGGAGTGAGGTCAATCTCATGCACCTACGCGCTGCAGTGTGTCCTGCGAACACAGCCAGGTTTGTGAGCAATTCTCAGCTGCTTGCACCATGGCAGGGGAGATCGTCTATGTGGATCTGAACCTCCCCTCCAGCTTTCCTGGCTCCAGGGCTCCCCTTTCAGCTCAATCCTTCCGTAAGTGGCTTTTATTTCCTGAGGGATTCATGTTAAACCCAAAGGTGGATTTTGCTTGGCAGCCTGTTGCTCTCAATGCCTGCCCCAGAGCGGGACTGTGCCGGGGAGACCCTCTGGGGAGTAACTGGGATACTTTGGGTCAGTTTTCAGTCACAGCTCACTGCAGTGTGGGGGTCTGTTGGTGCAGGAGCCTGGGGAGAGGGAAGTCCACGCACCATTCACAAGTCAGGAGGGTGCATCAGACGGCCCTTCTCCAACAACATCCCACCAAGCTCTGGCTGGTGGCTTGTGGAGTTGTAGACGGTCGCAGGATGGACTCAGGCTCCTGGGGTCCTGACAAGAATAAAAACCTGGCCAGACACCTCCCTGGAGACACTGTATGAACTTAGGGTTAGTGAGATCTTTTTGAAAGAGGGAACTGTCTTGTTCTCAAGATAGAAAACAGTCTAGAAGAGGCTTTGAAAACATGATGTGTAAGGATAGGTTGAAAGAACTGGATGTGTTCCGGCTAAAGAAGAGATGGCAAGGGCAGGGGGGCATGATACCAGTTTTCCAGTATGGAAAAGGTTGTTACTAAGGAAGTGTTGAACAAATGCTCTCTGTGGCTCTGGAGGAGGGATAAACAGTAACCTACTTAAATTGCAGCAGGGCAGATTTAGGTGAGATTTTAGGGAAAACTTTCTAAATGTGAAGAGAGTTATGCATTGAAACAGGTCAGCTAGAGAGGTTGTAGACTCTCAGTCACTGGAGGATTTCAAGACTAAGTAAAATAAAGACCAGTTCAATAAAGGCCAAGGCAAACTTGTTCCTGGCTCAGTGCGGGGTGAGGGAGGGGGAAGATGGACTAGATGAGTTCTCGAGGTCCCTTCTAGCCCCACACTTCTGTGAGTCTGTGACTTCAAGACTGAAAGAAGGTCAGTTACAAATAATAGAATGCCATATGTCTAAGCTGACCAATAAAACTCAGCTGTGCAACATCACAATTAAACTTTGACAATGGAAACAGCAAGTACAAAGCCAAAGGTGTTTACAAATGGGAAAAAGTTTCCAGACACTAATGTTGCAAATGGTAAACTTTTGGGAAAATCAACTGGGAAAGCAAAAATAACACTAGTGATGCCAAATCCTTCCCCGTTGCTCATGGCATGACCAAGCCTCCACCAGCTCTGGCTAACTTGGGCCTCCCTTTGTAGATCTTGTGGGTTGTCACACTCTGTAAGTTTTCTCTCTCTCAGGACTGTTCACTGGAGGGAGTCTTTGCTAGGCTCTTTTGCATGTTTCTCTAGATGCCCAGGGCCAATGTTCTGTTTCATTCTTAACATGCATCCTGGGACTTACCAGATTCTGTTCTAGATAACTTTAGATCAGGTGTTGTTGGACATTGACCCATCCCGGCATTTGTTACAGATTCATTCCATTTAATGTCCAGTAGTGTTCTAAGGCCTTTGCTTTCCAACGTATGTAGACACTTGTCCATGCTTTTGGTGGACAGGAAGGTGGAAATAACAGTTGAGTTGAATGTTCATAGTTTGGACTCTAAACTGTAGATTTGCAATGGCCAAATTCTGTTTAAACTGGTACATGCAATTTGTGACTTTATTTCCTCCTGGACACTCAGCTAACTTGTGTCTGACTGCCAGGGTATGCAGATTGACGTTATATACACTGAACACAAGGCAATGTTAAGAACAACGTGTTCAAACAGAAAGAGACTCTGTAAAACAAGAAACAAATGTGGTGAGGGATTTAAAAAAAAAGAGGGAGAAAGGTTTCATTTTAAAATGTGGGAAATGTAAAAAATTGGGGAAAGTGCCAATATTAATCCCCATTTTCAAGAAAATGGCCAAAATTTCATCCCTGTTGCCTTTATAAAAATGGGCAGCTCTCCAGCCAGTCCAGACTGGTCTACAGAGGAAAACAAGATGAGCAGGTGAGCAGATAGGCCCCAGTCATTTAACAAACTCCATATGGGCATAGGATTCTACCCACACTGTGAGCTCAGGGCCGTATTTTTCTTTGAAACAATATTTCATACACCAGATCCCGACTGTCTCTCACCAGACGTTGGTTCTTATAGGTGCCCAGAGTCCCCAGTGGCACCGCACAGCGCTGTGGGTCGGATGGATTGGAAACCTTGTCCTGGTGATCGCTGTGATAGCGCTGGGGATTTGGGGTGAGTAGCTGCTGGCACCATGTTTATTTGTGCGGGTCCATCAGTTGATAGCCCGGACTGTCCCATCCCTCCGGAACTCCATTGTGGAGCCCTTTCTGCTAGTTGGTGCACATCATGGTACTGCAAAGTGCTTGGCTGTAAGAGAGAGACAATTAGATAGGCAGAGAGATGGGTGCACACACATGAGGATAGAAGGATAACAAGGTGCAAACAGGAACTAGTCTAATATATAAAGGAGAATGTTTGTATGTTTGTGCGCTAATAACTTGGACACTATAACAGCTACCGCAACCAGACTTTGCATGGGATAACCTTTCCTCCAGGAGAAGGTTTTAAGGTACTTTTGGACGCGATCAGGGTTCTACCCTTCCCCCCACGGCACCTGCAGCCCCGGTTGCGAGCTGGGGCACCCCTCCCGCGTGTAGCCTCCCAGGACTCGCCTCCTCCCGCCCACAAGGTTATATAACCGACCCTCTTCCCCCTCCCACGCCAGCACGTAGTGCCTCCACCCTCACGCGCACAACGTCTCGGGCACCCGCCCTGCCCCCCGCAGCACCTGCAGCCCTGGGCGCGAGCTGGGGCACCCCTCCCACGTGTAACCTCCCCTCCACCCAGGGTCGCTCCCCACCTGCCACACCCTTCCCCTCCAGGGAAGACACGGACCTATATTTTACCTGGGTAATGCCGGGTAACTCCAGCTAGACTGACGCCTCTCCCCGGGGCTGCATGGAGCTTGGCAGTGCGGGGAGAAGTGGCCCAGGCTTCTGGGATGGGAAGATGGAACAATGCTGCCTCAAGGACAGTAGGGGAACAGCATCCGCCTTGCCCCGCCATGTGTTAGCTCTGTCAGCTGAGACCGCCTAGCTCATTGCTCATGTCGTTTAGCCAGAGAGGGCCGAGCGCACTGGCCGGGGTGGAGAGAGCGGAAGGCATAATACGGTGTTTGATCACAGTTCTCCTTGGGGAATTGCAGGTTGCCGTCCTTCCAAGAGAAGAGCTTAAATCAGCGTTTCTCAAACTGTGGGTCCCGACCCCCCGGGGGTCACGAGCAACTGAGAGGCTGGTTGCAGCAATGGAGAGGGGGGTCGCGGTATCACAAGTTTGAGAACCCCGGCTTAAATAATTCTCTGTGTAATGCCAGCTCCCTCTCTTTGATCACTACAGAAAAGAGGGCAGGTTGTGATTGTTTTAAAGCCTTTGAAATCAACATCTCTTTCTTGCTGCCAGCTCTCTGAGAGTCTGGGGCTTGTTGGAGGTGCTTTATTGACATACAGCCCGTTAAGCGTCTCTCTGCCCAGCCAGTGATTTCTGCCAGGTTGGGCTTTGACACTCAAAACCAAAACCAAAACCAAAGCCGGCCAGCCTTTCTGCTCAGCTCGCTTGGCTTATCCGAGCAGAAGGAATCCGTGTGCCTGCTGCAGCGCAGGGCGGAGAGGCCGGGTTAAACCCTTGCTGCGTTACACTGTTGTGAAGCCAGCCGGCTGCTGTTTGTACTGTGAGTGGGGCTCTTCTGTGTCTGGTTCCAGCCATCGGGGTTAGATGTGAGCTCTGAGCTTTTGCTTGCCAAGGCAGAGCAGGTGGATCCCCTGAGCCAACCTTGCAAAGAGAAGTCCCCTTGCTACTGGCTGCATGGCTGTGTACTGTTCTCCTGGGGGCCGGCTGCTCGGTCCTGGGGAGAGGAGGTTCCTGCTGCTCTCAGAGGGTCTGGTGTGGTCCAGGAGCCATCAGCCCCCAGGGTCTGTGACTCTGGGAGTCCCCTGGCTCAGGGTCCCCTCCTTTCCTAAATTTTGTTCCTCCGGTTTCCCGAGCAACGCCGGGTAATTCCAGCTGGTTATAAATAAGGGGGACATTTATGGATATATTAGAAAAAAAATTGTCACCCTCTTTTCAAAATGTAAAATATTCCCTAAATTATGAAGTTCAGAATGTGAAAAGCACCACAGTTGGCCGAAAAATGGAAGGACATGGGGAGAATTAAGTGAATGTTTCAACTTTTTTCTATTTTTTTCAAATTTGGAAGCTATATTAACATTTTCAAATTAGAAAATTTCACCCAAATATTTACACAAACACACTCTCTCTCTCTCTCACTCTCTCTCACTCACACTCTCTCTCTCTCTCACTCACACACACACACACACACACACACACACACTCACTCTCTCGCTCTCTCTGAATGGCCAACCATACATCTCATTTGGAACTGGAAGTAGACAATCAGGCAGCAGTACAGATTAAAAAAGCAAACACAGTACAGTACTGCATTAATATAAACTACTAAATAAAGAGAAGGTTAATTGTTTTGACAATGTCAGGCAGTGGTCTCCAACCTTTTTATACCCAAGATCACTTTCTGAATTTAAGGACAACCCAAAATCTACCCTGCCCCTTCTCCAAAACCCCACCCCGCTCAGTCTACCCCCCTCTCTCCCTCCCTCATTTTCATTGGGCTGGGACAAGGTGTCGGGGGGCTAGAAGAGGAATGGGGTGCTGGCTCTGGGAAGAGGGTCAGAGCTGGGGCAGAGGTGCAGGTGGGGTGCAGGGTGCTGGTTCTGCAGAGGGCTGGGGAGTAGGAGGGGTCATAGGATGTTGGCTACAGGAAGATGCTGGGAGTTAGCATGTGGCCTCCCGCTGGGCAGCACTTACCATGGGCAACTCCAGATAGGCAGCACAGCAAGTCTGAGGCAGGTTTCTTCCCTGCCTTGGCCCCATGATGTCCTCACAAAGGGCCAATGTGCCCTTGTGGCTCCAGGGGTAGGGGTCCACATGCATTGCATGCTGCTCCTCTCTGCCAGCACCATCCCCACAGTTCCCATTGGCTGCAGTTCCCCGTTCCCAGCCAATGGGAGCTGAGGGGGCAGCACTTGAAGATGGAGCAGGGCACCAAGACACCTGCTCCCCGCCCCATACATTGGACCAGGGGGCCATGCTGTCAGCTCCCAGGAGTGGCCAGTGATGTGGGGCTAGGGCATGCAGGGAGGCTGCCAATTATGATCAAAGTGTTTGCAACTCTGAGGTTCTGCTGGACAAAAATCTTCCCCCTGGCTGGTGCTGCAGGGCATCTTGGGAGTTGCAGGCTTTAGGGCAGCCCAGGAGACATGGTCCAGTCATAGAATCTACATCAGGGTGGGCAATAATTTTTAATGGGGCGCCCACTCCAAGATTTTGGTAAGTGGTCAAGGGCCACATTTCTATGGAGGGGGGTGTAGGGTCTGGCATGGCAGGTGGGGTGCAGAAGGGAGCTTGGGATAGAGGAAGAGGACTGGTGTGCAGGAGAGAGTGTGGGGTCTGAGAGGGAGTTTGGGTGGAGGAGGGGGTTGTGATCTGGGGCAGAGGTTTGGGGTGCAGGGTCCAGGAGGGATTATTAGTGCAGGAAAGTATTCTGGCCTGGGGGAGGTCTGTAGGAGGGGGTGCAGGATCTGGGGAGGGGGTTATGGGTTCAGGAAAGGATTCTGGCCTTGGGGTGAGGTGTAGGAAAGAGTGCGGGGTCTGGGAAGGAGTTGTGATCTGGAGGAGGTGGGGAGAGGGGATACAGAGCGTTTGGGTGGTGGCCTGGGGCAGGTAGTTGGGGAGAGAGGAGTATGGGGTGCCAGAGGCAGGCTCTGGCTGGGAGGCGCTTACCTACACAGCCCCCAGCCAGCAGCCCTGCAAGAACCTGAGACAGGCTGCATGCCTGTGTGCTGGGTGGGCTGCTCCACTTAGCTCTGCTCCAGCACAGGAGGAGGTGACTTCATTTGTTGACCTGCCTTCATCTCTCAGCTCCTATTGGCCGGAACTGGCCAATGGGAGCTCAGAGATTTTGCAAGGGGGCAGGGACAGCATGTAAAGCTTTCTCCTCCCTGCCCAGCTTGCAGAGCAATTAGCAGCCTGCTGTTTAAAGCGGTTGCATTTGCTGTGTAGTGAGGGTGCTTGTGAGGCGACCGTGGGCTGCATCCGGCCCTCTAGCTGCCTCTTGCTCACCCCTGCAGTAGAGTGCGGATAAATAAAAGGCACAAGAA
Organism: Rafetus swinhoei; assembly: GCA_019425775.1. Classification (NCBI taxonomy): domain Eukaryota; kingdom Metazoa; phylum Chordata; order Testudines; family Trionychidae; genus Rafetus; species Rafetus swinhoei. The sequence goes on along the minus strand of CM033444.1, from coordinate 13,336,306 downwards.
AAATCCATCTAGCTCCTGGCTTGTGCACAGAGGGAGAGATCCGAGAGGAAGGGGGCAATTCTACAGTGTGGTGGTTATAAAACATCCCAGAGCAGTGACTTCCATAGCTGTAGGCTTCCTGTGGAACAGGGGATTGATCTGCCGTGGGGAATTACTGCAGGAGATCCAAGGTGATCCTGGGGAAAAAGAGGCCAGCCTTGTGGACTGGTCCTTGAGACCTGTCTCTGCTTCTGACGTGGTCTTCATTCTATGCCTCAGTTTCACGAAGTTGGGCTGCAGATCGTTCCCTCAGTATGTTTCCATCTGGGAGGTAGTCAGGGATTTACAGGCTGTGCTGTGTCTGCAAGTTTTCCCATGGTCTCTGGGAGTGCCCCCTTTATTGCCCTTCACTTTCCCATAGGTGAGCCCCATGGCCCTGGAGCTCCAACAACCAGGCCTTTTGGATCTAGCAACCCCTTTGTTCTTCTTGGAGAGAGATCTCCGTGAGTGCTCCACGTTAGGTTGGTGCACCGCTGCTGAGCCTCAGAGAGGAGATTTTGTAGCAGTGTCCCTGGGTCATGCAGGCACATACCAGCAGTCGCGCGCTGTTAGGCTGCAGGCGTTACGCATGCGCAGCCACCCCCCTCCCCCACTTCTCAGTTCCTTCTCTACCGCCTCTGGCTACAGAGGGACTCAGTAGAGCTCCCTAGCTTCTTTGTGTCTACATGATTATACTTCTTAAAACCAGTAAAATTAATTATATGAGTTTATTAGTTAGTGAGTTTTAAATAGTTAGTTAGATTAGTATAAAGAATTTTTCTTTTCTCTCAGTTAACGCATAGGCATGCCTGGATTGCCAGACTTTAAGCACTGCACCTCATGTAAAGAGCATATTCCGATATCGGATGGTCCCTCACAATGCCTCCGCTGCTTTGGAGAGCAGCATATCTCTCAGAAATGCCCTCATCGTGCAACGCTGCCAACGCAGGCATGGAAAGACCGAGACCTCCGCCTCAAGTTATTTTTATTGGAAAACTCGCTTAGACCAGCCTCTGATCCAGGCCAGCAGCCCGAGGAGCTCCATTAGTGGGGATCCAAAAAGCCCACTAAAAAGCGAGCCTCCTCAGCACCCTAAGGGGCTATGGCACCAAAGTGGCCATCTCCCTCACGGCCAGAGCCAAGAGCAGTGGCAGCACTATGCCTCAGCATGTATGATGCCGCTGGCATCTCGGAAGCCCCCAGAGGAGACAAACAGTGCACATGTGCTAAATCGTGCTCTGAGGCAACAGGCTTCAAGTTGCCTGCTTCATTGGCTGCAGCACCATCTGATACTGATACAATCTTGCTGACGCAGCATGAGAGCGCAGCACCGATCACATTCACAGGCACCTCAGATTCTGCCCCAGAGGCGCCTCATGTGGCACAACAGCCCTCAGCACAGAGGCCTCAGATAGCCTCTGTGCCTCCTACTACGGCACCAACAACACCTGTTGGGCATTACACTCAACACAGAGACTTATTAGTTTGCTACGCGCAGTCAGATGTGCTGCCTCCAGATAGCATAAGGGCACACTCAACCAGAGCCATGGCTACCTCAATAACATTGCTCCATAAAGTACCCATAAGAGACATCAATGCAGCTGCCACATGGTCCTCCGACCACACGTTTGCAAAGCACTATGCACTTATGCAGGGACCTCTTTCCAACCTGAAACGAGCTAAGGCAGTTTTTTTCCACCGCTTTTCTGCCAGATCCAAAGTCCCTACCTCCCTAAAGGGAAACTGCTTTATAGTCACCTAATGTGGAGCACCCACGGGGACACCTCTCTCTCTCAAAGAGGAGGTTACTCACCTTGATAGAAACTGACATTCTTCGAGATGAGTGTCCCCGTGGGTGCTCCACAACCTCCCTTCCTCCCCCCTCTACTTCAGGATCCTGGCCTTCCCAAGCCATGGTTTTGGGATAGAGATGGAACTGAGGAGTGTGATGGTGGGGGGAGGGCTCACACATGTGCGATGCCTGCAGCCTAACAGCGCGCGACTGCTGGTGTGCACCTGCATGGCCCCAGGGACACCGCTACGAAAGCTCCGCTCTGAGGCTCGGCGCCGGCGCACTGACATAATGTGGAGCACCCACGGGGGACACTCATCTCAAAGAACAACAGTTACTATCAAGGTGAGTAACCTCCTCTTCACATCCTGGCTCCCTAGTGGGTCTAATGAGTTCAGTGCCTGGTCAACACTGGACCCCTGTAGGGAGCGATGCTGCTACCTTTCCAAACCAAGCTGATATTATTTAGCCAGCTGGGCCACAGCCTTTGAGGGGCATTAGGTTAGTCTGGGAAAGCCAAACTGAGCTCGGTGTCCATGCTAGAAAAATCACCTGCCTGAAAGCTGCCAGGGCTTCAGCTCTTTCTGTGCTGGGCAGCCCAGTTTGTATTTCTGGGAGCCAATGTCTTTGGTGACTCCATGCTTCTGTCGGTCTAGCTGGTTGGGCCACCAGTTGTTAAGACATAATTGCTGACTCTCCGTCCAAAAATGGATCATTTTGGACAGTGCAGTGCTATGGATCCAGACAAGTTTACTTTCTCAGGGTATGTCTACACTGCAGAGTTTTTTTCGGAAAAATGGCTTTTTTCCCAAAAAACTTCAGTTACGTCCAACTGCAGTCGCGTTCTTTAGAAAGAAAATCAAAAGAACAGAGGGGTTTCTCAAACATTGGTAAACCTCTTTCTACGAGGAAGAAGCCGTTTTCTGAGCGCTCTTTCGGAAAAAGGCGTGTGTGGGCGGGGAAGAGGGAGTTCTTTTGAAAAAAGAGGAAAGAAGAAAAAGCACAGGTGCCCTGGTGGCCACTCCATCCATGGCAATGACAGCTTACATGTGAGATAGTGTCCATTCAGTGTGGGTGCTATCTTTCAAAAAGGAGATCGCTTTTTTGATGCGCTTTTCCTGTGTAGATGCTCTCTTTCGGAAAAAGATTTTTTGGAAGATCTCTTCCAGAAAAGCTTCTTCCAAAAGAAGCCTGCAGGCTAGACATAGTTTCAGTGACTATCCCAAAGAGTAACTGAATTCTTTTGAAACTAGTGGGGAAACTGAGGCATGCACCTTGTTCATCAAAATGTGACAGCTTCCACATTGGCAGGGAGATGCTACAGTGACTGGGACAGGCAAAAGCACCTACACAAATGGGCTGTGCCCCTCACCCTGGTATCAGGGCACCTGCAGGCTGTCCGTGTTGCAGCTGGGGATGAGTCCTTATATTAGGGTTGTTAGTGGCTAGTCAAATAATTACTCAACCAATAAACCGGCCCCGGCCTGCCACCCCACATGCTGCTACCTCTGTATCAGCTGGCTGCCAACTCCACTCCTGGGGCGGGGGAGCATTGTATCCATTTAACCGCTAAGAATGGTTGGGGCTACATGAGGCACCTTGTGCAGCAGCAGACAAGCCCTCTGGCTGCAGGTCCTGTCCATCAGCCTGTCACTACACAACTACAAACCATGGCTCAGTTCCTGTGCGGTCTCACACCCCCTCCCCATGCAGCTCGGGGAGGCTCCCAGCTGCACTGTCACTGCCTCCGCTCTTTGGGCGACAATACCCGAGCTGATGGAGGACGAGGAGGGTACATGGTGCTGAGCCTAAAGCCCAAGGGGGGCAGCTTGGCCGTCCCACCTCCATCCAGGATCCAAGGTACTGATTGCAAACCCTGCTCCCCACCTGCAGGCTCCACATCCCAGCAGCAGGGTCAGGGCTGGGGCTACCACCCCAGGGAGGGCTCACAGCGTGGCAGGGGCTGGGGTGTCTGTGTTGGACAAGGGCTGGATTAGCCATGTGAGCAGACAGAAGTGAAGTGTTCGGGGTCTGATCACTCAGCATCTACGCACACGACAGAGAAGGCAAACAGGAGCTTTGCATCCCAGGATCTCCAAAGTGGGGACAAGGGGAAAACTAAGGCCCAGACAAGGGAGTGACTGGCCTGTGGACAAGAGCAAAGGCAGGGGCATGGCTAGGAGAGGAACCCAGGAATCCTGCTTCCCAGAATCCCTTCCTTTCTCTCGCCCGCCCCCCCAGCATCAGCTCCCACAGTCCTCCAAACCCTGAACCCTAGACTGAACCCCATACCCCACTGCCAACCACCGGGAAAGGAGAGAAATCAGAAGTTCTAATACCCAATTCCCTGCTCTAATCCAATGCACTTGCCCCTCCCCCAGAGCCACGCACCCCCAGCCCTCCTGCTCTAACCCCAGTGCCCCTTCCCCAGGGCCAGGCATTCCTGCTCTAACCCCAATGCTCCTCCCCTAGAGCCAGATACCCATCAGTCCCTCGGCTCTAACCCAATGCCCCTCACCCAGAGCCAGGCACCCCCCAGCCCTCCTGCTCTAACTGCAATGCTCCTCCCCTCTCCCAGAGTCAGGCACCCCCGCCCCAGTCCCACCCCTATTCTAATTAGGGCTGCATCTCAGCAGAGGGAGGGAGAAGCTGCCGTTCCCACCTGGCGCTGGGGCGCACGCACAGAGCAACTGTTAATAGTCCTGGCACATGGCTCAGAACGTTTGGTAGGACCAGCACAAGCCACTCCCGCTTCCCCACCCTCACCTTGCCCGACCCGGACCTCAAGGCATGTGAGAACAGGGGCGGAGGCCATTGGTTTTGCCCTTCTGGTTGTACTGAGCTACGGCTACTCTCTGGCCTCGGCCCCCTCCCAGAGCTGGGGATGGACCCCAGGATTGTGCCTTCCCTGTAACTTGGGGACGTGTGTCTCTCGATCACAGTGTCTCATGCACCGGGTCCTGGCTGGCATGACACACTGAGCACAACAGACGCTGGCTTAGAACGAGGCAGCCACACGCACAGAGAACCTGACATACAAGACACACATGTGGTGCAGGATTGAAAGGGTGGGGGGAGTTTCATTGAACACTGTGGGAAATGTAAAAGATGGAGAGAGTGCCAATAATACTGCACATTTACAAGAAAATGGCCAAAATTACACACACAGACACCCATCCCTGTTGCCTTTGCAAACAACAGGCAGCTCCCCAGCCTTCCCTGACTGGGCTGCAGAGGAAAACAAGATGAGCGGGGAGCAGACAAGTCTCACTCGTGTAATAACCCGCCCCACAGGGGGTACGGGATTCTGTCCCCACCATGAGCTCGGGGCTGCATTTCTCTTGCAAACAGTGTTTCATGCTCCGGGTCCCGATAGTTCTCACCCATGGTTGGTTCCTGCAGGTGCCCAGAGCCCCCAGTGGCACGGCGCGGCGCTGTGGGGCGGATGGGCTGGAAGTGCAGTGACGTTGGTTGCTGTGATAGTGCTGGGTGTGTGGGGTGAGTAGCTGCCAGTGCCGTGTGTGTCTCTGTGCAGGTCTGTCAGCAACTAGCCCAGACTGCCCCATCCCTCCCACTGGCTGTTGGCCCTCCTGGTACCGCAAAGCACTTGGCTGTAAGAGAGAGACAATTGGATATGCAGAGAGATGGGTGCGCATGCATGGGGATTGAAGGGTAACTAGGCATATCCAGGCCTGCCCTGGAACTGGTTATAAATAAGGGGGGAATTTTATGGATACATTAGGAAAACAATTGTCATTCTCTTTTAAAAATTTAAAATATTCCCTAAATTATGAAGTTCAGAATATGAAAAGCTCCACAGTTGGCTGAAGACATGTGGAGAGAATTAAGTGAAAGTTCCATCAATATTTTTCTGTTAAAAAAATAACTTCAAAGTTACATTAATATTTTCAAATTAGAAAGTTTCAACCAAATATTTATTTATACACACACGTGCGTGCGCGTCAGGCAGTGCTCTCTAACCTTTTTATACCCAAGTTCACTTTGTGAATTGAAGGGCTATCCAAAATCTAACCTGCCCCCTCCCCTAAATCCCACCCCACTCAGTCTATTCCCCTTCTCTCCCTCTGTCACTTTCACTGGACTGGGGCAGAGGTTTGGGGTGCTACAAGAGGTATGGGGTACTTGCTGTGGGAGGAGGGTTAGGGGCAGGGGTGCAGGGTTCTGGTTCTGGGAGGGGGTCAAGGGCAAAGGGTTGGGGTGCAGGAAGGGACATAGGGTGTTGGCTATAGGAGGAGCCTGGGAGTTAGGGTGTGGCCTCCTGCCAGGTGGCACGTACCATGGTTAACTCCAGGTGAGTGGCACAGCGAGGCTGAGGCAGGTTTCCTCCCTGTCCCTACCCCATGCCACCTCTACACCTCTGTGCCTCCAGGAGTGAGGGGCAGGGGCACAGAGCTCCATGTGCTGCCCCTCTCTGCTAGCACTGAAGGAGTGGGTTGTTCCTATAAAAGCTCATGATACTATATATATATATTTGTTAGTCTCTAAGGAGCTACAGGACCACTCATTTTACACTTTTTTGTAAGTTACAGACTAACATGGCTCCCCCTCTGAAACTTTTAACGTTACAGGAAAATTTCCCAAGGGGCTTGTAACGCTGAGGTTTTCTGCTTTACAAAAATCTTCCTTCTGGCCCAGCCATAGAGGCTACATCTACACTGCAGAGCTTTTCTTTGTAGTGTAGACACAGCCTCTGTCTGCACCATACAGAAGAACGGTACCATGAGGCACCAGACTACAACTCCCATGAGGCATTGCAGCACCTCAGCCAATGCTGTCACTGATTTTTTTCCCCTCCACAAACAAGTTTTTGATACTTTGCTTTTGCCCCAAATTGGTATGAAAAGTCAAAGGCTGAAATATTGGAATTTCGGTGATTTGTTTTACTCTAGCAAAGACACAGAGCAGCGAGTGACTGAGGGAGCTGCACCAGTGGAGACACAGTAAGGGTCCCTGACCTGTAAAAAGGGGGTTTTGTCTTTTTTGAGGTGGGAGCATTAGAAGGGGAGGGGCGCCTGTCTCCACCTGCAAGCACATCTGTGAGCAAAGCAATGTCTGTAGCAGCAGGGAGCCCCTGACACCAGACACTCTGACCACCAGCCTGACACCCACACAGCTGCAGCCCAGCCCCTCAGCTTCCTGTGCGATCTCACACCTCAGCCTACATGTCTCCCGGCCCCTCCTCTGAGGCGCGACACAGGGTGAGGAGGGCTATACTGTATTGAACCTACTATCCTAGAGGGGCAGCTCACATGGTCTGTCCCCAGCATGGAACCCAGGCTGGTCCCCATCACCTCTGGGTACTTTGTGCCTCAGTTTCTCCAGCCACATACTGGTCATAACAGCCCTGTTAGGCTAAATGCAGTCAGATTTTGAGGTGCTCTGGCACTGTGGAGGTGAGTGCCAGAGCACCTCAAAATTTAGACAACTGCAAACACAGGCTAGGAAAGACCCAAGGGATTTAGGCACTAACCTAAGCCGATTTTTCAATCCTAGCCATTTTTGTGGGGGCCATATTCCATCAGGGCTGCCTGAAGCTCATGGGAATCAGAGGAGATGGGGGGGGGGTCAGGCTCTGATGGGGCTTTGGGTCAGGCTCTGTCTCTCCACGGGACACTGCCCCTCCTTCCACCTAACAACCTCCTGTAACACTGACCCATCGCCATCATTCCCCCCATGCTGTTTTGCAGTTTCCCACTTGGTGTCCCAGAAGGGGCAGCCCCCCGGCAGTCCCTGGGAGCAGTGGAGCTGGGAGCAGAGATACAGCGACACCCCCTGGGAGCGAGGACCCCAGCACAGCAGCCTTCAGAGCCCGCCTGGAGCGTGTCCGATCCCAGCTGTGCCCCCTGGCCCAGCCCGGCCCAACAGGTAACCCCAGCTCATGTGTGTCTGAGCTGCCCTCCCCCGGGCATTGCCAGTGGGAACCCAGCTGCTCGGCCAAGCTGTGGGGATCCTGCAGGGCAGGGACACGCCGCCCCCTGCTGGCTGCACTGATCTGTTCCTCAGCCCTGCTAGGTGCCTGGCTGGGAATGTACCTGCCTCAGCCGGGCCTGGCTGTGGGGCAGCGACATCTAGTGGCCATTCAGAGTAATACCCAGCCAGGAAGATTTAAATAACTGTCATACAAAGTGATCCACTTTTTTCAGTGGGAGGTGGGGTCGAAACTCATTAGAGACACTGTTTTATGGTCCCACCCACCCCATTCCCTGGCATTTAGGTCCCACCCATTTTACATCATCTCTGGGTCCCACCCTTTTCTGCTTTTCCCAGTTTAACACCACCCTGCCTCCCAATTACTCCTTCTAGGCCACTCTGACAGTGCAAAGGGTTGTGTTAACGTGGGTACTTGGGCTTCATATGCAGAATAAATTTTGTTCTGTGCACTGAGGCATAAGTGGATGTGCACCACCATTAGAAACACATGCCAGGTGGCATTTGAATCTCTCCTGGGTGCTCACCCAAAGGCTCAGCTTACAGGGATCACTGCACATCACCCTCTTCCCAGCCCCAAAAGTAAGGGCACATTGGGGTCTGTGGCTAGAGCCTAGTGCACTGTGGGTATTCCCTGCTGCTCATGGCACATATGGGAGCAAAAGATAAGGTAGAGGAACCCAAGGCTGTGGTAATTTGCCCCCGGGAGCCTGGCAGGGCCCAGCCCCAGATTTCAGAGCAAAAGGGGACCCAAGCCCATTTTATCCCCAGCCCTGCCACAGTCACAGGAAGGGAGTAGCCAGGAAGGAGTGTCAGAGCATTAATGGTGCCCGTCTCTCTGCAGGGGGCTCCGGGTGCAAACTCTGCCCCTCGGACTGGTGGCTGCGCGGGGACAAGTGCTACTGGGTCTCCAGAGAATATAAAACCTGGAACAAGAGCCGCAGTGACTGCGTCGTGAGGGGCTCCCAGCTGCCGGTGATCCGGGACCGGGAGGAGCTGGTAAAGGGGCTGGTAACACCTGGCTGGAGCTGCCCCTGCTGGGCTGGGCCCTGGCACAGACTCCAGGGGCTTGTTAGATGCACTTTAGGGCTGGGAGTTTCACAGCTGCCATGGGGATTTGGACGTCCTTGATCTCATTAATTGTTACTAATGGGTAGAGGGGAGGTCCAAACTCCTGAGTCGGCTTTGACAATCCCGGCCTCACTCAGAAGCACTAGGATCAGGGCGGGGGACAAAGGCAGCTTTAAGCCATCGTCAGCCTCCCCCTGTCTGCAGTGTGCCAAACCCAGCTCAGCTGGGACAGAGGTGTATGTGTGTGAGGGAGAGACATGGGCTGTCCCTACCAGTGTTGTGCCCTGCCCAGCCCAAGCACCTGCATTTCCCTGCATGGTGGTGGGGGTGTGTGTGTGGCTGCACCATGGGGTGAGGGGTGTGCTCAAGGGCTGTGGGGGCAAGAGCTGTGGGGGGCAGTCCCAGGGCTGTGGGGAGCAGGAGCAGGGCAGGGAGGCAGCAGGGACCTCAGCCCACCCAGGACTTGCAGTCACCAGAAGTGGGACTTGGGGAAAGGGAGGAGCACTCCCTCCCATTCACTGGTGCTGGGAAGCAAAGCGACATGGCTGGGAGCTGGTAGAGCAGTGTGGTCTGAGGAGGGGTCGCTCCACTTCCCGTCACTGCTAGAAACTAAGGGGGGCAGCGCCAGGCCCCCACTAATCCCCCAGGCTATGTCAGTTGGGGGAGCAGACTGGGGGAAAAGGCTGGAATGGGGGTAGGGAGGGGCAGAGTCTGGCACCCCCAAAGAATGGCCCTGCTTGGGCACAGGCTGTAGTGGGGCTGGCTGGGGTATGGCGCTAGGTGCTGGAGCTGGCACTTCTGCATCTGAACCGCGCAGCTGCCCAGGGCACTAGGAGTTTGGGGGCACTTCGGTTCCTCAAATTTCATGGTGCCCTACGTGGCTGCATAGTTTGAGGGATGTATATGGGGATCGCCAGACACAAAGCCCATAGTTCTGGTGCTGGAGTTGATGACTTGGACATGCGAGAACATTCTGGTCCCCAGCTGCCTGTCACACATTCCCTGCAGGAGGCCCTCCAGGACCTGACACAAGGCAACTCTCAGCTCTGGGTGGGACTGTCCCGCCCCTCCCCGGAGAAGGCCTGGACCTGGCTGGACGGTTCCCAGCTGGATCAGACCTGGTGAGTGATCCCACACTGGGAACAGGCCAGTGGTTCCCTTTTTTGGCCTGTGATCCACCCTGCTCAACACAGACCTTTCCTTGGACCCCCAGCCAACCAGCATGGGTTGCAGGAAAGGGTGGGGATAGGGGTAGGGATGCCAGGGGTGCAAGATCTGCTCATGAGGAGGTTGGGGGTCCAAGGTCTGGGTATGAGGGTGGTGGGGGTGCAAGGTCTGGGTGTGAGGAGGCTGGGGGTGCAAGGTCTGAGAGTAAGGGGGTGGGGGGTGTCAGGTTTGGGCATGAAGGGGCTGGGGGGCTCTTACCTGGCTCCATGCTCCCTGACCCTCCCATTAGCCATGATTTCAGCCAATGGGAGCAGCGGAGAAATTCTCCAGGTGAGCAGTTTCTACATGGCTGTTCCCCCAGCTGTGGGAGGGGGTAGTGGCATTGTGAGGAGCCACTTCCTGGCCCCACAAGCAGGATCCAGCCCACGAGGGTCTCCCCTCCCCCGCATTGGGAAACTGGCACTAGTGCTTCAACCTTGTGGGGAAGCGGGAGGCTATACGGCCAGCGTGGGCTCCCCACTGCAGGGGGCCAATGAACCTCAAGCCTGCGGCCCACCTGCAAGATGGTCTCAGATCACACTTGGAGAACCAGTGGGATGGAAAGGGGGGGGGCAGGAGGGGGGATGGTCAGTGTGAGATGATGCTGAGGTTGTTCTTAGATGGGATGTGGAGGGAGCAGAGCAAAGGGGCCAGGCCAGAGTCTTGGCATCTCCCAGAGAGTAAAGCAGGGGAGAGGAAGACACAGAGCAGCATCGGCACTGCCTGGGGAGAGCCATGGAGCAAGTCCCTAGGCTTGGGGCAGGGAGAGATCATTAGAGCCCCTGGCCAGACCCTGGCAGTGGTGGGGAGAGGCAGCCCCAGGGCAGAGCTGGCGGAGAGGACAGGGCGGCTACAGATCCCATTAGCACAGGGAAGAGCTGCCGCTGAGTAAGCGTGATGGACCCACAGGTGCTGACAGGGGCCCTCTCCTGTGTCCCGCAGGCTCCCAGTGCCAGGCCTGGCTGAGGGGAACAGCTGTGGGATGGTGAAGGGGAATCAGATTCATTCACAGAGCTGCAGTTCTGGATTCCAGTGGATTTGCCAGCAAGACGCCGTCCTGCTCTGAGCAGGGTACGGAGGAGACCTCAGAGCACGGTGCCGTTATCCCCATGTCACATCTGGGAAGACCGAGTCATAGACCCTGATCTGCCCAAATCACACCGAGATTTGGTGGCAAAGTGGGAAATGGAACCCAGGAGTCCCAGCTCCCAGTCCTACCTCAGCCTGTAGAACTGATTCCAGGTTCTGGTTCTGCCTATTGCAGCAGGGGTGGGAGAGCGCTGCAAGGGCAGGGCTGCTCTGTGGGGTGTCAGGCTCTGCTGAGCCCTAGGAACATTTATCCCTAACACCCTGGCCTCCGCCCCTAGGATGGACAGAGAAGGCTCTGCCCCAGAGCCCCAGCTCATGTAAATCAGCCTAGATCCAGTGTGTCTGTATTTCACTCCTGATGAATTTCCTGGCATTGCTGTCAGGTCCCACTCTCAGTTCTGTTCCCAGACCCCTCCATTACTCCCATCAAGCCTGTGACCTGACATCTCTCTGCCCAAATGGATCATGAACTCCTGACGCTAACAATGGAGATGGGTTGCCAGATGGTGTCACCAAAAATACAGGACCCCCCTCTCCCCAAAAAGCCCCGGGGACATTTTCTTGAGAAAGAAAAAAAAACCCATGCCAGGCTGCCGAAATGCAGTCACGAATGCTTAATTGACGGGCCGCTCGCCTGCCACTCCCCCGCCACATGTCCATTGCATGCTGTCATGATCATGAGGGTTAGCCAGCAGCCTGGGGACTAAGGGGTTAACTATGTCCCTTACCTAGCCAGGAGGAGTGGCCAATGGGATTGTAGGTAGGAATTTCAAACTGAGACAAAGGAATTTTGGTTTTTCTCTCCTTTGTTCTGAGAGTTCCCTCCAGCTTCTGAACGAGACGGACATGCCTCTGTCTCCAAGAAACAATTCTTCAGAAACAGTTCTCTCCAGCTATTGAGGGAGACAGACACTATGTCTCCCTCCAAGAAAAGACTCTTTCTTCACTTTCTGTAAGTAGGGTAAAGTTTAGATAAATCCGTTAGGTTTCATTGTTTTATGGTTTGGGTATGGGATCTGCTGTCTGTGCACTTTTTAAAAAAATGTTTTGGCTTTTCTTTGTTACTAAGTTCTAGGGCCATGGAGTTTCTCCATGAGTATATTATTTGTTACTTTTCCATCTAGGCATTATGCTTGCAACAGGAATATTGTGGTGATAATAAAAGTTTTCTCTTTTCTTTTTATTAACCTGGTATTGATTAATGGTTGTGTCCTGATTTGCAGGGCTCGACAAATAATGCAATCTACTCACCCAGGGCGAGTAGATTACACCCCGGAAGAGCCGGTGCAGAGCGATCTGCGCATGTGCAGAACAATCTGCGCATGTGCAGAGCGCAGAACCGAGCGGCTGCCGAGCAGAGCTCGCCGCCGCTTGGCGAGCCCTGCTGATTTGTACTTTAGGGGTGAGATTTCCCAAGTAGTCTGCCCCTGATTTCTTTATTAATACTTGGGTGGTGGCAGTGGAAGTTTTATTCCCAAAATATAGGGTTTTAAGATTTTGGGGGGAAGTTTTATTCTTCTTTGAGGAGTCCCCGTGGGTGCTCCACTGTTGGTGCTGGGCTTACCCTGATGCCGCAGAAATGGAGGCTCTTTAGCTGTAGCAGTAGCCGTCTGGACTGCACATGCGCAGTGGCGTCTCGCAGCGTTCACGCCATTTTGAGTGCGTGCACGGTCTGGCTCCCGCCAGTTCCTCTCAACCACTTCAGGCTGCAGACAGAGTGAACTGCATCTCTCCAACCTTTTCTCCGTTGCGTGAGATCCCCGCAAAAACTTGTAGATAGTTGAATTTCTTTCCTAGTTTTCCTATTCCGTCACCTTCTCTTATTTATCTAAACAAAAACAAAAAAATTCGTTTTCCCCTTATTACCTCAGAGTTCTGCCCTAACCCTACCGGTCCCTGTTTCTTGTTATTACGGACTTTCCTTACTGTACATAGTTTCCATACCATAGTTAGTCATAATTACTTAAAAAAACTCTCCATTGATCTCGAAAATACCATCCTTGCCCGGTTTCAAAAAATGTGACTCTTGCCGTGAGGCAATGCCAGCCTCTGATGGGCATTCCTCATGTATCTGTTGTCTGGGAGAAGCCCATGTGCCACAAAAATGCCCGCATTGTTCTAAATTGACTGCTAGGGCAAGAAGGGATAAAGAAATGAGATTGCGGATGATACTATTTGACAAAGATCTCCAACCGCCACATTTGGAGGCGACTTTGGGAGTCCAGCCCCAGAAACGTAGGGCCTCCTCTCCTACTGCCACACCACCCAAAAGACCGTGAGCATCTCCAACTAGGTCTTTACTGAATATCCCACACCCCAGTGTGAGCACGGGGGACAAGCCTGGTACCTCTGGCACAGAGAAACCGCGCCCAAAGATTCCGGCGGTACCTAAACCGAAGAAGCTGGCACAAACGGCACCGAGAGTTGCGTTGGTCCCGCGTCTGGCCAAAATGGCACGGCCGGTTACCTCAGCACCGAGACCGTCGTCGGCACCATAAGTACTGTCAACTGCCTCTGCCTCAGACCATCCCCTGGCACCGGTATCAGCGGCACTGGCGGTAGCAGCACTGCTGTCTCACACCAGCAGCACCGGTGCTAACGCCTTGGCACCGAACACTCCTCTGCGCCAAAGTCGCTCCCTATCAATGATATTTTTGCCAGCACCGTCTCCATCACTGTCGGCGCCGTGGTCCCCAAGACCAAACCGCGATCATCGGCACCGGTCCCCATATTCTCCACACCAACGTCTACCATCTCCCTTTCTGGCATCCTACAGGGACCATAGACGTCATTATCACCAACGATTTTCCACCTCTCCAGTCTTCTATAGATGATCGTACACTCGTTCTCGATCTCCACATTCTCCCCACATTCACCACTGAGAACACACTCATAGGTGCTCGCCACTTGACAGTCTTTATTGGTGCGATGACCGGTACTGTGATTCATGTAGTAGGTACTCATACCATTACAAATCAAGATCTTATGGTAGGTTATGCTGCGACTGCCTGTCTTCCAGACGCTCACCTACCCCAATGGGACAACCTGTGTCCCCAGTTCTACTACCATCAGAGCCAGAAGACACCCACCCTGCCACTGACAATCAACCACCAGAAGTTTCCCCTACTGACCAATCCTCCTCACCAGACGAAGCTGTGATTCCAGGGGACGTCTCTCCACCCAATGACCTCTGCCAATTCCAGGAGCTTTTTAAATGAGTGGTGGTTACCCAAGAAATACAAATGGACAAAATCAAAGATAAACAGCATCTCCTGTTTAAGAACCTGCAACTGCAGCATAGGGCTAGATTAGCAATCCCTCTGGATGAAGCCATCCTGGAGGTCGCCGAAGAAATTTGGCAAACACCAGCATTGGCACCACCAACGAGTAAAAAGGCTGACAGGAAATACTTTGTGCTTCCCAAGGGCATGGAATTCCTCTTTACCCATCCTCAGCCCAATTCTTTAGTACCTAATGCGGCCCACCAAAGATTAAAAACTCCACAATATAAACACAACTTCTCTGACAGGGACACAAAGAGGCTTGATCTACTAGGCAGAAAGCTCTATATATCAGCGACACTCATGCTGAGAATTGCCAACTACTCAGCCCATCTCTCCAACCATGTATTTGTTACCTTTTCTAGATTAACTCTACTAATGGACCACTTACTTGAATCCAAAAGGCCTATACTGAGGCCAGTAGTGCAGGAAGGCTACATGTCGGTGAGAACAGCCCTACAAATAGCTATTGACATGGCAGACACAACAGCCCGTTCTACAGCTACAGCGGTAGTCATGTGCCGGGCGTCTTACTTACAGGCAATGGCAGTCCCAAAGGACCTTCAGAATAAGGTCGAGGACCTACCGTTCAATAGGGACAAGTTATTTTCTGAGAAGACTGATACTGTGCTGCACTCATCCAAAGTCTCACGCACTACCCTTCATATGTTGGGTATGTATACCTCACCATATAGAAGACGGCGCTATACACCTTTCCAACGACGTTACGATTACCCATACGTAAGACAACAATGGCAACACCACCACCAAAGAAA
Organism: Rafetus swinhoei; assembly: GCA_019425775.1. Classification (NCBI taxonomy): domain Eukaryota; kingdom Metazoa; phylum Chordata; order Testudines; family Trionychidae; genus Rafetus; species Rafetus swinhoei. Next base: position 13,321,124 of record CM033444.1, on the reverse strand, counting down.
CTTCGACCAACAGTGCTTACGTCAGAGGCCTCAAAGACGTCGAAATCCGAACAACTGCGTGCAAAACAACAAATCAAACAGCAAACAGCAGGTTTGATGTCTTGGTCGAGGGTACGCAAGCAATTGTCCACATCAGCAACAATCATCACACCCTTGTATTTCACCATCGGCTGAGGCACTTTTACCAGCATTGGGCCTCAATCACCACCGACAGATGGGTGCTACAAATTTGTCATGCAGGCTACTCCATCCCATTTCTAACCATCCCCCCCACTACCCTCCTACCCTGTCCCTTTTCAGGGATCCATCTCATGAAACCCTGTTATGAGCTAAAGTTGACCATCTTCTGTCTCTAGGGGCAATAGAGCCAGTCCCAGAAGACTTCAGGGGCAGGGGGTTCTACTCACAATACTTCCTAACTCGGAAAAAATAGGGAGGATGGTGACCAATACTGGATCTTTGCCACCTGAACAAATTCTTAAGAAAGCAACGATTCAAGATGCTCACACTTGCTGCCATAATTCCTGCATTGGATCACGACGACTGGTTTGCTGCCCTCGACCTCCAGGACACACATTTCCATGTTGCAATCCACCCAGCTCACAGAAGATTTCTATGTTTCACAGTAGGCAAAGATCATTACCAGTACAAGGTCCTTCAATTCAGCCTTTTATCCTGGTGGTAGTTGCGGAGTATCTCCGTCACCAAGGGATAATCATATTCCCTTATCTGGATGATTGCTTAATCAAAGGTCACATGCACACCGAAGCCCTCAATATGGTTCAGACTACCAGAAGGGCCTTCCATATCTTAGGTCTTCTTGTCAACGACCAAAAGTCCACTTTTCATCCAACACAGGAACTGGAATTCATCAGTGCCAGATTAGATGCCGCGACCGCCAGAGCGTACCTACCATGACAGAGATTCAAGGCTAATCAAGACCTCATCAGAATCATTCAAGGGAGCCCAACCGTGCAGATAATTACTTGCTTAAGGCTCATAGGCCATATGGCCGCCACCACATATGTCGTACGTTATGCCAGGTTGCATTTCCGCAGCCTCCAATATTGGCTGGCTCAGGTGTACAACCATACCAAATGTGAGCTCCACAGAGCAGTAACCCCTCCGCAGTCTGTCCTCTGGTCGCTCGCCTGGTTGATGAGTCCCAGGAACCTCCTTACCGGCGTGCCCTTTCATCCACAGCAACCATCAAACCACATTACCACTGACGCCTCCCTCCTAGGGTGGGGTGCATGCATGAATGGTATGTCCGCACAAGGCTGATGGTCACCATCAGAGACACGGCTCCACATAAATCTCCTCAAACTTCGGGCAATCTTCAATGCATGCAAATACTTCCACGAACGTATCCACAATACCACAGTGAGGATTCTCACCAATAACGTTACTGCAATGTATTACGTGAATCACCAAGGCGGAGCTCGCTCCCACTCCCCCTGTGTGGAGGCAATCCAGTTTTGGAACTGGTGCATTCGCCACAATATAACACCTGTGGCATCCTACTTACCTGGAACCACCAATGTCACAGCAGACTTCCTCAGCAGGCACTTCGCCCATGACCATGAGTGGAAACTGCACGATGGAACCCTCTATCTCCTGTTCCGATGATGGGATACTCCCATGATAGATCTCTTCACCACTCAACTCAACAAAAAGTGTCAGAAGTACTGCTCCATGGCGGAGCTCGATCTAGGATCTCTAGGCAATGCCTTCCCCATCAGCTGGAACGGCCCTCTCCTATACGCCTTCCCACCCATCCCTTTAATCCCCAGAGTTCTGCAGAAGATTAGAATGGACAGGGCCACGGTCATTCTAATAGCCCCAGCTTGGGCACAGCAACACTGGTTCCCCGTTCTTCAGCGTATGTCACTGCGGAGGCCATTCCCACTTCCAGTCCTCCCGAACCTTCTCACTCAGGTGAGGGATGGTCCGGGGCCAACGGGGACATTCTGGGGGGGTTGGTGGTGGGTGAGAGGACGCATGGGGCAGGGCCCTCGGCTCTGAATAGTAAGTCACTGCCCATGGCGCCTGGCACACTTCCGGGTTCAGGGCACGGGGCCCCTTTAGGTGCGGGGCCCCATTCGGGGGAATCAGGCGACTCGGCCTAAGGCCAGCCCTGCGTGTACTTTACTGAAATAGCACAACAAGCTCGTGGCTTTACTTTTTAATTCAATATGATACCCCCTTTTAATTTTAAAATATGGATCAGTTCATTGTTAAGAAAAAGAGCAGACAAACTGAATTATAATGAATGTGTGGCTAGTAGTGCAAATACCTCAGACTCCCTACTTACCTCAACAGCGGTTCAATACCCTCCACGATCTTGTCAATACTGTATCTACAAACCCAGTCACTACTGTTCATACCTGTCTCCAGATATTGGGCCACATGGTTGCCACAACATATGCTGACCAGTTTCCATGTCTCCATTTTCGCGTCCTGCAACATTGGCTGACCTTAGTTTACAAGCCATCTCATCGTCCGCTCCACAAGTCAGTTACCGTTCCCGGTCACGTGCTCCAATCCCTCAGGTGGTGGACATCCCCCCGCAGTCTCCTCATAAGGGTCCCCTTCCTTCAACCTGAACCCTCTGTGCAAATCACCACGGATTCCTCATGCATAGGCTATACTATACCTGCGTCTACACTACCACCGAATTCTGTCAACAGTAAGTCAACAGAATGTGGCAGTTTTGTCGATGGTGGTAAACCTCATTCTACGAGGAATAATGCCTTTATCGACAGAGTTCTGTCGACAAAAGGTAAGTGTGGACACGAGGAAGAATTTATGTTGACAATAAAGGTCTCCAGGAAGAAGCCCTGGTGCACACTCCTGCCACTGCTTTCAACTCTATTGTTCCTGCCTGTAGCCATCTTTAAAAGGCACAGGCACGCAGGATTACCATTCTGGCAGCAAGCCAGCTCCAGCCAAGACCCTGAGACCATGCAGCTCTGTTTGGTCAGGCAAGTCAGAGCCATGTCCCAGGGACAAGCCCCCCAAGATGCCCCTGGCCCTTCCAGGGATACATCCCCCCAGGAAGCCAGGGGCACCAAATGCCAGGCACCCTTCCTGGCCTGGGCCCGAGGTAAAAGCCCTCTTGGAGCTCTGGTCCAAGAAGGCGGCTCTTCAGCTCCCACAGTCCAGGCGCAGGAACACGGACATCTATTTCAGAATGGCTGATGGCTTGGCAAGAAAAGGCCACCACCCCCACACCGTACAGCAGATCAGAGCCAAGGTGAAGGAGCTGAGGCAGGGATACGTCAGGGCCCGTGAGTGCAGCTCCCGCTCCGGGGAAATGGCACACTACTGTGCCTACCATGAGGAGCTGGACCGGATCCTGGGGACAGGGGAACCCCTGCCTCCCAAGCGGCTTGTGGAGTCTGGGTTGGAGACCCCTGATCAGCAGCAGCTGCAACTCCAGGCAGATGACCAGGAGCTCCAAGAGGAGGAGGAAGACAGCATCAGGAGCCAGACGCCCAAACTCAGGAGGCTTCCCAGACAACTTCGGACACTGGGGAGGGAACATCAGGTGAGTGCTGTGAGGGTCCAACACACACAGGGCACGGCAGGCGGGAGGAAAGTGGATGGTGCAGTGCTGTGACATGTCATGCTGATCACAGCCTGGGGGGAGGGCACACCCATAGCCGCCCTCAGGGAGGGCCATCATACCCCTGCACCCAAATGTCTGCGAGGCACCACCTGCTCCTGCAGACAGTGATCCCAGGTGCAGGCATGGGTTGAAGATGCTGGGATTGCCTCACAGCTTCAGCAACCTATGGGAACCCCAACCATGGTCTGACGCTTGTCTGTACTGCTTGGCCATGGTGGGTGTGGGGGGGGGGGGCACCAGGATGGTGGCCTGCACACCTTCTGGGCTCCCGGGAGGCCATGGCTGCTGGCCAGGCCACACCACGCCTAATTGAGACGCACATGAGCATCCTCTGACCCTAGGACAGGCACTGACTGCTGAGAAGGAGGGCATGCCCTCTCAGGGAAAGTGTGAGCATGCATGACCGATGACTTTTCCCTCTTGTCCTCCACAGCCAGACCAGCTGACCAGGAGGGGGGTGCCACACCTGCCCCACCACCCAGAAGGCTGCAGGGAACCCGCTGGCACTGGCGCACATATTTGGAGCTGGCGCGCCAGCACATCTCAGTCCTAAAAGGGATGCAGGACTCAATGAACCGCAGGATGGAGGCAGAGGCCAAGTGGCACAGGCACTTGCTGGAGGAATTTGCCCAGCAGCGCACTGACATTTGCGCTGCTATCCGGGAGGCCATGGCCTTCCCCAGTCCTGTGCCTGGTCCTTCTCCTCCCTCTCAGCCTGCCCCCCCCCCGCCCCAGCCCCTACCATCCCAAACCCAGGTACAGCCCCACCTTCTGCCCAGCCCCCTACTGTCCCAGCCTGCATGAGCGGCCGTGTTCAAAAAAACCAACAGTGAAATAACCTGCTCACATTTTCTCACCAGCACCTGTCTCTGTTGTCAGTGTGTGATGAATGTGTACAAGGTGTGAATGTGGGGCCGGGAGCAGCTTTGGGGAGGAAGGCACTGGGGACATGGGACAATCCCACATTTGGAAGGCCCTGTGGAAAATCATCGGCCTCCTTGGGAGAATTGCTCCCTCAGGGCTTCCAGAATGCCTAAGCCCAGCTGGTGGGCTTGCCGGGTGGCAGCTGTCAGGGGCTGCTCAAAGTGCCTCCTCTCCACATCAGCCCGTGCCCTGCACGCGGGGAGGAAGGCCTCCCCTTTCCTCTCTACCAGGTTGTGCAGCAAAGAGCATCCTGCAACCACATGGGGGATGTGGTGTTCCTCCCTGTCCAGCTGAGTGAGCAGGCATCTAAATCTGCCTGTCAGATGGCCAAAGGCGCACTCTACCTGGAAGCGAGCCTGATTCAGGCGGGAGTTAAACAGTTCCCTGCTCGCATCCACATGGCCGGTGTAGGGCTTCATTAGCCAAGGCATAAGGGGGTACACCATGTTGGCCATGATGCACGTAGGCATCTGCACATCCCCCACTGCATAGTTCCTCTCTGGGGAAAATGCCCCAGCCTGCAGTACAGGTATGAATTCTGGAATACATGGGCATCGTGTGCCCAGCCTGACTACCCGACACAAATGTCTGTGAATTGTCCCCGGTGGTCGACTAGGGCCTGCAGCACCATGGAAAAGCAGCCCTTTCTATTAATATACTGTGCTGCTCGATGGGGTGGTGTGTGGATTGGGATGTGAGTCCCGTCAAGTGCTCCACCACAATTCGGAAAACCCAGCCCCGCAAATCTGGCCAGGATGGTAGGCAGGTCTCTGAAGCAGACAGTCGTGTGAAGCAGCTCCAAATTGATGGCCATCACCACCTGCAGAAAGGGACAAATACAAACACACATAACAGGACATTAGAGGAGTTGCGTGAGCTGATGAGAGGTGCCCCCCCATCCCTCCCCTCCCAGACCCCGAAAGCCCCCCCCTCAGGCAACCCCTCTGTGGCCTCCGCATCCTCGCAGGGTGAGGCCAGTCAGGCTTCTGCCACTCACACCCCATTCCCTGTGCCCAGTCCTAACCCATCCCCCTTATCTGCCCGCCCCCAAGGACTGTCCCCAGAGAGCGACTTACCTCCATCAAGATGGCCCCGACAGGAGACCTCCCCACGTCAAACTGATGTCCCACTGAGCGGTAACTGTCGGGGGTGGACAGCTTCCATAGAGCAATAGCGATGTGCTTCTCCAGGGGGATGGCAGGCCGCAAGCGGGTGTCCTGGTGTTGCAGGGCAGGGGTGAGCCAGGCACAGAGCTCCTGGAAGGTGGACTTCCACATCCGGAAGTTTCGGAGCCACTGGTCATCTTCCCACTGCTGCATAACAAGCTGGTCCCACCAGTCAGAACTGGTGTTCAGCTTCCAAACTTGCCTCTCCAGGAATAAGTTCGGGGGCAAGGACAGTAGGGCTGCAGCCTGAGCGGGAGGCTCAAAGCTGGGCTCTGAATCCAGCTCTGCTACAAATGTCATGATGCTCTCATGAACATGCAGCAGAACTTCCAGCATGACAGTGTGGGGCCATCGCCTGCCCAGGGGCAGCTCAGGCTCCATGGCCAAAAACACAGTGCAAACCAAAAAACCAAACCTGAAAATAAACTGCTGTGGTGTCCGAGGAAGCAGGGCAACCAGAGCAAAAACTGCAGCAGCTTTGCTTTCCCTCTAGGAGATAGGCAAGCCGGAAGCAGGAGCAGAGCAACGGCTGTCCAGGAGGATCCCTTTAAGCACTTGTCTCTGCAGAGAGCATGCAGCAGTGCCTGGGCTTTAAGGCTGTCCGTGACCTGCCAGATGCACTTCTGGGTGCCTGCTTCTGTCGCTTTTTTGATCCGTATAATGCAGTCTAGATGCTTTTTGTTGACAGTTTCTATCGACAAAGCCTCTGTCAACAAAAGCCTGTAGTCTAGATGTACCCCAAGTACCCACAATTGTGCTCCTGAGAGGGTCTCGGTCATGCTTCCAGGGAGGATGCCTTTCTGATCCCATGGGAGAAGTCACTACACTATGCCTTCCCTCTAGTGCCACTTATCTTCAGTGTCCTGTGCAAGACACTACTAGACTGATCTCTGGCCATCCTGATAGCACCTTCATGGTCCAGGCAGACCTGGTTCCCATCCCTCCAATACATGGCGGCTGAACCACTGTATCTGCTTCCTTCCAGATGAGATCTCCTGTCCCAACACAATGGCTACTGAATCCCGAGCCTCACACGCTTCAGCTCCATGCCTGGCTCCTCTCTAGTTCCAGGGAGATGAATCCCAGTGCTCTGACAGTGGGAAGTCAGTTCTTCTTCACAGTAGGAAACCATCTACCAGAAAGACTGACCTTCAAAAATGGAGATGCATCCTGGTGCCAATAAATCCACCTTGATCCTCAGAATGCCCCACTTCCTCCTGTTCTAGACTACACATATCACCCTTAAGGAAGGGGGTTTATCTGTCTCCATGGTCAGGGTACACCTTGCAGCAATTGCTGCGTTCCATGAACAAGTGGACAGCTCATCAGTTTTTGCCCATCCTGTTATCAAGAGGTTTTTAAGGGGCCTTGTCAGGGTTCGAAGGGTTACACCCTGATCCACCCTCACTCATACACCTCAAGAGGTCATCATTTTCAGGCAGAATGGCTCTTGTGCAAGAGGGGGTTTTTGTGCAAGAAGGAGCAAAAGCCCCTTGCGCAAAAATGGTGACTCGTTTGCATATGTTTTTGCACAAGACTAGCCAGTGTAGATGTAGCCCTGATGTTCTGTCTTGTAATAGAAAGCAAGATATTTGAAAATGTAGAAAAATATCCAAAACGTCCCTAACATATGGAAATTGGTAATCTCTGCCAGTTTAATGGGGAGATTAAAGCTGCTGTTAATCATGATTCTTTTTCCAATCTACCTAATCTGGTTCATGGACACTGCTTGAGTTAACTGCAGATCATTGACAGCCGAAGCTGCAACCAATGCAGAACCTGAGTTAGTGCCTCTGCCCCTTGCTATGGGGCTGCATGGAAAGTGCTGTGTGGAAGATGCAGAAATCCCCTGGGCCGTAGGTGCTGACTCTGTGGGGCTCTGGGGCTGGAGACCTATGGGGGAAAAACTGGTGGTTGCTGAGCCTCACTATCAGCTCCCTCCTCTCCCCCAGTGCTTCCTGCTGCCCCAGTCAGCTGTTCCGTGGTGTGCCGGAGGCTGGGGGGAGGATCAAGGATGAAGTGCACTCGGGATAGGGACTAGGTATTGGGGGCAGATATAGGAGAGGGTGTTTAAGTCTCGGCTTGACAAAGCCCTGGCCGGGTTGATTTAGTTGGGATTGGTCCTGCCTAGAGCAGGGGGCTGGACTTGATGACCTTCTGAGGTCTCTTCCAGCTCTATGGTTCTATGGATGAAGGGAAGAGGCTGGGTAGGGCTTTGGGGGAGGGGCAGAATGGCAGCTGCACCTGGGTGTAAAAGCAGGCTCTTTTTTGGCCAGGCCTCATGCGCATAGCCTTCCTAGCCAAAGGTCACCTTCCCCTCGATGGAAAAATCCTACACTATGTGACTTAAAGATCAGCAAAAGACAGGAACAAAAAACCAGACATGTAAAGTTTGTGCTGGCTGTGCCATGCCTGATAAGGCAGAAAGAGAAAAACCAGGACCATCTCACCCCCTCCCTCCTGTCACTTAACAGACAGGCTATGTCTAGACTGGCATGATTTTCCTCAAATGCTTTTAATGGAAAAGTTTTCCGTTAAAAGCATTTGCAGAAAAGAGCGTCTAGATTGGCATGGGACGTTTTTCATAAAAGCACTTTTGCGGAAAAGCATCCGTGCCAATCTAGATGCGCTTTACTAAAAGCCCCGATCGCCATTTTCGCGATTGGGGCTTTTTACCTAAAACTAATCTGAGCTATCTACACTGGCCCTTTTGCGCAAAAGCTTTTGCACAAAAGGACTTTTGCCCGAACGGAGCAGCATAGTATTTCCGCAAGAAGCACTGATTTCTTACATGAGATCGTCAGTGTTCTTGCGGAAATTCAAGCGGCCAGTGTAGACAGCTGGCAAGTTTTTCTGCAAAAGCAGCTGCTTTTGTGGAAAAACTTGCCAGTCTAGACGCAGCCACAGGGTCTGCTAGCCTATCACAAAAAGCGCACGAAAGCTCTCTCTATAAAACAGCTTCCCCTCCTGTATCAAATTGAGGGTTCCCGAACAAAGAACTGGAAGGCAGAATATGAGCCAGGTCCGAGGACTGATCACCCGAGGACCCCCTCCCCCTCACCGAACAAAACGAATTCCCCATAGAGCGTAAGGTATACCGAACATAACGTATACTGAACATGTTGTTGTTGCTGTTGTGCTTTGTGTATCTGAGTATTGTGAGTATTGTTAACTGAAGTTGTTTAGAGGTATTGATAAGCAGTAGTGTTAATAGTTTTAGATAAATGATTAGCTGTATGAGTGAGATTGATGTAAATGTAACTGTTAATAATCCCTGGTCCCTTGTTGACAACTATTGGGATTTAGAAAAACCTCAGGGAATTTTCTTTACTGTATTGCATTTTGCTTATTGTTCATGTTAGTACTTATTTGGCGTCCACATATGTAAGAAATTAATAAAATAAGTTACACGTGGAATCCCTTTAATAAAAGTTTAAAAGATATTCAGTACAAGGTTGCCTGTTTCTGCACCTCCCCGGGGCTGGCCACATTCTTGAACCTTCTACTTTACTCCACACTGGGGATTCAGCAAGTTCTGGTACATTGGAAAACCGACACCAGTCAGCCCAATAGGAGACAGAATTTGTGCTGGACCCCAAATGGGCCATGGGCTGGAGCTGGAGCCTCTGCCAGACCAGGGCCCCTCTCAGTCTTCCCTGGAAGTCGGGTGCTTGTGCAGCTGCTCAGGAGAGATTCCAGTGCTGCCCAGTGGATTAGCAGAGCACCCACAACCAGGTCTGTGGTTTTGCGAGTGGTGCACATTCACACATGCCTTGCTGCACACAACAAAGTGTATTCTGCATATGGATGGAAAAGATTAGAGGGAACTTTCAGGTTGGAAGGGTTGCTGGAATGGAGCCACAGAGACATCCTGTGGTGTAGCCTCAACATTACATCCCTAGAGCCCCAAACAGGCCAATGGGAGGCAAAGATTTCTGTGCTGTCCTTCAGCAAGTGTCTCTCTTCCTTGTCATTAGGGCTGCCCCCCTTCACCAGCACATCAAGTTCACCACATGCGGAGGCAACTTGGGACAGCCCCACTGACAGGACCAGGTCATCTCATGCAAGATGCTGTCACTAGATTGGTTTGCTGCAGATCCAGGGTTGACTGTTCCTGCAGCCTGAACTGGTAACACCATTGCGGCTGAGAAAAGCACATTGTTCTTCTCCTGCGACTGGAAACCTACAACAGCAACAAATCATGAACAACCCTCCACGGGTGCTGGAGCAGCTTCCCTGAGCAAGTCATCCCAGGTCACACTGAAAATGTGGGGAGAGCCAGGCACTGAACCCCCATTCCCCAAATCACAGGCCCAGGAAGTAAGCACAAGGCCTGTCTTTTGTTAGAAATGGCAATGTTTATTGAATAAATAGAGGAAGAGGGGACTCACCAGTTGTTGAATTTGGTGCCATTGGCCCATTTCCAGGCCTGGCCCGGTTCCCTCCGGAGCCCGATCCAGTGGTCTAAGGATCCTTGATTGCGCACCAGGAAACCCTTTGTTCAAAACATAAAAGCCAATATATATTAGACAGCTGCCTCTCTGGGTTCTGTACAATCTACACAGGGCGCTGGGCAGGGGATCCAGGGGCTGGGAATTCTGCACCAAGAAATGACACCCGAATGCAGTGGGAAATTTGCATGTAGCCCTGATCCAGGATAGGGGAAAAACCTCATACGATCTCATGCAAATTCTGATTTTCAATGAGCTCTATTAATTAGCAGCTTCTGACTCAGATTCTCAGCTGCATCCAGATCTTCAACACTCCTGCGTTCTGACCACGTCCCCTGATTTTACTGAAAGTCTTTTTGGTTCTTTTCTTAACTCTCCAGTTCTCAGTGTCGGGATTATAAGAGACTCTTGTCTTTCATTTAAAAGGTGAGATTCTAGCCCCCATGGCTGCAGAGAAAACTTACCAATGTGATCTCCTAAAAGCTACAACACCTGAAACCAAACACCCTCAGATCTGTTACCTTAAAGTCAATCGCATGGTTTTGAGGATCCCAGTTCATGATTATTGAACACTGGGCTGGCAAGGCTGCTCCTGTCACATAAAAGGGGCTGGGAAGCATCTGGATTCCCACACTGGGAATTCCCCAGGAGCAGAGAGTCGGAACATTAGCCCCACATGGTTTTGACTCCGTGCCCAGCACGTGGGGAGGATGGAATGTGGGAAAAGCACTCAGAGCTCCAGCTCTTCTGGGCTGGGGGAAGTTGGACTAACTCAGTGGTCTCCAACCTTTTTAACCACAAGATCACTTTTTCAATGTAAGTGCAATGTAAGATCTACCCCAAACCCAAATACCCTCGTCCCACTTCATTCCCCTACCTCTTCTCAGGCCCTGCTCCACCCCCTCTCCAAGGCCTCACCCTGCTCACTCCATCCCCCTCTGTCCCTGAACCTCACTTACTTTCATCAGGCAGGGCAGAGGATTGGGGTCTAGGAGGAATTTCAGGGTGCAAGCTTTGGGAAGAAGTTGGGGTACAGGGGGACTCCCATCTGGGGCAGGAGGAGGTTTAGGGTTGGGACAGGGGTTCAGGATGCAGGCTCTGGCTGGGCACCGTTTAACTGAGACAGAGTCCGGGTGGTCAAGCAGTGGGGTTAAGGCAGCTCACTCCTGCCCTAGCCCTGCACCGCTCCTGAAAGCAGCTGGCATGTACAGTGATGCCTCCATGGTGCCATGTGCTGCCCCTCATCTACAGGCACCGAGCCCACAGCTTCCACTGGCCACAGTTCCCCATTACTGATCAGAGGGAGCTGCAGGAGCGGTGTCTGCAGGCAAGGACAGCATGTGGAGACCCCCTGCTCTGCCTTTCTCAGGGGCTGCAGGGATGTGCCAGCCATGTCCAGGAGCAGCAATTACCACAGGGATAATTACTCCAGCCACAACAGGTTTGGCATTTTTTGAACTCACTGCTCAAAGAATCACATTTGAGTGTGAGAGAGAAATGAAAATGAAATGCACAAACCAGTCAAAACCCCCAAATATCCCAATTTGCAAGCAGTAACAGAAGTAACAACAACAACCCAAGTATGTGCTGGGTTGGGAGAGGAGAGGGAAGGACTGTGTGTGTGTGTGTGTGTGTGTGTGTGTGTGTGTGTGTGTGTGTGTGTGTGTGTGTGTGTGTGTGTGTGTGTGTGTGTGTGTGTGTGTGTGTGTGTGTGTGTGAATGACAGACAGACACACACACACACAAATTGTGTCTACATTGGCACCCTTTTTGAAAAAGGGATGCTAATGAGACCAGTCGCAATTACCAAATCGCGGGGATTTAAATATCCCCCGGTATTTGTTACATAACTGCCGCTTTTTCCGGCTGGGGCTTTGCGGAAAGCGCCAGTCTAGGCGGGGATCTTGCGGAAAATAAACCCTTTTCCAAGATCTCTTATTCCTACTTGCAAGTAGGAATAAGAGATCTTGCGGAAAAGGGTTTATTTTCCGCAAGATCCTCGTCTAGACTGGCGCTTTCTTCCGCAAAGCCCCGAGCCGGAAAAAGCGCAGTTATGTAATCAAATACCGCTGGGGATATTTAAATCATGATTTGCAATTGCGACTGGTCTCATTAGCATCCCTTTTTCGAAAAAGGGTGCCAATGTAGACACAGCCACAGAGTATGTGTGAGTAACAGAGATTTGCATTGCCAAGCTTCCTCCATCCCCTTCTCCGTGTGGAGACAGGCTAGAGGAGTGGGGGGGAGGAGGGACACCCTGATATCAGCATCCCCCTTTTTCCCTCCCATACCCTGCACAGCAAGCAGGAGGTTCTCAGGGGGGCAGCTCCAAGGCAGAGGGCAGGAGCAGCATGACAGTGGCGGAAGGGGCAACTGAACTGCTGGGCTTGATAGCCTCCTGGCCAAACCAGTCAGGATCCCCAGTCAGAGGCTCCAAAATCTACCAGTAGATCCCATGGTACTGCTTGGTGATCACTGGACTAAATTCAAGCAACATCAAGTCCAGCCTAGAGCCGCCTTTGCCACTCCCACCCCGTGCAGCCCAGAATCTGTCTCACCATCTCCTGCTGCGAGTCAATCCCAGCCAGGGAGGCACCAAGGGCAGAGCAGTTCTTCTGGCTGTCAGTCCAGTCAGCTGTAGGCTCTGAGAAACAGTAACACTTCCCCAGGTATCCGACCCAGTGGTCTGGGCAGGCGGCCCCTGCATCATTGGATATAAGAAAGAAACAGGGTGAGAGATTTGCCCGTCTGCTGCTGTAATCAATGGCACAATCCACCAGCGACACCATAACAAGCAACAGCCCATCTCCATCCTCTAGACCCATGGTCACCAACTAGTCGATCACAATTGACTGGTCGATTGCGAGGTGTTCTGGCCCCCCCTATTTTCCTCCCACCCCCGAGAAGCCCCACTACCTACCTCCAGCAAAAATGGAGGTAGTGCCGGCTTCCTGCGGGGTAGACAGAAGTCCTGCAGTTTCGCATCACTTCTGCGTTGTTTTTATTTCTGAGAAGGGCAGGGAACCTGTGTTGAGTCAGGGATCATTGACCCACAGAAAAGTCAGTTGGGACCACACACGTGAGATGCAAAAAAACCATCCTCCAATCCCTCTCCCCTCCCCCCCACAAGATTCACTAATGTGGCCCCAACTGTGTTGGTGGGGAGCAGGGGACATAGTACTGGGGAAGGGTGCTAGTGGGTGCTTCAGCAGGGGACAGGGTGCTAGTGGGCACAGAGTTCTGCGGCTGGGGGCAGGGGAGAGGGAACAGGGTGCTGGGAGGGGAGAGGACAGGGTTCTGCAGCAGGGGACAGAGTGCCAGTGGGGACAAGTTCCTAACTGTCAGGGTGGTCAAACACTGGAATAAATTGCCCAGGGAGGTTGTGGAATCTCCATCTCTGGAGATATTTAAGAGTAGGTTAGATAAATGTCTATCAGGGATGGTCTAGACAGTACTTGGTCCTGCCATGAGGGCAGGGGACTGGACTCAATGACCTCTTGAGGTCTCTTCCAGTCCTAATATTCTATGATTCTATGACTTTTCTGTGGGTCAGTGACCCCTGACTCAAAACAGGTTCCCTGCCCCTCTCAGAAATAAAGACAATGCAGAAAAAAGAAGTTACTCACCCTGTGAAGTAACGATTGTTCTTCGAGATGTGCCCCATGAGTGCTCCACTCTAGTGTGTCGGGTCCCGTCCCGGCGCCGCGGCTCGGAGAATTCTCATAGCCGTGCTCCGCCAGCCTGCGCATGCGCGGCTCCTTCAAAGCGCCGTTCGCGCCTTTGATCAGCCGCGCGCAGGCTGGCAACCATCAGTTCCTCTCACCCGCTCATCTGAAAGAGAGAAGAAACAAATACGGAGCGGGGAGGAAGGGCGGGTCGTGGAGCACCCATGGGGCACATCTCGAAGAACAATCGTTACTTCACAGGGTGAGTAACTTCTTTTTCTTCTTCGAGTGGGCCCGTGGGTGCTCCACTGTAGGTGACTCCGGAGCAGTACCCAAAAAGAGTCTGGAGCGCTCCGGAATTAAAATTTATGACCATGATTAAGTACTGCCGTAGCCACCAAGGAGTCCGAAGCAAGATGCTCAACTATAGCATAATGTTTCATAAAGGTGACATTGGAAGACCATGTCGCTGCCCTGCAAATGTCACGAAATGGAACTCCCCTTAGGAAGGCCGTAGTAGTGGAAACCGCTCTGGTGGAATGAGCCTTTGGAGGATACGGCAAAGATTTTCCCCGTATAGAGTGACACATAGATATGCATGAAACTATCAGTCTCGAGATACGCTGAGAGGTCAGAGGTTGGCCTCTAGAACGGTCTGCCAATGATACTATTAAACGGTCCGTCTTCCTAAAGTCCCGCGTTCTGTCAATGTAGAAAGCCAAGGCTCTTCTTACGTCCAGTGCATGTAGTGTCGCTTCTTGCATTGAGGCATGGGGTTTAGGAAAGAAACATGGTAGAACCACCGGTTCATTGATGTGAACTCAACGTCACTGAGTCTTTAGAAAAAACTGTATAAGGAGATGAAGCTATGAAAGCTGCTATCTCACTGACCCTACGAGCTGAGGTAAGGGCTAGGAGAAACAAAAGCTTGATGGTAAGTATATGTAACGGAACCGTGGCTAGAGGCTCAAAGGGAGGATGAGATAAAGTTTCCAATACTAGATCCAGATTCCACGATGGTGGAGGGGGTCTCCGGGGTGGATTAAGGTTTGAGAGCCCCTTTAGGAATCTTCTTGTAGTGGGATGGGCGAATAGAGAAGGACTCGTCCATATGATGAAAAGCATTAATCGCTGCCAAGTGCACTCGTAGGGAAGCTACTGCCAGCCCATTATCGTGGAGGTGTAAAATGTACTCCAATATCCGAGGTAAGGTTGTAGAGCAGGGATCTAGATTGTTGACCGCACACCATGCCTGGAATCTGGACCACTTAGCTATATACGTAGCTCGTGTAGACTCTTTCCTACTATGCATCAACACCCTCTTGACTCGCTGGGAACAGAGTTGTTCGAAATCGCTAAACCAACGAGCATCCATGCTGTGAGGTGTAGAATCTCGGGTCCTGGATGACGCAGGGATCCGTTGTTCTGGGTCAAGAGATTTGGGAGAAGAGGTAGGGAGTATGGTGCTCTTACCGACATCTGGTGGAGCATTGAGAACCAAGGTTGTCGAGCCCATGCCGGGGCTATAAGAATTACTCGAGCCCCATCTATGTTGATTTTCTTGAGAACCTTGGGTATGAGAACCACTGGGGGAAAGCATCAACAGCGACCTTCCCCAATGGAGAAGGAAGGCATCTCCTAGTGAATGATGTCCTATTCCAGCTCTTGAACAATAGGTGGGGCATTTTGTGTTGTTTTCCGTCGCAAACAAGTCTATTGTCGGAAACCCCCACTGAGCAAATATACGGCTCAAAACATCCACACAAATTTCCCACTCGTGGTCGTGAGGGAAACGCCTGCTGAGTGAGTCTGCTATTAAGTTGTCGACACCCGGGAGGTAGGATGCTATTAAAATGGTGTTGTTGTGAATACACCAATTCCATAACCGGACGCTCTCCGTGCATAGAGAACGAGATCGGGCGCCTCCCCTGCCTGTTGATATAAAACATGGTTGCCATGTTGTCTGTCATGATTCTGGTAGTTGTATCCCGTATGTGGGACTGAAAATGCTTGCAAGCATGTCGTACCGCCCGTAACTTGAGTACATTGATATGTAACATCATTTCTTGAGTTGACCAGCGACCTTGAATGGTCAGGTTGTCCATGTGCGCTCCCCCAGCCTGTAAGGGAGGCATCTGTGGTTATTTGCCTTGTAGGTTGTGGGCGATGAAATGGGATGCCCGTGAGAAGATTGCTCGGCTTGGCCCACCACTGAAGGGACTCTCGTACGTGTCGTGGTACCACCACCAGCCTGTGAACGCTGTGTTTTGCTGGACTGTAAATCGTGGCCAACCAATGCTGGAGGCAATGAAAATGTAACCTTGAGTTCCGCACCACGATGGTGGAAGCCGCCATGTGGCCCATCAGTTGTAAACAGACGCATGTAGGAATTGTCGGAGCATGCGTCACAGTATGTACAAAGTCTTGGATCGCCACAAAGCGTTCCGTCGGTAGGTATGCCCGTGCCACGGTTGAGTCGAGCCGTGCACCTATAAAAACCAGATCTTGAGATGGAATCAATGATGACTTTTTTACATTTATGAGAAGGCCCAGAGAGGCAAACTCATTGGATACTGCCTGCACCATATGACATGCCTCCATATATGTTGTGCCCCTGACAAGACAATCGTCCAGATAAGGGAATATTGTCACTCCTGTCCTGAGTAAATGGGCTGCCACTAATGCTAGGGTTTTGGTGAAAACCCTGGGGGCACATGCCAGTCCGAACGGTAGAACCCTGTATTGAAAATGTTCGTTCCCCAATTGGAATCGAAGAAAACGCCTGTGAGCCACGTGAATAGCGACGTGGAAGTAAGCGTCCTGCAGGTCGAGGACTGCAAGCCAGTCTCCTTTGTTTAACGATGGAATGATAGTTGCTAAGGTCACCATCTTGAATCGGTGTTTTCAAAGGTGGCGATTTAACTTTCGAAGGTCTAAAATGGGTCTCCAGCCTCCCAATTTCTTTGGTGTGAGAAAATATCGGGAGTAAAAACCTTTTCCCCAAAACTGCTTGGGTACTCTCTCTATTGCCCCGATCGCGAGTAAACGATGAACTTCTTGTCTCAGCAGTTGCTTGTGAGAGGGGTCCCTGAAAAGGGACGGGGTGGGTGGGGTGGGAGGGGGAATGGAAAGAAAGGGAATAGAGAGGCCGGACTGTACCACCTCTAGTACCCATCTGTCTGTGGTGATGTTGGACCACTGATGGTGATATGATTTCAGTCGATGGTGAAAGAGATGAAGAGTTTCGTTTTCCGCATTGACTATGGAAGGCGTGCTTGCATCCTCGACAGAGAAGTCAAATCTGCTGTTTGGCTGAAGATTGATTGTCTGAACGATTTTGCTGGGGACGTTTCCGCTGAGGACGTTGTCTAGGGCGTTGATTCTCTGAAATACGTGTCTGTTGTCTGGGAAAATTAAAATCGTATCTTCGCTGATAAGGGTAATAGCGCCTACGCTTAAAGGAAGGCGTGTACATCCCCAGTGTACGTAGGGTGGTGCGAGAATCTTTGCCCAAATGGAGGACTTCGTCGGTGTTTGCTGCGAAAAGCTTTAACTTATCAAAGGGCAGATCCTCAACTTTGCTTTGCAGCTCCTTTGGTGCTCCTGCAGACGAAAGCCATGATGATCTCCTCATTGCGATACCCGTAGCCGTGGCCTGCGCCGCTGTGTCGGCCACATCCAACGCAATCTGCAATGCAGTGCTACATGCTGCGTATCCTTCCTGTACTGTTGCTTTTAGTAGTGGTTTCTTAGTGTCTGGAAGATGATGTAATAACTCCACTAGCTTCGAATAATTATCAAAATTGTGGTTTGATAAATGGGCCGAGTAGTTTGCGATGCGTAATAGGAGTGTGGCTGAAGAATAGACCTTCCTACCAAATATATCTAACTTTTTATTGTCCTTATCGGGGAGCGCACTTTTGTACTGCGGTGCTTTAGCCCTTCGCTGTGCTGCGTCAACCACTAATGAATTAGGCTGAGGGTGATTAAATAGAAAATCCATTGACGCCGGCACAAAGTATTTCCTATCGGCCTTTTTACTCGTAGGAGTAGCCGACGTTGGCGTCTGCCATATCTCATCTGCCACTTCCATGATCGCTTCGTCAATTGGTAAGGCGATCCTTGCACGCTGCTGCGGACGGAGATTCTTTAAGAGGCGGTGCTTTTTAACCGGAACATCTGCCAGCTGTATTTCCTGCGTGCCCGCTACTTGTTTAAACAGGTCTTGGAATTGTTTTAGGTTGTCCGGTGGAGATAATTCACCTGGGCATACTGCTTCATCCGGTGATGAAGATGCGCAGTCCGCCGGAGACGTTTCTGGCTTGGGGTCCTCTGCTTCAGAAAGCTGCCCCTCTTCCGGCTCGGACTGGTCCTGTTGGATAGTTGGACTTATCGATGGAGGAGGCGAGTTTAACCGTTGCGGTTGTTGAGGTAAGTATTGCACAGTTGGTGATCGGTAGCCGCAGGAAGATCCCCTATGCGATGACAATCCATGTTCACGGTGTGGACGATCGTCGTATGAGCGGGATCGGCGTGCTTCTACATATACTGCGTCTCTGTAATTGCGTCGTCTGTATATGACGTGGACCAGAGAGACACTATAGTCACGATACCGTGTACGCCTTGGTGGCGATGGAGATGGTCCTGGCGAAAAAACTGGGGAGGGAGACCTCTCCTTACATGAGTTTTTGACAGTGCTTTCCTAGGCATTGAGGCACTGTCAGTTTCCATGGCAACTGGAGAGCTCTGCACCGAGTGAAAACAGAGCGGTGCCGGGGAGATCTGCTGTCGGTGCCGGCAGAATACCTGGTGCCGACGTTGCTAAAACTGCTGATGGTGCCATGTCAAGGACCTGCACCTCTGAGTCCGGTGCCGCCGAACATAGTGGACCTAAAGCTGGTGCCATCAGAAGCGGTGCCGCTGGAGCCCGCACCGCTGAAGCCGGTGCTGCTGAAACCGGTGCCGGCTGGTTTGTCAGTTGCAGCATTAGCGCTGTACTGCAAGTCGGGGAAGCTGAACCCGGTGCCGACTCGCTTGTCAGTTGCAGAGTCGGAGCTGATGCCGGCACCGAAGCAGCCCGAGCCCTCGGCACTTTCGATTCCCTGTCGCCGGGGCCAGTAGAGTGTCGGGACCCCACGGAGGTCACTTTGGAGGCTGCCGAAGCCGTTGAGGCTGCCGGGGGGAGGGAGCGCGTCGGGGATGGCTTCGCCCTCTTTGAAATCGCCAGTCCCGGAGAAGCCGCTCCCCTTTTACAAAGGGAGGATTTTGCGGTGGCTGAAGAGGGCATCGGGTCAGGCTGCAGTGCCTTGCCAAAGGACATCATTTGGACCTTTATCTCCCGCTCTCTGCGGGCCCTGGATGTGAGCTTGCAACAGTGGGTGCACTTTTGAGGGATGTGTGATTCGCCCAGGCACCTAATGCAAGTGTCATGGCCATCAGCCGCCGGCATAGCTTCCCGGCAGACTGAGCATTTTTTAAAATCGGGAGACCCCGGCACTACTAGGAGCCGGTGAGGGTGGCTGGATGCCGACCCTGCTTGATCTCTGTGTTTCGCTCCTTGTCAGTTTCAGTTCTTTAGCGCTTAGCCGCAGCGCTTGAAGAAATTGATTTGAAGAGAAAAAAAAATTTTTTTTTTTAAGAAGATCAATAGAAACTGTAGAACCGGAACACGACTAACACTAACTTTAACTATTTACAGTAAAGAAAACTAACTAAGATCGTTACTGAGAGAAGAGATATGAGAACACAGGGAGCTCCGACTGCGACCTGAGGCGGTTGAGACGACAGGTTCCACTGGGACGCTGAGATTTGATGCCATGCGCCGGAGTAGTTCTTGATGCGTGCGGGCATCCACAGAAGGCAGACTCGGTGCCGGGTCTGCTAGGGCCTCATCAGGGGACGACGATGAGGATGATTCCTGCATGGGTGCCGGATCGGTAGGTGCCGGCTGCGGTGCCGGCTGGACATCTTGTGCCGCCTGCGGGCCCAACTCCGGCACCGGGATCTCTGCCGCTGGGACAGGCTGCGGTGCCCCGTGCGGGGATGGGGTCGAGCCAGCGACGCCGAGGCCTGTGATCGGCGACCCGAAGCCTCCGACGGCAGAGAGGGGGGCACCGGCCCCTGCCACTGATGGTAGGAGTCCAAAGGGCCACTGCGGATGCGGGGGCCAGGTTTGCTGTAGACGGTCCCGCCGGTGCCGGGACCGGGACCTGTGTGTCGAGGACGCCCCCGAGGATCCTGAATGGATAGAAGTTGCATCCAAGTCTGAGGAGTAGTCGGACTCCGGCCAGGGCGGGGCCGAGGAAGAGTGCGGGGCAAACCTAGCCATGGACTCTGGTTTGCCCGCATGAGAACGGCGGGGACGGACAAGTTGCGGCACCGGGGGACCCATGCCCAGTGCTGGTAGACTTGACTCCGCCGGGTGCGGTACCGAGGTGCTGAGGCCCGGTGTCGGGAGACCTGACTCCGTCGGATGCGGCACCGGCGTCGGATGCGGCACCGGGGTGCCTATGCCCGGTGCCGGAAGAGAGGACGCCAGCAGCTGCGGCACCGGGGTGCCTAGGCCCGGTGCCGGGAGAGTTGACTCTGCTGGTTGCGGTTCCGGGGTGCCCAGGCCCGGCGCCGCTAGGAACGGTGTCGATAGCCGCGGCACCGGGGTGCCCAGGCCCGGTGCCGGAATAGTTATTGTTTGCGTATACGGTACCGAGGGACCCAGGCCCGGTACCGGGCACGGCGTTATGGGAGCAGCTGAACCACTCAGGCTCGTTGCCGCGTGCCCTGAAAAGAGTGGAGGCTGGGGCACCGGCAAAGTCCACAGGGTCGGTGCCGGTGCCTGCGAAGGCACGGAGACGGACGCCGGTTCCAGGAAGCCAGGTGCCGTAGAGGAGAGCAGTGCCGCAGTAGACGCCACATGGCTGTGAGAATGCGGTACCGGTGCTGCCAAACGAGGGTCTGGCAGGGGACTCAGCTGCGCTGAGGACAGGGCGCGACCCCGAAGGTGGATGGGACTGGCAACTCGGCGTCGAAAGTTGTGGTGTTGTGGCAGCGATCGGTACTGACCCCACATGGGATGGTCCCGATGCATAAGTCGCCCTAGCATGCCAACTCGGGCCATGCGACGGCGAAGCCATAGCCAACTCAGCCTCTGGCGAGGGCGACCTCGACCCTACCGCCTCAACCGACGACGGAGGGGAGGTGGTGAGGCTAATAAAGTCCTGTGCCGCTTCGAACGTGTCCGGCGTGGAGGGGCGTTGAGAAGGCAGGCGCCCCCGGACTATCCAGACCTTCTCGCCGACTGTGGCGCACCGTAGCGGATGCGTGTACCAGTGAGCTGGCACCGTGGTACCCGACCGAGGTAGCCTCTTTTGAAGGAGACCTTCCGCGGGACTTCTTCCTCCTCTTAGATGGCGGAGAGTGAGACCGGTGCCGGGATCTCAACGCGGATGCACGGTGCCGGTGGGGGCATCACGCGTAGATGCCGGTGCGCTACGCACCGCAGAATGTTCCGGCGGTACCGGCTGTAGCGCTGTCTCCATGAGGAGAAGTTTTAAGCGGGGAAACTCTTTCCTTCCTGGTGCGGGGCTTAAAGGACTTACAGATCTTGCAAGCAACTGCGAGATGGGCCTCACCCAGGCACTTCAGGCAACTGTCGTGTGGGTCGCCTTTGGGCATAAACTTTCCACAGTCCGCGCACGCCTTAAAGCCCTGCGGCCCTGGCATTCCTCACCCCCCAGAGGGGAGAGAAGAAAAACAAAGAACCTAACTATCTAACTAAGAGAACTATTTACAATTAAGGTAGAAGAACGGGAACCATTAACTAACTGACTGACTAAGAGAGATAGAGACGCTCCAATGACTGTCACGGGCGGTAAGAAGGAACTGAGGTGGGGCAGCGCCGGCAGGGGTACTTATGCCCCGCCATGGCGGCGCCACTCCAGGGGGTGCCCTGCCGGGCGCTACGGGTACCGCTAGGGAAAACGCTCCGGAAGACGCGGTGCACGCGGTGCGCACACCTACTTCGAATGGACATGAGCAACCACCCGAAGAAGAACTGACGGTTGCCAGCCTGCGCGCGGCTGATCAAAGGCGTGAACGGCGCTTTGAAGGAACCGCACATGCGCAGGCTGGCGGAGCACGGGTATGAGAATTCTCCGAGCCGCAGCGCCGGGACGGGACCCGACGTCTAGAGTGGAGCACCCACGGGGCCACTCGAAGAAGAACTTTTTGTGTATGACATCATATTTTATTTAAAAATGAAGCCTGGCCAACAAACCCCCAATTGGGGCCAAGCCCCCATCTGCCCACAGCATCATGACACTCCTGCACTCCTCTTTACCCCAGACCCTACATCTGAGCCTATCACACACTGGAACCCCCTGCCCTGAGCCCCTCACATATCCCAACCCAAATTCCTGAACCCTCACATCCAGAAGTCTGTGGCTTGCTTAGTCCCCTAACCCTACATCTGACCCCAACACTGCCCAGCCTGGAGCCCCCTCCCTGAGCCAGTGTTCCCTTATCCACCTCCTCCTGCATCCAGATTTCCTCCCAGAGCTTGCACTTCTCACCCATTCCCACACCCAAATTCCTCATTCCCACCCCAGAGCCCACACATCCTGTCTCAACCCAGCGAGGGTACGGCTAGACTGCAGGAGTTTTTCAGGATTCCGGAGATATCCCAGAAAAACTCTTCTGCATCCAGGGATGCGTTTGTTCTTCTGCTTCTTTTAGTGGAAGAGCAAGCATGATCTTTCAGTCACCCCTATATTCCTCTTTCCACGAGGAATAAGGGGGCTTCCAAAATAAGGGGTTTTTCTGACATTTGGTCCAGTCTAGACAGGCCAATTGTTGGAAAAACCTCTTCCTACAGAAGAATTGGGGAAAAAAGCAGCAGTATAAGGGTTGGGGATAGCAAGTGAGGGAGAGGAGAATAGAGAGGGTGGGGCTTTAAGGAAGGGGCGGGGCTGTAGATCTTGGCTTGTTCTGTCATTTAAAAAGTGATGTTGGGTGTAAAAAGGTTGGAGACCACTGCTCTAGACCATGGCAAGCTCAGCCTAGACACATTCCCCTTTGCAAGAGACAGGCCAGCATCTTCCCCTCCCCCCATCAGCTCCCACAGTGACACCAGCTGTGAATTTGGAGCCAATTTCCAGCAGCTTGAATTTTACACCCTGCAGATGCAGATACTGCCAGCGAGACCCAGAGCATGAGATGCAAAGACAGGGTCAGTGCGGGCTCCACACTCACCTGGGCGGGTGCTGAGGACGACAATGACGATGATGAAAATGAGGTTGAGAACCAGGCTCAGCACGGCCAGGGGAAGTGCCCGGGCTTTCAACGCAGAGAGCCAACCTGTAACAGACAGAACCGTTAGTGCTCACAGTGCTGCTGCGGTGTGGAACCTGGCCCCGCATTTACCAGCAGCATCTGCTGGAACTGGCTTTTGAAGGGGGGTAGTTTGCAACTAGAGAGAAAAGCTTGGAGCAAACATTTTCATTCTACACAGGAGGAAAAAGGCGTTTCAGGAGGGAAAACGCCCCTGGAGATATTGGCTTCAATTTGAGATTTTCAGAGATGTCCCCTGAGAATATTTCCAGTAGAAAATGAATTTGTGAAAGGGAGAGACTGGGGGGAGGAGACTGCAAATGTCCAAATCCACAACTGATCCTTTTCCTATTTTAAAACACAAAGACCAACCCCTGCCCCCTCACACACACACCAAAACCGTGTCCCGGGGAAGTGCAGACTGGCCTGGTTTCCATCTGAGACCCTGAGAGCTTCATTATTTTTCTAAAACTTTTTGGAAAAGCAGTTTCTTTGCTGGGAAAAGCATTTTCCACCCAGAGGACCTGAATGGAAATTTGACCGGCCTGTCCGGCATGGAAGCAGGAAGTGGTGTGAAGCAGGAACAGCCGTTCTTGTGCCAGGAGCCTGCAGTGTAGACATAGCCTTACTGTTTAGTTTAACATAACTAATATTCTATTTTGCCATCCCATGTCTCTCATTTAGGTGAAACACGTGCTGAACATTTCTCAGAAGATTCACAGCCTGGCAGATAAAAAGAAACCATCTGGAGCACGGTACAAAGGAAAGTTGAGCAGCTAAAAAAACAAGCGAAGGGAAAAGGTTCCTTCCTCAAATGTCTTCCATTTGACCAAACCAAGACAAGAGTAGCTCAGAGCCCCTGTGGCTACCCCAGCCTAGGGGGTAGAGAAAACCCGAGCTGCCCCCTGTTTTTGGTCCATTCCTAGTCATTCAAAAGCGGAGCGGCTTGAGATTACATCGGTTTGATGTTTGTGCCCTGCTGGTGAGGAGCCAACAGGGACAAAAGTGCTAAATATTAGGCCCTGGGCAGCCATCTAAAAATCGGCGCCACTTTTAGCTGTTACCTTTGTCTTGCAGAAAGGTTAAAACAAAACATCTGTGAGCTGCAGCCGGGGCAATGCACCGAACTCCTGCTCAACCCTCTTGCCACGTCAGAGCTGCTGATCGCCCTTGCCTGGGATAGTCCTGCTGCGAGTGTGGGGGCCAGGCCAGACAACCTCAAGTCCCAGGGCTCCATTCTCTGGCTGTCATCGTGGAAGAGCTTGGTGGTGGGATAGCCTGGCCAGGAGCAAGAGTTCAGAGTCTGGCCAGGAGGGAGGGTGCATGAGCAGACTGGGGATAGAGGGGCTGGCCAGCGGCAGGGAGTCCCACAAATAATACTTGGGGCCTAGGGAGCCTTCTCCTGCCCTGCCAGGAGCACATGGCATGTCGGCCGCGGGCTCCTTGCAGGGCTGGGACAGGGTGAAGGAAGCTTCACACAGCTCCCTGATTGGCCTGGGGGCAGAGGAGCAGCAGGGCCTCCATGGGCCGGATCCACATGCTTGGTAGACTGAATCTGCCCCACGAAGGCCCTTTTGCTCACACCTGATTTTGGAGGAGTTCTTGAACATACAGGCAAACTCTCCGAACTACCTAAACTCTCTAAACTATATAGTAGATAAATGAGTCAGGGGATTGGACCCAAGGATTACTGTCTTCTAGATGAGCACCCCTAGGCTATGTCTACACTGGCGGGTTCTTGCACAAGAACACGTCCACACTGCCATGTGCTTTTGCGCAAGAGCATCAATAGCAGTGTGGACGCTCTCTTGCACAAGAAAGCTCTGATGGCCATTTTAGCCAGAGGGCTTGCGCAAGAAGCCCGTTGCCTGTCCACACTGCCCTCTTGGGCAAGAGGGCTTACACCTGTTAGAAAAGAGCGTAGGTCTTGTGCAAGAACATTAGAACATAAGAATGGCCGTACTGGGTCAGACCAAAGGTCCATCTAGCCCAGTAGCCTGTCTGCTGACAGTGGCCAGCGCCAGGTGCCCCGGAAGGGTGGACCGAAGACAATGATCAAGCGATTTGTCTCCTGCCATCCATCTCCAGCCTCTGACAAACAGAGGCCAGGGACACCATTCCTACCCCCTGGCTAATAGCCTTTTATGGACCTAACCTCCATGAATTTATCTAGCTTCTCTTTCAACTCTGTTATAGTCCTAGCCTTCACAGCCTCCTCTGGCAAGGAGTTCCACAGGTTGACTATGCGCTGTGTGAAGAAGAACTTTCGCTTATTAGTTTTAAACCTGCTACCCATTAACTTCATTTGGTGTCCTCTAGTCCTTATATTATGGGAACTAATGAATAACTTTTCTTTATTCACCCTCTCCACACCACTCATGATTTTATATACCTCTATTATATCACCCCTCAGTCTCCTCTTTTCCAAACTGAAAAGTCCCAGTAGCTTTACCTCTCCTCATATGGGACCTGTTCCAAACCCCTGATCATTTTAGTTGCCCTTTTCTGAACCTTTTCCAAGGCCAAAATATCTTTTTTGAGGTGAGGAGACTACATCTGTACACAGTACTCGAGATGTGGGCGTACCATAGTTTTATACAGGGGCAGTAATATATTCTCTGTCTTATTTTCTATCCCTTTCTTAATAATTCCTAACATTCTATACAATAAAATTATCATTGAAATAAAAAATTGAAAATCATTATAGGTATTCCTATAAAATACAAAAAAATATATCACCCAACACTAGAACTGGAAGGAACCTCAAGAGTTCATTGAGTCTACTCCCTGCCTTCCCAGGGCTCAAGAAAGGCCACCAGCTGGGTGGTTTAAAAAAAACAAACAAAGAAAAAAAAACCAACTCAGCTGACGCATACACATACACACACACACATACAAACAATCGATATAAAACAAAGTCCAACTGTTAAATTCCCATTCAAAACAGGGATGTGAATGGTTCACACACCCTTACTGGGTGATGCTGCCTACCCCATACGTAGGGTCAGTGGGCTACTCCCGCTCTGTGGGGCCTGGCGTGCCACAGGCAGGGATGCTTCAGCATGACAGAATCAGCCCCCACCCGGGCTGGAACCACGGGAGCAGCCACCACCTGACACGTGGCTCGGGCTCTGGCCCCAGCCACCAGAGCAGTTGTCGCCCACCACGCGGCCCGCAGTCAATTAACCCATAGGCAGAAGCTTATAAGTTAATGCTGTAGACAACAGGCATTTCCCCTATTCCCCCCTTCACCAGTAAATTTTGTAGCAGGCTGGCCCATAGCCCGGCTCACTGCTGGCTTGTGAAAAGTCAGTGACCTACCCCTGCTGTGGCTCTGCATTTTTTAAGTGTATTACACACTAGGTGGGCAGGCAGCCTGGCTCAGTTCTGGCTTGCACCAAGTCTGGAAGCTCAGACCTGCCCCCCCCCTCCTGGACAGGAGTTGCTGCCATCCCATGCGGCGCTGCTGCCTTTGTATCAGAGGCAGCAGCACAGGGCAGAAGGCAGCTGGTCCACGAGGGGAGCTGCTTTTTAAGCTGGCTGATCTCACGGACTAGCCCCCACCTGGCACCCCAGGGGCAGCAGCGTGGGATGTCAGGGAGCTCCTTGTGAGTGGGGCCAAGAGCGCACAGGCTGCCGCCCCCACCCACCCCCGGGGACTATAGAAAAGTCGACTAACTGATAATAATTCATGTAGTTAATCGACTAGAGAATTAACCGACATCTAACACCCCTAGCGGGGCAGCTGCCCGCCATGGGGCCCTACCCCAGAACAGCTAAGTGGCCACTGCACGGCTCTACTGAGGAGGTGGGTGGGAGGCAAATTCTTGGTGCATGCCTGCACAGGCACACGCCTTAGAGGGAACACTGATTTTGATTCCAAATGGGAGGAAAAAGGCATTTCAGCTTTTTGAGGGAAAATCCCCAGGGACACGGGTTTCTGTTTGAGAGTTTCAGAGATTTCCCCCCTTCCATGAGAACATTATCAGTAGGGATATGAAAGTGTGAACGTGAACATGGTTAACCTTCAGTTACATGGTAAAGGCAGAAGCTGGTGTTCGCAGGCAGCCACCACTCCCCCTGCATATAAATGTGTAACCGGAGACCTGGGGGGTGTTTACTGGTTAGAGGGAAGCAGCGGTCTGGGTGGGAGCAGTTCCCCGCCCACCCACACTGCAACGCTCTGGGCATGGCCTGGCCAGAGCAGCCCACAGCACTCCAGCCTGGCTGGCCCATTAGAGAGGATTTTACATCTCAGATCTAAGGCCACAGACTGCAGCAGTCTGACTTAATGGTCTTTTGAGGCCTTGGAAAGGGGACGTTGTAAGAAGGCCCCAGAGAGGTCACGGTACCTGTAGGACGGATCGTGCTGCTCTCTTCCCCCGTTGGAGGGATTCTCACAGAAGCTTCTGGCTCCACCCTCTCAGCAGCACCCGACACATTTTCCATCTCTGCTCTTTCTGACAGATGGGGGGGCTCCAAAAGTGGAGACATGGTCACTTGAACCTCCATTCTGCAGCCAGCGGTAGCTATGGCCTGTTCCCACTGGGTTTGGCAGGGTCAGCAGAGTCCTTCCTAAGGGCAATTTCAAAGCAGCTCCCTCGATTACAGCTCAGGGGCGGTTTGGCTATGTGGGGTGATCAGAGAACCCCTCTCACAAATATATTTTGATGGTGAGTTTGGCTCGAATACCCCGACCAGCCAGGCTGGGTCTGAGCCCTGGTCCAACGAGCTGTTCCAAAGCTCTCCTAGGCGCTGCTTCTATCCCCAGGGCCAGTCCGGCCTCGGCAAGCGCTGAGCAAACCAGACTCAGGTGCTGAAGGATCCTGGCTCTGTGTCTCTTCCCTGATGCCTGGTGGGGGCTGGGCAGGTGGGTTCCTGCGGAGAGAATTGCCGGGTCACTGGGGCTAGCTGGTGTCGCTGGTTTCTCTGCCCAGCCCCAGCCCTGCACAGCCAGGGCAGGTGGAGCCAACAAGAGCTGGGGCTGCCCTGGTCTCTCTGCAGCCACTGTTGGCTGAAGGCTTCCAAACCCCTTGACAGACACAGGGACGCGCGTGCTGGATGGGCCAGTTCCATGGACAGAGAGGGGGGCCAGGCCCCGGGCTAGTGTGACTTGGGGCAGCTCCACTGAAGTCCCCGAGCCCAGCCCACCAGCTGGTGAAATGAGCCAGTGCCCCTCTGGGGTCGGATCCCCAGCTCTGATTGATTGGCTGTGCCTGTTCATACCAGTGATACTCAGAGCTCAGTGGCTCAGGAGCTAAATTAGCTCAGTGAAGGCGGGTCAGCAACTCAGAACAGCTGTTCTGCCCTATTACCTGCTGTGATTCTGAAGACTGTGGGCCCGTGAAGAGTTTGTGTATGTTGGACGTGAAACGTCTGGTAAGTGGTTTCAATGAGACCGTAAGAGATACGTAAAACAACAACATAGTGAAAGCAGTCAATTGGGTAAAAATTAAATCACACTGCTTGTCAGTATCAGATGCATCAAAGAGGCACTTTGGATCCATGAATGGCTATTGTCCAGGCTGGGTCGGAATGGTGTCCCCAGCCTGTTTGTCAGAAGCTGGGAATGGATGACAGGGGAGGGATCACATGATGATTCCCTGTTCTGTTCACTCTCTCTTAGGCACCTGGCATTGCCCACTGGGTTAGATGGACCTTTGGCTTGTGAACAGAAGCAGCTAACAAGAAGTTTGGAGAGGGAGTTCTCCAGGTAAAAGAAGAGTAAATACGGGACCCTTGTGGTAAGTGGCTGTCTGTAGTGTGTGTTTGTGTTTTGTGTGGGGGGTTATTTGCTGTGTGCTGAGCTTGTGTTTGTTTGTTTGTTTGAAGGAGCTTCTAAAAGGTTTGAAATCTAGAAGCCTCTGTTAATTGGCTGAGCCTCAGTCAGGGGAAGGGGCTACCAGAGCTTTATGAGCCTGTGAGTCAGCGACCAGGGAGCAGCTAACAGGGAGTTTAGAGAGGGAGGTTAGAGGGCACTAGTGACTTCTGACCTTCTTTAAACATAACTTTTATAATAATCTATATTCTAGACATTTAATAAGAAGCCCAGTTTAGACTTAAACTTATTCATAAGAAAAATGGAGAGAGAAGCCCAGCAGCAGAGTGGGGGCTATCCTGTTTATTGCGTCAGTGTCACATGTATGATTACCTGCCCTGTGGCGGGTGGCGTGTGTGCACCCGTTGCAGGAGCTCCTGACCCTCAGAGACTGAGTTCGGGCTTTGGAGGCCAGGGTGGCTGAACTGGAGGAGCTAAGGGAGGTAGAGATATGTTGATGAGACTTTCCGGGACACTGTAGTACTGTCCCACCTCCAGTCTGAGAGCCCCAGTGCTCTTAAAGAGGATGAAAGTCTCAAGGGAACAGAGCATTCAGTGGGAACAGAGGGAAACCATCCTGTAGTTGGGACCCTCCTTCCCAAGGAGGTTGCGGTATCCTCTCGCACTGAGGATACCTCTGAGGGGGAGGGAACGCCAGTTGTTAGGAAGAGGCAGGTGTTAGTAGTGGGTGATTCGATCGTTAGAAACATAGATAGTTGGGTTTGTGATGACCAGGAGAACCGTATGGTCACTTGCCTGCCTGGTGCGAAGGTTGCGGATCTCTCGAGGCATCTAGATAGACTTATGTGTAGTGCTGGGGAGGAGCCGGTGGTCGTGGTACATGTAGGTACCAATGACGTAGGGAAGGGTAGGAGAGATGTCCTGGAGGCCAAATTTAGGTTGCTAGGAAAGAGACTGAAATCCAGGACCTCTATGGTGGCATTCTCGGAAATGCTTCCAGTTCCACGTGCAGGGCCGTGCAGGTTCCATGATGGTGTAGGGAAGAGGGGTTTGGCTTTATTAGGAACTGGGGACACTTTTGGGAGAGGGGGAGCCTATACAGGAAGGATGGGCTCCACCTAAACCAGGGTGGAACCAGACTGCTGGCACTAAACATTAAAAGGCCGTAGAGCAGTTTTTAAACTAAGAGATGGGGGAAAGCCGATTGGTGCGGAGATGAACATAAATCGGATGGAGACTTCTCTTAGAGGAGAATCCATTGATAGAGATTCTCTAAGCTGTAGTCAGAAAGAGAGGAGGAGAGGACAAACCATGGGCCAGAGCAGACAAACAACCGCATATAAAGGAATCCAATGCATCAGGGAAGGGCAGACAAATAAGCAGTGGCAAATTTTTAAAGTGCTTCTACACAAATGCTAGGAGTCTGACTAATAAGATGGGTGAACTAGAGTACCTCGTATTAAAGGAGGAGATTGACATAATAGGCATCACTGAAACCTGGTGGAATGAGGAAAATCTGTGGGACACAATCATACCGGGATATAAAATATATTGGAAGGATAGAGCAGGCCGGGTGGGTGGCGGAGTGGCACTGTATGTGAAAGATAATGTAGAATCAAATGAAATAAGAATATTAAATGAATCAACATGTTCAATAGAATCACTATGGATAGTAATTCCATGCTCCAATAATAAGAAATTAGCAGTAGGGATATATTACCGACCACCTGACCAGGACAGCGATACTGACATTGAAATGCTGAGGAGATTAGAGAGGCTACCAAAATAAAGAACTCTATAATAATGGGGATTTTAATTATCCCCATATTGACTGGATACATGTCACCTCAGGAAGAGAAGCAGAGATAAAATTTCTCAATGGCTTAAATGACTGCTTCTTGGAGCAGCTGGTACAGGAACCCACAAGGAGAGGCAATTCTCGATTTAGTCCTGAGTGGAGCGCAGGATCAGGTCAGGAGATAACCGTTACAGGACCGCTTGGGAATAGTGACCATAATATAATAACATTTAACATTCCTGTGGTGGGAAGAACACCTCAGCAGTCCAGCACTCTGGCATTTAATTTCAAAAGGAATTACACAAAAATGAGGAGGTTAGTTAAACAGAAATTAAAAGGCACAATGACTAGAGCCAAATCCTGCAAGCTGCATGGAAACTTTTAAAGACACCATAATAGAGGCCCAACTTAAATGTATACCCCAAATTAAAAAACATAGCAAGAGACTTAAAAAGAGTCACCTTGGCTTAACCACCATGTAAAAGAAGCAGTGAGGACAAAAGGCATCTTTTAAGAAGTGGAAGTCAATCCTAGCGAGATAAATAGAAAGGAACATAAACACTGTCAAATCAAGTGTAAAAATGTAATAAGAAAAGCAAAAAAAGATTTTGAGGAACAGCTAGCCAAAAACTCAAAAAGAAATTAGAAGCAGGAAGCCTGCTAAAAAACTTGTGGGTCCCCTAGACAATCGAGATATAAAAGGAGCAATCAAGGACGATAAAGCCATTGCGGAGAAACTAAATGATTTCTTTGCTTCAGTCTTCACGGCAGAGGACGTTGGGGAGATTCCCAAATCTGCACTGTCCTTTGTGGGTGATGAATCTGAGGAACTGTCTCAGATTGAAGTGTCATTAGAGGAGGTTTTGGAACAATAGAAAAACTTAATGTTAACAAATCTCCGGGACCGGATGGCATTCATCCAAGGGTTCTAAAAGAACTCAAATGGGAAATTGCTGAACTATTATCTGTGGTTTGTAACCTATCCTTTAAATCGGCTTCCGTACCTAACGACGGGAAGGTAGCCAACGTGACACCAATATTTAAAAAGGGCTCTACAGGCGTCCTGGCAATTACAGACCGGTAAGTCTAACTTCAGTACCGGGCAAATTAGTCGAAACAATAGTAAAGAATAAAATTGTGAGGCATGTAGAAGAACATAATTTGTTGGACAAAACTCAGCATGGTTTCTGTAAAGGGAAATCCTGTCTTACTAATCTATTAGAGTTCTTTGAAGGGGTTAACAAACATGCGGACAAGGGGATCCAGTAGATATAGTATACTTAGATTTTCAGAAAGCCTTTGACAAGGTCCCTCACCAAAGGCTCTTGTGTAAATTACATGGCCATGGGATAAGAGGAAGATCCTTTCTTGGATTGAGAACTGGTTAAAAGACAGGAAACAAAGGGTAGGAATAAATGGTAAATTTTCAGAATGGAGAGGGTAACTAGTGGTGTCCCCAAGGGTCAGTCCTGGGACCAATCCTTTTCAACTTATTCATAAATGATCTGGTGAAAGGGGTAGCGGTGAGGTGGTAAAGTTTGCGGATGATACCAAACTGTTTAGGATAGTCAAGACAGAAGCAGACTGTGAGGACTCCAAGAAGATCTCACCAAACTGAGTGATTGGGCAACAAAATGGCAAATGAAATTTAATGTGGATGAGTGTAAAGTAATGCACATCGGAAAAATAACCCCAACTATCATTACAGTATGATGGGGGCTAATGTGGCTACGACAAATCAGGAAAGAGATCTTGGAGTTATCATGGACAGTTCTCTGAAAACTTCCACACAGCGTGCAGTGGCGGTCAAAAAGGCAAATAGGATGCTAGGAATTATTAAGAAAGGGATAGAAAATAAGACACAGAATATCTTACTGCCCCTGTATAAAACTATGGTACACCCACATCTTGAATACTGTGTACAGATGTGGTCTCCTCACCTCAAAAAAAGATATTTTGGCCTTGGAAAGGGTTCAGAAAAGGGCAACTAAAATGATTAGGGGTTTGGAACGGGTCCCATATGAAGAGAGGTTAAAGCAACTGGGTCTTTTCAGTTTAGAAAAGAGGAGACTGAGGGGGGATATGATAGAGGTATATAAAATCATGAGTGGCGTGGAGAGGGGCGGATAAAGAAAAGTTATTTATTAGTTCCCATAATAAAAGAACTAGAGGACACCAAATGAAATTAATGGGTAGCAGGTTTAAAACTAATAAGCGAAAGTTCTTCACACAGCGCGTAGTCAACCTGTGGAACTCCTTGCCAGAGGAGACTGTGAAGGCTAGGACTATGAGGCTGCATCTAGACTGGCATGATTTTCCGCAAATTCAAGCGGCCAGTGTAGACAGCTGGCAAGTTTTTGCGCAAAAGCGGCTGCTTTTGTGCAAAAACTTGCCAGTCTAGACACTGTCTGAGGGTATGTCTACACTAGCTCGGTAGTTCGAGCTAGGTAGGCAAATGAGAAAAGCCTGGGATTTAAATATCCCGGGCTTCATTTGCATCTTCACGGGCGCCGCCATTTTTAAATCCCCTAGTCTGAACTCCGTGCCCGCGGCTACACGCGGCACGGAATAGGTAGTTCGAATTAGGATCTCTAATTCGAACTACCAGTACACCTCGTTCCTAATTCGAACTACCTACTCCGTACAGAGTTCGGACTAAGGGGGATTTAAAAATGGCGGCGCCCGGGAAGATGCAAATGAAGCCCGGGATATTTAAATCCCAGGCTTCATTTGCAACTCCGGTTGCCCTCATTTGCCTACCTAGCTCGAACTACCGACCTAGTGTAGACATACCCTAACAGAGTTTAAAGAGAAGCTAGATAATTTCATGGAGGTTAGGTCCATAAAAGGCTATTAGCCAGGGGATAGAAATGGTGTCCCTGGCCTCTGTTTGTCAGAGGCTGGAGAAGGATGGCAGGAGACAAATCGCTTGATCATTGTCTTCGATCCACCCCTCTGGGGCACCTGGTGCTGGCCACTGTCGGCAGACAGGCTACTGGGCTAGATGGACCTTTGGTCTGACCCGGTACGGCTGTTCTTATGTTCTGTTCTTATGGTCTCCCCAGTATGGCCATTCTGAATTTATGATGATATGTTCACTTGTGACTCGCAAAGCCCAGTCTGAGTGTCACTGGTGTTTTGGCTCTTACTGTTTGTTCAAAAACTCCTAGACTCTCTCAAATGTAGAGCTGAGGTCACTTTGTGGAGCACAGCTGGGTGTGTAAACAGCTAAAATGTGTCCGGAAGAGCTTCAGAAGAATCCTAAGCCCCACCTGAGGGGCAGGGTCTGGCCAGTAAGCTAAAACAGAACCTGCAAAAGCTGTTCTGCCCTGTTATGAGCCATGGTTGGAAGACACGTGAAGAAATGGGGGGGGGGCAGTACAGGCCCTGGACACCGCCCTGTAGCCAGGGCCTGGGCCGACAGCAAAAGTGGCTACGGGGGGTGAGGGGCAGAGCAGAGCAACCCCAACTAAATCAACCCAGCAGAGACTTAAAAACCTCTAGGGATAGAGATTCCACCCCCTCCCTAGGGAACCCATCCCAGTATTTCCACACTTGCCTAGGAAAGAGTTTTTCCTAATATCCAACCTGGACCTCTCCCCCCTGCTCCAGTGATGTGTAGAAGAGGGGGAAAGAAACCTTGAAGCCACTCCACCACGTGGCTAGAGCACCAGCCAAGCTGCCTTGTCACAGGGGAAAAAAGGGAGTCCAAAGCATCACAGTCTACAGGCGATTGTTTCTAAATCCCTGCCTTAGGGAGAGCTTATCGTTCAATTAGCCATGTTCAGTATTTTTGAAAACCATCGTTATAGGACTTTTTCCTAGAATTGGCCGGATACTTAAAGAGCTGGGTATAGGTAGGGGAGGGGTGACTAGCATCAGGAGCAGGGATTTCCCATCAGGTAGTGCTTCCTTTCTGTGTCAACCAGTTCCTTGCGGTTCTGCTGTAGGACTTTCTATAGGATCATCCCAGGAGGAATGGCGGGTACCCAGAGACGCGCGGCCTTACAACGCTCAAGTCCCATTGCTGGGAATCGGAACCTGCCCTGCCGGTGCTGGGGCTTTGCGCTCGGTGCTGTGGAGTTTTCCTGGCGCCCCTCCCCCCACCAGAGCTGAGTTTGATCACAGGTTCCCAAACTGGGGGGGGGTGAAAAAATTCCAGGGGGGGGGGGACCCAGCCTCCCCCCTCCCATCAAGTTTTGGTGAGTTTTTTTTTCTCAAATTTTGATGCTTTTTTTTTTTTTTTTTTTGGCGGGAGGGTTTTTCCAAAAATCAAAAAGGGGGGGGAGGGGGCGCGATGCGGAAAAGTTTGGGAACCACCGAATGATCCTCACCCCGCCTGCATCTCTGCGCCACACCCGTGTCGAGTTACTACTGCGCATGCTCGGTGACCCCAGCCAACACTCCGGAAATAATCGCTCGGGAAGGCGCTGTCTACGATGCACCCCCCCCCCCCACCCCCAACACACACACAGAAACACAAAGGGGTGGGGACGTTAACTGGCGTCCAGCCCGGGCAGCGGCCCGCGCGCGACTCCGTGTCTCGGGGACCGGAAGCGGAAGCGGAAGCAGCCGCTGCCCAGGCTGTTTGCAGGGGGCGGGGCCAGGCCGCTGGGAAAGACCCGAGCGGGGTCCGGGGGGGGTCCGGCAGCGGCGGCCCCAGCAGCGCCCACAGGGACCCGGCCCCCAGGGGCTGCGCGCGGGCACCGGCGGGGGTGGGGGAGAATGTCTGCGTGGGGAGGGGCTGCGGGAGGGCGGAGCAGCCCCAGCCAATGACAACCCGCCCTGCCCACAGCCTTCCAGCTCACCTAATGCCGAGCGCGGGTCTGTTGTGCGCATCTTTTCTGCGCACCCCGCCTGTCCCTCATTGGTCAATGGAGCTGCCCCTCCAGCTGACTCTGCAGCAGTGGGCGGTGCCCAGACAGCTCCTGTTCCCAGCTCCCTGCTCTGTTCCCCTCTAAAGCGCTGCCAGCCCATTGGCTGTTCCTTCAGCGTCTCCTGTTCCAGACTCACTGGCTCCCCCTGGGAACTTTTTGGGAACTTTATTTTTTGGGCGGGGCTCTCCTGTGTCTTCTGTCAGGATTGGAGGGGGGGGGGATGAATTTGTGGATTTTCTTGTCACAATTGAAAATGCTGCTTCCTGCCCAGCTCTAATTTCTGGGCCTTTTGCAGCAGGGTCTGACCCAAAAGACCCTCCAGTGAGGACTCTGCTGCAGCAGCCCCCTAGGGTTTGAACCCCGGCTCAAGCCCAAGGCCCCGCCTCGGTCGGGTTGCCAGGGTTCCGGTTTTGACCCTGACAGGCCAGTGTTTGAGCTTTCTGTTCAGAAAGCAAATTGAGAAAATAGAAATGTCGGGTATTTTCTTAATCAGATGGAATGTCGATTGTGATGTCACGTCAAGTGTGTCTGGTATTTTTGTTGAAACTATCTGGCAACCCTACCTGCCACCTATGCCCATGTTGTGCTGCTCCAGGGCCTGGTCCCAGAACCCTGTGGGGATGGAGGTCAGAAGTAGGGTTCCCAGGTGTCCAGTTTTGAACCAGACAGTCTGGTGTCTACACAACTACATGAGGGGGGAGCGGGCCAGGGCATGAGGGAATCCCCGGGGCTGGACTAGCTCGTGCTTCGCCGGGACCGTGCGTGGGACGGGCAGCACCCCAGGATCTGCGTGCGCCCGGGTCAATCCCACTCCCCGCCACCCGATTCTCTCACCCTCTACCCCCCAGCCAGCCCCGCTCCCCCTGATCCCCTCCCGGCCTGCTACGTTTCCCGCTGGCTGATACACCCCCATTTCCCCAGCCTGCCCTGCTGCCCCCAACCAGCCCTGCTTTCCACCAGCCAGTTCTCCCCTCCTCCTCCCAATTTCCTCCAGCAAGCCCCACACCCCCAACCCTCCTTGCCCCCGGCCAGCCCCTGCCCCAATCTCCTCCTGGTCAGCCCCGCTGCCCCCAACCCCACTGTGACAGGGCACCTGCCCTGCACTGGCCCTTTAAGCCCAAGACTTGGGCCTTGAGCCGGGGCTGGGAACAGAGAGGCCAGCTGAAGCTGTTAGGCTAGTGAGAGCCCAGCTGGCAGCTATACAGAGAAGCCTGGTTGGCGTGGAGAGCCCAGTTGAGGCCATTAGACCGAGTGAGAGCCCAGCTGCCGGCTATAAATAGAGAAGCACAGGGCTTGGGAAGGGGGAAGCCTGTGAAGGGCTGACTGCAGACAAAGCAGGAGCTCCTAGGAGGGAGGCAAGCTGGGGATAGCCAGCAAGGGCTGGGAGAGGGCCAGCCAAGACTCCCTCTGGCTAGGGGCTAGGGGCTGGGGACAAAACCCGCGGTTTGGAGGCGGATCAGGACGCCGACTAGGTAAGCAGGGTAGTTGAGACAACCCCGTTGCCAATGATGAGCAACCCTTACAGACTGTAACTTGCCCTGAGAGGGGCTAGATGAGGACAGTCAGGGGGCACTGAGGCACGGTGGGGGCCTGCTCTGTAACACCCACCCTCCCACCAGTCCTGCTTCCTGCTGGCCAGTTCTTTCCCTCCCTCCACCAGCCAGCCCCGCTCCCCTTCCGGCTGGCTCACCCCCACCCCTATCTGAGATCAAGTGGGTCCGGTATCTTTTTTAAGCCACCTGGTAACCCTAGTCAGAAGCCTAAGTCAATACAATAAGATGGGAACTAATTTGGCTACAACTACTTAAGGGCAAGATCTTGGAGTAATTGTGAATGTTTCTCTGAAGACATCCACTCAGTCAGTGTGCAGTGGCAGTCAAAAAAGTAAACAGAATATTAGGAATCATTTAAAATGTGATAGAGAATAAAACAGAAAATATCTTATTACCTCTATGTAAAACCATGGTATGCCCACATCTTGAATACTGTGTACTGTATAGATGTGGTTGCCTCATCTCAAAAAAGATATAATGGCACTGGAAAAGGTTCAGAAAAGGACAACAAAAATGATTAGGGGATTGGAACGGGTTCCATATGAAGAGAGATTAAAAAGACTGGGACTTTTAATCTTAGAAAAGAGGACACTATGGGGAGATATGAGATGTGGGGAGGCCTATAAGATCATGACTGGTGTGGAAAAAGGGAATAAGGAAAAGTTATTTACTTATTCCCACAATATAAGAACTAGGGGTCACCAAATGAAATTAATAGGCAGCAGGATTAAAACAAACAAAAGGGAGTTTTTCTTCACTCGGGGCACAGTCAACCTGTGGAATTCCTTATCAGAGGAAGTGGTGAAGGCTAGGACTTTAACAGGGTTCAGAAAAGAGCTAGATTCATGCAGGTTAGGTCCATCAATGGCTATTAGCCAGGATGGGTAGGAATGGTGTCCCTAGCCTCTGTTTGTCTGGAGGTTGGTGACAGGGGAGGGAACAGGTGAGGATTATCTGTTGTGATCCCTCCTTCCGGGGCATCTGGTGTTGGCCACTGTCAGCAGACAGGATACTGGGATGGATGGATAGTTGGTCTGACCCAGTATGGCCACTCTTATGTAAGTCCAGCTGGGGCGCGGGTTCAAGCCCAGTTGCCTTGCAGTGTGGGATCAGCCCATGGGATTCCTCCTCTGAGACGCTGCCAAAATGGCCTCCCAGCCCAATTTTTTCTCTTTACTTTTGCAGCTTATTATTTCTATTTATTGCATCTTTGTGCCTCTGATTATTATGCACCTGGAGTGAGAGCCCCACTTGCCCCACCCTTGTTACAGCCCTGGCCATTATATTCAACACCCGAATGACATCAAAAG
This sequence comes from Rafetus swinhoei, assembly GCA_019425775.1. Classification (NCBI taxonomy): domain Eukaryota; kingdom Metazoa; phylum Chordata; order Testudines; family Trionychidae; genus Rafetus; species Rafetus swinhoei. The sequence goes on along the minus strand of CM033444.1, from coordinate 13,282,646 downwards.
CTCAGTATCAGGCCCTTACAGCCCACTCTATGAGGGTGCATTTAGACTGCACCCCATAGCTCGAAATAAGTAGGTTAATTTTGAAATAAAGCATAATTCTGAAATGCCTGTTAGTTTTAAATAACTAGCATGTTTAAAAGACGCGGAATAGCTATTTTGGACTACCTCTAGTATCCTAAAAGAGCACCTCAGTCTAGGCATACCCTTAGTCTCATTTAGTAGGGACACTTTAAATGACAGTTTTCCCCCTTTCTCCTCCCCCTCTGCCCTCTTTTTCTGCTTTATATTTGAAAGTTTGGGCCCCTTGCTCTGTATTTCTCATCTGAAGAAGTGGGTTGTGCCCATGAAATCTCATGATACCATCTATATGGGTATTTCTAGACTGGAGGGTTTTTCCAGGATATCAGAGGTATCCAGGAAAAAATTCCCTGCATCCAAGGAACACATCTGCTCTTCCGCTTTTTTTGTGGAAGAGCAAAACGCTCTTTTGGGGAGCCCTGTATACCTTGTTCTACGAGGAATAAGGGCTCCTCCAAAAGAGGAGGCTTTCCCACCATTTGGCCTGTCTAGATGGGACCAAATGGGGGAAAAGCAATCCGAAAAAGCAATGCAAATTGCAGAACGCAATTTGCAGAGCTTTTTCCAAAAAATGGCGATTGTCTACACTATCTAGACATGGCAATAGTCTAAGGGTGTATCTGCACAGCAGGGCTAAACTTGAAATAAGCTAAACAACTTGAGCTATGCTAATTGTGTAGTTTAAGTCAAAATAGAGTTTAGAATTTGAGAGCGTCTACACCGCACTTACTTCTAAATAGAGCACTCTTCCTTCAACTTCTTTTATTCCTCGTACAATGAGGGTTACAGGAGTCGGAGTAAGAAGTCCTCCAGCTCAACATTATTTCGACTTTATGTCAATAACTGCTTGTAGTGTACGCGCAAATTATAAGGAATTATATAAAAAGTAGAAACTAGGAATCATATAGTTTACATTAAAAAGAAATCATATACAAAGTAGAAACTAGGACAAGTTATAAAGGATGAATATAAGCGAACAATACAGGTATGCAGGGGCAAAATTAGAAAGGCAAAGGCATAAAACGAGCTCAAACTAGCTACAGACATAAAGGGTAACAAGAAGACTTTCTATAAATATATTAGAAACAAGAGGAAGACCAAGGACAGGGTAGACCCATTGCTCAGTGAGGAGGGAGAAACAGCAATAGGAAACTTGGAAATGGCAGAGGTGCTTAATGACTTCTTTGTTTCTGTCTTCACCAAGAAGTCTGAGGATGAAGGAATGCCTTCCATAGTGAATGCAAGTGGGAAGAGGGTAGGTTTAGAAGATAAAATAGAAAAAGAACTTAGAAAAGTTAGATGTCTACAAGTCACCAGGGCCTGATGAAATGCATCCTAGAATACTCAAGGAGCTAATAGAGGAGGTATCTGAGCCTTTAGCTATCATCTTTGAAAAATCATGGAAGTTGGGAGAGATTCCAGAAGACAGGAAAAGGGCAAATCTAGTGCCCATCTATAAAAGGAAAAATAAGAACAACCCAGGAAACTACAGATCAGTCAATTTAACTTTTGTGCCAAGAAAGATAATGGAGGAAGTAATTGAGGAATTCATCTGCAAACACCTGGAAGATAATAAGGTAATGGGTAGCAGCCAGGATGGATATGTAAAGAACAAATCATGTCAAACTAATCTGATAGGCTATGTCTAGACTGCATCCCTTTTCCGTAAAAGGGATGCAAGTTAGACATATCGCAATTGCAAATGAAGCGGGGATTTAAATGCCCCCCGCTTCATTTGCATAAACATGGCTGCCGCTTTTTTCCGGCTCGGAGCTTTGACGGAAAAAAGCACCAGTCTAGACGCGGATCTTGCGGAAAATAAAGCCTTTTCCGAAAGATCCCTTATTCCTTCCTCTTAAAAGAGCGACACCAGCCAGCGACACCAGCCAGCCCCAGTGACCCGGCAATTCTCTCCACAGGAACCTGCCTGCACAGCCCCCGCCGGGTGCCAGGGAAGAGACATGGAGCCAGAATCCTTTAGCACCTGAGGCTGGTTTGTTCAGCGCTTGCCGAGGCCGGGCAGGCCCTGGGGATAAAAGCAGCGCCTAGGAGAGCTTTGGAACAGCTCGTTGGACCAGGGCTCACCCAGCCTGGCTGGTCGGGGGATTTGGGCCAAACACACCATCAAACTCTATTTGAAAGAGGGGTACTCTGATCACCCCACGTAGCCAAACCGCGCCTCAGCTGTAATCGAGGGAGCGGCTTTGAAATTGCCCTTAGGAAGGGCTCTGCCAGCCCTGCCAGACCCAGTGAGAACAGGCCGTAGCTACCGCTGGCTGCAGAATGGAGGTTCAAGTGAACATGTCTCCACTTTTGGAGCCCACACATCTGTCAGAGAGAGCAGAGGTGGGAAATGTGTCGTGTGCTGCTGAGAGGGTGGAGCCAGAAGATTCTGTGAGAATCCCTCCAATGGGTGAAGAGAGCAGCACGATCCGTCCTACAGGTACCGTGACCTCTCTGGGGCCTTCTTACAACGTCCCCTTTCCAAGGCCTCAAAAGACCATTAAGTCAGACTGCTGCAGTCTGTGGCCTTAGATCTGAGAGAACTGCTTAAACAGGGGCAGGCATGGTGCAGTGGGCCAGCCAGGCTGGAGTGCTGTGGGCTGCTCTGGCCAGGCCATGCCCAGAGCGTTGCAGTGTGGGTGGGCGGGGAACTGCTCCCACCCAGACCGCTGCTTCCCTCTAACCAGTAAACACCCCCCAGGTCTCCGGTTACACATTTATATGCAGGGGGAGTGGTGGCTGCCTGCGAACACCAGCTTCTGCCTTTACCATGTAACTGAAGGTTAACCATGTTCACGTTCACACTTTCATATCCCTACTGATAATGTTCTCATGGAAGGGGGGAAATCTCTGAAACTCTCAAACAGAAACCCGTGTCCCTGGGGATTTTCCCTCAAAAAGCTGAAATGCCTTTTTCCTCCCATTTGGAATCAAAATCAGTGTTCCCTCTAAGGCGTGTGCCTGTGCGGGTGCGCACCAACAATTTGCCTCCCACCTACCTCCTCAGTAGAACCATGCAATGCCTGCTCAGCTGCTCTGGGGCAGGGCCGCGTGGCGGGCAGCTGCCCCACTAGGGGTCTAAGATGTTGGTTAATTGTCTAGTCGATTAACTACGTGAATTCTTATCGGTTAATCGACTTTTCTATAGTCCCTGGGGGCAGGGCCAGCAGCCTGTGCACTCTTGGCCCCACTCACAAGGACCTCCCTGACATCCCCCACGGCTGCCCCTGGGGTGCCAGGCGGGGGCTGGTCCGTGAGAGGAGCCAGCTTAAAAACCAGCTCCCCTTGTGGACCAGCTGCCTTCTGCCCTGTGCTGCTGCCTCTGATACAAAGACAACAGCACAGCACGGGATGGCAGCAGCTCCTGTCCATGGGGAGGGTGGGTCTGAGAGTCCGGACTTGGTGCAAACCAGAACTGAGCTGGGCTGCCTGCCCACCTAGTGTGTAATACACTTTAAAAATGCAGAGCCGCAGCAGGGGTAGGTCACTGACTTTTCGCAAGCCAGCAATGAGCCGGGCTGCTGGCCAGCCTGCCGGCCACGTGGTTGGCAACAGCTGCTCTGGTGGCTGGGGCCATACTCAGAGCCTCGTGTCAGGTGGTGGCTGCTTCAGTGGCTCCTGCAGGGGTGGGGGCTGATTCTGTCAAGCTAGAGTATCCCTGCCTGTGGCACGCCTGTTTTGAATTGGAATTCACATCCCTGTTTTGAATTGGAATTTAACAGTTGGGCTTTGTTTTATATTGATTGTGTGTGTGTGTATGCGTCGGCTGAGTGTGGGTGTTTTTTTTTTTTTTTTTAAACCACCCAGCTGGTGGCCTTTCTTGAGTCCTGGGAAGGCAGGGGACTGGACTTGATGACCTCTTGAGGTTCCTTCCAGTTCTAGTGTTGGGTGATATTTTTTTTTTTTGTATTTTATAGGAATACCTATAATAATTTTCAAATTTTTATTTCAATGATAATTTTATTGTAGAAGTTGCTTTTATTATCGATGAAGGGATTTATGGTTCTTCTTCGAGTGATGTCCACGTGGGTGCTCCACTGTTGGTGACGGGTCAGTCGGAGCTGCAGATTGGAGCGTTGCAAAGGAGTTTCCCTTGTTGAGCCGCACATGCGCAGGAGGCGTCTCGCCTTTACCTGACGACAAAGGGGATCCTCCCCTTTCTGAGGAAAAAAAAAGGAAATAAAGAAGCAGCATCTCAGACAACTGAATATGTCGGGTTCCTCAGGCTTTAAAAAATGTGAGGAGTGCCGGGAGCCTATGCCAGTTTCGGACGGCCACTCACTATGCATATAGTACTTGGGGGCAACCCACGCGCCAGAGAAATGTGACCATTGTTCCTCCCTCACGGCAAGAGCCAGAACGGACAGAGAGCTCCGCCTCAGGATGATATTATTTGACAAGGCTTTACAGCCAGCTGAGCCACAGAAGGCCTCCTGACTGCAGAAAGTCTCACCTCAAAATAGAGCTGCTCCCCAGGAAAGCTTCTAACAAGAGAGCCTCACCATAACACTCTTTTTCCCCCTTCCTCCTCCCTAAGAACCAGCAGGGGAGAGCCACAGGGCACCTGGGGAACCCCTGCTACCAAAGCGGCAGGGAGTCTCAGTGCTAGCACCAGGACCGGTGCGCGCTTTCTCGCTGCCAGCAGAAGCCCGAGAGCGCTCCACACCTGCAGCACCCGCATGAAAAACTGGCACCACAAAAAGCCGCTGCACCACAAGGAAAAGCAGCTTGCTTAGTTAAAGCGACACCGGTGCCAACAGTGTCGTGTGCTCCTACACCCGTGCCGACAGTACACACGGACCCGTAGCTCAGGTGGGCAGCATCTGAGACGCCGCAATCAACCACTGATAACCAGAGCAGACATCAGCATTCATGCCCTTCCCTCTGCAGATCTATCACCCGCAACTTCTTCAGCCCAGGGTTCTCTTCACATACTGAAATCTCTGCTGTTGTCTCACCGCAGTCCTTTACCTGATGACAACCAGATGAGAGCATTCTCTTCACGGCATGCCTCACCGACAGGGTCACACTCATACCCTTACAGATTCAAATTACATCAGAACCCCTCTTACCCTGGGCTTACTCCCCCCCTTCCCTCCCACACCTTAACCACGGCAGTGGACGCCTTGAACACTGGGACTCGTATAGACACTGGTTCTCAATTCGCTCTACTCCAGCAAGAAGAAACTTGCCCCCAATCCAGTCCCTTCCTCCTACAGAGGAGGAGGAGGAGGAGGAGGTTCAAATATCTGACAAAGATCCAGACTCTCATGCACTTAACGCGTTCCCTGCAGATAATTCTCCATCGCTACCAGATGATGCAGTCGTACCATCTGATGCCCAACAGACGATCGTAAGCAATTTCAAGAGTTATTTAACAAGTCTCCTTCCAAGAAGCGCAGGAAAAACAGCACCACTTGTTAAAAAAGACGTACACCCTACATTACACGGGAAGATTGCCTTGTCTGTAAGTAAGGCAAATATGGAAACATCAGATGATCTATGGAAAACACTTGCATCTATTCAGCCTCCCACCAAAAGGGTGGACAGAAAATAATTTGTTTCCCAAAAATACATGGAATTTCTGTTCAAATCTCCCCCGTGCAAGTGAACTCCTTGGTTGTGGAATCAGCCCAGCAGAGATCCAAACCGCCACAGTATAGGTCTGGTAATCAAGACAAGGATCATAAAAAGTTAGATTTCTTTGGCAGAAAGATTTACTCTTCTTCCACATTGCAACCGAGAATTGCAAATTACTCTGCTCTTTTGGCAAACCATGATTTTGATAACTATTCAAAATTGGGAGATCTCATGCAACACCTCTCTGAGTTGAAAAGATCTAACTTCAAAGCAATAGTTCATGAGGGCTATACGAGCGCCCGCACGGCCCTACAGACAGCGCTGGATGTCGCCGATACTGCAGCTAAGGCGACAGCTACAGCAGTGATAATGCGCAGGGCGTCCTGGTTACAGGCCTCTGGTGTTCCTTGGAATCTTTAGTCCAAAGTAGAACACCTCCCATTTGATAAACTGAAGTTGTTCGCAGCAACATCAGACGAGGTTCTGCACAATAGTAAAGATTCAAGAACCACGCGCTGCACTTTGGGCATGTACACTCTGTCCTACTGGTGGAAACAATACACCCCCTATAACTGCAACAGATATAGACAATATTATCAGTTACCACAGAGACCCTATGAAGATACCAGGCCAAGACAGTGGACACAGAGAAGGTGCTCCAACCAGCGTCTCCCCTCTACCAACCAATCCACAAAGCAGCAGATTTGAGGGTTTGGTCAAGGGTCTGCAAGACCTCCCTTACGATCCCAATGATGATGCAATATGGCCATCTTTTTACCCACTGTTTGCGTCCCTTCTTATCACAATGGGAGTCCATAATATCAGACTGTTGGGTGTTGGAAATAATTTGAGTAGGATATACTGGCCCCTTTACCTCTATCCCCTCCCCCCCCCCCCCCATCCTCTGCCCCATCCCTTTTCAGGGACCCTTCTCCCAAGGCCCTGCTAAAAAGCGGCTTGCTTTGTCGACAGAACTGGCTGTAGTCTAGACACTCTTTGTCGACAGAAGCTTTGTCAACAGTATCTGTTGACAAAGCCTCTGTTGACAAAGCCTGTAGTCTAGACCTACCCTAAGGATCCACTTTTCTGCACTAACAGCGTTTCATACCTCTGGATGGTTTCTCCATATTTGCTCATCCTGTCACAAAAAGGTTCTCAGGGGCTTCCATGACACATACTGGCCTCATAGGATCTCACCCCCCCCTTATGGGACTTGAACCTTGTTTTGGATTGTTTGACCAGGTCCCCCTTTGAACCATTTGCCACTTTGGCACTCCTTTTCCTCTTGACAACAGTCCGCTTTTGCTGGCCATCACTTCAGTGAGGAGAGTCAGGGAACTTGGGGCCCTTATGGCAGAACCCCCATACATGGTTTTCACAAAAGACAGAGTCACATTGAGACCTCATCCGGCATTCTTATTAAAAGTCTTTACAGCATTCCACGTGAATGAGTCCATTGCATTACCTACCTTTTTCCCAAAGCCCCACTCCTCACCACGAGCACGAGCCTGCACCCTTTAGATCAGTGGTCCCCAACATGGTGCCCGCGGGCGCCATGGCACCCGCTGGGCCACTTCTGTGCGCCCACCAAGTGATCAGGGCCGGCCCTGCCCCGCGGCACATGGGCGGAGCCAGCCCCTGGGCACATTGGCGGCGTCGGCCCCGGGCGCGCAGCACATGGTCAGTGCCGGCCCCGGGTGTGCGGCACGAGGTCCATGCCGGCCCCAGGTGAGCGGCGCGAGGGCTGTGCCGGCCCCGGGCTTGCAGCATATGGGCGGCGCCGACCTGGGCGTGCGGCATAGGGGTGGCGCCGGCCCTGGGTATGCAGCACATGGGTGGCCCCGCCACCGGGCATGCGGTGCATGGGTGCTGCTAGCTCCTGGGCACGTGGCACAGGCGCCGGCTCCGGGCACGCAGCGCATGGGCGGTGGCGGCCCCACCCCCGGGCACGCGGGACATTGGCTGTTCCGGCCCCGGGCGCGCGGCGTATGGGCGGCCCCACCCCTGGGCGTGCAGCAGTTGCGGCGCCAGCCCCGGGAGTGCGGCGCATGGGCGGCGCCAGCTCCGGGCATGCAGCATATGGGTGGCCTCGCCCCCAGGCGCGTGTGCGGCCCGGCCCGCGGGTGCCTGGCGTGTGAGCAGCCCTGCCCCCAGGTGCCTGGCAGCCCCAAAAGGTTGGGGACCACTGCTCTAGATATCCAATGAGCATTGGCTTTCTTTTTGGACAGAACACAAACATTTTGTAAATCTCAAAGACTTTTTATTTCTATGTCTGAACGCTCAAGAGGTACATCTATTTCATCCCAACATATCTCAAAGTGGATATTGACATGCATAGTTAAGTGTCATACCCTGGCCAACAGGCCTTTACAACATCCACTACAAGCACATTCTACGTGGGCTACAGCAGCTTCCACAGCCTTTTTGAACAACATTCCCTTGAGAATAGTGATAGAAATGTAGCCGTGTTAGTCTGGTGTAGCTGAAACAAAAAACAGGACTATGTAGCACTTTAAAGACTAATAAACCATCTTGTTAGTCTTTAAAGTACTACATAGTCCTGTTTTTTATTCCCTTAAGAGACATTTATCGAGCTGCTTATGGTCATCAGACCACACTTTGGCTAAACACTATGCCATATTACCATAAGTCGCTTCTGGTTCCACAGTGACTACTGCAGTTTAGTCCACCACTGCTGAACAATGACTCTGACTCCCTCCATCCAGGTTGAATACTGCTGTGTAGTAGGGATGTAATAGTGCAGTCGATTGACCAATAAACAAAAGCTTATAGGTTAATGTTATTGACTACATGCATTTCCCTCCCCCATCTCCATTAGTAAATTTTTTAGCAGGCTGGTGAGCAGCCCAGCTCAGTTCTGTAGTGGCCAACAGTGGAGCATCCATGGGGACATCACTCGAAGAAGAAAAGGGAGTTACTCGCTTTGTGCAGTAACAACTGTTCTAACACCCTTTTTGTATTTTGTGTTTCTCTTTATTTTAACTTATTTTATGTTTAATATTAATCACTTAGGCTACGTCTAGACTGGCATGATTTTGCGCAAATGCTTTTAACGGAAAAGTTTTTCCATTAAAAGCATTTATAACGTCTAGATTGGCACGGATGCTTTTGCGCAAAAAGTGCTTTTGCGCAAAAGCATCCATGGCCAGTCTAGACGCGATTTTTCAAAAGAAAGCCCTGATCGCCATTTTCGCCATCGGGGCTTTTTTTGTGCAAAACAGTCCTCCCCTGTCTACACTGGCCCTCTTGCGCAAATACATTTGCGCAAGAGGGCTTATCCCTGAGCGGGAGCATCATAGTATTTACGCAAGAACACTGACAATCTTACATTAGATCGTCAGTGTTCTTGCGCAAATTCAAGTGGCCAGTGTAGACAGCTGGCAAGTTTTTGCGCAAAAGCAGCTGCTTTTGCACAAAATCTTGCCAGTCTAGACACACCCTTAAGGTGCATCTACACAGCAGGGCTTAACTCAGAATGACCTTCGCTACTTGAGGTACGTCAATTGGGTAGCTTATTTCTAAATTGGGAGCGTCTACACAGCACTTATTTCGAAACAGAGCACTCTTCCTCTGACTTCCCTTACTTCTTGTACAATGAGGGTTACAGGAGTCTGAGTAAGAAGTCCTCCAGCTTGGCAGTATTTTGACACTTTCAAAATAACTGCCTGCTGTGTAGACGCAACTAAGTTATTTTGAAATAACACTAGTTATTTGAAAATGATGTAGCTGTATAAACTAAGGATGTTAAGGACTAGTCGACCAGTCACTCCCCCCGCCTCCTCTATCAGAGGCAGCAAAGGGGGAGGAATAAGAGGTACTTCAAAGTGGCAGTACCGCATGGAGCCCGGGATCAGCTGTGCGGCGCTGCCCCTTTGAAAAATCACCACAGTGTTTCAAAGCGGTAGCACCACATGGAGCCCGGGGTCAGCTGGGGACTCCCTAGCTGACCCCCAACTCTGTGCAGTATTTCTATGGAACCTGGAGTCAGCTGAGTCCCCAGCTGATCCCGGGCTCCAGCGCGGCATTTCAAAACACGCAAAGCCCTGGGGTCAGCTTTGATAACTGCTGTATTCTAGCAATGTTAAATTCCATCTTTTCCTTCCATGTTCCAGCTATCTGATCTTAAGTACATTTTTTATAGTTAAACAATTTAAATGGGATTGATCTTGTACCTGCTGCAACCGCACCCATTCATTTTTACAGACTGTAAAGCCTTCCATGGGGTGTGTAGTGACAAATCACACAGTGCAGGGGTAGTCAATACGCAGCAGCATGGGTGAAAATGCTCATTTATTATTTCTGCTTTTTTATTCTTTGTATATGTGACTATGATATTTGTTAGTAACTGGTGGGTGTCACCTCTGTTTTGGTGCACAAAGCAAAACTCACTCCACTCATGGATGGTAAATCTTAGCAGGAACACTGATCAAAATATTCGCTCTGAGCTTTTTTCTCTAGTTGCAAACTATCCCCCTTCACAAGCAACTTCCAGCGGATGCTGTGAGCGCTAACGGCTCCGTCTGTTACAGGTTGGCTCTCTGTGTTGAAAGCCCGGGCACTTCCCCTGGCCGTGCTGAGCCTGGTTCTCAACCTCATTTTTATCAGCGTCGTCATTGCCTGGCCAGGTGAGTGTGGAGCCCGCACTGACCATATCTCTGCGCCTGGTGCTCAGGGTCGCCCTGGCAGCATCTGCACCTGCAGGGGGGCAAAACTGGGGCTGCAGCAAAGGAGCCCAAGGCAGGAAATGTGGCTCCAACCCAGAGCATGTGGGGGCAGGGGGTGAGGGGGGATACACTGGCCTCTCCCTTTTGCCAAGGGGAACATGTCTTGGCACAAGCTCAGCTAACCCTGGGGTAGAGTGTGAGTGTGTGGAGGGGAGAGGTCGGTTCCTTGTTAGTGTCACTGGAGACTTATTCCCCTGGCTACAGACGGGGAACGGGCAGATCTCTTACCCTGCTGCTTTCTCATCTCCAGCCAAGACATGTGAGCCATGCCTGGCTGGTGCTGCCTGCACAGTGGCCGCCTGCCCCGATTGCTGGGTCGGGTACCTGGGGAAGTGTTACTATTTCTCAGAGCTGGAAGCAAACTGGATTGACAGCCAGAAGAACTGCTCAGCCCTCGGTGCTTCCCTGGCTGGGATTGACACGCAGCAGGAAATGGTGAGACAGATTCTGGGCTGCATGGGGTAGGGGTGGCAAAGGCGGCTCTAGGCTGGGCTTGTCCTGGGGCTGGCCTGGCCCCAGATGCTGCTTGAATTTAGGGCAACTTTTCCCAGCCCAGAACAGCTGGAGCTCCGAGTCTTCCGCCCACACCCATCCTCCCCACACACTGGGCACGGAGTCGGAGCCACGTGGGGCTCGTGTGCCGACCCTCTGCTCCTGGGGAATTCCCAATGGGGGAATCCAGATGCTTCCCAGCCCCTTTTATTTGACAGGAGCAGCCTTGCCAGCCCAGCATTTGGTAATCGTGCATGGGGCTCTTCAAAACCATGTGAGTGACTTTAAAAGAACAGCTCTGAGCGTTTCAGGGGTGAGCGAGTTGGTCTGTAATTGGAAAAACTTCAACAACAAATAGTCTAGTAGCACCTTAAAGACTCACGAAACACGTAGGTGGGATCATGAGCCTTCATGGGCACAGCCCACTTCTTCAGATGAGCTCTGAGGGTATGTCCAAACTAGCTTGTTAATTCGAGCTAGGTAGGCAAATGAGGCGATCGGAGTTGCAAATGAAGCCCGGGATTTAAATATCCCGGGCTTTATTTGCATGTTCCCGTCCGGTCGCCATTTTGAAATTTCACTAGCCCGAACTCACTGCCGTGCGGCTACTTGCAGCAGTTTAAAGTTAATTCGAACTAAGTACTTAGTTCAAATTAACTGTTACTCCTCATTCCACAAGGACTTAGTTCGGATTAACTTTAAACTGCTGCATGTAGCCGCATGGCAGTGAGTTCGGGCTAGTGAAATTTCAAAATGGCGACCGGACAGGAACATGCAAATAAAGCCCAGGATATTTAAATCCCGGGCTTCATTTGCAACTCCGATCGCCTCATTTGCCTACCTAGCTTGAATTAACGAGCTAGTGTAGACATACCCTGAGAGTGTTATGTTCCAGGTGTTGTAGCTTTTAGGGGGGTCACATTTTCTCTGTAGCCACAAAGGCTAGAAACTCACCTTTTAAATGAAAGACGAGACTCTTGTAATCTCCAGGAGCTGGGGTGTTAAGAAAAGAACCAAACAGCAGGAGACTCTTGGTAAAATCGGGAGAAGTTGCTAAGAACACAGGTGTGTTCAGGATCTGGATGCAGCTAAGAATCTGAGCTGCTAAATAACGGAGCTGGTTGAAAATCGGAAATTGCATCAGCAGGGAAATTCCGATCATTTGACATTTGTTTCTCTCCTGAATCAGGGCAAAATGCAAACTTCCCACTGCGTGTGGGTGTCATTTCTTGGTGCAGAATTCCCAGCCCCTGGGCCCCCTGCCCAGTGGCCTGGTTAGGTTGCAGAGAACCCAGAGAGGCAGCTGTCTAATGTATATGGCTTTTATGTTTTGAACAAAGGATTTCCTGGTGCTCAGAAAAGGAATCTTTGACTACTGGATCGGGCTCCACAGAGAACTGGGCCAGACCTGGAAATGGGCCAATGGCACCGACTTCAACAACTGGTGAGTCCCCTTTTCTTCTATTAACTCAGTAAATGTTGCAGCTTGTATTTAAAACAAGAGACTGGCCTTGTGGTTACAGCCTGGGCCTGTGATTTGGGAAATGGGGGTTCAGTGGTCTGCTGTCCCTACATTTGCAGCGTGACCTGGGGTGACTTGCTCAGGGCTGGATTTTCACAGCTGGGGAAGCTGCTCCGGCAGCCATGTAGGGTTGTTCATGGTATGTTGCTGTTGCAGGTTTCCAATCGAAGGAGAAGAACAATGCGCTTTTCTGAGCCACAGTGGGGTTGCCAGCAGAGGCTGCCGGAACAGTCGACTCTGGATCTGCAGCAAACATGCCCAGAAACCAGAAAGTGAAATGAAGTCACTGGGAAATCCCATTGAAACATGCTGAGGTTCCTGGGGTGAGAGAGATTGCTCCTGCCCCTGTCCTGGGCCACTTCCTACCTGGTCTGAGCTTCCAAAAGCAGACGCTTGCTGCTGACTCCCAAGGCATCCATAGGTCCAGTCTTTTTTCAATGAGCCCACCTCACAGGTCTCATTGTTCTTCAATCTGGCTTCCACCCTTCTCCAACCATTGCAAGTGCAGGGAGGTGCAGGTCTGTCATGCCTTATTCATTCACACCTGGCATGGTCATGAAGGATGACCAGCAGCCTGGGGACTAAGGGGTTAACTGTACCTAGCCAGGTAGCAGTCAGCCAATTGAAATGCAGATAGGGATTTCAAACTGAGACAAAGGAATTTTGGGGTTTTCCCTTTTTTGTCTCTGGGCCGGTTTGCTCTCCAGATACTGAGGGGGACAGACAATGTGTTTCTCTCCAAGAAAAGACTCTTCACCATCTGTAAGTCGGGTACAGTTTAGATAAATACATTAGGTTTCATTGTTTTATGGTTTGGGACTGTGAATCTGATGTCTGCATTTAGAAATGGGTTTTCCTCTCTTTGGTAACTAAGTTTTGCTCCCATGGGAAAATTCCCCTTGAGTTTATTAATTGGTGGCTCTTACCATCTAGCCAATCCAGCTATGCTTCTAACAGGAATGTTGTTGTGATAATAAAAGTTCTTTCTTTTCTATTCACCTGGTATTGGTTCCGGTTTGTGTCCTGGAAATCTGTCTGTGGGATCTGCAGGCCTCTGACTAGGGGATAAAAGCTCAGACTGCAGTTTGTATTTTCTTTTTCAAGCTCTTTGGAGAAAAGAAGTTGGGGTGCCCTGGGGTTGGTTTAAAGTGTCCACCCGTGTTTGTGGGTTCAAAAGCACTTGATGGTGGCAGCGGATTTTTATCCCCAAAATCTAGGTTTTTAGGATTGGGGGGAAGTTTTATACCAAAGCCTGGAAAGATAAGATTTTGGGGTACTTTTGCAGGCCCCCACTTCTGCATTCATCATTCTTGTCGTGGCTCCTTCCCCACTCTGGCATGATAAATGCAGAAGTGGGGGCCAGCAAAAGTACCCCCAAACCTTATCTACCAGGCTGTGGTATATCCCCCCCAAAATCTTAACAACCTAGATTTTGGGGATAAAATCTCCGCTGCCACCACCCAAATATTAATAAAGCAACCAGGGAGAGACTACTTGGGAAATCTCACCCCTAAAGTACAAACCAGGACACAAACATTAACCAATACCAGGTTAATAAAAAGAAAAGAGAGAACTTTTATTATCACCATAATATTCCTGTTGCAAGCATAATGCCTCAATGGAAAAGTAACAAATAATATACTCATGGAGAAACTCCATGGGCCTAGAACTTAGTTATGAAGAAAAGCCAACCATTTCTTAAAAAGTGCACAGACAGCAGTTCCCAAACCATAAAACAATGAAACCTACCAGATTTATCTAAACTTTACCCTACTTACAGAAAGTGAAGAAAGAGTCTTTTCTTGGAGGGAGACATAGTGTCTGTAGGGTAAACTGAGGCAGCTCTAATGTGCTAGTAGGCCTCTAAACAGCATGACTCCTTCCTGGGATTAGGCCTGGGAACACCACAGTCAGGATAAGAGCTGCAGACAGTAAGATGACCCTGGGCATCATAGCAACCGCATTCTAAAACACTCGGACAGGACCCCAGTTGGTAACGTAACACATTTTGCTTAAGATAACATTCATAAAATGTGCTTAACTGTCTTGCTTCACTCCTAGATAATGATCCTGAGAACCAAGCGCTGCACCAACTCAAGGCCATACCCTCCTGCTATAGAAACATCATCATTTATGCAGACTAAAATGTTATTACTGTTTTGCTGATATTAATTAATGAGCTGTTACTTTGCAATGGGCGGAGATATTATGTAATCTTTAGAAGTTCTATTGGCTTATGTGCTCATTTCATCTTGCTGCTAGACCTATCAAATCATTTTTCCTCCATCCACCTGCTGACTATATAACCTATTGTATTGTTTTAATTAACCAGTGTTCACCAGGGTAACCCGTGCAGGTCGCTCCCTCAGCTGATGTATAATAAATCCTCCACTTGTTTTCACCTGCATCCAGAGTGTCCTGGATTTCCAACAGTGTCTGTCTCCCTCAATAGCCAAAGAGAATTCCCCAGAGACAAAAGAGAGGGAAAAACCAAAAAATTCCTTTGTCCCAGTTTGAAATTCCTACCTACATTCCTATTAGCCACTCCACCTGGCTAGGTAAAGGACATAGTTAACCCCTTAGTCCCCAGGCTCCTGGCTAAGCCTCATGATCATGACAGTTCCAGAGTGGGAAATCAGCCTTGATATGGTGGCAGAGTGATGGGATCATTTTGAGAACCAAGGATTTTTAAAAGGACACAGGTTTTTCCTTTGAGTTGCAAGCTTTGCAGTTTTTTCTCTCTTGGTTTTTTTTCTTTTCTTTTGTTTTCTGTGCTGCCTTGGGGAGAGGCAGACAGAAGGTTACTCTAAATCCAGACACTCCAACCCAACCAGTTGGTTTTGTTCTAGCTTTTGGGATAACTGGATAGCTGGGTTAGTTAAGTCATGATGTCCAGCTCTAGGACAGATTCATATCCCAAGGAGGGGAGTAACTTTGAGAGAGCAAGATATAGCAGCCCTCCTCCTCCCTCACCAGTGCCGTCTATGTGGGAAGCTGCCTGTAAGGCAGCCGGCAGACCAGAGGTGTAGTGAGGGGGGAGCTGAGCTGGGCTGGGCTGCAGGGGGGGTGGGGGACTGGGCAGAGCTCAGAGCTCAGCTAGGCTGCGGGAGGAACAGGAACCCGGGGCTAGACTCAAGGGGAGAGAGGGAGGGGCAGGAAATCAGGGCTGGGTTCAGCAGTTCTTCAGGGCTTGGTGGGAGGTGCAGGGAAACAGGGCTCAGCTGTGCTGTGGGGGAGGCATGCAGGGAACCAGTGCAGGGCTCAACTGGGCTGAGGTGGATGGGGGAAGGTGTAGGGAACAGAAGGGCAGCTCAGCTGGGCTGCGAGGAGGTGCAGGGAACTGGTGTGCGCTCCCTTGGATTGTGGGGGATGGTTTTGGGGGAGGTGGAGGGAACCAGCAGGGGTGGGCAGCTCAGCTGGGTTGCAGAATTGACCTCCCCTGGTCCAAAAATTCCCTAATCTGGGGACCAGACCAGGGAAGTCCAACTCCTACCCAAGTCCCCTCCTTGCACCCTACCCCCAATCTGCTCCTGCTCCTTCCCCCTGACTAGACACCCTACATCCAGCCTGCTTCTGCACCCTACCTCCCACCCAGACCTCGCAAACTCGCCCCCTTCTACCCCCCACCTCCCTCCCAGATCCTGCACCCCATCCCTGTCCCGCTCATTGGTAGCCCTCTCACACACTGAACTCCTTATTTTTGTCCCCACTTTAGAACCTAAGGGGTCCATAAAATTCCTCAGAAAAGCAAATCTAGCCTATGGGAAGTCCTGAACCTCAGCCCTCCCCATCCCTTCCCCTTGCCCCTTGGGGCTGGAATGCCAGAGGAGTGAGGTGTCTCAGTTGGGGGCCACCTAAGTGAGGGTTGGGGTTTTGGGAGGAGTGTTTATGTTTCTCACTTGTGTGGTCCCCATCTGATTTTTCTGTGGGTCAATGGCCCCTGATCCAAAAAAGGTTGTCTCCCGCTGCCATAAGTAAAGAAAACATTGAAACCTCTTGTATTGGACATAAATTTATATTTTACTTTATTTAAAATGAAGTTTGATAAACTAACATGAGAAAGTTAAAACACTTAGTCTGTTTAATAATTGAAATTAAACCATTTTCTCCAGCTGCAGCACTAGCAAAACGGCTTGGGCATGACTGTGTAATTAAAGCTGGATTTCCATTAGCAACTGGCCATCTGCGGAAAGGTTTACATTGAGTCATGTGGTCCACGGGCCAAAAAAAAGCTTGAGAACCACTGGAATAGAGGCACCCCTGGTCTCTCCCTGCAAGAGACCGCTGCAGGCTCCCTGCTGCTCCACAAGAGCCCCCAGAGAGATCAGGCCTGTTACCACGGCGGTGAAATCACCATGTTGCTCCAGTGTGGATGATGGACACACTCTTTGTGAGTCTTCCTCATCCAAGCAGTCGATTTAAACAGCATGGTAAGATGCCACGTGAAAACACTTGGTGAGTCCACAGAGAGGCAGGATGTATGGTCTCTCTCCAGAGAGAGTTGTCATGACTTGTGTCTCTGGGTCAACAAGACCCTTTGTGAGCTCTGTGAAGAGGTGAGATGTTTTGACTTCCAGCTTCAAGGGATTTGTTCTTCTGTCTTTGGGGTGCACGTTGCTTTGACCTGAATGGAGTTAGTTGTGACAACGCATTTCTGTGTTATTCTGACACAAAGTGAAACCTGTGCTGAAGATCCCACATTCAGTGAGAGAAAGTTCTGCTGTCAGAAAAAGTAAATTCACAACCTCTCCAATTTTCTTCAAAGATTGCCTCTACCAAGCAGTGGGGCTTTTACTGATTGGTCCCTTATAAGTTTGAAGGGTGACTAAATGTTATCTGGATCTTTTGGGGTCATATCAACAGATTGTTTTGGGCTCAATCCTAGATTAAAATTTAAATTGTATCAGGCCCTTTGTAAGCAGGTTGGGAAGTGGTCTCATTTGGCAATTATTATTTGATATTATTTACATAATATATACATTGCCATCATGGTATTGACATATACATTTCTTGGTACCTTTGCATATAAAATAGCCCAGCCCCATTGACCTCCATGGGCAATGTACCTTGTAAGGAGTGATGGGGATATGATGAAGTTGTTTAAACAAATATGTTGCAATGGTAGGAAAGAATTTTGTGTGTCTGAAAACTGTAGGTACTGGGGGTACTTATAAAATTTTTAAAAGGGGTACTTTATAAAAAAAAAAGGTTGCTCTAAACCATTCCTTTTGGCCTCCCTGCTTCCTTTCTCCTTTGACAAGTTGGGCAGGTAGCAGTTTTGGTAAAAATATATCACAGTGCCCGCTCTACCTCAGCTGGTGCTGGATAATCAGAGCCTCAATTCTGTCTCTGGGAGACAGACCCATAGTCTCCTATAGACAACCACCTAACCTCAAGATGATTCTTACCAACAACCACAGGACATACCACACTAATACCAACCCTGGAATTTTCCCTTGCAACAAACCCCGCTGCCAGCTTTGTCCACATATTTACTCTGCTGACACCATTATTGGACCTAACCAATTCAGTTATAAGATCAAGAACACATATTCCTGCTCATCCAGAAATATAATTTATGCCATCATGTGCCGACAGTGTCTGTCTGCTATGAACATTGAACAAATGTCTCAGACACTTCGCCAAAGAATCAATGCACACAAAACGGATATCAGACAGTATCACAAAGAAAAAACAGTTTCTTGCCATTTCAACCAGAAAGGGCATTGTCTCAACGACTTGATTACCTGCATCCTGCTTCAAAGACATTTTAACACAAGACTTGAAAGAGAAACCTCTGAACTGTCATTCATGCTTAAATTTGACACTTTATGCCTGGGTCTCAACAAAGATGCTAATAACCTTACCCATTACAAAGATAGCTTCCCCAATTATCACCTCTAATATCATTAGCTCACAGACATTAACCTCCCCCCTTTATCCCCCCTCTGTTCTGAAATGTGATTTGTCCTTTTTATATGTGTTCACTTTTTTTGATTGTATCCCTTTGGTATCTATGGTCATGCCAATTTTCTTCCATAATTTGATCTGAGGAAGTGGGTCTGGCCCACGAAAGCTCACCACCTAATAAACCATCTTGTTAGTCTTTAAAGTGCTACATAGTCCTGTCTTTTGTTTCAATTCTAAAGGAGTTGGCATTACTAAAGTGATCAATCCTCCCACATTTTGTTGTGGATTTTCCAAAGAAAGTGCTGGTGTTTTCTATAGGTCATAGCAGTGACTTGGGATTAAACATGGCTTTCTCAACTAAAAGTCTTATACATGTTCGGAACTTGTGATTGTGAATATCTGGTGAGTCAGTCTGCCAAGGGCAAGGCTGGCCTTGAATCTTGATATCTATGGTTTCAATTGAATGGCTTGTGTGAAATTTGGAAGAGCAGCTCTGAGAGACCTCTCTCCTTTACTTAAGGACAGAATCTCACAGCAGCCTGAAGGAAAAAGTCCTCGTGGCAGACAGAAAGCCATGCGTGCGGTTTCCTCAGTCTTAGGCTACTTATTGCTTCAAGTGCCTTCAAAAAAGCAAGGGTGATTCTCATGTTGTGTGTTAATTTTATTTAAAAGTTTTTTTCTGAGTGTTATTTTAACAGGTAAGTTAATCTCTTACATTCACTGACCTAGCAAAGGTGGTGTGTGTGGGGGGGGAGGGGGGGTACTTGCCCTTCTGGTCCCCCTATCATACCTGTGCTCGCCTGCTCCTCCTCCCCCCACCACTGCCTGCTGAAGCTTCCTCCCTGCCTCTGCACCCCCAGCCTGACCCTCCTCTCTCTTCAAAAATGTGCACCAGGTTGGCGGGGGACTGAGTTGAGGCCCTCAGCATGTTCTGTAAGTATCAGTGTGGCCCCTGGGGGTTCCAAAGTTGAGTTGCCCTAGCTCATCCCTGACAGGTGTCTGTCTCACCTGGGCTTAAATATCTCCAGAGATGGAGATTCCGCAATCTCCCTAGGCAATTTATTCCAGTGTTTAACCACCCTGACAGCCAGGAAGTTTTTCCTAATGTCCAACCTAAACCTCCCTTGCTGCAGTTTAAGCCCATTGCGTCTCATCCTAACCTCAGAGGCCAAGCAGAACAATTTTTCTTCCTCCTCCTTATGATACTCTTTTAGATACTTGAAAGCTTCTCTCATGTCCCTTTTCGGTCTTCTCTTTCCCAAGGTAAACAAGGCCAATTCCTTCAGCCTTGCCTCATATCTCATGTTCTCTAGACCTTTCATCATTTGTGTTCATTTTCTCTGGACTTTCTCCAGTTTCTCTACGTTTCCTGAAATGTGGCGTCCAGAACTGGACACGATACTCCAGCTGGGGCCTAATGTAGATGGCTCATTCCCTGCCTAGGGGATGTGAGACTGGGTGGGCTAGTTTCCAATCCTCCTGTTTATTCTTTTCCTAAGCCAGGAGGGCACAGAGGTTCTGATGGGGGCTCTGCAGGAAGGCAGCCCACACTGCCCCCTGCCTGCCCTGGGACTGCAGGTGTTAAACAGTTGTCCAGCCCACCCTAGAGGTGACTGCTTTTCAGTGTGCCTGAAACAACACAGCACCAGCAATGGACAGGAGAATGGCTCCGAGGCATGGCTTGCTCATGACTGCTTCAGTCCCGTTGGATGGGCCTCAGCCTCTTTTCTTCCCCTCCCCCGCTTTGCAATGGGGCTGTAGACTCTGGGGGAGAGGGGTGGAGGCAGGCAGAGGTGTCTCCCTGCAGCAGATGTAGACATGTCTCTGTATTAATCATTCTCTCATTGAAGTTTTTAGCTTTGTATTGAGTCCTTTTACATGGAAACTTTGTATTACGTCTTGGTAGAATAGTCCCTACGACAAGTGAGGCAGAGACTGTCCCTGTGGGGTGAATGAGGTAGGAATGTATAAGGCAGAAGGTGAGCACCTGTGGGCAGTTGCAAAGGTTGGAGAGGGGATGGAAGTGGGCCCATTGAAAGGAGACTGGACCTGTGGATGCCTTGGGGGTCAGCAGCAAGGGCCTGCTTTGGGAAGCCCCCTCTTTGGAGGTGAATGTGGCAGCATTGAGACACCACCCAAAAGCCTGCGCCACAGACACTAACTGCAGATTCATGGGACAGCTCTCACAGATCTTGCACATGCATAAGATTATAGATCTGCAGGGGGGGCAGTGGCATAGCGAAGGGGACAGAGGGGTCAGTTGCCCCTGGGTGCCATGCTAAGGAGGCACCAATTTAGTCCCATTCTGCTCCCCCTGTCGTCCCTCATCTCACTTGCTCCTACTCCACCTGCCACCGCCAGCTGGAGCCTCCTCCCTGCCTCTCTGCTCCAAGCCTGACCCTGCTCCAAGCCCGACCCTCCTCCATCTCCAGGGGCAGGTTAGTGCATGGGGGAGCCCAGCCTCAAACTGTAAGGGGGGGGGGGGGAAATGCAGTACAAGGAGCGAATTGTGAGTGTTTTCGACCACGGAATGCCATCCCTCATAATTTGCAACCCCTGGACCAGGTAGCAGAAGAGGGAGCAAATTGTGAGTGTTTTCGACCACAAAACCCTATCCCTCGTAATTTGCAACCCCTGGACTAGCGATCAGAAGAGGGAGTGAATTGTGAGTGTTTTCGACCACAATACCCTATCCCTCGTAATTTGCAACCCCTGGACCAGGTAGCAGAAGAGGGAGCGAATTGTGAGTGTTTTCGACCACAAAACCCTATCCCTCGTAACTTGCAACCCCTGGACCAGCGATCAGAAGAGGGAGTGAATTGTGAGTGTTTTCGACCACAATACCCTATCCCTCCTAATTTGCAACCCCTGGACCAGGTAGCAGAAGAGGGAGCGAATTGTGAGTGTTTTCGACCACAAAACCCCGTCCCTCGTAATTTGTAATTTGCAACCCCTGGACCAGGTAGCGGAAGAGGGAGGGAATTGTGAGTGTTTTCGATTACAGAACCCCGTCCCTCATAATTTGCAACCCCTGGACCAGGTAGCAAGTCCTGAGCAGTAGCCCAGAATTTCATGTATGCATGGCAGAAACCGCAACTAGGAGCAAAAAAAGAGGGTTTCATTTTTTGTCGTTACACCGGCCCTCCTGGACGGGCGGAGAGGGGGAGCCGGGACTGCGTACCGCCCGCGAGAGGGGCGCCGAGAGTGCCTTTGGCTGGGGGGGGAGGAAAATCCAGCCTGCCCATGTGACGGGGTTCGAACGTTCCATTGTCACTTTCACTTTCGCTTTCCGCCCATCGAACGCTCCGGTGTCCCCGGGAACAAAGGCCGCGTCTTGAGCCCGCGCCACGAGACACCTCGCATCGCCCCGGCGGGAGCCGAGCAGCGGGGCCCCGGGCCCAGCCCAGCGGCATGTAGCGGCCCCGGCCCCTCTCGGCAGAGCGTCCAGCGCCCAGAGGCTCCAGGCAGGTACGTGCTACTCCCGGGAGGGGCTGGTTGAGCCGTTGGGGGCAGGTAGATGACTAAAAACACCCGGCGGGAACCACCCTGTGATCATTGACTTCGCTCTGTGCGGAGATCTCCGGTCCCATCCACCGCTGAATGTTACCGGGTGTTACTCTGTCTGCTGGTTTAATTAGGAATTGCTGCCCTTTGCGTTTTATTCAAGAGCAGGGCGCCTTCTCCGGGGCGATCTGCGACACAAATCCCTTTCGGAGACAGGCGGCTTGCTGCACAAAGTCTAGTTTTCCGCCCGCTCTTACTGCAGTTTTCCCTCTTGCCGGTGGGGGAGAATCCTTTTGCTTTTGGAAAGCATCGAGTCCTGCTCGAAAGCAGTCAGGGCAGGAAACGGCAGCTGGTTCTCTTTCTGCAATCTCTGGGAACCAAGCGCCTGCCTAAAGCTGATCTTGTGCTCAGGGGTGTCACTGAGTGGGGATTTCAGGCTAGACTGAAAAAGGGAAATGTATTATACGTTGTGTAACAGATCATTTCCTCCTGTGGGACAAGCCACTGAAGTTGTAGTGTCATGAGGAAACCAATGGGAGGAGGACAGCTCTTCAAAAATAGTAGCACTGGCTGTGATAACGTTTTATGGTTTTCTTTTGTTTCAATCATGTATTATTGAACACAAACTAGTTTAGTTTTTCTTTCTTTCAGTTTTCAGTTTTGCTCCCTTTTCTCCTTTGAGAAAGGATAAGGTGACTAAGATATTTTTATTCCTCTTGAGTAGGCGTTCTCAATTTGAATAAATTTGATTTTTTTTCATTTAGTATCGATTTCGTTGAAAAATCAGTATTAACCAATTCTACAAGGTAAATGTGGTTTGGGGGCATGGGCAGGAGAAAGAAGGACGAGGTAAAAAGTTTGGGGGCAATTTCACTGGCTTTGAGCACCCTGGTGTAGAAAGGGTGCAAGTGCCACTTCAGACAATACAAGACCAGACTATACCTATGGTGACCATATTTTCTGAACCCAAATTAGGGACACATTAGCCACAACCCTGGCCCCTGTTAGCCACACCCCCCCCCCCCGCCACAAGAAACCACCCCCCCCGCCACAAGAAATCGCACCCCTGGAGGTAGTACTCCGGGGGTCCAGATGGACACATGACCAGAAGTAAAGGGTGTCGGGTGACTCCTCTAAGGATGCCTCTCACTGTCCTCTTACCAATAGGGATGCGTTTGGCCCCCACCAGACTCCCCCATGCAACTATCCTGCAATTGTATTAACTCAGCTTGCATTGCATTTACTCTGGGGGAAATGTCCCTCTGAGATTTTCCTCCCACGAGCAGAGTGAATTTTGTGTTGTGCACCAGTATTGAGTCTGTGTGCGCTTGTTGGGATGTGCCACTGTGGCACCCAAGGTATTAATAAATATCTTGTAAACCTCTCCCTTTTCCCTCTGCTGCCATGTCTCCTGCCCTCCCCTCACCCCATCTGCTCCCCTGGTGCCTGCTGCTCCCCATCCCTCACCCGCCTCTGCTGTCCTGACTCCTGCCCTTCCCACTTTCCTTCAGCTCTTTGGGGACCTGCCTCCTCCCCTGCACCCGCCCTTCTCTTCCTCCTGTGCCCACCCCTCCTCTAGCCCCCCTCTGATCATCTGTAGCTACCCCTCCTCATCCCCTTTCCTAACACCTCCCTCTACCCACCTGCCCTGCCTGTCTCCTCTGGTGCTGGTCCCTCCCCTCCCTGTGTCTGCCCTTCTGCTTCACCCCCACACTCCCCTGGCACCTGCACCTTCCCTTACCCCTGCACCTTCCTGGTGCCTTCCCTTTCCCTTACTGCGTCTGCCCTCCTTGCCCTCCTTCTCCCTGGTGCCCACCCCCTCGCCACCACCCTCTGCTCCAGTACTCCTCACATCCCTCTGCACCCTCACACATGACTTACTCCATCCCCTGCCTTCCTCATGCCCACCCCTCCTTTCAAGCCCTCTTCTCTGGGCACCCACCCTCCCCTCTCCTCTTTCTTCCTCTTGCCCCCATTGCTCCTCCCCTCCCTTCTCTCACCTTCCCTCCCCTCCCCCTTCTTCCCCTTTTCCTCATTGTTTCCTCTTGGCCTCCTGGCATTTGTGTGTACTCCACCCTGCCCTTTGGTGCCTTCCCCTTTCTTCTCCTGCCCTGTCCTCCTCCCCTCAGCACAAGCCCCTTCCTCTCCTCACCACCCTTCCCCTTAATCCTCCCCCTGCCCCTTCTCTCACCTTCTGCCTTCCATGTGGAAAGCAGTTTGTGGGGCTGGAGCCGGGCCGCGATGCTGTTACCATGGTCCCGGCTCCAGCTGCTCCCAGTGCAGGACTGTGTGCTGAGACTAGAGCAGAGGCCACCCGTGGTGCTATTTTTAGTACTGCAGTCTCTGTCCCCACAGGCTGCCCCGCTCCAGCTGGAGTCAAGTGGCAGCTGCATGAGGCCCATTCCAGTGAGGCTGCCCCAGCTGGAACATGTGTTGTGTGGCTGCTGTTTGACTCCAGCTGGAGCTTTGGTCGCCCGCAGGGACCTGGACTGCATTATTAAAAAATAGCACCACAGGCGGCCTCTGCTGCAGTCCCGGCACCTGCTGAGCCCATGCATGCCCTTCCCCGCAGTGCCCCAGCTCTCAAGGTGGCCCGGAGGAGAAGGAGGCGGTGCCACCAGACCAGGACCCCACACAGCAGAGGCAGTCTGGTGGGCGGAGGGAAGGAAGGTGGAGAGGGAGGGGCCGTGTGCCACCAGAAACTGGCCCAGCTGCCCTACGCGCCCTGCTGGGAGGGAGGAGAAGGAGGCTGCTGCGTGCGGCACTTCTTCCTGCAAGCCGGTGTCCCCATCAAGTAGTGAAATGTCCAGTGGGGCTTTCCGGGACATTTCACTACTTGATGGGACAGTGGGACAGAGTACTTAAAATCAGGACAGTCCCAGAAAAATCGGGACATATGGTCAGCGTAACTATACCACACAGACCTAGCACATTAGGGTGCTGTTTACACTGGTTTTTTGTAGATGGCGCTTGGCCGTGCTGCTGCCCTGCTTTGGAAAGGACAAACTAATTTCAGCTTTCTGCTAGAATTCATCCAATCCAGCATCCTTATTAATATATCACCCCTATTTCTTTAATTCTTCAATGTGCTACAGTTCTTAGGCAGTAGGGGTCTGAAGGAAATGTCAGACACTAAGGCTGCGTCTAGACTGGCATGATTTTGCGGAAATGCTTTTAACGGAAAAGTTTTTCCGTTAAAAGCATTTCCACAAAAGAGCATCTAGATTGGCACGGGTGCCTTTGCGCAAAAAGTGCTTTTGCGCAAAAGCATCCGTGGCCAGTCTAGAACAGCGATTTCGCAAGAAAGCCCCGATCGCCATTTTCGCCATCAGGGCTTTTTGCAAAACAGTCCTCCCCTGTCTACACTGGCCTCTTGCGCAAATACATTTGCGCAAGAGGGCTTATCCCTGAGTGGGAGCATCATAGTATTTGTGCAAGAACACTGACAATCTTACATTAGATCGTCAGTGTTCTTGCGCAAATTCAAGCGGCCAGTCTAGACGCAGCCTAAGGGTGGAGGAAATTTTATCTTTACAAATGATTTTAAAAGTTAGAGAGACTTTTTTTTAACCTCTGTCCTTAGTCAGGCTGGGTCGTCCCGATGGGTTCCTGACAGGTCCTCTACTCTGTCAATGATGATAAACTTTTGGCTGTGTGCATGTATGTGCTCCCCTGCCTAAATGCATTAACCATCTGCAATTTATTAACATGAGAGACTCCGAGAGAGCTCCCAAAGACCACAAATCAGATACGGATCGAAAGCACCGGGCCAGGTGTATTGACAAGTGAGATACAATAATAGTTGTCAGTGAACAGTCTTGCCACTACACCTTACGTACGCCATGACAATGGACTAACACCCAACTAAACGCCCTGGATTCTAGCGTCCCTCCGTAGTTAGTCGACGATCACCCTTTGGGGTGCACTTTTATACACAGGTACAAACAAGTTACACATCACTCCTGACGTGTCAGGTTGCCACCCTCTGTTAGCTAGTTAGGGCCCCTTACTTCACACGAGGGGAGGTTTCCATCATTATCCGTCATGATGTCAGTTTAGACCCAGTCCTGAACCTGGGTGGGTATGTCTGTTATTTGGGGGGGGGGGGGGGGGGGGGGGGCGGGTTTCTTAACAAGAGTCTGTTATGAACCTTCTGGAATGTGCTCCCAGCCTGTGCCTAGTACCTCTTAGGTGTGAGTGTTTCTGTCACATCAGCCCTGTTCTTGCCCACTTCTATGAGCAGGGCCTGCCTCTTGCTCACAGCCTCACTCTGCTTTATATTAAAAACATCTGGACCATTGCTGTCTAGGCCTCTGACTTTATACCCTGCTTGTGATAGGTGGGCTTGTGTTTCAGGCCCTCCTCTTACTACAGTCCCCCACTTATAACTATTTGCTTTCCAATTTGATATTGTGATTTGGCCCTTGTGAGACTGCTGAAAGCAACATACTCTGATTATGGCATTTAGTGTGATCATCTGTATTATTATTCACAGTCAGCTGAGTGATTTGGCATACTGGGCTAGGCACTGTTCTAGCACCTCCCACAGGATTATGTATATGAGAAGTAAAACTGAAACTTGGACCAGTGACATTGCAAATGAGGCCTCTATATATTGTGAGAGGGTCAGGCTGGAGGATAATCAGAGAGAGAGAGAAAGGCAGCTCTAAAAGGCAGCAACTCCCTGGCTAAAGTAAATCTATCAGGTCCAGCTGGTCTCATTTGAGGCGGCCATGGAGACTTTTAAAAAGAAGCCCTCCCTGCTGAGAGGAGACCAGAACAGACAGGGAGAAAACAGAAAGAAGGAAAAATAATCTGAGCGAGGAACCGGCAGCGTTGCCAGAGACAGCAAGGAGGGGTGAGGAACTCCGAGGGGTTTCGGGCTCCCTTTTCCCCAGCAGCCTGAGAATCCAGCTGACTACTGGAGAGGACGGTTTACCCAGCCCAGGCTCCCCAGGGGGGCACCTGCCCTGATGCCCTTTGGAGCTGAGAGACGCAAGCTCAAACCCTTCCAAGGGCAAGTGGGGCCTGTGAGGCAGCACTGAGGCTGCCAGATTGATGGCTGAGTAGGGTCTGGGACCCAGGAGTGGGGTTACCCTGCTATAGTATAAATGTCTTGTATTTAGTTACTACCCAGTACTGTCCATTCATGCTATAGGTTACTCTCATTGCTGGATGTCACCCTCTAGAACAGCGGTGGGTGATGTTTTTTGATGGGCGGGGGTGGCACTCCAAGAATTTGGAAAATGGTTCAGGGCCACATTCTTCCATGATATTAATGGAGAAGGTGCAGGGTCTGGGTGTTGTATGTTGGGTTGTAGATATAGATCTTGTTGTTATAGTAACTGAGTAGGTCACTGGGGTCAGCCCAGCTAGTCTGGGCTTGTTCTAGGTTGTTCTGTGCTACGCAATAAAATGGACACTTGCACCCACTCCAGCTCTCTGCCTTTCCACTGATTTCTTCCTATAGGCTGTGTCTACATTGGCACCCTTTTCCGGAAAAGGGATGCTAATGAGACAAGTTGGAATTGCAAATGCCGCGGGGATTTAAATTTTCCCCGCGGCATTTGCATGAACATGGCTGCCGCTTTTTTCCGGCTCGAGGCTTTGCTAGAGAAAAGCGCCAGTCTAGACAGGGATCTTTCGGAAAATAAAGCCTTTTCCGGAAGATCCCTTATTCCTCTTAAAATCAGGAATAAGGATCTTCCGGAAAAGGCTTTATTTCAGAAAGATCCTGTCCTAGACTGGCGCTTTTTCCGCAAAGCCCGAGCCGAAAAGCGGCAGTCATGTTCATGCAAATGCTGCGGGAAAATTTAAATCCCGCCGCATTTGCATAATTCCGACTTGTCTCATTAGCATCCCTTTTCCGGAAAAGGGTGCCAATGTAGACACAGCCATACTGTAAAACTCCCCACGACATAACAAGTGGCGACGAGGATGGAATATCTGTGCTGCCTCCAGCAACAAAAGAAGTAGAAGTCAATATAAGAAAACAAACTCTTTTTGGCTGTTCTGAAAGGTGGGGGTAAGAACTGACTGCTACACTGTGCAAACTGAAACTAAGATCAAGGAGCCCAGAGACTGGAAAAGAAAAAGAAAAAAAAAAAGGGAGTGCAGCAACCATGGCTACACTTACAGGGCCACCGGGACCTTTTGAGGAGACTGTAGAGCAATGGCAAGTATATATTGAGCGTTTTGAACTTTTTGTTATTGCAAATGACATTAAAGAAGAGAAGAAGGTGCCAATATTTTTAAGTGTTGTAGGGGCTAAGACCTACTCTCTGCTACGCAGTTTGCTGCTCCCTGTTAAGCCAGAGACCAAATCTTACAGTGACATTGTGGAAATCCTGGGGTCACATTATGCTCCAAAACCATTGGTAATTGCAGAAAGGTACAGGTTCCATAGCAGAGACCAAAAAGAAAGTGAAACAATTGTACAATTTGTAGCCAATTTGAAAAAGCTTGCTGAACACTGTGAATTTAAGGAGCTGTTAAATGATGCCATACATGACAGGTTAGTGTGTGGCCTGCACAGTGAAGCTATACGGAGCCGTCTGTTAACAGAAGCTCAGCTCACCCTACAGAAGGCCATTGATATTGCGGTCTCCATGGAACTGGCCACACAGGAGGCACAATACCTTAGTGCACCCTGGGGTGCATAAAATGTCCCAAGAACCTACTCACAAAACAGTGGGGAGCCAGGAATGTTACCGCTGTGGTAAGCCAGGTCACCATGCATCAGAATGCTGGTGTAAGAACCTAGTGTGTCGACAGTGTGGAAAAAAAGGACACATTGAGCATGCCTGCAAACAAAAGAAAAAGAGGCCTGTGGGCTGGCAGAACAAAAAGGAAAATCTGCATACCATCGAGCAGATGCCTGATGATCAAGGTGACACCCTGTCTGAAGAAGAAGCGCCATGCTATGTTTTGTCTTTGGAAGGCGGCTCCTATGAATACTGGGTAACCCCACTGTTGGATGGCAAACCTGTACGCATGGAAGTGGACACTGGTGCAGCAGTTTCATTGGTCTCAGACACGGTGTATAAGGAAAAGCTGAAGCATCTTCCACTTAAGTCAACAAAGATCGTTCTGAAGACATATACGGGAGAAGCAGTACCCCTATTGGGCACTACTGATGTTAAGGTGGAACTAAATGGACAGACTGCAGAATTACCACTGTTTGTGGTGAAAGGCCATTACCCAGCCTTAATGGGGAGATCATGGCTTAGGAAGATCCCGCTGAACTGGGCAGAAGTACACCGGATGACTAAAGAAGAAACAGGTCTGACCAATATATTAAAGAAACATGCTGCTGTTTTTGGAAAGGATCTGGGAAGTATGAGAGGAATCACCATGAAACTGAACATTAAACCAGGTAGCCAACCAAAATATCTGAAGGCCAGAACTATGCCATATGCTATCAGGCCAAAAGTTGAAGCAGACCTGGAGCGCCTAAGTCAAAAATGGAGTCCTAATACCAGTTACCCATAGTCCATGGGCAACTCCAATAGTTCCAATATTGAAGAAAGACGGTTCTATTCGGATTTGTGGGGATTTTAAGGTCACTGTTAACCCTGTGTTATGTGCAGAGCAATACCCCCCTTCCTCGCATCGATGACATCTTTGCGGGCCTGGCTGGGGGACAAAAGTTCAGCAAGATTGATCTTAGTCAAGCATATTTACAGATGCAAGTTGATGAGGAATCCCAAGAGCTGTTGACTATTGTGACGCATAAAGGGCTTTATCGTTACTGTCGCTTACCCTTTGGAATAACTTCTGCCCCAGCTTTGTTCCAGAGAGCTATGGACCAGATCTTGTGTGGCTTGCTAGGAGTCCAGTGCTATCTTGACGACATCCTGGTCACCGGCGGGAATGAGGAGGATCACCTTAAGAACTTAGAGGCTACCCTACAAAGACTGGAAGAGTATAGCCTATGAGTCCATAAAGATAAGTGTGCGTTCTTTTAGCCCTCTGTTGAATATTTGGGACACATCATTGATGCTACTGGCCTTCATAAGTCACCTTCAAAAGTTAAGGCTATTGTGCAGGCTCCACCCCCTCAGAATGTTAGTCAACTTCGTTCGTTTCTAGGACTATTGAACTATTATGGAAGGTTTATTTCACAACTAGCCACGCTATTAAAACCACTTCACAAGCTCCTTGGCCAGAACAAGGTCTGGAAGTGGACTGACGCCTGTGATGTTGCATTTAACAAGGCTAAATGTGTATTGCTAAACGCAGAGGTCCTGACACATTTTGATCCATCCTTACCTTTACAGTTGGCTTGTGATGCCTCCCCATACGGAGTGGGAGCGGTCTTGTCACATGTTATGCCTTCAGGAGAGGAGAAACCAATTGCTTTTGCTTCACGCACCTTAAGCAAGGCTGAAACTAACTATGCGCAAATTGAACGTGAAGCATTGGGAATCGTTTTCGTTCGGGATTCGGAAATTTCACCAGTACCTGTTTGGACGGAAGTTTACACTGCTCACTGACCATCAACCTCTGACGGCAATTTTTGGTCCACACACACAGGTATTCCACCAATGGCTGCTAGTCATATGCAACGATGGGCATTGTGGCTTTCAGGACACACATAGAAGATCAGATATTGGAAAGCCACTCTGCATGGCAATGCAGATGGTCTCTCTAGGCTGCCTTTGCCAGTCAAACATCAAGATAGTGGCCAGAAGGAAATCGGTTAGAGGACATTCACTCCTACAAAAGAGTCTGGACACCTTCTTACTGTCCTACAGAAACACTCCTCATGCTACAACCAAAGTGTCCCCGGCTTTTCTAATGATGGGACGTCAGCTGCGCACGTGTTTTGATTTGCTGAAACCTTCAGAACCGCGACAAATTGTGCAACATCAGTAGCAAGGTCAAGTCATCAGGCGTGCATTCAGAGCAAAAGATCGAACCTTTAGTCCTGGACAGCCAGTTTTGGCTCGGAACTATGCTCCTGGAGCTAAATGGGTCCCTGCCACTATTATTGCTCAAACAGGACCTGTTTCCTATACTGTCCAGACTGCGAAGGATCTCATCGGGCGGCGGCATGTAGATCAGTTATTGACAGGTTATTCCTGCCCCCAAGGCACATCTCCAGTTGAGTTGCCCGTCCTTCCCGCTGCTGGTGAGCTACCATCTCAAGAATCACCTGCTCCTGACTCTCCTCCTCCGTTACCACCAGTGGTGAACAATAACCCACTCCCTGAGCAGGCTGATCCAACAGCCTCACCTGTTCACACTTCAAGTTCCCAGCCCAGTGTCAGGCCCGCACCCAGAACATCTTCGGGTGTGAGAACGCCAGCTGTCCGCCGTAATCCACCTAGAGAAAGGCGGCCTCCTGAACGTCTGGACCTTTAGTTGAGATTAACTCACAGTTGGGGCAAAATAATCCCCTGGGTTAGCTGGGAACTTGAGGCGGTCACCGTCATTTCTTAGTTAGTTTTTGTTTTCTTAAAGGGACGTTTTCATTAAGGGGGGAGGAATATGTTGTATATTGGGTTGTAGATATAGATCTTGTTGTTATAGTAACTGAGTAGGTCACTGGGGTCAGCCCAGCTAGTCTGGGCTTGTTCTAGGTTGTTCTGTGCTACGCAATAAAATGGACACTTGCACCTACTCAAGCTCTCTGCCTTTCCACTGATTTCTTCCTATACTGTAAAACTCCCCCACGACATAACACTGGGATGTAGGTTGGGTGCCGCAGGGAGCTTGGGGTAAGGGAGGTAATTTGGGTGAAGGTGGCAGTTGTGACCTGGGGCACTGGACTGGGGTGCAGGGGGTTGGATTGTGACCTAGGACAGGAGGGGATTGTGATCTGGGGCAGGATATTGGGGTGCCAGATCTGGGAAGGAGTATGTGGAGTAGGGGGCAGAGGTTTGGGGAAGGGAGGGGCTGCAGTGCCAGAGGCAGGCTCTGGCCAGGAGAGTCACCAGCCAGCAGGTTCCTGAATCAGCCTCCCCTGCCCCTGCGCAGGCTGTAGCCATGTGCTCTGTGACTAACTACTAGCCCCGGAGGGAAGGGCTGCACCTGAAACCTTCCCCCGACCCCTCCGGGCTCATAGTTTTTTAAAGCGAAACCGCCCCACAGCCAAGTGGTGTGCGGGTGGGGCAAGGCAAGTGGGGAGCTGCCTAGAGCGCCCTGCAGCAACTGTGGGCCGGATCCAGTGGCTTGGTGGGCTGGACGCGGTTTCTGAGTTGTAAAGTAAGTTATAAACTTCTGCCAATCCAGCACTAGGGGGAGCATTGTTCTATGTCGTCCCTGTTACTTATTAACTCAGTATAAGGCACAGAATCATTTTGCCTCTGATCTCTTGGAAGAAAAGAAGTGAGTGATAAAAACACAAGAATATTTCTCCCAAGTACACCCACAGTTTCTCATTCACTGTAATTTTCCCACATTGATGGAATTGCCACCAACGTTTGCCCTGACCTGCCTTTTTTGTTTGAAAGTGGATTTTGTGGGGATGGGACAAAATCAGACTCACGACGAGACACATGTTCAGGTTCAGTGAAAGGGCCGTTCTAACGCCAGAATATGAAAGAATTGAAAACCACACTCCTCACAGGTACTTGGGGGGGGGAAGGGCGCCGGGGGCCAGTCACAAGCGGTGCTACCCCACGGTGTCCACACTGCCACCAGCGCTGGAACTAAAGCCCTGCATGCTCCACGCCTCTCTCGCCACGGTGGTTTACCCAGAGTGCAGCAACTGCGGAGCCAGTGCGCCCAGAGACCGTGTCTACACTAGGAAACGATTTCAAAATCACTAAATTCGACTTAATAACTCCCGATTTTACAACATCAAAATAGCGTGTTCCCACTGCAGGGTGTCCCCACTATACACCCAAGATACATTCCTAAACACAGGGATGTAGAGCGAAATGACGTAAAGTGGGGATTTTTTCCCTGTAGCTGACTCCCATTTGCACAAATTGGTCTTTTTTTTTTTTTTTTTTGCACAGCATAGGAGCAGGGAATGGGAGGACTTATTATGCAACGGTTCTTACAGGGGTCAATGGTGTTAGTGCAGAACCGATGTATACTGTATACGTATACTGGGGAGATATATAGTGGGGTTGCCCTGTATAGGGAAGCCTCGAAAATAGTCCAAGGCAGATTCCGTTAATGAGGATGCGCCACCTCAACTTAGAGCCCCAGGAAGCCCAGGGATGTAATTAGCTCGAATGACTCTGGGGAGCAGTTATTTTGAAACTAGCCAATTAGCCCGTCATAAGACGGGATTTTCAGGTCTTCTCTCCTGAGCGCTCTCTCTCCTCCTACTGCCTTCCCCAACCCCCTCAGCTCTCTTCCGCCTCCTGCCTCTCTCTCCGTCTCTTTCTTTCTCTTCTCCCCCTCCTGCCTCTCTCTCCCCTCCGTCTCTCTCTGCCCCCCTTCCCCTTTCCCTTCCCTCCCGCCGAGGCACTTGGCTGAGTGCTGCCTGCTCAGCCGGGCTGCCGCGAGGGAGGGGGGCGGGGTGGTGACGTACACGGCCAGGGGCCGGGGCCGTGTACATCACTGACCTCCCTTCCCCTCCCACCCCGGGGGAGCCCAAACGGCCCCTTGCATTGCTGGCTCCCCTGGCGGCCCGACTGAGGGGCGCAGCACTCAGCTGAGTGCCACAGTGGGAGGGGAAGGGGGGCAGTGACGTACACGGCCCCGCCCCCGGCCGTGTACATCACCGCCCTGCCCCCTTCCCCTCCCTCAAGGACTCTGGCTGTGGCCAGTGGCTGCACCCCCTGCCAGGTCTGCTTCCTGCCCCCTCCTCCTGTCCAGCCCCACGGCCCCGATCCCCTCCAGCTCTGCTTCCCACCCCTCTTCCTGCTGGCCAGCCCCACGGCCCCCGGACACCCCGCCAGCGCTGCTTCCTCCCCTTCCTCCGGGCCCCCGTCCTCCCCCACAGCCCCCAATCCCCCAGCTCTGCTTCCCACCCCCTTCGGCCAGCCCGCCCCTTCCTCCATCTGTGGCGCGCTGCGCTGCTCAGCTGGGCCCAGCTGAGCGGCGCAGCACTCGGCCGAACCGCCAGGGAGGGAGGGGAAGGGGGGCGGGGCGCTGACGTACACGGCCAGGGGGCGTGGCCGTGTACGTTAGCGTTACAGACTCACAGACAATGGGCTACTATATATATGATAGCGGCACTGGAGTGTTCACACTAATGCTATTGCGAAATAGCTATTTCAAAATTAACGTTATTTCCCAAGGAAAGTAGGAGTCCAGATTTCAAAATAAGCTGCCCGTTATTTTGAAATAATGGGTTAGTTACGGTGGATGCTCCACCGATAAATTCAACCTGAGGGGGGTTATTTTGAAATAAAAACCTAGTGTAGGCCAGTGCCAAGTACCTTGCCCATGTGGACATCTTGAAAGTTGCAGCTCTGGGGGCTGATTTACTGCACAGTAACTTGCCAGTGTAGACTTGGCCTTAAAGTTAGTCTGTGTCCTGCTCACTGTGGTAAGTTTTTGTTTTCTCTGTCCTGTTGTCTAGATCAAATTTTGGGGAAGATGAAGGTTCCCTCCATCGGCCACAGCACCAGAGCCAGCTCCCCTCTGCCTGGTTTTCTTGTTTTCTTCCTGACGAGTTATGTCCACAGCAGGGAATCAGGTAGGGCTCTGCGCTGGGTCTGCTGTTTCTTAGAGGATTTATTTAACTCCCAGAAGTGTCTAACAACATGCGCAAGTCAGAGTCAGTGGAACTTCTCACAGGGTGCGTCTACACTGCACCGTTACTTCAAAACAACAATGTGAGCATCTACACAGCCATTCCTTTATTTCGAAATAATTTCAAACTAACAGGCGGCTTATTCCAAAATCTGTAAACCTCATTCTATGAGGAATAACACCTTTTCTGAAATAGCTATTTGGGAATAAGGCCTGTGTAGATGCTCCACTGCTGCTATTTTGAAATAGCCCCTCCCCAGGGTCATTCTAAGTTATTCCTCCCCAGCGCCTCGGGGGGCTCTAAATCGAGATAGCACATCTACGAGCCTGCCTCGGACTAGTTTTGAGGCTTCTCTGCAACATAGACGTGCTATTTCGAAATCAGCGTGCAGTGTAAACGTACCCACAGTGTGCAAATATAACACAGCAAGCTCAGTGTAAGCGGGGGGATGGTCCTGAAACTGTGGGGAACTCTCCTGGCTTCTGTACTACACCAAAGAAAAGGGCTAGTGACAGGATCTGAGTCCTTGCTCCCACTTCTTTACCCAGGGCATGTCTACGCTGGGGAGTTATTTCAAAAGAATCCCCCTTATTTCGAAGTAATGAAGTGAGCGTCCTCACGACCAAGCCTGTTCTTTTGAAATAACAACGCCTGCTTGGGAAGAGGAAAGGATTTATTTCAAAATAGATATTTAGGGAATTAATTATTATTTGGAAATAACCTGGCAGTGCAGACACAGCCCCAGCGGCCTCCCTGACCTCAAGGGCTCCACTTCCTCTTTCCTGTGTGGCAGAGTCCTTGGAACCCAGCAAGGCTGGGCCCAGGGTTCCTGCGGGACTAAATCTCAGGGAGGGGCAGAGTTGTCATCACTCCAGGGCGCTGTCTCTGCACTGGGCACTTCCCTGACTCACTGAGCTGTGCGTACAGCTCAGAGCAAAGAGACATTATTAAGCAGCAATCCATTAACAAAAGAATAATTTGAAAAATGGGGAACGTTAAAGGAAATCCCATCACCCTGCCCCTGGCTGTGCCACAGGGATGCTGTGGATCGGACACTTGCTCTGGTGGAGGCCACATGCCCTCAGGCTCAAGGTGGCAGGAATCATCTCTCTGGTATTAGCTCCCTCAGCTGGGGTTTCCCTCCAGCCCGGCCTGCAAGACCCATTGGCTGGTGGCATCTCCTTGTGCCGGGTCTCCTCCCAGTAGCTCCAGGGAATACAAAATACAGAAAACAGAACCGGTTTTGTGTGCGCCACTGACTAAATGGACAAGATCTTCTCTCTGAGCTTTTCTTCCTTCTCTCCTGGGACATTCTGCAGCAAAATTTAAAGTGTTTGGACCTGACCGGCCTGTCACGGCCGTGGTGGGGGAGGAGATCGTGTTACCCTGTCACCTGGCTCCCAGCAAGAGCGCTGAAAACATGGAGGTAACATGGATCCGATCCCAGCTCTCCCCATTTGTCCATCGCTATAGTGATGGAAAGGACCAGTATGAGCAGCAGATGCCAGAATACCAGGGGAGGACAGAGCTCTTGAAAGATGATCTGACCCAGGGGAATGTTACCTTGAAAATTTTCCCCATCAGACTCTCTGACGAAGGGCAGTACAGCTGTTTTGTTCAAGATGGCACCTTTTATGAAGAAGCGCTGCTGGAACTAAAGGTGGCAGGTCAGTAGCGTGGGTCTGTACATCGCTTGGGGATGGTGCCGAGTGAGTTGAATGATTTGAGCACTTTACCCACGGTCTGTTGCCGAGGTGACTCGCCTACGTGTACCAAATGTGAAGAAAAGTGGAGACTTCTTCATCAAGAGTCATCTCACTCTTTCACCGAACCCTTCCCGGGTGTGGTAAATGGGCCAGACAGAGACACAAAACCCGATTTCCCATAGTCACATGGTTAAACCTAATGGCTGTGTCTAGACTGGCCAGTTTTTCCGGAAAATCAGCCGCTTTTCCGGAAAAACTTGCCAGCTGTCTACACTGGCCACTTGAATTTCCGCAAAAGCACTGACTTCCTACTGTAAGAAATCAGGGCTTTTTGCGGAAATACTAAGCTGCTCCGTTCGGGCAAAAGTCTTTTCCAAAAGACTTTTGCGCCAGTGTAGACAGCAGAGATTTATTTCAAGAAAAGCCCCGATCGCGAAAATGGCGATCGGGGCTTTTTGCAGAAAAGCTGCCTAGATTAGCCACGGACGCTTTTCTGCAAAAAGTGCTTTATGAAAGCGCCCTGACAATCTAGACGCTCTTTCCGAAAATGCTTTTAACAGAAAACTTTTCCGTTAAAAGCATTTCCGGAAAATCATGCCAGTCTAGACGTAGCCAAAGTGCCCAGGAATGACTTTTCGTTTCCTGAGATAATTTACAAATACCCTTGGGGGGGGGGGGGGGGGCGGGCGATGGCCTCACACTTTCTGGGAAGGGTTAATGCAGGCTGGAGGTAGCCTGGGCAGATCCCTGGCCAATGGGAGAGAGGTGTTTAAAGATCCAATCAGGGTGCAGCTTTCTGGGACAGCCCTATATAGAGAGAGCTGCCCCACAGAGAGAGTCAGTGAGGTCCTGACCAAGGAAGGTGCAGGACCTGGTTCCCTCAGAGAAGGCACCGTC
The DNA here is from genome assembly GCA_019425775.1 of Rafetus swinhoei. NCBI lineage: Eukaryota > Metazoa > Chordata > Testudines > Trionychidae > Rafetus > Rafetus swinhoei. The sequence goes on along the minus strand of CM033444.1, from coordinate 13,245,548 downwards.
AGGAGAGCAGTACGGGACAGGCACGGGGGAGGTTAGAGAGGGAGGCTCCATCCTGATACCTGCCCAGCTGTGGCCTTGCTACTGTACCCCAACACACCTAGGATGGTTCACTGACCAATGCAAGTGGCACCTAGACCACAGCAACAGCTAAGCTCGAGAGACATCCCCAACATGGGCTGGGAGCCAGCTGGCTTTTAGCTCAGAGGGTAGAGGCTCCTATACTCAGCTTCAGAGGTCCCAGGTTCAAATCCACCCAGTGACAGTTACACTACAAGGCTAGGAGGGTGCGAAGGGCCAGAGGGGAAGTGTGGCCCAGGGAGCAAGAGGCAGTGGAGGGGAGTAGCGGGCAGGACAAGGCCTGCTACTGAAGTCTCTGAAGTCTGATCTTCACGCGCCGGCTCCTCTGTCCCTTTCAGTGCAAAGCGGCAGCAGGGAAAGTGATGCAGACAGAGCCTTCTCCTGCGGGTCAGAGCCAGTGTCTTTGTGTGCTGGCTCCCATCTCCTAACATTGCAGAGTCCCGGGGGCGGGAGTGGGGGGAGGTGAGTAGTCAATAGTGCTAATTGATTAGCTCCTGCTTATCAGTTAGTCAACTAGTTGTTGACATCCCTAATCTGAAAAAGAGAACCACATGGTTTACTGGCCCTGAGATACTCTAGGGCAGTGATTCTTAAATTGTTCCGTGGTACACCGGTGTGCTGCGAGGCAGTCGGAGGCGTGCTGCAGAGAACAACAGAATTCAAAATGTCCGCCCTTAAAGGGGGGCAGGTGACTTTTTTTTTTTTTTTTTTTTGCTCAGTAACTTTCCCCCTGACCCTTTTTTTCCCTCAATAACTTTCCCTGACCCTTCTCCCGCTCCCTGACCTTTTTTTGGTGTTCCTCATTAAAAAAAATATTGTTTGGTGTTCCTTGGTCTTAAAAAGTTTAAGAAACACTGCTTGAGGGTCCCTTGCTTTCTGGAGAACACAACACAAAAGTTTGAGGAGGAAGAATTTATCCCGTGGCGGGCAGTTCTCTACTGATTGTCATCAGTCAGGCAGCTGAGGATTGTGACGGGGTGAAGGTCACAGATGACCCGATGGGGGTTCCTCTTGGGGTGCTGACACGGCCACTACCACTCGCCTTCCCCTTCTCCGGGGATCCTCTCCGCATGGTCCTGCTGGGCCAGTTCCTTGGTCTCCCCCAGGAAGTCACATGACCAGTTAGGGCGGTCATGTGACTTCCTAAGACCAACCACTGCTAAGACTTAAGGACAAAAGTCTATTTGCATATGATTGCCCAGACATTGAGGCATCCCAGCATTGGAAACACCCTCGATGGCACATTAAACCCATACATCCATATGTCTAATTTCACATACAAGAATGAAACATACACCAAAATAAGATAAACAGATCGAGCAGATGATGACCTGAAATTGGAGCAAAATTGAAGAAAAATTGTCCTCCTTGGCTTCTGAGGACAGGACAAGCAACAATAGGCTTAAACTGCAGCAAGGGAGGTTGAGGTTGGAGATTAGGAAAAGTTTCCTGCCTGTCAGGGTGGTGAAACACTGGAATAAATTACCTAGGGAGGTTGTAGAGTCTTCATCCCTGGAGATATTTAAGAGCAGGTTGGACAGACACCTGTCAGGGATGATCTGGTGCTTGGTCCTACCACGAGGGCAGGGGTCTGGACTCCATGACCTCTCGAGGTTCCTTCCAGTTCTGGTGATCTATGATTCTATGAAGATTGATAAATTACATGAGATAATTTGTCCAAAGCACCTTTAAGTTAGTCATATTTGTGTCCAAAAGTCCATTTTCTAAAGCATGGGGAAGGGGGTCTGTCACAAAGAAGATTATGCTCAAGTAGATGTCCAGATATTTTTCCCCTTCTACTTTAGTTCTGCATTTGCAGGGCCAAGTAGAAGAGCTTCCATAATCGAAGAGGTGACATTTTACCTGAAGGCACATTTGAAATACAATGATACTTTTTCTCCATTTTTTTTTTTTTTTTTTTAACAGAATCTGTTAGTGCTAAATAAAATGATCAATTAAAGGGTTTCCTATAGTCCAAAAATGGCATGTCTGTGTGGATTTTGGGGGGGAACAATATTGAAGAGAAAGCTTTCCATCCCCTCCATGAAAAAATTTGTTTCTTGTTTATCTTTTTCCCTGAGTCCATAGGCATTTGAGAATAAAAGGGAAGTTTAATTTCTTATTCTCTAGGCTCAGTATGTGCATAAATCAACATGGACTTATGCATTTTTCTCTAGCTTCAGGCTCTGTTCCTTACGTGTCGGTTGAGGATTACCAGGATGGAGGGATACGAGTGGTGTGCCGGACGGCTGGGTGGTACCCGGAGCCCGAGGTGATGTGGAGAGATTTCAACGGAGAGACCTTTCCTTCATCCTCTCAAACAAATTCCCAAGAAGCCAATGGACTGTATCAAACACAAGTTTCTGTCATTATAATGGAAAATTCCAATCGGAACTTGTCTTGTTTGGTCAGGAACACCCACCTCAGCCAGGAAAAGGAATCATTATTTTATATTTCAGGTCAGTGACCATCAAAAAAACAAACACTGAGCAGTGACAGGAAAAAAAAGACAATAATAACCTATTGATCAGATTAAATATGGTGTGTGTTTAAAACTAACGTACAAACAAAAAAACTCCAAGAAATCTGGTTAACTAATGGTATGACCTTTCTTGTGCACATAAATGATTTAAGTCTTGACTACACCAAGAAGATTTTGCCAGTACAGCTCTACCAACAAAACACTTCTAGTCTGGGCCAATGTTCTCTCCAATTTTTTTCCATCCGTGTGCAGAATAAATTTTATGTGCACTGATGGAATGTGAAGATGTGCACCACCAGTGGAAACACATCCTACTGGCTGAGGGTACTCTGTGCACTCTGCTAATCAACTTGGTGGCATCTGAGGTTACGTCTAGACTGCAAGCATCTTGTGCAAGAAGCTTTTTTCAGAAGAGATGTTCCGAAAAAACTTCTTGCATAAGAGTGCGTCCATACTGCAAAAGCTCATGGCAAAAGTGATGCACTTTTCTGAAAGAGAGTGTCCAGACTGCATGGACGCTCTCTCGAAAGTAAGCTCTGATTGCCATGCACAGAATGGCCATCAGGGCACCTATGCTTTTTCTCTTTCCTCTTTTTACGCAAAAAACCTCCGTCTTCCCCGTCCACACCCACTTTTTTACGAAAGATCTTTTTCGCAAAAGGCATTCTTCCTTGTAGAATGAGGAATACCTACGCCAGAAAAAACCCTCTGTTCTTTTGATTTTTTTGTGCAAAAATGTGGTCGAGGTGCGGACACTCGGCGAGTTTTTTTTTTAAAAACGGCAATTTTTTTCAGAAAAAAACCCAAAACCCTGTAGTGTAGACATAGCCTGAATCTCTCCTGAGTGGCCGCCCAATCACACAGCTTGCAGGGAACAGTGGTGTGGACACAGCTATACTGGTGAAGCTGTACTTTTGCTAGTCTATTTTACGCCAGACTCCCAAAGCAATTATAACCTATACAGACGTGTAAGTGCAGGATTTCTAGTATAACTATGACTGTAGTCGGGCTTTTGTCAGAATAACTCTTGATAAAATATCACAACCCCAATTCCCATAGCTCTGCTGTCAGAAATGTTTTCTGTTGTAGAGTAAATATTAGGCACTTTTGAAATTCCTGCCTATACTGTGCAGAGTAATCAGACCAATCTAGTTACTTTATGTCTCTGCCAGAAAGGACATAAGGACACTGATCTGGCTGAAGAATGTGTTATGTTCTGTTTGCTTCCTTTGACTGAAGAGATTTTGAATGTCTCACCCGAAACCTTGAACTGTATTTGACTGAACAGTAAAGGGAAGGCGCAGGAGACAAACAGCCAAACATCCTTCCACTCCCGCACAGATGTATAATTGTTAGATATTCTATTGACCATTTATGGGTGAAGGAACAACTCTGCACTCTTGTCACAAGGCTCAAACTCCCGGCAAATCTCTGGCCCGCAGAAGTCAATGGCCAAAGTTTGATTGAGTTCTGTGGGACCCAGATTTCATTGCCACTATCTATTGTTTCTTAAGCTCCGGACTGAAATGGTGATGCTCCCAGCTCACCTCCTACCTAGACGCTCTCAGGTTGTGTCATTGCAGAGGTGACTTTTGAGGAGAAACCAAAAGCAGGACAAGATGGTGTCTTTATGGGCCTTGGCTGGAGTGTTTTCCACTCTGTGGGGCAGCGTGTGTGAAAACCCAACATACCTTGTTGAAGACACCTAGAACGGGGGGGACTGAAGTTGACACAATCAATTAACTGAACCTGGCACCTGGCCTTATGGTGCTATGCAGGGTTGGTAGGTGGGGTGACCGGGAGGGGTGAAGACAGGAGGTTCATGTCTGCTTTGGGAAAGGGAAGCCAATAGAGGGCTGTAAAGTGGCCAATAATACAGTCTGAGCAGTGAGATCGTGGCAGTGGTATTCTGCTTTGATTTCATTGCAGGGAAGAGGGAGCATTGAGGCCAGGGAGGAGGAGAGTACACTTGCACAGGAAGAGGAGGTGAGATTAAGACCTGAGATTTAAGGAGGAGAACCACAAATCAGGAATAGTTCCCCGCACAGTAGTTGGGATGAATTGTGATTATGATTCATTGACAAATTATGGGGGAAGTAGTGGATTTACAAGCTCTTGTTTTCAGACAACCTGGCAGTTTCTGAGTGTTCTTTAACACTGGTACTTGTTCTCCCTGGCATAACACCCGGTGATCAGAGACTCAAAAACTGAGGAGTACAGGATCTGTCGAAAAAGCTCCCCGCTGTCGACAGAACCGCGGCTAAGCTGCGGTTTCATTTTTGAATTGGCGCTTGATTGGCACAGCGCCGGAACGTGAGTATGCAAATGAAGCCCGGGATATTTAAATCCCGGGCTCATTTGTACTTGTGAAGTGCTTTATTTGCATCCCTCTGCCAACAGATGCAGTCTAGCCATAGCCAGAGTGACAGTCTGTTCCTGCTACAAAGAACAAGCGTCTAAATAATCAGGACCCCAGAGAGGCTGGCTAGGAAATGGAGCCACAGAGAGGGGAAAGGGCTTGTTCACATTCCCACGGCAGATCTCACAAGTCCCATCCCGCTGCCCCAGGGACTGGAGAACGTTGTCTCTCATTGCACGCCAAGCCGGGCTCACTTATACACCAATGTGCAAATCTGGTGGCTGTCTTAGTTGGAGACATTTTAACACCAGTTTGTGGTGTTTGGTGCAGTGCCGATGGGGCCACATTCCCTCCTTTGTGTTAGACCGGTCCCACGGGGGCTGGCCTTATACACAATGGAGCCATCAGAGCTCTGTCCCTGCTTAGCAAGTATTGTGAGTGCCTCTGGGCTTGTGTTTTTCAGATCTCTTTTTCCCTAAGGTGAATCCCTGGAAGGTGTCTCTAGGAGTGATCCTGGTGGCTTTGCTGGGCTCCTTTGCCCTGATTGTTTATCTCTTCAAAATCAAAGGTAAATGTTGGAGCAGGACATACAGGGACGTTCACAAGGGATTTTCTTCAAAGAAGGGGGAAATTAAACCTTTTTGCCTTTGTGGGATGCATCAAAATCTCCGTCATTCTAAACATTCTAGGGCCAGTGTAAACATTCTGGCTGTGTCTAGACTGGCAAGTTTTTCCGGAAAATCAGCTGCTTTTGTGGAAAAACTTGCCAGCTGTCTACACTGACCGCTTGAATTTCTGCAAAAAGCACTGACGATCTCATGTAAGATTGTCATTGCTTTTGCGGAAATACTATGCTGCTCCCGTTCGGGCAAAAGTCTTTTTCCGAAAAACTTTTGCGCAAAAGGGCCAGTGTAGACAGCAGAGATTTGTTTTCCGCAAAAAAGCCCGATCGCGAAAATGGCGATCGGGCTTTTTTATGAATAGCGTCTGGATTGGCCACGGACGCTTTTCTGCAAAAAGTGCTTTTGCGGAAAAGCGTCCTGCCAATCTAGACGCGCTTTTCCGAAAATGCTTTTAACGGAAAACTTTTCCGTTAAAAGCATTTCCGGAAAATCATGCCAGTGTAGACGTAGCCTCTGCGTGTGACATGCTGGGAGGGGCGCGGGGGCTCTGGCTCACAGCCACTCTGCCTGCGCGGGCACCGAATGGTACAGAGTGTTTTTGCATTAGCCCTGGCCAGCACAGGCTAATTTCACAGAATCAAAGAATCCTAGAACACTAGAACTGAAGGAACCTCAAGAGGCCATCGAGTCCAGTTCCCTGCCCTCACGGCAGGACCAGGAACGGTCTAGATCATCCCTGACAGGTGTCTGTCCAACCTGCTCTTAAATATCTCCAGGGATGGAGATTCCACAACCCCCCCTTGGCAACTTATTCCAGTGTTTAACCACCCTGACAGGCAGGAAGTTTTTCCTAATGTCCAACCTAAACCTCCCTTGCTGCAGTTTAAGCCCATTGCTTCTTGTTCTATCCTCAGAGGCCACGAAGAACAAGTTTTCTCCCTCCTCCTTGTGACACCCTTTTAGATACCTGAAAACGGCTATCATGTCCCCCCTCAGTCTTCTCTTTTCTAAACTAAACAAACCCAATTCTTTCAGTCTTCTTTCACAGGCCATGTTCTCTAGACCTTTCATCATTTCTGAAATGTGGTGCCCAGAACGGGACACAGTACTCCAATTGAGGTCTGATCAGCCCAGAGCAGAGCAGAAGAATGACTTCTCGTGTCTTGCTCACCACACTCCTGTTAATGCATCCCAAATCTTTTTTATTTATTTATTTATTTATTTATTTATTTATTTATTTATTTTTGCAACAGTGTCTCATTGTTGACTCCTATTTAGCTTGTGGTCCCCTAGATCCCTTTCTGCCGGACTCCTCCCTAGGCAGTTGCTTCCCATTCTGTATGTGTGAAACGGACTGTTCCTTCCTAAGTGGTGCATTTGTCCTTATTAAACTTCATCCTAGTTACCTCAGAACATTTCTCCAGCTCAGCCATCGTGTGTATAATCCTTGGCAAGTAGGATTTCCAAAGCTGCCTCAGTGATGTAGGGGACATCAGGACTTCCTTGCCCTAGTCACTTAGGCAGTGTTGGAAACCCCACCCTGCATGTAGATCCTGGAAAGAGAAACCCCCCAATAATCATTGATTCGTTTGTCCTTGTTTTCTAGAGAAACAAGCAGCAGAACTCAGTAAGTGTCATTCTCCTTCTCCCTACGTGTAAAATCTGTTGTACTAACATGTGTCCTTAAGATGGTGCTTTATTTCTGTAGGGTTTTGCCTTTGTTTTTTATACATTTATAAATACATTTAAAAAATGAACGGTGGTCTCAGAGTAAGCATGAGAATTCGCACGCCAAAAGGTCACTTGAGAGAGTATTCTGAGCTACTAACACGTACTGATATTTGAATAGATGTTGAGCATTAACCTTAGTTCTGAAAATCTAACAAAATAAAATGAAGTAACATGATGCGAATCATCCTTTGGTCAAGATAGATGAACACTTATGGGGGGGGGGGTGTTCTATGACTAGTAATCAAAGAAAAAGCAAGTGCTCAAAGTTTAATGTAAGAAACCCTTCTCCCCTATTCTTGTACATTTTTTAGAATAACCCCTGTAGCCACAAGATTCAGTGGCAGGTGTCATTGATTTCAATAAGAGCAGGCACATGCTTTCAATAGGTTTTCTTGGCTCATTTGTAAGTGTAACATGTTTGCAGGTAAAAGTTTGACTGTAGCTTACCAGGACTAATTCCACAGGCAATGGAGATGTTTGAAATACAAAAGAACCCAGCCGCAAGGCTCATGCAGTGTTTGTGCAGCTCTCATTTTTTTCTGATTTATTCGACATTTCTAGTAGAATTTGTAACTTCCAACTTTCTCACGGTGTCAATGGGCACAATGTTGAATTCTGCATATATAGCAAAGTGGGTCGCCTCAGGGTACAGAAATTGTAGGGAGGGCCGGGTAGGGAAAGAAACAGCCAGGCATGGCTCAGGTCTTGCCCCCATCTGACTCCCCCATTCTCCAGCTCCTTACTGCCCCCTGAGGACTTCCCACCCCAATCCAATCCCCACTGCTCCTTGCCCCAGACCACCCCACCCCCGGACTCCCGTCCCCTGACCGACTCTTCCCCCTGCTCTCTGCCCCATGACTGCACCACCCAGAGCACTGGGGTTGGTGGCACCACAGCTGTGCTGCCTGGCCACAGCTGCAGTCACACTGCTGGGAGCCTGGGGCAGGTGGCGTGAAGAGCGAGGAGTGTGGGGAGGGAGAAAGAAGGGAGAGAGCCGAGGGCTCAGCTCAGGGCCGGATAGCAGGGCAGGTGCGGCCCATGGGCCGTGGTTTGCTCTCTCTGAGATAGAGCGTGTGCTCAGATCACCTCATCTGGGTTTCTCTGCTTGGTCGTAGGGTGGAGAAGATTGGCATTCTATAAAGGAGAAGGTAACCGACGTTAATGGTTTGTCAGTGTTCAGATGTCACCTCCCATGTGAAAATGAGGCTCCTTTGCCATCACGGTGGGAGCAAGTTGGGGCCTGAGATTTTGGGGCATTCGCACCAGCAGCTGCAGTTTAAAAGATGCTGTAAGGTCGCGACTCTTCTGCCAGGTGGTGCCAGGGCTCCCTTTTAACAACATCTCACAGAGCCTCCTTAGGCTGTATTCCCAGGCTGGCTGCACTCAGCAGTGGGGAGGCCGTTTACAGCCGCCTGCCTGTCCCCTTCCTCCTTCTGCTCCACTCCCCTTGCCCCAGAGATGTAGCCCTCCCCTTGAGCTCCTTTTCCATCCCATCCAATATGGTTCCAGGCACTGGTCTCTTCCCTCTCTCCCCTCCCTTGTCCCTCCCTCCTGGAAGTGTCTTTCTCCGCATGTGTGGCCTGGCCTGGCCTCCTTGGCAGCTCTTGGCCTTGGGCTCCCCCTTGTTCTCTGCCGTGGGGTGGGGTCCAAGAGGGGAGTTTCCTTTTCCCCCAGTGACTGACAGGCTGTGCCCAGCATGGACTCTGGGGCACTCGGGGATGTTGCTCTTTCTCCTGCTGCCTGCAGAGGACCCAGGAGTCCATGGGAGGGTCCCTGCTCTGCCGGGGGAAGGGATGGATCAGACCCCAGAGAACCAGGGCACAGAGCACAGACAGGGGCAGTCCTGGGCCCATTGCAGGCAGATGGGGAGCTGCTGAGAGCAGAGCTCCGGTCCTTTTCCTCTCTCACCCGTATGAGCTCAGCTTCTCTCTCTCCCTCCGCCCAGCCCCCGCTGTGACCCCCCTGAGCTCCCTGGGGCCCCTCTTCGTTCTGTCAGCCCCTGAGTCAGCCTCCTGCCATCACTGGTCAGAGACACCCCCGTTCCCTCCGCACGGCGCCTGGGCACCCCCAGTGCAGGACTCGCCCTTGTTCAGCCTCTTCCCGCCCAGCCCAGCTGGGGCCAGTCCCTGCCCCTCCCTGCTGGCTCTGCGGGGTCTGGGTGCTGAGCCGGAGGCTGAGCAGCCTGGTGTGGGGCAGGTCAGACCTCGGCCCAGAGTCCCAGTGCGGCGGGAAAGGAGCCGAGCCCAGACGTGCCAGGCGGGGGGAGACGTGTCTCAGGGGGATCACAAACCTCTGCCCCTCACGCTCTGATTCTCTCTCCCCAGCCAAGGTGACTCTGGATCCAGACACGGCTCATCCCAACCTCATCCTGTCAGAGGATGGGAAACGTGTGAGATGTGACTCCGTATCACAGCAACGGCCCAAGACCCCGGAGAGATTTGACACCGTGCGCTGTGTGCTGGGCCAGGAGGGCTTCACCTCGGGCAGACATTGCTGGGAGGTGGAGGTGGGGGATGCGCGATATTGGGCTGTGGGGGTGGCCAGAGAGTCTGTGAGCAGGAAGGGAGGGTTCAGCTTGACCCCTAAAGGTGGGATCTGGGCTGTGGAGCGGCACTGGGAACAGTTCCGGACTCTCACTGACCCTGCGACCATCCTGCCCCTGAGCCCCCCCAGCAGGATCCGGGTTTGTCTGGACTGTGACCAGGGGCAGGTGACATTTATCGATACTGGGGCTGAGGCCTTGATCTTCATTTTCCCGCCGGGCTCCCTCCCTAGGGAGAGAATCCGACCCTGGATCTGGGTGTGGGACACAAGCAACTGGCTCCAACTGTATCCCTGAAATCAGCCTCTCTGGCATCTATAACCCTAGAGGATTCCCTCCTGCTCAGCCCCTGGCTCCTCATCTCTATGATCCCAGAAGCTCCTCCCCCTTCCTCGCAGATCCAGAGAAGGGAGGTGGGAGAAACCTACTGCAGCCCCAGGGAACAGACAGGCCCTGAAAGGCAGAGGTGGGGGCTGGGCAGGATCAGAACTAACAGCCGGCCTGGAGACAGGTGGAGGTGGGGGGTGGGCAGAGACGGAACTAACAGCCGGGCTCAGGACAGGCTGAGGTGGGGGGTGGGCAGAGACAGAACTAACAGCCGGGCTCAGGACAGGCTGAGGTGGGGGGTGGGCAGAGACAGAACTAACAGCCGGGCTCAGGACAGGCAGAGGTGGGGGCTAGGCAGGATCCGAACTAACAGCCAGGCTGGGGTCAGGCTGAGGTGGGGGCTGGGCAGAGACAGAACTAACAGCCGGGCTCAGGACAGGCAGAGGTGGGGGCTAGGCAGGATCCGAACTAACAGCCAGGCTGGGGTCAGGCTGAGGTGGGGGCTGGGCAGAGACAGAACTAACAGCCGGGCTCAGGACAGGCAGAGGTGGGGGCTAGGCAGGATCCGAACTAACAGCCAGGCTGGGGTCAGGCTGAGGTGGGGGCTGGGCAGAGACAGAACTAACAGCCGGGCTCAGGACAGGCAGCGGTGGGGGCTAGGCAGGATCAGAACTAACAGCTGGGCTGGGGACAGGCGGAGGTGGGGGTGGCAGGACACAAAATTAACCAATCAGGGTTGGGGAGCAGCTGGAAGCTCTGCAGCAGCAGGAAGTGACTTGTACAGATCTGGGTCCATTGGGACAGCCAGAAGGGAAGGGATAAAATCAGGACAAAGAATGGGACCAAATCAGAGGCCCGTCCACTGCCCCAATCTTGGGGTCCCTGGGCATATTCTTGGGGGGGAGGCTCTCTAGCCCTGCCTGAGGTGTCACCCCCTGCCCAATGAGCTGACCCTTCAGAGTCCCACATGCTGAAACCCCCCATCTCCCAGAGCTCCACGCCGAGGTGATCTCTCTTCACACAAGTCCCACCCGGCAGTGCTCTGTCACTTCACCAGACAAAGCACAAAAGAGCTCAGATCAGGTCACACAAAACAACCAACCCAAGGGCAGTGCCACTTACTAGCCTCCGGCCCCCCCCCGGGCCTTGGAAAGCAGTCGGCCCCTGGCTCCTGAAGCTGCTGCCTGCTGGAACTTTGCTCTCTCTTGCTGCGCTGGAGACAAGGACCGAGCTCCAGGCAGGGGCTGGGGTATTGCAACGCTGAATGTCGCTGCCTGGAATTGTAGTTGCCCAGAAAATCCCTGGTACGATGCTGTCTAAGTTATGGGGGGATGTGTCTGGGAGTGGGACAAGCCAGCAGGCCAGATAGGGAGCTGCCTGAGCTAGCTTGTGGGAGGCTCTCACCAGAGAATGTAACAACGTAAGAATGGCCAGACTGGGTCAGACCAAAGGTCCATCCAGCCCAGTGTCCTGTCTGCCCGCAGTGGCCAGTGCCAGATGCCCCAGAGGGAGTGAACAGCACAGGGAATCTTCATGTGATCCGTCCCCTGTCATCCATTGTCAGCCTCTGACAGAGGCTAGGGAACCATTCCTACCCATCTTGGCTAATAGCCATTGATGGACCTGTCCTCCATTAATTTATCTAGTTCTTTTTTGAACCCTGTTCAAGTCCAGGACTTCACAACATCCTCTGGCAAGGAGTTCCACAGATTGTGCACTTCCTGAAGAAAAACTTCCTTCTGTTTGTTTTAAACCTGCTACCTCTTAACTTCATTTGGTGACTGTCAAGTCAGAGGGCCAGGGCCCAAAGGGTTGTGGATTCGCTCCAAGGCAGAGTCAATTAGTGATAGACGGTTGCTTTTATTAATCTCACTACAAATACAAGCATAATACTGCCAAATGATTACACAGCTACCACTACAGGCTTAATACTGGCAAATACACAACTACGGAAAACTAATCCAAATAATTAGCATTGGCAAAGTAATACATATAAATGAGCACCAGGCACTTGGACATGCTTACGGCCCTTCAGGTCTGCGGGGAGCTCCGTTCTGGTCACCTTGCACCAGGACGCGGCTCCAGCTGGGGGACCCAGGGCGCCTTCCGAGGGAAAAGGTCTCTGCTGGAACTCGCGGGGGGGACGGGATCACCAGCAGGTCTTATCCTCCAGTTGTTTACCGAGTGTGCGCGAGTTGGCCCAATTCCACTCTCACGCTACGTCTACGCTGCTTCCTTCTTGTGCAAAAGCCTATGCAAATGAAGCGTGGATTAGCATATCACCATGCTTCATTTGCATAATTAATTAGGGGGCATTTATGCACAAAAAGGAGCTGGCTACATCCTGTGCACTCTTTCCCTACAGTGCGCACGTACCTGTGTACAGCATGAGGCGAGAGAGGGGGGGTGGGTATGGAATTTTCCAGGAAGGGGAGAGCTGTAGAACACAAGATTCCCACCCAAGAAAAATCTGTTCAAGCAGAAAAAGCTATTGGACTTTTTCTTTGGCTAGTGTGACACACACAAAAGAAAGCTGGAGACCAAAGGTAGAGAGACTGTTTTGGATTTCAGGGTATTCCTGAGAGAAGAAAAGTTTTAGGGTACGTTTGCAATAAATTTTAGTGTGTCAGAACGAGCTCTGCCTTTTCTTTTCATTTTAATTCTAACTTACTTTGCTCTCTCTGTTTTCACTTGTTACTGCTTAAATCCTACAGTTTGATAGTAAAATGTTTTTAAGTACAAACTCAGTGTAAATAATTGGGGAGGGGGAATCAGAGTGCACATGCTCCTTTCATTGTTAAAGAGGCTTACCAGATTGAGCTTTCATCATATAAGGTGACTCTCCACCCTGATTTTTAGGGTTGCCAGGTGTCCAGTTTTGGCTTTTTTTTTGCTCAACCTTCGCCATGTTCGGGATTTTTTCTGAAAGTGTCTGGCAACCCTACTGATTTTAACTGGACCGCCCCATACTGAACCTGTTTAAAAAATGGGTGACTTGTCCCATATTTTCAGCTCCAGCGCTCACCTTGTGTGTGGCTGGCGGGTGGGGCCCAGCAGATGGCGCCTTCAGGCAGGATGCAGTGGTTGGTAGGAGGTGCAGCCTGTAAAGAGGCATCATCGCTCGCTCGCCATGGGCACCCTAAAGTCATGTTTCCAAAGGGGGGGGGCGGTGCTCTGCCAGCGCTCTCAGGCTGTGGGACTGAAGCCACGAACCCTGGCCCCTGCTGTGGAGTTTGACATCTTGACTCCCCCCCCCCGGGACCCCCTCCCACACTGAATCGCCAGCACTCTGAGGTTGAAGCTCTGATGCATGCGGGGACCCCCTGAATTTACTGTACCACACAGGATGAAGCCCTGACCCTCAGTAGGCCTGTCTCCTCCCCTTCTCTCACCCCAGGTAGCAGCCCCACTCTCTGGCATGCTCCTCTCCCTGGGTAGCAGCCCTGATCTCCCCCCCCAACACACACACACACACCCCACACCCCACACCCCCCCAGGGCTGAATCCACAAGCCCTGGCAGCCCCTCCAGGGCTGAAAGCAGGAGCTGAAGGACCAATCCCCACACAGCTGATGCTGGGAGGGGCAGGGCTGAATCCTGCATCCCTGGTGCTCCCCAGGTAGCAGAAGCCCCAGAGCCCAAGGGCAGAGATGGGGGGTCCCCTGGGGATGGTGCCCTGGTTCCTCTGCAAACATCAGGGGAAATGCAGGGCAGTCCTAGGGACAGAACCACCCCTCCTTGCTCCCTCGACTGGATGTGGGGAGTTGGGCAAGGCTGCCCCCCCTCCCCATGGTACCGCAATTTTGTCAAGTGTCTGTTCCACAACATGGGGTGGGAGCCAACCCAACTGCTACCGTCTAGCTCCTCCCTACCCCCCCATCCCCCACCTTAGCTCATGGTCCCTCCCTGCACTGACATCTCTCCGGTGGGTACTGAATGCAGGCAGCAGAGCAAGGCAAGGTCTCTGCCACCCTAACCATAAGGGATTAAAGGAACTGAGCCCAGATGTCTGCCTCCCACCTCAGCTCCCTCCATCCCCTGGGGCCGCAATCCTGGAGGGGACTGAAAGGGACAGATTCCAGCCAACCCTCCCTGCCTGCACACACCAGCAAAGCGGACGCAGCAAGGAGGGGAAGGGACAGAGTCCAGGTGCTTCATTTGTGATGAAAGACGTGCCAGAGCTCAAGCAATTATTTTTATTTTTATTTTACATTTATAACTGATGCAACAAGTCCAGAAGTGCTGGGACTATGCGCTGCGACCACCAGAGAAGAGAGGGGGGACTTGATAGCATCCTTCAATCACTTGAAGGGAGGTTCCAAAGAAGGTGGAGCCAGCGTGTTCTCAGTGATTGCAGATGAGCAAGGATCTCAAGTTGCAGTGGGCGAGATCTAGGTTGGATATTAGGAAAAGCTATTTTCCAAGGAGAGTGGTAAAGTACTGGGATGGGTTCCCTAGGGAGGCGATGGAATCTCCATCCCTAGAGGCCAATCTTTTTCTTCATGAAGTGCTTGGTCAATGTTGGAAATAATCCAGGACACTCTGGATGCAGGTGAAAACAAGCGGAGGATTTATTATACACCAGCTGATGGAGTGACACGCAGGGGTTACCCTGGTGAACACTGGTTAATTAAAACAATACAATAGGTTATATAGTCAGCAGGTGGATGGAGGAAAAATGATTTGATAGGTCTAGCAGCAAGACAAAATGAGCACATAAGCCAATAGAACTACTAAAGATTACATAATATCTCCGCCCATTGCAAAGTAACAACTCATTAATTAATATACAAGTAGTTACTGATCAAATGCCAAAACATGTCAGCAAAACAGTAATAACATTTTAGTCTGCATAGATGATGATGTTTCTATAGCAGGCGGGTATGGCCTTGAGTTGGTGCAGCGCTTGGTTCTTAGGCTCATTATCTAGGAGTGAAGCAAGACAGTTAAGCAAATTTTCTGAATGTTATCTTAAGCAAAGTGTGTTACGTTACTAACTGAGGTCCTGTCCGAGTGTCTTAGAATGTGGTTGCTATGGTGCCCAGGGTCGTTTTACTGCCTGCAGCTCTTATCCTGACTGTGATGTTCCCAGGCCTAATCCTAGGATGGAGTTATACTGTTTAGAGGCCTACTAGCACATTAGGGCTGCCTCAGTTTACCCTACAGTCAACCTGTGGAACTCCTTGCCAAAGGATATTATGAAGACCAGGACTTTAACTGGGTTCAAAGCAGAACTAGATAAATTCATGGAGGATAGGTCCATCAATGGCTATTAGCCAGGATGAGTAGGAATGGTGACCCCATGCAAATTCAATTTGAGAGCCTGGAATTTTGCAATGGGGAGGGGGCAGTTCCTGCTGTCTGCCCTGGGGGGGTGCCCCCACAGTCCTTGTAACCTCTGACAGCAGCAAGGTGGCCAGCTCAGCCGATCTGAAGGGATCCTCCCATCTCCCACAGATGCTACTTTCAGCAGAGGGGCAGGACATTGCTGTACTGGACAGAGACAGAATAACCTGCCCCTCCCTCACCCCCATTGGTTACAAGCAGCAGCCTGCGTCTTGCAACAGAAGTCCTTGTCCCTCCCTCCTCCCACTGCTCACCATAAGCAGCCAATCAGAGAAAAGGAGCGGATTGAGCAGCTTATAAAAAGGACCTGGCTGGCTTTTCTTTCCCGAGAAAGGCAGCACTGTGCTGCTAGTCAGAGTTAACCCTTCGGTTGCTGAGCAGGTGAGAGGGGACGCTGTTGGCGGGGAGCTGTCTGGGGGTGGTGACGTTGGGTTAACCCCATTGTCTTCTCTCCTCCTTGTCTCTAGTTGAGTTTGAGTTCATTTGCCCAGCCACCTGCAGCTGGTTGCCAGGCTTCCCAGGGCAGGGGGTGCCAACCCTGGGCAAACCGCCCCCACCCCCCCACACACACACTTGCTGTCTCTGAGCTCTGTTTGGTGGCTAGGGCCAGCTGCTATCAGTCACCCCCTCTGGGACCCCGCTCTCCCTTTAATTCCCAGCTGCCTGGCCCCCCGGTCCCTCCTGCACACTGGCTGGGCAGCCGCTGCTGCCTCCTGCGACACGGACCCTGGAGTGTTGGCAGCTCCTCAGCTGGACTCGAGTTACTTACGAAATTGCTCCCCCAAGGTCGTGTGCGCCCCTGTGGGTTTCACCATGACCCCTCACTGTGCAGCCTGGATCCTGCCAACAGTATGGGGACACACGCCCCACTTGGGCAAAGGGGATCGTGGGGGAGGTTGGCTGGAGTGTGTGTGTATGTGTGTGTGTGTGTGTGGGGGGGTGCTTGGCAGGGGCTCTGCAGGGACACAGCCCAGAGATCGTTAATCTAGAGCGGAAGTCTGTTTGCTTTTCGCTCCCTGCTTGCAGAATGCAGGTCTTTCTCTGTGTCATGCTGGCACTGTCCCAGGCTGGGTGTAGCTGCCCGTGGGCTGGTGGGGAGGCAGGTGAGTGGCAGCGAGGGGAGGATTCTAACCCGGGGGCATTTCACACCCCCTGGCAGTGGGCAGGGCTGGTACAAGGGGTCGGGCAGGGAGAAATGGGCTCTTAGTATGTGCACCTAAACTCTTAATGGGGATAAAGTTAAAAAACAACAAACGGTCTGGTAGCACTTTATAGACTAACAAAACATGTAGATTAGTAATAGAGATGTAGCCGTGTTAGTCTGATCTTGCTAAAAGGAAAAACTATGTAGCACTTTAAAGACTAACAAGATGGTTTATTAGGTGATGAGCTTTTGTGGGCCAGACCCACTTCCTCGGATTATATTCTGGAAGAGAATTGGCATGACCATATATACCAAAGGAATACAATGAAAAAAGTGAACACATTATACAACTGACAAATCAGATTAAGTACAGAAGCTGGGGCGAGGGAGAGGAAGAGAAAGAATAGCTATTTATGAGTTAATGAATGGCTAATCAAGATGATAAGTGGGGAAGCTATCTTTGTAATGGGTAACCTTACAAAAATGTCAAAGATAGCTTCCCCGCTTATCACCCTGATTAGCCATTCATTAACTCATAATCAGGGTGATAAGTGGGGAAGCTATCTTTGGCACCTTCATTGTTTGGTTGATAATGTTCCAGACTTCCATTATCTCGATTGACACCATAAGTGTGAATTACATTTGTGGCAGAATTGTAATGCCAACCCTTCTCTGTGTCTATAACAAGACAACCTCTTGGAGATCTTTTAAAGTGTGACCAGGTATATTGAAGTGTTCCCAACAGGTTTCTATATGCTCCCTTTAGGGACAGCTGATTTGTGTCCATTGATTCTTTCTAGTAGGGACTGTCCAGTTTGGGAAATTGTCTTAATTGGGAAACTGCTGCATTTTCTGCATCCCAGCTCCTCTCCTTGTGACATGGCATGCTTGGGGAGAATTATCTGTCTCTTGGTAAAGTTGGCAAACATCAATTTCACACGCACTGTACAAATACTATATTTCTGTTGCAGGTGATCAAACTGTAGATATGAGAAATACTGCTTCCAAACTTTGCAGTCACTGGCCTGTTTCTGAATGAGGCTTGTTACAGATGCCCTGGTGAAAGAAGAGTTAAACACAGGTCTGATTTGTTGGTTGAAGGATATTTACTGTGAGGTTAGATTTTGTTTTAATGGCGTACAATGCATTACTTGCTTAAATCGCTGCATCAGCTTCTCACTAAATAATTGTCTGAGCTCCAATTTTGGGCAGCTGTGAAAATGTTAAAAGGAATGCTGAAAAATCAATATTCTCCATCAATGATAGATAAACCTAAAACTCTGCTCAGCCTAGTTATGGACAAAATAGGGGGTAGCAATTTAAAAGTTACGCCCTCTCCTTGCCCCACTGATCTGCTAATAGCCTAGATGAGCTGTAAGAAAATGAGTTTGTGTAGTTAGCTGTCTTTGTATCTGTCTGTTGCCTGATTGAAATGCAGTTTCAGACCATTTCCACTCAGGGGGCAGGATTGGGGTTAGCGTGTCCTGTTCCCTCAGAAGGCTGTTCTGAACCACTCCCCTCACTCAAAGGTAGAGAAATGCAATTCAAGGATGGAATGTGTTTCCTCACCAGGCATAACTGGCCCAAGGAACTCCCTGCCACAAGAACTCCTTGATGGTCCTTTTTGAATCCTGCCCAGCTCTTTACATTGATGGGCCTGTTCAGAGTTACAACTGTCAGTATTACACAAGAACCTGGAGCGCGAAAGACTCCACCCTTCTGTGGCAAGATACAAGCTGCCGCTTGTAACTAATGGGGGTGAGGGAGGGGCAGGTTATTCCGTTGCTGTCCAGTACAGTAACATCCTGCCCCTCTGCTGAAAGTGGTGGCTGTTGGAGATGGGAGGCTCCCTTTGGATCAGCTGAGTGGGCCACCCTGCTGCTGTCAGAGGTTATAAGGACTGTGGGGGCAACCCCCCTAGGGCAGACAGCAGGAACTGCCCCCATTGTAAAATTCCAGGCTCCCAGATTGAACTATAACAACTTCTTGTAAGTATTTGCATGGGGCAGGGATCATGCCTGTCTCTCTCTTAGAAAGAGTTGCTACCAACACATCGGAACAATCAGAGCTGAGGATCAGACCCCAGAGGGGTGCTGGCTCCTTTCACCAGCTGGGGGGCTGGGCTCAGGGATTTCAGTGGGGCTGCCCCGGCCTGGCCCCACTCTCTGTCCATGGAACTGGCCCCATCCAGCACGCGCCTCCCTGTGTGTGTCAGGGGCTTAGGGAGCCTTCAGCTGACAGTGGCTGCAGAGAGACCAGGGCAGCCCCAGCTCTGTCGGCACCACCTGCCCCAGCTGCGCAGGGCTGGGGCTGGGCAGAGAAACCAGTGACACCAGCCAGCCCGAGTGACCCGGCAATTCTCTCCACTGGAACCCGCCAGCCCAGCCCTCACCGGGCAGCAGGGAAGAGACACGGAGCCAGGATCCTTCAGCACCTGGCGTTGGTTTGGTCGGTGCCTGCTAACCTGGGGATAAAAGCAGAGCCAAGGACACTGGTTCATTGAAACACAGCTCAGACACAACTCGCCATCCGATGATATTAGAAGGGGGGTTTCCCTGATCACCCCACGTAGCCAAACCGCACCTGAGCTGTAATCGAGGGAGCTGCTTTGAAATTGCCCTTAGGAAGGCCTCTGCCGGCCCTGCCAGACCCACAGTCACCAGGACTTAGCTAGCACGGGCTGCAGATAGGTGGTTCCAGTGACCACATCACAGACGTTGTGTCCTTCTGATGCAAATGATGGTGAACGGGTCATGTGCCCCTGAGCAGACGAAGCTGGATGTACTTCTGGGTCCCCTGAAAGCCTATTGGTCTGCATTTCAACCTACCTGGACATAGTCTTAACGACCTTACTACATGCATCTTACTTCAAAGAGACTTTAACACCAGATTACAGAGAAACTTCAGAACTGTCATTCATGCTTAAATTTGACACTTTACGAATGGGCCTTAACAAAGCTGCTAATTACCTCACCCATTACAAAGATAGCTTCCCCACTTATCACCCCTGATTAGCCATTCATTGACTTATAAACAGCTATTCCCTCCCTCCCTCTCCCGTGCCCCACCTTTGGTTTTAAATCTGATTTGTCAGTTTAATAATGTGTTTGCTTTCTTCCTTGTATTCCTTGGGCATATATGGTCATGCCAATTCTCTTCCAGAATATGATCTGAAGAAGTGGGTCTGGCCCACAAAAGCTCATCACCTATTAAACCATCTTGTTAGTCTTTAAAGTGCTACATAGTCTGATCTTGCTAAAAGAAAAGGAAAACTATCACAGCTACCTCTCTATTACTGTGCACAGTGAGAGAAATCTTTATGTGCCCAGTGAGAGAGGAACAAGTTATGTGGGCAGATAAGAGAAATGTTCCTGTGTTCAGACAAGAGAGATTTCGGCAGAGGAGAGAGAAACTTGTGTGCAGACATGGAGAAAATTTTGTGTGCACAGACAAGAAAAATCATTCTGTACAGGAGCAGGAGCAGTCTGCCAGCTCCCAGGAGCCTGCCAGGGCTCAGAGAAAGCAGGTGCCTTCCTGGTCCAGAGCAGAGATCATGGACCTTATTCAGGTTCGGGGGGATGCCCCCAACGTCCATGATCTTCACACTAGACACAGGAACGCGGCAGGATAGCTGCCAGCCTGGCCACCAAAGGCCACATGTGAACCCAGGAGCAGGTTCACATGAAAATCAAGGGGCTGCGGCAGGCGTATGCTGTTACCCGCACAAATTTCTCTATCCCTTCCATACTGTAGGGACACACACACCTTTACCCAGGTCCTAGGGCTCAAGGTGCAACCCTGTTAATTTATACACCCACCCTTACCCAATTCTTCCCGCATCCTAGGGCTCTGCAGGACCACCTGTGCAGCGGAGGGGTACCAACAGGAGCTCCATGGGGTCACTGAGAGTCCTGCACTGCACCCTCTAGCACTGGGTGTAAGAAGACCTGCAGCTCCAGCGGGAGCAGCTTGCCCAGGCCATGCCATCTGCCAATACCTGCAGACCCTGGTGCAGAGCTTGCTCCCTCCTGCTGCTCCAGTGCCTGCTGCCTCCCCAGCTACCGCTCCTCCTCCCACTCCTTCTCCCCCTCCCGCTTCTCCTTCCACACCCTCCACCCTGGGGGACACCGAGGCCCCTGTACCCACGGTGCTGGGAGACAGTTGGTCCAGCGAGACCCACAACCCTAAGCCCTGAGCTTCCCCTCCCCTTTCTTCCCCTTGCTTCCCTCTTCCAGCTCCCTCCTCCCAGGTTTCCCCCTCCCCTCTCCCACCCTGTCTCCTCCCTTCTCCTGCCTCCTTTCCCCAGTCTCACCAGAGTTTCATTCCCCCTGCTCCAGTTTTGTTAAATAAAGAGAGTTTATTTAGAATAAAATACATGAACATACGTGTATTTTATTTGACATCAGGAAGGCGGGCTAGGGAGGGATAAGTGGAAGGACGTGAGGGAAGAATGAGGCACAAGCCCCCAGTGGGGCAGACCAGGGAGACTCTTAGTGCTCCTCAGGGTAGAAGCTCTCCCGCAGGGCCTCCTGGATACTGACAGCCTCCGGATGGACCTCCTGGATGGCAGCCTGCAGAAAGTGCAGCCAGGCTTGCAGCAACGCATCCAGGAGAAGCACCAGAGTGCCCAGGGGCAGCTCTGGCTCCATGTTGCAAAGTGCTGTGGTGTCCCGAGTGAGGGCAACCAGAGCACGCAGAGACAAAATGCTTTGCTGTCCCTCAGTGAGGTAGGCAAGCACAAGCAGGGAAACTTGAGAACCGGCTGTCTGGGGGAGTACAGGGGGAGTCCCTTTAAGCACAGGCCTCAGATAGCCTCAGGCAGCAGCCTCACAAGGTAACTCCTGACCTGATGCCCTGCCGGAACTGGTTCTGGCCAGCCCTAAATGTGATTGAGCGTCCACTCAGTGTGGATGCACTATTTCGAAATAGCAAAATGCTATGTGTAGACGTGCTATTTCAAAATATCTTATTTCAAATTAACTATTTAGAAACTAGATATTTCAAAATAACACTGTAATGTAGACGTACCCTGAGCCTCCATCCAGGCTTTTACACCCGGACTGCAGTCTGAGCATGTGCAGCAGAGTTGTGGGGGCAGGGCTTCTTCGGCCACATAGTCCTGATTAGGCTCAGCCTTCACAGTGTGGGGCTGATACACCCCATCACAAGGACAAACAAGCAAAAACTGACTGCAGAGAGGGCAAAATTATTCTATACGCAGAGAGAGAGAGGGGACTTTCTGCGCTCGGACAGGAAGAAAAATCTTTCTGTGCTCAGACAAGAGAAATATTTCTGCCCACAAAGAGAGATATTTTATGCGCATAAACGAGAAATATTTCTGCACACAGATAATAGGAATCTTTCTGAGCGATAATCGCAGGAAACTTTCAGCGAGCAGATAGCAGGAATCGTTCTGTGTGAAGAAAAATGAAAATTTTCTGCACACAAACAAGTGAAATCTTTCGGTGAGCTGTCAGAAAGAAACCGTTCTGTGCGAAGATACGGAGAAAACTTTCTGCTCACAAAGAGGGAGAAAACACTTTGTGTATAGACAGGGAAAGATCTGTGCGCAGAGAGAGAGAAAATGGTATGCAGACAAGAGTAAACTTTGTGTGTGCAAGAAGACAGAAAGCTTTAAAGAGACAGAGAGAAATTTTCTGCCCACTCAGACAGAGAATAGATTCTGTGCCCAGACACAGACATCTTTCTGTTTGCAGAGCGAGAACGCAGATTATGTGCACAGACATGGAGAAAACTTTCTGTGTGCCAATAGAGAGAAATCTTTTGGTACGCAGAGAAAGAAAAAATCTTTCCGCACACAGAGAGAAATCTTTCCGTGCAAAGGGAGACAGACATATAAACCTTTCTATGGCGAGATGGAGAGAAAACGCTTTGTGCGCAGTGAGAGAAAACAATTAATGAGAGCAGGTCAGGAGGAATCTTTTTGGGCGTGGACGGAGAGAAATCTTTCTGTGCGCACAGAGACATAGTTTGCTGTGTTCTTCTCCTGGGCTGCGGCGCGCAGGGGGGCAGAAACACCTAGACCTGCCCCAGATGGGGGACACACTCATTTCCCAACTAGGCTAGGAGTTGTAGTGGCCGTGGAGAGGGGCTTCGCTGCAGGGAGAGAGGGCTGATGCTGTCCTCTCTCTCCCCAGGGCAGCCTGCAAACTGCCTCCCCCCACCAGCCCCAGCCCAAAGCACGACACAAATGCTGCATGGACAGTCCCATTTTATTTCCAAGCAACGTTCATTGCGTGAAGGACCCGAACAACGCGGGGAAATGCCGCAAACGCAGAACTGAAGGAAGTGGGCACGGGGCTGTCGATACACGAAGCACAAGGGGGTGTCCGTGGCCAAAGATTACATTGGAACTATTGTTTCTGGTGCCTGGCGCAGACTCTGCAGGTGGACGCTCTGCGCCTCTTGGCTCCCGGCACCTGTTGGTGGCTCTGGCACTTGCCGGGCCACGGGCCTCGCACGCTCCATGACCTCCTCCATGCCCTGGAGAGGCCTTGCTGCTGGGGAGTGACACGTCGGAGCCTGTGGCGCGGCACGAAGGGAACTCCCCGCCCTTGGCACTTCGCAACAGTGGGCCCGGACTGCTTGCCTGCCTGGTCCCGGCCTTTGCTCGCTACATGGTGCCCTGCAGCTGCAAGCTTGGAGCGGTGGAACAACCCACGGCTCCCACCAGCCTGCATGGGGCCATGTCCAGGAGGCCCCACAGGATCTGCTAAGCCAGGTCAGCGTCACGTCTCCAGCCCCTCATGCTCCCGTTTGCCCATCTCCTCCATCTCCTCCTGCTCCCCTTTGCCCATCTCCTGTACCTCCATCGCCTCGTCTTCCCGTTCGCCCATCTCTTCCACCTCCATCGCCTCCACAGTGCTGCTCTCCGGCCCCTCTTCCCGTGGAGCTTCCGCTGCGGTGCTGGCTCCTGGCCCCGCAGCCAGTCCACCCTGCCTTTCCTGCCTGCCCGGGTCCTGCCACAGGAGTGTCACAGACAGCTGCGAGGGCGCCGGGCACATGGGGCTGGGTTGCCCGCTCGGGGGGGGGAGGGGGGGCCGGAAAGCATCATGCGCCATTCAAGGGACCAGGTGGTGGCTCCCCTGCCACCAGGATGCCCCGCGGGCTGCGCTCTGCGGGCAGGGGGAGAATCGTCCTGCTCCATGCGCCGTGGGAGACTCAGTGCCCCCGGCGGAACTGGAGCAGCCGGAGCACAGAGCGCAGGATCGGGGCCTCTCCGGGTGGGCTCTGACGCAGGATCTCTCCTCTTCCCTGGCTATGGGGCGGACCGGCTCTGGAGCGGACCTGCTTCCACGGAGAGAGCACCCTACAGTACCCTGCAGCGCCTGTATTTATCCCTGCCTGGTCACCGATCTGCCCCTGGGCCGGGCCATGGGCAGAGCCAGCTCTGCTAGGAGAGGCCTCACCTGCCCTGATGCAGTACCCTGACTCAGCAGCCTCTGCAGCCTTGCCCAAGAACCTCGGAGTGTCAAATAGGTTCGAATGTGCTCTTGGTTGCACTACGGGCTGCGAGAGGGGTGAGTGTGGGGGCTACTCGCTGTGCTATGGGCTGCGCGAGAGGGACAGGTGCCCCATAAGGGGTGGATAATGAGAGTGCAGGGGGGCAGGGGTATGGGGCAAGCTGGGTGCTGGCTGCAAGGGACGGGGGGTGCAGGGAAGGGGGGGGCCTCTACTGCCTCTTTCACGAGGGGCCTTTGGGGCTGACTTTCCCCAGAGCAAGTGCTGCTGGCTGAGGGATGCTCCCCGCAGCCCAGCCCCGGGATAGCCACAGCCCAGAGTGACAAATGTGCCGCCTGGAGCAGGGCGGCCCTAGTGTCCAGTGGGGGGAGACAGGACACGGCCCGCAGCCACCCTGCATGTGGAGCTGGTCCTAGCCCTGCGCCTTGCGCGTTGGCAACACCGTTTGGCACTGGCTCGTGGGCCAACAGGAAACAGGACAAATGTGGAGCCACTTCGGAGAAGTCAGGAGGGGCCGGGCCAGGGTGGCATAAGGGGGCAGGCCCGGCTCCCCTTGAGAAAGCCGCCCGGGACAGGGAAAGTGTCTTCTGTGCAGCTGCCTGGGAGCCGCAGCGACTGGAAGTTTGTGGCCGGGTGGCCGAGCACTTTGCGTATCTGAGACCCTTGCAGCAGTGGGGCTGGGCAGGGCCTCAGAGGTTTGCAGTGTGGGAGACGGTTGGCAAGAGTCCAAGAAAGCGGAGCCGAGGTTGGAGACACCACGTGGTCGGAGCGTAGCTCAGCCTGGACCAGCATTGGCGCGGCCCCGGGCGCAGGGCGCCTTCTCCGTGACAGTAACTGCACAGATCGTGGAAGCGGTTCTTTCCCCGCCTTTTTTTCCTTTTTGAGTTATAATTTTCGAATCTTTTTTTTGGTTTTTTTACTTTACATTTATTTTTAAAATTTTTAATTTGTTAATTTTTTTACTTTTATCATTTTTCTTTATTACTTTCTTAAATGTTCATTTTTACTCTTTTCTCTTTCTTACATTTCAATGTCTACTCTTCTATTTTTACTATTTATTATAATAATGATAACTTTCTCTGGTTATGACCTTTACTTGTGCAATTTTATGTTTCTCTACATACATTTTTCTTTCTTTTTTTTTAGTTTTTTAAATATTTAGTTTTCATTTATGACATTTTGTTACATTTCACTTTTTACTCTTTAACTTTGTCACTTTTTACTTTTTCCTTTTTAATTTTTTACCTTCTGCTTTTTAAGGGGTTATATTTTAAGTTCATACTTTTTCCTTTTTTTTCACTTTTCACTTTTTTTTCTATTTTATCTTTTCCCTTAATAGATTAATATTCTACTGTTTAATTTTTCCTTTTTTAAATTATCTTGCTTCATTTTTTACTATTTTCCTCTTACCTTTTCTACGTTTCTACAGTTGCAGCTAGAACCAGAAGGGTTTGCTGAAGAAGGGCCACGGTTGCAAGCACAGAACTTCCAGGGAGTTTTTAGGTTTTGAAACATTAATCAATGAATGAGTTAATTAACCTGCCTAATTGCTCTAGGGATTATTAACCAACCTCAGTGAAACAGCTGGGCCTCCCCACCAGCACACAGTGAAAGTTGCTTGAGGGAAGGTTCTACAGACCTGAAGCTCTTTCTTGATCATCACTCAAACCCCCTGTCCCCACGCCCCGCACCCAGCATTGATCTTAGTGGAAAGGGGTATCGCTTTGAAATATAATTTCCTTTAGGATGATGTGGGGAAGATAGGTGGGCAGGAGGAAGACTTTTTCTCTCCTTCCCAAGATGAAGGGTCCACTGGGCTGAAGAGCAAATAAACAATGTGATTTGTCCAGCAGTAGTTGCCACTTTGTGACTAAAAGAGGGGTGGTTGTCTGGAGCACACAGTTTGAACCCAGCTGTGGGAGAGAGCTGTGTAACCGTTAAACCACAGGGCTGAGTCTCGATGCCTGGATTCTGTTCCTGCAGCTGCTACTGACTGAGTGACTCTGTGGACATGGCAGGGGGTTGGTTACTGCCTGTGCCTTAATTCCATCCTCTCTGCCATGGCTGTAGCAAGCTCACCCAAAGTCCCTTGAGATCTGTGGAGAGCAGGTTCTGTGCAAGTGCAAAGACCTTTAGGGCAGCAGTCCCCAACCACTGGTTCACAGACCTCTGCTGGTTTGTGAACCGCTGGCATCTGGGCCGTGGGCCTGGAGGCTCAGGTGGCCAAGGCTGGGGAACAGCACCCAGCCAGTGTTCACTCTGAGGCCCACCCACCTCAACAGAGCTGTGCAGTGGCTGCTCAGCTACCCTGGAGCGGGGCCACAGGCAGCTGCCCCGCCCCATGAGCAGCTGGGGAAGCCACCACATGGCCCTGGCCCTAGCTTCAGCCCTTCCTCAGGGCTGGAGCTGTGGACCGCATGGCGGGTGGCCTGCGACTTCTCCGGCAGCCTTGGCATGACGGGCCATGGCTGTAGTTGCAGCTCTGGCCGGAGCCAGAGCCCCCGTGGTGGGTGCCCCACAGCTGCTCCTGTGACCCCTGTGTGGTGGGCGGTCCGTGGCTGCTCCAGCAACACCCTCCAGGACCAGAACCAGAGCTACATGGTGGGTGCCCACGGCTGCTTGGGCTGTGCCAGCCGGGGCCGGAGCCACGTGGTCGGCACGGGGAGGTGGGGGGCTTTAAGAAGGGGGGGGAGCTGGTGGAGCTAAAGCTGGCTGTTTGCAGCAGCTCTGGGGGGCCAGGACTTTTGGCAGACCGGTAACATTTTATTTGCATAATAAATATGCAACTAAAACTGTTGCCCAGGTTCATCAGTTAACAGGACTCGGATACACATGCACATCCCTAGTAGAACACTGGTTTGCAGCTTACTCTGGTGCAAGGTGCTAAGCTAATTTTCCACCAGTTCACTGGTACAACTTTCTTTGAAGCGTAATTAGAAAAATGCACTGGTTGAGTGAGTCACCTCTCGCCCTGACATTTATTATGGTTGTCAGGATGATTTATTAAATACCCATGTCATAGCATGACACATCTTCCAAAGCAGTTTGGTATTTGTCATGGTACTTTGGGTTGAGAGTTTTGGCAAGCAAATGAGGTGGAGGAAATGCTTGATCCATCCACCTCTTCACTGCCTGCAATTTAACTTTGCTATTGGGTAGTTCTGTCTAGAAGTTCTTTCCGAATTCCTACAGCATCAGTCACCCAACAGCCATCGTTCTGCAGTTTCCCCCAATTGCTTTTCTGTTGAAAGAGCCTTAATCTCAGAGGGTATGTCTACACTACATGGCTCCGTCGACGGAGCCATGTAGATTTGTTTGCTCGGCAAAGGGAAATGAAGCGGCGGCGATTTAAATAATCGCCACTTCATTTAAATTAAAATGGCTGCCGCGCTGTGCCGATCAGCTGTTTGTCGGCACAGCGCTGTAGTCTGGATGCTCTGTGGTCGACATCAAAGGCATTTGTTGACCTCCCCGGTAAACTTCATCCCACAAGGCATACCGGGGAAGTAGACAAATGCCTTTGATGTCGACCGCGGACCGTCCAGACTACAGCGCTGTGCCGCCAAACAGCTGATCGGCACAGCGCAGCAGCCATTTTAATTTAAATGAAGCAGCGATTATTTAAATCGCCACTTCATTTTTGTATGTCTACAAAAGGTAATCTACATGGCTCCGTCGACGGAGCCATGTAGTGTAGACATACCCAGAGTTTCTGACACAGGCTCATGGATTCAGCACAGTTATTGAAATGTTTTATGAGATTATAACTTTAGGCCTTACACCTCTGCATTAAATTCAGATTTCATTTGAAATGAGTTTATTTTAAAAATGTTATCATGAATCCAAGTAAATTTAAAATGGATTTCCCCCCCTTCCTTTAAAATTTAAAATGGATGTTTGTAGAGTATCTGTAGATGTATATTTATGTTAACATCCATGACACTTATGAATATTATGTATGTGTGTGTGTGTGTGTGGGGGGGGGTTTGTTCACCAGCATCCACTGGCAAGGGAATTAAAGCTGTCATGAGTCCTAAGAGAGTTAGCTGGCAGGTGTTCACAAGATGTACCTGAATACCTTTTACTTAGAATCAGTCAGGTCAGCTTGGAGTGAATGTAGTGGCTTTCCTTAGGCTCCCACTTAGATAATATCCCCCCTCCTTTTTTTATCCACCCTCCTCCTTTTTGTGGCCATAGCTATCTTTTTTGGGGGGAATGGTGGGGAGGAGAGACGGGGCTTCGCACTGGGGGGTTTCTTTTCTTTCCCAGACATCTAGAGCAGTGTTTCGGAAAGTGTTCCGTGGAGTCGCTTTGAGAAACACTTGAACTGGCCGGCCTGGTTTGTTTGTTTACCAGCACCGGGGCCCCAGAGCCTCATGGCTCCCATTGGCTCCGTTTCGCTCTTTGCAGCCAAGTGGGAAGCAGTGGCCCGGCCCACATCCTAGGCCTTGCTGGAGCCCCTGGTGTAACTCACAGCACAAGCCAAACACACAAGGGCTACGTCTACACTGGCAGCTTCGTGCGCAAGAACTCTTTTGCTCTTTGTTAATAACATCCTGTGACTTCCTTTGCAGGAACATTCCCGGGGCCTATGGACAGTCTCTCCCTCCGCATTGACGGATCAGATACGTATTCTCCAGTCACTCACCTCTTCCTCCAGCAAACTCTGTTCCCAACCTTGGCTCTCTCTAGGTTGGTTCTTTAGAGGATCTTTCTGCTCTCTCCCCTCAGGTCCAGCTCAGAGACCAGTTCACCATCTGTCCCAGTTAATGACAATCGGTTTGTCTGATTACTGAGGAGGATTCAGCTGTCTGTCTTCGGCTGGGATGTCTGACAGAGAGGGAGGGGTCAGGAATCTCAGAACCAGACATGAATCAGGTGAAAAGTTATAAATTTGTCCTGGCTAGAACTGTGCATCTGTCCAAGTTTTCAGTAACCGGTGTTTGGTTCTTTAAAGGATTTGAAACCACAGGCAGAGGAATACTTCCTTTTGGGGTTAACCAAAGACTTTATTTCTATTTACTTTTATAATTAATTTTTCATTTAAATCAATTCACTATCTTGAATTCGTTTAAGACAGCGTAACATACAAATCAAGATTAGAAAAAACAGTACAACTAAGACGAGAACAATAATCCCTCCTACAGCTATACCCTCCAAAGTTACCTTTGAACAGTTTGTGGAGTTATCAGACATACCTATATAATACTTACATTAAGATTGATAGAAGCATTGTTTAGATTCAGGAGATATTCTTTTCTTTATGTCTTTCCTTTCGGATTTTTCGTTGCAACTTATGACCGGTGTTCCCCTTTCGGAGCTTACGAGCGGCAGTGAGATTCAGCGCCGGGGAGAGAGCCCTGGTTGATCAGACCTGGCTTTTTCAGTTTCGCAACCCGTCCACTTTTGGTCTGTTTAGTTCAACCTTACATACCCTGTTTCGGTATTTTTCCTCTCGCCTGACTATGCTGATGTTAGTTTTTTGTTGCCTCATTCTGCCCTTTTTTCTTTCGTCTACCTCTTATTTGGGGTTATCAGCACTTTGTTGCTTTGGCTGTCTTTGTTTCTTTTACTTCCCTAAAAGCAGGGTTATTATTAGTCATCCAGTCAAATTCTGGTTTTTCATTTACATCTCCCATATCTTGACAAGGCTGCCTTCCTTTTCCACTTACAACTAAATCAGTGCTCATTTGACATACAAAGGCCAGGGTCTAACACATCCTTTCACACAAGTAATGGGAGATCAGGAGTAAGTCTGTGAGTGGGATTGATTAAGACCAGATAAAGACATAAACATTATTGGCCCCGGGTTAGAGCCCTGGATCCTGGAGTCGTTTGATAATCTAACTGGGGGTGTGTGTGTGTGTGGGGGGGGGGGGTTAAGTTGAGTCCTTGGGAAGAAAAACTTGGAATTATAACCTGAGAGTCAATGACACAGAAACATCCGCCTGAGTCTGCAGACCACCTGAGATGATCACTTTGAGTTGGGGGGTGCTGCTCCATGCATCTCAATGGGGGCGTTAACCCCAAGGTTTACTGTGTGGAGGCTCCCCATCAAGAAGACTCCTGTCAAGGACTCTGCATGGGGCAAGAGGGGCAGAGTGCAGGGTGGGGGCTGCAGGAGCAGGACCCCCAAGTAACGACGCCAGCCCTGCACCGTCTCCTTGTCCCCTGCATCTTGGGAAGAAGGCGACACACAGACCCTGGAGTGGGGATTATGGACTTTGTGCACCCCAGAACGAAGGGGAGAAGCTGGGATGAGGACTTTGGCTGAGGACGGGTGAAGAGCTCGTGGTGGTTCATTTTGATTTGCTGACTCTGAAGGAGGAAGGACACGTGGTGGTGCAGAGACTGTGAAGAGCCAAACAGAATTTACTGCGCATTTGCTGAAGAGAAACTGCAGTAAACTGAGGAACATTGTATGAGTTCTCATCACCACAGTTCCTCATTTGGGCTCACAGTTGTGGTCGCCACAGCCACTCAGCAGATTTCTGGGGGTGAAATAACATTAATGATGAATTCTTACTTTACTTCTTTAAATGGCCGCTTAATGGAAATGGGCCCTCCCCAATCCCTGGCAGGCAAGCTGGAGAGCATTATGTCTCTTGTGGCATGTGCAATAACTAGGGCTGTTCGATACCGTGTAACCAAATAATCATGTAACCGCATCAAATTCTAGCAGTTACACAACTATTCGATGGTCCCCAGGGCAGGGCTGGCAGCCAGTGCTCTCCCACCCCCCCGCTCCCAGGAAAGCCTCCAGCCATCCTGTTCTGAAAGAAGCCTTCCGTCTAGACGTAGCCCGAGTGTGTGAGCAGGGAAATGCTGGCTATAGCAGCCTTGGCATCCCATAGTGCCCCTGGCAAGCCCTTCCATCATGTGTGGGGCTGAAGGGAGGAGCAGTGGGGCTTCTGTGGGGCTTCTGTGGCACAGCTGTTCCATCCTATTCCTTTCCCCCAACACCAGAGCATCACTGTGGAGCTGGCCTGTGTGAAACCCCCATCCCTAGTGTGGGTCAGGGTCCCATGCAGTGGCACTTAGAGAACAGAACAAGGAAGGCCACAGCCTCAGCTGGAAGCCAGCTGCTTTTTGCTCAGGCTGTAGGGGCTCCTACACTAAACTTCTCCTTACATGTGACACTTTGCCTCCTCCTCCCTGCACAACCTCCTCCAGCTGACACAGATCGGAGGGCACAAGCAAAGCCCCTTAACCCAGGGGGTGCATGGGGAAGGGAGAACTTCTCAGACCGATCAAATCAGACTCTGGGCAGCCCCAGCCTCCTGCCCCTCCCTTATTAGCACTTACCACTCACAAGGGAGCTGCCCTTGTCTCCTGCGGGCCAGTTACAGCCCCCCAGCCCAGCCTGCTACACACACGGTCACACAAGGCGCCTGTGGGACGCAGCAACCCTACACGGAGGGGCAGAGGCTGCAGACACTGGTGCCCCTAAGCCCGGTGGAAACTGCAACAGGGGGAGCGACCCCTCCCGCCCAGCGGCAGCAGCCAGGCCGGATCCTGGGCATGAAACGCGGGTCTCAGCCTGGCGCGGGGGGGGCGGAGGGGGGAAGAGCAGCCGCGGCCTCGGCAGACGCAGCTGCTGGTTCCGCTACGGTGGGCGCCTGCAAAGAAGTTCTGCATGGGGTGGGCGGGACGGGGCGGGCTTGAAATCTTGTTTCTCTTCCCTTTTCCTAGGAAAGCCCTGGCCGGGCTCAGCTGCCGAAGGGCTGGTGAGCGGGGGGGGAGAGACCCGAACTGGGGGCCGGTGGGGGGAAAGGGGAGCGGGACCCGCCCCGTCCCGCCGGCAGCTCTTGGGGGCTGGGGGAGGAACTAGGGGACGAGGCTGAAAGCTGCGCAGCGCTGGGAGAGGGGCGATTTGCGGGAAGGGGGGAGCCGAGTCACCCCATGGGTCGGGGAGGGGATCACGCGGACCCAGGATAATTGGGGGGCGGGTTTCGGAGCGCCCGGCCCCACTTGCTCCCCCTGCGGCTGCTCCGGGTTTTGCGGCCAGATAAGGAGGTGTGAGGCTGTGCGCAGGGATGGGGACAGAACAGGCAACTGGGCCGCTACTGCCGCGGTTTTCCCAGGCGGGTTCCTCCAGTCGCTGCGGCCGCACAAGCCGTGTTTTGGGCAGGGGGCAGAGTTTCCCTGGAGCGCGCACACGCCCTGCCCCAGCTGCAGGTCGGCCCGGGCCCGGCAGAGGCCGCTGCGGTGCGGGGACCGGGAGCCAACTGGACACAGCTGGGTGCGCAGATCTCCGCTCCCTGCCCGCCCCTCTGGCTGCAGCCTCCTCCCGCCCCGGCCTGGCTGAGACACCGAACTGCCCAGCTCCGATCAGCCAGGCACCTAAACCGTAACCCCCCCGGCGGAGCGCAGGGGCAGGCAGAGAGCTGGGCTAGAGGCTGGAGCCCGTGAAATGTGCGCTACAGGCTTCCCCTGCCCCGGGACTCCGGGTTCTCCCCCTTGTGTTGTTCATTTTAAGCTTCTTCCGAAATGAGTCAGGACTCAAAAAAAGTTTTAGAAATCCCGTGGGGCCGCCCCCGCCCTTCGCTTTCTGGCTCCTCAGCCTTTAGGACTGGTACCAGGGCACAAGTTCAAACTTTTCAGTGTCCCCAAAGGCTGGGAACTAGGAATGTGAAAGTATGTGTGTTCAGATCAACGTGTCATGGCTGCAGTTACACATTTACACACAGGGGGAGGCGGGGGGGGCGGGAGAGGGCAGATGGCTTCATGGGCATCGTTTTGAGCAGGGGACTTTGCTGGGCCCTTGAAAACACCAACTATCCCAAAAGAACATGAGAGCTGGCAACTTCCCTGTAAGGCTTTTTAGGGGATTTAGAAACATCACGATCTCGATTGCAGCGGTGCCTAGGTTAGAGGGAACAAAGGACTATGCAGCACTTTAAAGACTAACAAGATGTTTTATTAGGTGATAAGCTCATCACCTAATAAAACATTTTGTTAGTCTTTAAAGTGCTGCATAGTCCTTGGTTTGTTTCAACAAGATCAGACCAACACAGCTACATCTCTATTACTAGGTTAGAGGGAACTTTGTTCCAGGCTGGGGGAGTGCGATCTAGTGGTCAGAGCACACATTTGAATCCCAGCTTGGGGAGAAAGCTGTGTAGTAGTGAAAACCCAGGACTGTCAGGATGCCTGGGGTCTATTCCTAGGTCTGCTGCGGAGTGACTATGTGAACATGGCAGGGTGTGAGTTACTGCTGGAGCCCTTTATTCCATCCCCTCTGGATGGATGTAAGCAAGTAGGGATGTTAGTTGTTGTGTAACTGAATAGTCATATAACCAGTGAAATCTTAGCAGCAGTTACGTTACTATTCAGTAGTCCCTGGCAGCCAGTGCGCTCGGACCCCACTCCCAATGACCCTCCCTGCCACCCTACCCCTGATAAAGAGGCAGCAGCATGGGGTGGCAGTAGCCCCTGTCCATAGGGGAGGCTCCAAGCAGCGGCCTCCCCATCCCTCCGCCTGTCCTGCTGCAGCACGGGTGTGGGGGAGGCAGGTGGCACCTTGAGGTGCTGAGGGAACCAGCTTTTAAGCTGGCTGACCCCAGCACCAGTTCCTGCCCCTGCCCCCTGCCTCTGCAGGAGGCTGCAGTGCTAGCTTGTGAGCTCCCCATGTAGATCAGCTCCAGGTGGCCCCTCTGACTCTCTGCGCTGCTGCCTGCCCTAGCAAGCACCCTATTCTCTAGGCCATGCCAGAACCCGCCCTTACCTTCAGGGCATCCCTTATCCTGCCTCCACCCGGGCAGCCTGGGTGTTGCTCACCCATCCTGTCCCAGGTGGTGGGTTTTAAGCTAGCTCCTCATGGGCTCTGGCTCCTGCTCCCCCCCCCCACTTTTCTCCCTCTGATACAGAGGCAGCAAAGGAAGGGGGGTGGAAATGTGTGTAGTCAACAAAATTAACCGATAAGCCCAGATTTGTCGGTTAATTGTGTAGCCGTCTATGTGACGACATCCCTATAAGCAAGCTCACCCCAAAGCTCCTTGAGATCCTGTGGAGAGTAGGTTCTGTGCAAGTGCAACGACTTGATAGTTCAATAGGGTTTGCACAGGCCTTTGAATCCCTTAGGTCAGTGGTCCCCAAATGTTTTACCTTGCACCCCCCCTTTGGTGGGTTGGGGGCGGCCTGGCGGTCCAAATCACAGTGATGTTTATACACTTCCTAGGCTGCTCGTACAGGGTGTTGTGATGATTCTGTCAGCCGCCGCGCGTGGTGCCCCCGGCGCTAGACATCACTGGACAAGGTTGACTGAAATGAATCTGTTTAAAATGGATCAGCTTTGGACTTGGTGATTTAATTGCCTTGGGTAGTTGCTGTTGCCCCACCTCCCCTCCTGTGCTAGGTTTGCTAGAGTGCAGGAGTATGGGGGGAGAGGAAGGGTTTTTTCTCCTGCCCATCTCAGGTGGAGGGCCAGTCACTGGTGGGCATATCTGGGGGGGGGAGGGGGTCTGGAACAGAGCAGGTCTCTCATGCCCTGGGGGGAGGGGGAAGCGAGGGATTTCGGGGGGGAGGAGGGGAGTGTCAATCACCATAGCACAGCCACCGGCTGGGGTTGGATGCTGGGCAGGGACAGAGAAACCACATACCCGCCCCTCCCCCAGTAGTGTTCCCCGTGAGCTGAGCGCATGGGTGGCCACTAGGGATGTGAACAGGTAACTGGTACCCAGGAGCAGTCCCCCACCTGCGGCTCACCACTGCACAGCTGGGCTGCGCCAGCCCTGCCAGGCCCCACCATGGGGCTGCTGGCTCCCAGGCTGTATGAGTCTGGAAGCGGCAGCTCGGCTTATGGGGTGGGATGCAGCTGGGCTGGAGCGGTCCCTGCATGTGATTGGGAGGGGGTCCAGCTCAGTGACCCCATCCCCTCGCTTGCCCTTGTTTAATCAGTTAACTGGTTAAATTTAACATTTAACTGATTAACAGGAGAGATGCAAACGCCACCCAGCTGATTCATAAGAACATCCAGAGCCAGCAGCTTGTGTTTTTACTGTTGGTTGTCGTGTGGTTTGGTTTTTAGATCCAAGGGAAACCAGAACACTCCAGAGAGACTGAACCATTTTGGGTATGTCTACACTAGCTTGTTAGTTCGAGCTAGGTAGGCAAATGAGGGCAACCGGAGTTGCAAATGAAGCCCGGGATTTAAATATCTCGGGATTCATTTGCATGTTTCTGGGTGCCGCCATTTTTAAATCCCCCTTAGTCCGAACTCCGTGCCCGCGGCTACACGCGGCACGGAGTAGGTAGTTCGAATTAAAGATTCTAATTCGAACTACCGTTACTCCTCGTGGGATATTTAAATCCCGGGCTTCATTTGCAACTCCGGTTGCCCTCATTTGTCTACCTAGCTCGAACTAATGAGCTAGTGTAGACATACCCTTTCTTATTTATTGCAAGCTTTAAACAGTTAACACAGTTAGTTAAGTTTTACAAGCCTTACAAACAGTGCCCGGACCGAGCCATACTTGCGCTTCGGGCAGTGGGTGCGCGGCGCATGCGCAGCCCCGCCTCCGGGCACGCGGCACCCCTTACCACTTCAATCAGGTGCCCCCCCATAGATTGGTGCCCTGGGCAGCTGCCCGGCTAGCCCCCCGCTTAATCTGGCCCTGCTTCCAAACAATCACTATACAATTTAAAAGAGTGTGAAGGTTTAAAATCTAAAGCAATGAATACAGCGCAAAGCAATGCAAAAGCAAGTCGTAGAAGACTGTTATAATACAACAATTAAGCTTAGTTCACTTACACTTCACCTGTATGTGAC
The DNA here is from genome assembly GCA_019425775.1 of Rafetus swinhoei. Lineage (NCBI taxonomy): Eukaryota > Metazoa > Chordata > Testudines > Trionychidae > Rafetus > Rafetus swinhoei. Next base: position 13,209,665 of record CM033444.1, on the reverse strand, counting down.
CTACAGTACCGGGCAGGAGGTCATGTTTCCTTTGTTTCCCATGCGTCGGAACGCCAGGCGCTGGGCTCGCCGGCATGAAGGGATCCATTTCTTCTTGTTACATCGAAAGCAGGACCTGTGGGTCAATCCTGCTTATTCCCCCCATTGATTGTTCTTACTAAACCCAATTTATAGCAAAACGAGACTTGGTCGTTCTAGTCATATCTACCAATCAGTTACATTTTGCGTAAAATACCTATTATGCCAATACCTAGGGTACATTTTGCAATGCCAAAATATTGCAAAAGCAATTAAGAACATAAGAATGGCCATACTGGGTCAGACCAAAGGTCCATCTAGCCCAGTAGCCTGTCTGCCGACAGTGGCCAGCACCAGGTGCCCCAGAGAGGGTGGACCGAAGAAAATGATCAAGCAATTTGTTTCCTGCCATCCTTCTCCAACCTCTGACAAACAGAGGCCAGGGACACCATTTCTATCCCCTGGCTAATAGCCTTTTATGGACCTAACTTCCATGAAATTATCTTGCTTCTCTTTAAACTCTGTTATAGTCCTAGCCTTCACAGCCTCCTCTGGCAAGGGGTTCCACAGATTGACTACACGCTGTGTGAAGAAGAACTTTCTTTTATTAGTTGTAAACCTGATACCCATTAACTTCATTTGGTGTCCTCTAGTCCTTATATTATGAGAACTAATAAATAACTTTTCTTTATTCACCCTCTCCACACCACTCATGATTTTATATACCTTTATCATATCCCCCCTCAGTCGCCTCTTTTCTAAACTGAAAAGTCCCAGTCGCTTTAGCCTCTCCTCATACGGGACCTGTTCCAAACCCCTAATCATTTTAGTTGCCCTTTTCTGAACCCTTTCCAAGGCCAAAATATCTTTTCTGAGGTGAGGAGACCACATCTGTACACAGTACTCAAGATGTGGGCGTACCATAGTTTTATACAGGGGCAGTAGGATATTCTGGGTCTTATTTTCTATCCCTTTCTTAATAATTCTTAACATCCTATTTGCCTTTTTGACTGCCGCAGCACACTGTGTGGAAGTTTTCAGAGAACTATCCACGATAGCTTCATTCATATTTTTCTGCCTGTCTCTGGAATTTTTCTCTTATCAGAAACATGGGATGTCCTAGTACCAGGTTGTTTCTGGTCTTTTTGGCCTGGTCTCACTGTCCTGTACAAGTTCTGCATAATTGGGCAGCACTCCTGACTTTCCCCACCCTTTCTGGTGTGGCCTGTGTACATACGTGCGTGGCCAGACTCGAGTGAGACCTAGGGTGGAGTGTTAGAGAGCCATACTTTGGACAAGGCCGGGATGAGGCCTAGCACTGTAGATGTTGTTCTGGTCATGGGAGGGCTGTCCAGGCTCCCTTACAGTGGTGCACATCTGCACATGCCTTGGTGCACAGAACAAAACTGATTCTGCACATGGAAGGAAAAAATTAGAGGGAGCACTGCCCTGACCTGTCCTGTTTGGCCTCTCTTGGCTTCAGCTCTGCTGGGGAGTCCGGAACAGGGAGGGAACTTTGCTACTGCTGCATCGGACCAGTCACCCAGAGGAGCCGAGCCCGGCCCAGCGCCTGCGGCAGCATCCCCAGCCCGAGCACGGCGGAGAGACCATGGGGCCAGCGGGCGGGAGCACTGAGAGCCACGTGTCGCTGCAGGAGCCGCGAGTTGATGCCGGTGGGCACCTGGAGATGGGATGGGAGCCAGATAACAGGGTGTCACTGCCTGGGACCGGGCTGGAGAGACACAGACTGATGGGGTTGGGGCAGGCTCTCAGTGGGAGCAGCAACTGCCCAACCCCTGTCTGTGGGCAGCAGGGGCTGGATGCTCTGGGGCTCCCAGGGCCCCTATCCCTGGCTCCCAGTGGCTGGCTGGCGCACACAGAACTAGGCGTATGGCTGGGCCGGGGTGGTTTGGGCTGGTGGGTCAGACCCCCTGTGACAGCCCTGGCCCCTCTCGGCCTGGCTCCTTCTCCCGCTTCGGCTGCGTGGTGCCCGGGTGAGACCCTGTGTGTGGGGCAGGGTGGGCACAGCCAGCACTGGGCTGAGGGGGCAGAGCAGCTTGAGCTCATGCCATGGGAACATGTGGGTCCTTATCTCTGTGTCCCTGAGTTCACCGGCCTGGTGCCGGCCTGGCTGGCAGTGCCAGGGGGTGCTGGGCTGAGGGGGGAGGGGCTGTTCTGCCAGCCCCAGCCTGCCTGAGTCCCCGGCGCTTCTCCCAGAGCATCTGGCAGGAGACGTGAGGGGCAGAACGGGGCATGTTCTAGGGCAGCCACAGCCCGGTGCTGTCAGTGAGACGCGGCCTCGCGGCCCTGCCTGACGGGTCCCTCTGTTTCAGAGCCATGCTGTAAGTTCGGGACATGTAACAAGACATCTACAGTCACCCTCGGAGTCGCCGCAGTCATGATCTTTGGTCTCCTCATCGCTGTTATTGCCCTGGCAGGTGAGTTCTCAGCCTCCTCCCTGCCCCCCTCTCTGCACGTCCCTCCCTCTGGGGCTGCCCCAATCACAGTGTCTCCTCCTGGCCTGTCCGGCTCCTGCCCCTGGGACAGAGGCTTCCTGAGGGGATGCTCCTGCCCCCTCCCAAAACCTGCCCAGGGCCAAGCTGGCAGGTGCCCATCACTGAAATGAGCCGTGGGGTGCAGCACAGACACCCCCATTAGCACTGTATGACACCCACCAGTGAGCGACCAGGGCAGCTGTTCCTGGTGAACGTGGGCCCGGCTGTGTCTGCCCCTGGCCTGGGGAAGGGGTGTGGGGGGGGGGCGTGTCTGTGAGACTGTCTGGGGTGGGGTTTATCTGGTGCTCTGGGACCCGAGCACTGGCCCCCAGGAGGGTTCAGCAGCTGGCCGAGGGGGGTGAATCTACGTCTGTTTGCACGGGGATGACTCTGGGCCGATGTGGTTCTTTTGACAGAGTGGACTTCGTTCAAACTGCTAAGGTAGGTGGGCGGCAGTGGGGCAGGGCAGTCAGTGACCAGAGCAGGACATGCGACCCCAGCACATCTGTGCCAGGGGTTTGCACTGGTGTAACTGTCTCACCATGGTTACAGTGCCAGCCACCCTGGTATAAGCCAGCTGTGAATCCCAGGCCGGCTGTGAATGGGCCACATTGGCTCACATAGGGCATGGTGAGATCTGGGAGCTTGGGGTTCCACCCTATGGGTGCAAGGAGCCCCAGAACAGAGTGAGTGAGCCTCCCGCGAGGCGTCTCCCTCGCCCTGCGTCTGGCTGTGCTGGGAGCTCTGGGCAGCGGGTGCTCGGCCTGGCGAAGGGCAGGGAGTTTGTTCCCACCCTTCCCTCAGCCCCCTCCTGGGCAGCCCAGCGCAGAGCAGGGGAGGGGCAGCGGCCCAGGCGAGCAGAGGTCCTTGGGGAACTGGCCTGGCCAACCCTGCTGAACCCGCCTCTTATCCAGCGTCGCTCTCCTGCCTGCTGCCGTCCCTGACCACGGCCCCCTCCCCTGCTCTGACACGGCGCCTGGGCCTGTTTCTCTCAGCTTCAACACACGAGCCCTTTGTCAGCTGCCTCCCTATTGAATGTGAACTGGGATTAGTGGCCCCGTGACACCAGGGACAGGTAACCCCCATGGGGCTGGATTCCCACTGTCCTAGCTCCCCTTCAAGCCCTCCCAGCACCTGCCAGGGTCAGAGGAGTCTCAGCAGCCTGGGGGGCCAGGATCATTTCTCCCCACCCACGGGCAGGTCCCCTCTCACCCCACCTGTTCCTGTCTCATTTCAGTGTTATCTGGGCGCTCTCCAGCTGCATGGGGTCCCTGCTGTCCGGACACCTGGGTGGGCTACCAGGGGAAATGCTACTATTTCTCCGGGGACGAAGGGAACTGGACCTACAGCCAGAACCGCTGCTCTGCCCTGGGGGCCTCCCTGGCTGGGATCGACACCCTGCAGGAAATGGTGAGAGGCTGATCGCACTGGCCTGGCCTGGGGCGAGGGGCAGCCCAGAGCCAATGGACTCTCCCGGGCCACTTTGGTGTCAGTGACCGGGGGGATCAGCCCCTGTCAGGCCTCTCAGCAGGAGACGCTCCTCTGGGGCTGGGCTGGCCCCGGTGTCTGCTGGGCTGCCTGGGGCTGGAGGGGGCTGAGACCCTAGCATGGATGGAAGAGCCAGTGCCCCAGGGTAGGGGAAGAGCAGCCAGCTGAGGGTTGGGGAGGAGTCCTCTTAGGCTCCTCGCAGCATCCCCTGTGCTGATCATCTCTCTCCTTCCCCGGGGAGAACATAAAAACATAAGAACGGCCATACTGGGTCAGACCAAAGGTCCATCTAGCTCAGTAGCCTGTCTGCCGACAGTGGCCAGCACCAGGTGCCCCAGAGGGGGTGGACCGAAGACAACGATCAAGCGATTTGTCTCCTGCCATCCTTCTCCAGCCTCTGACAAACAGAGGCCAGGGACACCATTTCTATCCCCTGGCTAATAGCCTTTTATGGACCTAACCTCCATGAAATTATCTAGCTTCTCTTTAAACTCTGTTGTAGTCCTAGCCTTCACAGCCTCCTCTGGCAAGGAGTTCCACAAGTTGACTACACGCTGTGTGAAGAAGAACTTTCTTTTATTAGTTTTAAACCTGCTACCCATTAACTTCATTTGGTGTCCTCTAGTTCTTCTATTATGGGAACTAATAAATAAGGGTATGTCTACACTACAAAGTTAATTCGAACTAACAGCCGTTAGTTCGAATTAACTTTCATAGGCGCTACACATACAAACCGCTAGTTCGAACTTAATTTGAACTAGCGGAGCGCTTAATTCGAACTAGGTAAACCTCACTGTACGAGGACTAATGCCTAGTTCGAATTAAGTAGTTCAAATTAAGGGCTGTGTAGCCACTTAATTCAAACTAGTTGGAGGCTAGCCCTTCCCAGCTTGCCCTGGTGGCCACTCTGGGCCAAGCCAGAAACTCTTCTGCCCCCCTCCCGGCCCCGGAGCCCTTAAAGGGCCACGGTCTGGCTACAGTGCCTGTGCCAGGTGCAAGCCTGCCAGCACCCAGCCAGCAGACCCTGCACCTGGCACGGCATGAGCCAGCCACCCGCTGCCACCCAGCCCTCCGCCTCTTCCCGGGACCAGGCTGACGGCTCCCAAGAGCCTGCCCAGGGCCGCAAGAGGCGGGCACATGCCTGGTCTAGTGTGGAGATCGTGGACCTCATCCAGGTTTGAGGGGAGGCCTCCAACGTCCACAATCTCCGCACTAGGCACAGGAAAGTGGCCGTCTAGGGCAGGATAGCTGCCAGTCTGGCCACCAAAGGCCACATGCCAGGAGCAGGTTTGCATGAAAATCAAGTTGGTCCAGTTGAGACCCCAACCCTAAGCCCTGAGCTTAGAACATAAGAACGGCCGTACTGGGTCAGACCAAAGGTCCATCTAGCCCAGTAGCCTGTCTGCCGACAGCGGCCAACACCAGCTACCCCGGAGGGTATGGACCGAAGACAATGACCAAGCCATTTGTCTTGTGCCATCCATCTCCAGCCTTCCACAAACAGAGGCCAGGGACACCATTCCTACCCCCTGGCTAATAGAACTCCATGGACCCAACCTCCATGACTTTATCTAACTTCTCTTTAAACTCTGTTATAGTTCTAGCCTTCACAGCCTCCTCTGGCAAGGAGTTCCACAGGTTGACTATTTGCTTTGTGAAGAAGAACTTTCTTTTATTAGTTTGAAGCCTGCTACCCATTAATTTCATCTGGTGTCCTCTAGTCCTTATATTATGGGAACTAATGAAGAACTTTTCTTTATTCACCCTCTCCACACCACTCATGATTTTATAGACCTCTATCATATCCCCCCTCAGTCTCCTCTTTTCCAAACTGAAAAGTCCCAGTCTCTTTAGCCTCTCTTCATATGGGACCCGTTCCAAACCCCTAATCATTTTAGTTGCCCTTTTCTGAACCTTTCCAAGGCCAAAACATCTTTTTTGAGGTGAGGAGACCACATCTGTACACAGTACTGAAGATATGGCGTACCATAATTTTATACTTCCCCTTCTCCTTCTTCCCCTGGCTTCCCTTCCAGCTCCCTCCTCCCAGGTTTCCCCTTCCCCCTCCCACCCTCTCTCTTCCCCTCTCCCACCTCCTTTTCCCAGTCTCCCCAGAGGTTAATCCCCCCCCCCACACACACAGTTTTGTTAAATAAAGAGAGTTTCTATTTTTGAACACGTGTCCTTTATTTTTTACATCAGGAAGGGGGGCTAGGGAGGGGTAAGTGGAAGGAGGTGAGGGAGAAATGGGGCACGAACCCCTGATGGGGAGGACTGGGGTGGCTCTGCGGGCTCCTTGGGGTGGAAGCTCTCCTGCAGGGCCTCCTGGATCCTGACAGCCCCCCAATTGACCCCCAGATGGCAGCCTGCGACAAGTACAGCCAGTCTGATGGTCGAGTGCTGTGATGTGCCGAGTGTGGGCACTCAGGGCACTCCAAGACAGGACTGCTTTGCTGTCCCTCATCGAGGTAGACAAGCAAGCGGGGAACCCTGAGAACTGTCTGTCCGGGGTGGGGGTCGGGTCCCTTTAAGCACAGCCCTGGGCTAGCCTGAGGCAGCAGCTCCACACTCTAAGTCCTAACCTGATGCCCTGCTGGCACTGGTTCTGGCCAACCTTACCTTCGGTTCAGGGTCCACTCAATGTGGACATGCTAGTTCGAATTAGCAAAACGCTAATTCAAATTAGTTTTTAGGTCTAGATGCACTAGTTCGAATTAGCTTAGTTCGAATTAACTAATTTGAATTAAGTTAGTTCGAATTAGTGCTGTAGTGTAGACATACCCTAACTTTTCTTTATTCGCCTTCTCCACACCACTCATGATTTTATAGACCTCTATCATATCCCCCCTCAGTCTCCTCTTTTCTAAACTGAAAAGTTCCAGTCATTTTAACCTCTCTTCATATGGGACCCGTTCCAAACCCCTAATCATTTTAGTTGCCCTTTTCTGAACCCTTTCCAAGGCCAAAATATCTTTTTTGAGGTGAGGAGACCACTTCTGTACACAGTATTCAAGATGTGGGCGTACCATAGTTTTATACAGGGGCAGTAAGATATTCTGGGTCTTATTTTCTATTCCTTTCTTTATAATTCCTAGCATCCTATTTGCCTTTTTGACCGCCGCTGCACACTGTGTGGAAGTTTTCAGAGAACTATCCACGATAACTTCAAGATCTCTTTCCTGATTTGTCATAGCCAAATTAGCCCCCATCATACTGTACGTATAGTTGGGGTTATTTTTCCCTATGTGCATTACTTTACACTTATCCACATTAAATTTAATTTGCCATTTTGTTGTCCAATCACTCAGTTTGGTGAGATCTTTTTGGAGTCCCTCACAGTCTGCTTCTGTCTTGACTATCCTAAACAGTTTCGTATCATCCGGAAACTTTACCACCTCACTGCTTACCCCTTTCTCCAGATCATTTATGAACAAGTTGAACAGGATTGGTCCCAGGACTGACCCTTGGGAGACACCACTAGTTACCCCTCTCCATTCTGAAAATTTACCATTTATTCCTACCCTTTGTTTCCTGTCTTTTAACCAGTTCTCAATCCATGAAAGGACCTTCCCTCTTATCCCATGACAATGTAATTTACACAAGAGCCTTTGGTGAGGGGACCTTGTCAAAGGCTTTCTGAAAATCTAAGTATACTATATCTACTGGATCCCCCTTGTCTGCATGTTTGTTAACCCCTTCAAAGAACTCTAATAGATTAGTAAGTCATGATTTCCCTTTACAGAAACCATGTTGACTTTTGTCCAACAAATTATGTTCTTCTACATGCTTCACAATTTTATTCTTTACTATTGTTTCGACTAATTTGCCAGGTACCCGAAGTTAGACTTACCAGTCTGTAATTGACTGGATCGCCTCTAGAGCCCTTTTTAAATATTGGTGTCACGTTGGCTACCTTCCAGTCATTAGGTACGGAAGCCGATTTAAAGGATAGGTTACAAACCACAGATAATAGTTCAGCAATTTCCCATTTGAGTTCTTTTAGAACTCTTGGATGAATGCCATCCAGTCCTGGAGATTTGTTAACATTAAGTTTTTCTATTTTGTTCCAAAACCTCCTCTAATGACACTTCAATCCGGGACAGTTCCTCAGATTCATCACCCATAAAGGACGGTGCAGATTTGGGAATCTTCCTAACGTCCTCAGCCGTGAAGACTGAAGCAAATAAATCCTTGATTGCTCCTTTTATATCTCGATCGTCTAGGGGACCCACAGGTTTTTTAGCAGACTTCCTGCTTCTAATGTATTTAAAAAACATTTTGTTATTTCTTTTTGAGTTTTTGGCTAGCTGTTCCTCAAAATCTTTTTGCTTTTCTTATTACATTTTACATGATTTGACAGTGTTTATGTTCCTTTCTATTTATCTCACTAGGATTGGACTTCCACTTCTTAAAAGATGCCTTTTGTCCCTCACTGCTTCTTTTACATGGTGGTTAAGCCAGTGACTCTTTTTAGGTCTCGTGCTATGTTTTTTAATTTGGGGTATACATTTAAGTTGGGCCTCTGTTATGGTGTCTTTAAAAAGTTTCCATGCAGCTTTCAGGGATTTGGCTCTAGTCACTTGCCTTTTAATTTCTGTTTAACTAATCTCCTCATTTTTGTGTAATTCCCCTGTGACGGACCAGGCCGGGTCTGGGCACAGCTGAGGGCATCCGCTCAGGGCGAATTGCTCAAATTCGGGGCTCCTTACAGCCCCCAGACTGGAGACCTTTCCAAACAGGCCACAAACCAGTCCCACAGAGTGCTTCAGCTGCCTGCCTGAAGCCTCACGAGCAAAACCCCTCCAACACCCCAGCAATATCTGCACCCCAGATGGCTCCGGGCCTCATACACAGGTGAGGGGTCTAGAACCCAATCTCACCTTCCCTGACCAAGTTCTGTCCGGTTCCAAGAAACCAGCCACAGATACCTGGTCAATTTACCCTCTGGACCTTACCCACAAATCACACTGAGCCAATCCTTTAGAATCTACCATCTAAAGGTTTATTACTACAATAAAGAAAAGCATGAGAGTGAGGTTGCTAAAGTATCATACATTACATGCATCGAATCTTCCAGTTCTCGATGCAGGCTCTAGCAGAGATGTTATAGCTGCTGGCTTAAAAGTCCTTGTTGCACATCCTAGGTCAGGATGGGTCCACAGTTCTTTCCGGCTCTTCGATCCCTGCACTGCTGCCTCTGGGATGAAGGGCTGAGCTGAGTACCAGATGGAGCTGGCCACATGGCAAATTTATACTTCCTTCCTGGTTTCTTCCAGGCTGGCTAGAGTCACATGGCCAGTGGCCAGGTGTGTCTTTGGCCTTCAGAGGCCCATTGTTCCCTGGAACTTTGCTCATTAGCATGTCCATAGGCAAACATTCCTAGCCCATTACTCAAGCACATTCAGAGAGACTTCCAGTCTCCATACAGAGTACAGATCCCTAACTCCACACACAGACATTATACAGATCTATAAAGAACAGATACAGAATCAGAAGAAAGTAAGCTTTTGTTTGACCCCTCACATGGCCCCCTTTGTACCATTTTTGAGGCGAACACCCCCCCATGGGTGCAGCCGTGACCCGGCTGCTCCCCTCACAATCCAATAACGTGACATCCCCTTTTTGAAATTAAATGCCAGGGTGCTGGACTGCTGAGGTGTTCTTCCCACCACAAGAATGTTAAATGTTATTATATTATGGTCACTATTCCCAAGCGGTCCTGTAATGGTCATTTCCTGGACCTGATCCTACGCTCCACTCAGGACTAAATCGAGAATTGCCTCTCCCCTTGTGGGTTCCTGTACCAGCTGCTCCAAGAAGCAGTCATTTAAGCCATTGAGAAATTTTATCTCTGCTTCTCTTCCTGAGGTGACATGTATCCAGCCAATATGGGGATAATTAAAATCCCCCATTATTATAGAGTTCTTTATTTTGGTAGCCTCTCTAATCTCCCTCAGCATTTCAATGTCAGTATCCCTGTCCTGGTCAGGTGGTCGGTAATATATCCCTACTGCTAAATTCTTATTATTGGAGCATGGAATTACTATCCATAGTGATTCTATTGAACATGTTGATTCATTTAATATTTTTATTTCATTTGATTCTACATTATCTTTCACATACAGTGAAAGGTATGTGAAGGAGGGCTGGAGGGAGCCCAGCTGCCCTGTCACATAACGGTTTCACACAGAGCCTGGCCCAACATAGGGGGGCAAGCGGTGGGAGCTTGGACCCGGCAGCTCCCAAGCGCTGCCCCAGCCCTGGGGAGGTCGGGGTGGGGGAAGCTGGGTTTGGCGGGGGAGGCTTAATACAGAATTACCCAGAGCTGGGCAAGGGGGAGGGGGAAATCCACAGTCCCCCCATCCCTCCCCGTGAACACTTGGGATTGTCGGGCCCTGACACCGCCTCTCCCTCTGCTGTTCTAGGTTTTCATGCTGCACAATAAAGGCAACTCTGACTACTGGATCGGCCTCCGGAGGGACCTGGGGCAGCACTGGAAATGGGTCAACGGCACCGAATTCAACCACTGGTGAGTCTCTTCCTTCCTCCCTGTGAACTCTCCGGAATTCGGGTGCCTGGTGTCTGAGCTATCGAGTTCAGGCCGAGCCCCCAGCCAGTGCTGTGGGAACAGCCATGGAGCTCTCAGGGGTGTGCGTGCTTGGTGTGTTGGTGATGGGTGGCAGCCGCTGTGTCCCGTTGGGAGATGGACATATCTTTGGCTGTAACGAGGCCCCTGAATCTGCGACGAGGTGTCTACATACAAGATGCTTGATGGTCACGCGTGCTGGGGCCTGCAGCTGCCGCTGGAACGGAGAAACAGCAGAGGATGCAGACAACACCCCCAGCCTGATTTCAGTGGGAGCCGGGTGATCTAATAACCACTCCCCATCTGAGCCGGTAGCCGGGTTTGACCATCAAGCATCAGCCAAGGTTCCCTCTAATATTTTCCATCCATGAGTCAAGTGAGTTTTGTCTTGTGCCCCAATATTGAGGTCATGTGTGCTTGTGTGGATGTGCCACCGTGGTACTTGCCAGTTACTGACAAATAGCTTAGCTACATGTATTTTTAAAATGTTATAGAAGAAAAAATTCTAAAAGAAGGGATAACTAACACTATGAAATCAAATACAAACACTATTAATACTGCACATTTTTCAGTAGCCATTTGGTATCTTACGTGTATCTGTTCCTTAGAGGCATAAAACAAAATTGCTCATTTTCTTGACATAGCAAACAAGATATTTTACGATTCCTATCGATACATGAAATGAAATATGCTTGAAATTAAGAACATAAGAACATAAGAACGGCCGTACTGGGTCAGACCGAAGGTCCATCTAGCCCAGTATCCTGTCTGCCGACAGTGGCCAGCATCAGGTGCCCCAGAGAGGGTGGACCGAAGACAATGATCAAGCGATTTGTCTCCTGCCATCCCTCTCCAGCCTCTGACAAACAGAGGCCAAGGACACCATTTTATCCCCTGGCTGTATAGCCTTTTATGGACCTAACCTCCATGAAATTATCTAGCTTCTTTTTAAACTCTATTATAATCCTAGCCTTCACAGCCTCCTCTGGCAAGGAGTTCCACAGGTTGACTACACGCTGTGTGAAGAAGAACTTTCTTTTATTAGTTTTAAACCTGCTACCCATTAATTTCATTTGGTGTCCTCTAGTTCTTCTATTTAGGGAACTAATAAATAACTTTTCTTTATCGGCCCTCTCCACACCACTCATGATTTTATATACCTCTATCATATCCCCCCTCAGTCTCCTCTTTTAAAGTTGAAATTGTTTAATAGGCTCATTTCTGAGCACTGTTTGTGCACATTTAAAAAAATGCTGTTTCCTAGATGATAGGGAGCAATACTTCAGTTGTTTACATACCACAAATCTTTCATTCTTCCAAGCTGGTGGATTCAGCTCTGTGGAAAGATTGAGGAATGAAAGCCATCTGCAGATTTGATTCATTTATTTTTATGTCTGCACCTCAGCAGTGTCTGAATCACATGGGTGGACAACTTGGCAATGAAACTGCAGAAGTGCTGACGGTGGGGTGTAACCCGTTTCTTACGTTTATCTTTACACCCCATGACCGGAGGGCAGCTCATGGATTTTTTTTTTTTAACTAACACTTCTAGACCACAGATCAATACCAGGCAAATTAGTTGAAACTATGCTAAACCTTAAGACCATAATTACCAGACACACGGGTGAATGTGGTATGTTTGGAGAAGAGCCAACAGGGCTTTTGTAAAGGGAAATCCTGCCTCATCAGTGTGTTAGAATTCTGTGAGGATATAAACAAATGTGTGGACAAGAGGGATTGGCTGGATAGAGGGTACTTAGACTTTCACAAGGCCTTGGGCAAAGTCTTCCAGCAGAGGCTGTTAAGCAAAATAAAGCTCTCATGGGACAAGAGGGACGTTCCTGTCATGGATTGATAACTGGTTAAACCAGGGTGGGCAAAGTATGCCACAGCCAGATCTGGCCTGCCCAACATTTCTGTTCATCCTGTTAAAAGTCCTGTGGTGCAGAGGGGTGCTCAGAAGGGCTGTCTGCCTGCTGTGGCCCCACACTGCTCCTGGAAGCGGCCAGCTGCTGCTGGCATGTCTCTGTGCACAGCGCACCCTGGTCAGGGAGGGCAGAGGTGGCTCTGTGCTGGCTCTTGCACTGTCCTCAGAGCTCCCATTGGCTGGAAACTGGTCAATTGGAGCTGCAGGGGCGGGACTTGTGCATGCTGGCAGCACACAAAGACCCCTTCCCTCCTCCCCACAAAGGGTGCTGAGACACCCCAGAGCTTTGTGTTTAAAAACAAACTCACTCTTTTAGTGATGGGTGGGAAGCTGGGAAACGCCTAGGGTGGGCTAAGGGAGCCTGTCAGTTGGCAATATTCCAGCAAGAATGCCCTGGGCTAGGCCGCAGCCTGCCTTTGTGCCTATGGCACAGGCCGTCTCTTAGCAACCTGCTAGGGACATGTCTGCGCTGCAGCTGGCACCCGGCCTCCCAGGCCAGGCAGACAGGCATGAGCTGACTGGGTGGCACCATATTCCTGGGAGTCTTTAATTGGCTGGCTGGCTCGAGCCGCCACCTCTGCCATTGCGTCCCCGCTGCTGCTGCTGTGAGTCGCTCAGGCCGAGCTAGCACAGGTCTGTGCCTCTGGGCTGGGAGCCGCGCTCCCTGCTGCACTGCAGACGTAGGGCGCATGTCCTGAGCGCTCAGGGTACGTCTACACTGCACAAAACACTCACTTTGTGGGCTCTGAAACCCTCTTCCCCCAGTGAATGACCCCTGCCTGAGTCAGCCGGAAGCCTGAGACACTAGCACTGAGGGGAGGAGCTGCCGCAGGCATCTCAATGGGGTGTTAACTCTGAAACCTGCCATCCTTAGGGGACCCACCCCAGCAGAAGGCTCCGAGTGCATCACTGCCGTCCCAGCAGCGCTCTGCTGGCAGGATGCTGGTGCCTCCCCTATCCCCTTCCCCTCAGCCATGTGATCAGGCAGGCGGGGGCTGGGTTAGCCTGGCTCTGGGACACGTCTTAGCCCACCCAGAGCCAGAGGCTGGAGGTCTGGGGGTGGGGAGATCCCAGCCTGCCCAGAGTGGTGCTGGGCCTCCTCCCAGCCCGGCACCTGCTACTGAGTAGCCAGGATGGTCTGTTGGGGAGTGTTTCCTGTGGGCCTGGATCCTGCCCTGTGCCCAGGGGGGAGGTGCTGGGCTGCAGCTCTGGCGGGAAGCTGGGTGTGAGTGGCTGGGCCACCCCACGGCCCCTGGGTCTGTGCTGCTGGTGTCTTGGCTCCAGGCCATGATACAATGTGCCCGGGGAGCCCTGGCCCCAGCTCCTCTGTGCTGCGTTACTGCTGCTCCTCGCCATGTGCCGCTCCCCTGAAACCTACGCCCAGGGCAGACTGGGAGGAGGGGGTTGAGCCTGCTGGGGCTCTTCCAACCCCAGCTGGGTGTGCGGTGGGAGCAAGGACCGGGGAGGGTTAAAATATCCCCCCACCCCCCGGATGAATGCTCCATGGATAGGGTGACCACGTGCCCTGTTTTTCCTGGGACAGTCCCTTATTTAGGACCTCCTCCCGGCGTCCGGACTTCTTTTAAAAAACGGGCACGTTGTCCTGTATTTCCCCCGCAGCAGGAGGGGTGGGGGAGAGGAACCCCCATGCTCAGGGCTTCAAGCCACTGAAGCCCCAAGTGCCGGGGGGTTCCCTCCCCTGCGTGCTGCTGGGGTGAACTTCATCCCTGCAGTGGGACAGGGTGGGCGGGGAGCCCCTGGAGCTCTGAGTGCTGGTGGACACGCCCCACACAGGGCTGAAGCCCTGCGTGCCGGCACCTCCCTCCCTTGGTGCCTGTGTTAGGTATAGGAAATAAGGTCACCCTGTCCATGGAGGCCAGTTTCATAGACTCTCTTGGCCCTGCTGCCTCATGACCCTCTTTCTAGCTCTCCCCTTTACTGGGGAGGGGCAGGGCTGGTGCAGGAAGGGAACTGAGGGGCTGTGAATGCAGCAACTCCCTGCCCTGTGCGAGTGTCGCCCCCTGTCTGTGACCGACGGGATACACCCGGCTCCTGCCTCACACCCGCTCCCTGGCTTCTGCCCTGCAGGTTTGTGATCCGAGGAGGAGGTGACTGCGCCTTCCTGAATGACGAGAACAAGGTCAGCAGCTCGCGGTGCACCAGCGAGGCACACTGGATCTGCAGCAAACCCGATGTATTTACAGCAGCAAAGGAGACACCAGGGGGAGAAGCCTCATAACAGGCGTGTTTTCAAAGGATACGTCACAAGGCATATTGTGTACAGAGATCATTACAACAGCATGCAGGGTGTGAATAGGAGGCGGCATGCAGGAGTGTTGTAGAATTAGCCCTGGGAAAGCTGGACTGGTCTTTCCTCAGCATCACACCTGGTCTGAGCCTCTCTGGGTGAAAGTCAGAAAAGCCGTTAGCACATTTCGTCCTCTCACCACTGCTGCCTGTTTTCCCTGCCAGTGGAACTACTCAGATCGGCCTTTCCCACCTACTTCACCTGGTGCAGGGAGTCGGGATCTTCCCTGAGCCGAGAGCCACAGCACCAGCCTCAACTTTCCCTGCCCGAGCGCCCCCCGCAGAAGCTTTTTGCTTCAGAGAACTCTCAGTGGAGCCTTTTAAAATACTCACCATTCCCATTCGACAGAGCTGAGTGGGAAATGGTGTTTTCCCCCCAAGACGTTTTTCAATATGAATTCTTCTGGGTCCTTTGGAATTGTGGTGAAAACCCAGGTGATTTTGAAGTTTGCAGCTTTAATCGCCAATTTCTAGTTTGGGGCTTTTTTTAAAATAAAAGCCTGAAACGTCAAACTGGTGTTAACTATTTTCCGTACATTTTGAGAGCCCTGGGCTGGCACAAGGCAGCCGGCAGGAGTTAGAATTGCTCTGCCACTCCCAGCGAGACACTCTGATAGGCAGTATTCACACCCTGCATGCTGTTGTAATAATCTCTCTACACAATATGCCTTGTGAAGTATCCTTTGAAAACGCACAGCTTGCTGGTTAACTCTATCGTGGTGAAATGTCTGTAACAACATTCAGTGTGGCATTCTGAACATACACTCAAATCATGACTGGGTGTATCTAGTAGAGCCTGTTTCTCAAAGACCAAGGATAAGCTGATGCCTCTGCCCAGGTGTCATTAAAGTTGATCGGCCATTAAGTGGCCGTTCTTTGGCAAGGAAGGGGGCAGGAACAAATCAGTCTGCATCTCAAACAGGGGAGAAGAAACAGTCAGAACCTCTTTCACCACCAGACTCCGTGTCGTCTTCTACTCAGCTGCATAGAACTTTGATAGGGACTGATCTATAAAAGTGAGGGACAAACACCCCAAGGTGTCTCCCTTCCACTCCTGACTGATGAAGATACAAGAAACGGCCATTGGACTGGGGCGGGGGGCATGGTCCTGACCCGAAGGCTTGGTGAGGGGTGTTGGAAGGATGCGGTAAAGCCTTTACTTTGAATTCAGTATAATTAGTTTGACTACTAGATACAACTCTTCCTTATATTTATTGCCTATGCCTTCACTCATTTAAAATCCTGTCATTTTTGGTTCATAAACTTTTGTTGTTTAATCCGATCCAGTGTTTCTGTTGCCTGGGTAACGGTATTTAAAGTGACACATTTTCATGTATTATTCCCTTAAAACAGACCTAACATCTCAGGCCCAGCCAGGAGAGGGCCGGGCAGTACAGAGCCTACAATTTTGGAGGAAAATCCAGGACCGGGTGTGTGTTGGGGGTCACCCTGCCGTGTAACCAAGGCTGGGAAAATCTAGAGAGTGACCCAAGTGTGGCTGTCAGGCTGTAGTTACAGTTGCATGCTGACTGGCTGGCTGTGAGCAGCCCACGTGGGAGCTACAGCAGCAAGGCACCGTACAGCACCCAGCGTTACAGGGCAGGGCTGATGTCGCCTCTTGCTGGTCTGTGTTGCACCCTGGGATGTCAGATGCCCAGGGCCTGGTAGGTAGGAGAGACTGGAGATAGGTCTGTTCACTCCTTTCCTGGAGCCCAGTGGGTTGCAAGGGAGCAGGGAATGGGCAGGTGTGACACAGGCAGGCCAGATTCCAGCTCTCACCAGGTCCCCAGGGCTCAATAAGACCCTGAGAAATACCCAGCTGGGGTCAGGCTGGCTCACCTGTGTTTTAAAATAGAACATAAGAACGGCCAGACTGGGTCAGACCAAAGGTTCATCCAGCCCAGTGGCCAATGCCAGGTGCCCCAGAGGGAGTGAACAGAACAGGAAGTCATCGAAGTGATCCCTCCCCATCACCCATTCCCAGCCTCTGGCACAGAGGGTAGGGACGCCATAATGAGGTGTTAGACTGATAAGAACGTGCTTTGATTTTACTGACTGCTCATGAGCTGCGGTGGCGTTAATTTCCCTTCTGACAGCTGCAGCCCAGCTTGTGAGGTGTTATCGGAGCGTTTGTGGTGGGAGCCTCTGCCAGGGTGGAAACCACCAGAGAGGGGAGCAGCAATAACTCGTGTGACGTGCTGAGCTCCAGCGGCCCAGAACACAAGGGAGGAGGTGGGACACACAGGAGAGTCTGAACCTGTGTCTGTGCTGCTTGGCATTGGGGTGGGGACAAGTGGTTTCTAGCTGTAAGCAAGAGATCCCCCTGGGTAGCCCTAAAGGACACATATGGCTATGCCTACACTGCGCCTGTTTGGCACAAGAAATATGCAAATGAGGTTAAGCGTGGAATATCGCCACACCTCATTTGCATAATTAACGAGGCTCTGTTTTTGCACAAAAAGGAGCCGTGTAGATGGCTGCTTCTTGTGCAAAAGCCTCTTGCGCAAAAATGGAGCCTCATTAATTATGCAAATGAAACTCGGTAATATGCCACGCATAGCCTCATTTGCATATTTCTTGCACCAAACAGGTGCAGTGTAGACATAGCCATAGACTGTGTCTACACAGCAAAGTTATTTTGTAATAACGGCCATTATTCTGAAGTAACTGTACGCGTCTACACAGCAATTCTGTTATTTTGAAATAATTTCGAAACAACGGATGGCTTATTCCAACTGCTGTATACGTCATTCTATGAAGAATAACCCCTATTCCAATATAGCTATTTCGAAATAAGGCATGTACAGACGCTCCACTTCTGCTATATCAAAATAGCCCCTCTCCAGGGCCATTCTAAGTTATTCCTCCTGGGGCTCTAAATTGAGATAGCATGTCTACATTAGGGAAGCCTGCCTCGGACTCATTTTGGGGCTTCCCTGCAGTGTAGACGTGCTATTTCAAAATAAGCTATTTCAGACTAACTATTCCAGCATAACTTATTCTGAAATAACTGTGCAGTGTAGTCATAGCCACAGTGTTTGTTACAGATGCTGCTAGTACTTTTTGAAACTTACTGTTGTAACTCATTTGTGTGTCTGTTTTACCTGCTTTATTCCTTTCAAACCTTATTTCCTTTTTAAAGAAAACTTCATGTGGTTCATCACAAGACTTGGCTACATACTCTCTGTGGTGTGAGAGCGAAGGTGCTGTTCACCTGGGGTGACTGGACCTTTGGGATGGGCAGTGACTTGAAGTCTGCTGTGATCTTGGCTGTAAGGGGCCATCTATCACAGAGGCAGGCTCAGCTGGTAGCGAGACAGACCGGAACACCCTGGGAACCTCTCTGTGACTCCAGGCTTAGGCTGGTGCAGCACCAGAGGAGTTTACACTGAAAGTTTGGTTGGGGAAATCTGAATGTCGATCTCTGCCAGTTTGGGCCTGTGCCCTGGTTCCCAGCAGGCTCCCTTGAGGTTGGCATGTATCCTCTCAAGACACTGCAACCAGCTTCATAGCAAGGTATTGTCTCCAGTTCCCATGCTTGCAGGATAGAGGAGCAGAGCCAACCCAGAGCAGTAGCTGGGAGGTATGGTGTATATGAGCCAGGGAAACCTTGGTGTCAACTGGCAGAGGTCACAGGGGTGCAGGGGCTTTACAGGGATCCTCTGGGGTTGATCTCTAGATACTAGTTCCCCCAAAGAGGGCACGTGAGGTCTGCACTGACACCCAGTGGCCCCCTGGTCATCACAATCTCTGAGAGGTGTCTGTGCAGAGAACATGCAAGGAGTTCTGTACCCAGACTGACCATTGTGCCCAAAAGATCCTGGAGTCAAGGCAGGTCCCCAGGGGGTGACACACCTTGGACATGCTCCCTTTAGGCAGGAGAGAACAGATACTGGTTTCCCTCTCTGACCACACGTACATTGTACAGCTCAGGCTGGATGCATGTTTGTGCACTGAGCGATTGTGAATCTACAGGAAGAAACAAAGGAGGCGGGGGTGCTGTTTAAGGAGAAAGACAAAGGGTTGGTCTGCTCTGGGTTGGGGGCGCAAAGAAACACCCTGGATCGCTCACCTCAGAGGCAGACTGGAACCAGGCGTTCATGTGGCAGGGCCACAGCATGAGGGGCTGTAAAACGCTGCCAGGTTTAGGGTGAGCGGGACTTGGCTGGGCAGGACAGTGTCTTGTTAACAGAGACACCGCCCCAGAGTGTGTGTGACAGTTTTATTTCCTGTGGAGCCATTTCTTTCCAGGGTTTCTGCCGGTGCCGGTGCGTGACCCTCTGTGCTGGGTGAAATCCACCGTCACTCGGTGGCACTAGGGACGTTCACTCTAAGCGCAGTGAGTGAGCGGAATGAGGAGCCGAGGGGGCGCTCGTACAGTGGGGAAGGGGAGAACAGTGTATGACTTTGGAAGCTGCATCAGGGTGACTAGCTTGAGTGTCCTATGGGCCAAAGACGACACTGCTGGGAGAGGCTCAGAAGTTAGGGGAGCCTATTGCTAACAGCAGTGTGACAGCCGGTCTGTGTGGCTAGTGGGGCTGGGGAGCCGACCCCCGACAAGCACAGACCAGGCTCCCTCAGGCAAAAGGCAGGGGGTGGCCAGGTGCTTCACAGCACAGGGCAGTAACTTACTGCAGGGTTAGGGCAGGTACAAATCTCACCCCAAAGGCCCAACCCAGTGAGAAGGGCCGAGGGGAGAGCTGTAACTGTGAGGTGTGTCTCAGCCCTAGTGACTCCCAGGGCTCTGCCAAAAGCCCAGATTGAGCCTGAACACAGGGCTATTCACATTAGAAATATTTCTTAAAATAACAAGTCATCCTTGGGCACCTTAGAGCCTAACAAAACTATTTGGCTGTGTCTACATTGGCGCAATCTTGTGCCAAAACAGCCGCTTTTGCTGCGCAAAGACATGCTGCCTGTCTACACTGGCGGGGAGTTCTTGCGCAAGAACACTGATGTTCTAATGTATGAAATCAGGGCTTCTTGCGCAAGAACTATGATGCTCCCGCTCAGGGATAAGCCCTCTTGCTCAACTGTTCTTGCGCAAGAGGCCAGTGTAGACAGGCAACATGAATTTCTTGCGCAAGAAAGCCCAATGGCTAAAATGGCCATCGGAGCTTTCTTGCGCAAGAGAGCGTCTACACTGGCACGGATGCTCTTGCGCAAAAGCACATCTCTTGCACAAAGGCACATGCCACTGTAGACGCTCTCTTGCGCAAATACTCTAATGCAAGAACTCTTGCGTTAAAGAGTATTTGCGCAAAATCTTGCCAATGTAGACATAGCCTTAGTATAGAACGAGCATTCATGGGCAAAACCCACTTCCTCAGATGAGATGACCTTGAATGGAAACGGTGCTTTTTTCCACTCGAGATCATCTCATTTGAGGCAGTGGGTTTTGCCCACGAAAGCGCATGATTCCATACGGAGAGTTTTGTTAGGCTCTAAGGTGCCCCAGGATGACTTGTTTTTTAAAAGTTGTTTTTAAGGTTACAGACTAATCTGGCTCCCCCACTGAGATGTCTTAACGTTACAGGGATACAAACACGGCTCCTTTGTCCCACTGGTTATATCACGGCAGCTTCTTTCTGGCAGAGCCATTTGAACTCAGCATTGCATGTATCTGACTGAATCCGGCTGCCTTTGATCCGACCGCAGCTGTTCCCGTCCGCAGGGCCTGAGATGGGGAAGCTGCAGAATGAAAGAGCAAGTCTATGTCATTGGTAACAAGGAAAGGCCCGGGGTGGGTCTTTTCTCCTCCTTGCTCCTTGCCCTGGCTAAGGGAGACAGGCTAGGCCCACCCCCGTCGCCTTGCCCCTTCTGTACCCACCAGCCCTCTCCCCCCATGGCTGCTGGCCCTTGCCTCCCACTCTTAAGCCCAGAGTTGTCAGGGCCTGATGCCCCTGTGACCAGCTGCCCTGGAGCACCTGAGAGTCAGACCATGGGGACAGTGGGACCCCAGCCACCCCAGGAGCACCCATGCATGAAGCCCCCCCCCCTCCCCCCCAAGGGTCCAGGGTGGACAGCCTGAATGGCCCCCCAGGATCTGGGAGCAGGGGACTGAGTCAGGCAGTTTGGGAAAGCAGTCCTTTCCTGCACCAGGTATGCAGGTATGCAACCCCTTCCTGCAGGTGTCCTGACTTTTTCTTTAAAATGGGCAAATTGGCCCATATTTTATATTCCCCCCCTCCCCGCCCATGGGTACTGGCAGATCCTGCTGCGGGCCAGATCCCTGCTCACCAGCTGCCCACCCTCTGGCGGTGAGTGTGGGGGTCAGGGCTGATGATGAGGGTGGGGGTGTGGAGGGCAAATTTGCAGTGTGCAGGACTGGCTGCTCCTCCTGCTGCCTGCCGGCTCTGTCGGCTGGGCTCCCCCGTCCCATCTGTGGCTGGCGCTGGCTGCTGGCTGGGAGCTGCGGTGGCTGGTGAGTTGAGGCGAGCAGCAGCCAGTTGCGTGTTCCCTCTGCTCCCACCCATCAACGCTTTACACACTCCCACCCTTTCTGTCCTCCCTCTGCTTCGCCCCACTGCCCCTCTGTATCCTGCCCCACAGGGGGGCGCATCCCCCTCCCAGTGCTCTGCAGGGAACCAGACCATGGTCGGAGCACTCGGCTCACTCACAGCCCAGCCGGCAGGCTCCTTTCTTCCCCTCCCTGCCTCTGGTTGGGCCAGCACACCGGGAAAGCTCAGACCCTCCTGTGTGGGGCGCTGGCCAGGAGCTGAGTCCTGCCTGTGCCAAACCCCACACAGGGCGGCCCAGGAAAGCATTTCTGGCCCCCCAGCTGAGCTCTGCCCTGCTGCTGGGGAAGTGATTTCTGGCCTGCTCATGCCCCGACCCTGCAGGCTCCACAGCCACCCCCTGGCAGGGGCTTGGCATCCTCCTCACCCCTCCCCACCCTGGGTCCTGCTGTGGGAGAGTGTGTGTGGGGGGCTACTCTGTCCCCTAGGAACCCTCCCCTGCTGAGCCACCTCTCTGGCCGGGTTGGCTGAAGCCCCTGCAGTCAGGGGCCCTGGGGCTAACTGCAGCCTTAGGGCTTAACCCTCCTGCCTTACACATGGGGGGTGTAGAGAGACATCATCACGTTCCTCCCCGCACTTCTGGCTCCGGGAGCACGCAGCCCAGCGGGAGGAGCAGAGCCCAGGCCAGGGCCATGTCTCGACATTTGAGGGTCCAGGCATGACCTTGTATCGGTGTCTCCTCAATGGGCATCCTGGGGAGAGACTGGAGCACCGGCCACCACATCCCCCTGGCACTGGCAGGAGCAGTGGCCATGTTCTGTGGAGCGGTGACATGACCCAGCCTCCAGCTGACCACCCGGAGGAGCCGACACTTGACAGAGGGAGGCTGGTTCAGTGGTTAGGGCACTGAGCTGGGTCATTTCCCTGCTCTGCCCAGGCTCCTGTGACACTCAGGGCAAGTCACTGGGGTGGGACTCACAACCCAGCTCCCCTTGAAGTCAATCAGTGGCAGACACCTAAACAGCTTGGTGAGTAGTCTTGGTGCCTCAGTTTCCCCCATCTGTAGCAGGGGGCTAATAGCGCAGCCCTGCCTCACCAGGGTGTGAGAGGATCAATGCAGTGAAGGCCGTGAGGTGCTCAGATATGGTGGCAATAGGGGCAATAGGGCAGCTCCTGGCACCTTGTCCACACCAGAAAGTGTTTCTGGGTGGTTACAATGGAAACCCCCTAGTGCAGACACAGCCCTGGCCGCATGTCAGTGCTTCTTCCACCCCCAGTCCGCACAAGCTGCCCTGCTACCAGCACAGCTATGGTGGTGGAGCGGCTGCGGCACGAGGGCTTGCTCTGGCGCAGCAAAAATGCTCTGAACCAAGGTGGCTAGGCTGGTAACACGTCTAGGTGCAGGCCAGGCCTTAGACAGATGCATATTTAACAGCAGCATGTTGGACAGCAGAAGCTTTTCCCAAACATCGCTCAGGCAGCGTCAGGCAGTGACAGGCAGCACTCACCGCGCTGGGTCCAACGGGGAGCGGTCCACCCAAGTCCACTTTCCCCCGGGGGGTGTCACTTTAAGTCCAATCCAGACAGAGCTAGCACCTTGTGTAACATCCTGTAAGGAGTCCTGTGAGGGGCAAGCAGAGGGGGGAGGGTGAAGAGGTGGAACAGGCTGGAATTCCCTCAGCGCTCCTGTTAAATGCCTGCTCTGGCTCTGTTATATGCCAGCAGGAGAGCCCATCAGCATCTGAGCTAATTCACTGTCACCCCTGGGTGGGCAGGGTCCCAGCACAGAGGCAGGGGGAATGTGACTTTCTGTGCAGACCTGGTAACACCAGCCCTTGGCTCAGCCTCACCTGTGAGGGTGCGCCTGAACGGAGAGGTTCAGGTGAGGGAAGCTGGTGACTCAGAGTCAGGCCTGGTGGGGCTACAAGGGCAGCCCAAGCCCAGTCAAGACAGAGGTGCTGCCTCTGTGGGTACTTTGGGGCTGGAGAACCCACAGAAAAATATTAGTGGCTGCTCCCCGTGTTGTGTGTTACCAGCTCCTCCTGGCTCTGGAGCACGAGCAGTCGCGAGCTCTTCCCCGAGCAGTCGTCCCGGCTCCAAGTCCAGTTTTTATTCTCTTTTGACAGCCAGTAGCACTTGTCCCCACGCAGCAGCCAGTCCCTGGGGCAAAGTCTGCACCTAGCGCCCCCTGGAGGGAGAGATGTGAACAGAAGTCGTCAGTTCTGAACAGTCAGCTGCAGCTGCTTAAAAATGTTCAAAGTTCCTTTTGGATCAGAGCAACCAGCCGTCCCATTGTGGCTGGGACAGCCCCTTTTCTAAGCTCTGTCCTGGTTGTACTGACTTTTTTGGCAACATGGGCATGTGTCTCATTTCCTCTTTTCAACTTGAACAGTGGACAGCTGCAAATGAGACCCATACCCCCTCATTTCAAAAAGTGGGGTGTAGAGGAACATGTGGGGAGGGGAGTCATGCCAGGGAGATAGAAATTATATTATTGCATTGTTATTAAAACTGCTTGTGCTTTAGCAATAGGAAGTACTCTGACCACTAGGTGTCACTTCTGCTCCTCTACACAAACAGCTGAGGATTATACTCTCTGAAACAGGCACTGTCTGATGTTAGTGTGAAATAACCACACTGGTACAGAAGGAAGTAGCCACAGCATTTACCTGCACCCACTAATTGGGATTGACAAAAATTAAAACTCATTGAGGAATTTGGGGTGGATGGTGCATCATTCCTACTGCATTTAAAGCACTGCAGCATATTAAAAAGCTTTGTGTCTGCTTAAAAAAAATCACCCTATGCCCTGAACATTGTTTTCCTGCTGCAGTTATGAGGGGAACTGTCTGGCAAAAAACTGCCTTTTTTCAACATGAAATTTTTCACAGAACACTTTTTGCATTTGAACTTTTCTAGGTTTTGTTGAACTAGTCTTCTGCCTCCCGAGCACTTTGACTGAAAAATGAAAGTTTACTCCTATCGTTAACCCCCTTCACACTGTCACGTAAGCCCTGTCACCATCAGTCATGTTTTTATTTTGCATCCTGTGAAGTTTGGTGTTTTCTTTTAAGTGCCAGCTCCTGGAGCCAGGGGATTAGGTGAGACTCTGTTTCATTAAAGAAAGCTTCTAGCCTCATAATGACAGAGAAAAGCTCTATTGCAGGACCCAAGTGGCTTAGAAACCAGAGGCAAATAGAAACAACCCAAGCTATATAATTTTCCTAAAATAAACCAATCGTCTCATGCTTTTTAGGGCCTCTCACGTGGTTTGTGAATGCTTGGAGATCACAGCACTGGAGTAATGTATACTAAGGGGTCTCACTATGCATGAGAATTTGGTCCATTGTATTTCAAGCTCAGTGTCCCTTTCATATGGTGGCTGGGTTTCCTGTCACAGTGATAGCTGCAGACTCATTAACGGAGAGTGACTCACAGCTCTGGGACAGTAAGAGCTGTCGGTACCTGCCAAGCTGCCATTGGGGGGTTCACATAGAATTGATTTCAAGTGAGACCGGAAATCCTCCAGACTGGAGCTGCCTTCAGTGCTATTGACGATTCTGGTTTCATTATTCTCCGATGTATTCAGAGCCCCTCTGCACTGTCCTTCACAAGAGCCCTGCAACTGGGAAACTTCAAAAGAGCATAAGCGTCAAAGAAAATCACTTCTATTGCACCTATTTAGGGATTAATAAAACAATTGTGTGTGTGTAAGGGTGTGAATCACCAAATAGTGCAGTATCCATCCAGGGCTGGATTAACAGAGGGACCTTAGGGGCTGCAGCCAAGGGCACTGGGCTATGTGGGGCCCCACAAAAATAAATTCAAGTGGTCACCAACCCACCAATTGTGATCGACTGGTCAGTCCTGGAGCCTCTGCCAGTCAATCTGCTGTGATCTTCCCAATTCTGGGTTGCTGAAGTTCAGCAGCGCAGCAAGACTCAGACAGGCTGCCTGCATGCCATGGCCTCATGCTACTCTCAGAAGCTGCCGGGAGCTGGACATCTCTGTGGCCCCTAGCATGCTATGCACGATGCCCCTTCCCCCAGCACCATCTCCACAGCTCCCACTGTCCGGGAACTGGCCAATAGGAGCTGCAAGGGTGGCATTTACAAGCGCAGGCTGCACACAGAGACATGCTGTCTCCCTTCCTGCCAGGGGCCCACAGAGATGTGCCAGCAGCTGGCTGCTTCCAGAAGCAGTGTAGGGCCACGGTATGCAGGTAACCTTACTCAGTCATGTTGCGCTGCTGGCCAGAAGCCACCTGAGGTATTCAGGGTCCCTGCAAAATCGAATAGCCCCAGGCCCACGGGAGTGTTAACCCATCACAGCTGGGGTGTAGACAGGAAATCCCATTCACTGAACATACAGGTGCATTCCTGTCTCCCACCCACATGTAAGAGTGAACCTGCCTGAGCCAGCCCACACACATTTCATGCATCCAGCCCTTAGCTCTGTCTTGTTCCTGGAACATTTTCCCCTGGTGGCGAGGTAATGCCTGAGAGTTCATTCACACACCGACTGGAATCGGGACGGGAACCTCATTCAGATTTGGGGATGAGAAGAGAATTCATGGTGCAGCATCAAACCCAAATGGGTAAATAGGTGGGTGCCACTTACCTGAAGCCCCCAGCGCTATCACAGCTACTGTCAGGACAATGTTCCCAGCCCATCCGGCCCCTACAGCGATGCGATGCCACCGGGGACATGGAGGGGAACCTATAAGAGACATTGTTTGGAGAAACACACTAAGCACCCAGTAGGAGAATTAAAAATGAAATCTGTTCTTTTCTGGAGCCTCCTGACATGGGACTTCCACTCCTCTTCATATAACACCATGCACAGCTTTAACAATGACAGCTGCTTTCATCCACTTCTCCCCAGTGCTCCTTCACACCTTTTTCTACACTGTCCCTTATGCATGGATGAGCCCAGTGGGGTTTTTTTTGTGTAAAATAAAAAAAGTGCCAGTACTCTTTAACACCCAGCCACCTGTCAGCCATTTTCATTACAGAGGTGCCGGTACTCTCCGTTCTTTCTAGCTAAGCTCTGACTGGAGGTGCCGGTACTGCGTACCGGGCAGTACCATCACAAAAAAAGCACTGGGTGAGCCTCCTGAAATCATTCTGTACAGCCGTACTCTGCCCTCATATCCTTTCTTGTGGCCTCCCTGAAATGTGATACCCATGGTCAGGGCTGGCCCGAGCCATTCGTGCACCACGGGCCCCGGGAGCATGGATCCGCCCCCAGGCGCGCGGCGCATGCACAGCCCCGCCCCTGGGCGCGTGGCACATGCGCGGCCCCGCCCCTGGGCGCATGGTGCATTCGCGGCCCCGCCCTGGGTGCACGGCGCATGCGCGGCCCCGCCCCTTCCCGGCCTGGCAGCGCCGCACGGTGCCTCTCACTATCGGGCACCCCGGGCTGTCGCCTGGTCAGCCCGTTGCTTGGGCCAACTCTACCCATGGTAAAAGCCTAACAGGGCTGCCGGCAGGTGGGGAAGGGGGCAGATGTGGGGGCAAAAAGAGCAGATACTAATCTTCTGTAATAGTTTGTAAACAGTCTGATGGGTGGGAGGGATGCTACCCTTTTCTAAACATCCCAGCACTCAGTAACTGAAGGGTTAAACCCAGGGTAGCCAGGAAGTGTTGGCAGGGAGTCAGAAGAACCAATGGGAAGAACGTGTTGAGATTTGAATTGAAAGGGGATTACCTTCTGCAGTTCTTTTGTGGGGAGTTCAAACCAGGAGCTGGGGGAAAAAGATGAATTGACCCAGGCAGGAATATCCATGCCTAGAAATGGATTGGTCCTTAAAGCTACAGATATGTAAGTGATAGGGAATATTTAATTAGACACGATCAGGTTATTTTCTTTGTTTTGTTGTTTGGTTAAATTCCTCTGTGCTGAGTCCGTCGCCCCCATACACTGTAACTGAAGCTGAATCCCAGGGAAGCAATTCTCTGAGTTTTAATCTGTTTTTTCTCATTTGTTCTATAACACCTAGCAACCAAGTATTCTTTTTCCAAGCATATGTTTTTGTTTTGTTAATAAAATCCCCTTTTTTAAGACTGTGATCTGATTCTTGTGTCCTGGAAGATAACAGGGGATCTGTGTATCAATACCTAAGACTGGGAGGTCAGCTTTCAGAGATTACAGTTTGTTTGTTTTTTTCAAGCTCTCTTGTGGTAAAAGAGCTTGGGGTACTCCATGGGAAGAAGTTCCCAAGTGAGTCTTCCTGGCTTAAAAAAGAAAGGGGTTTTGCACTTGGGTGGTGGCAACATACCACCCAAGGTCAGGGATTTTGTGACCTTGGGAAGTTTTTAAAACAGAAGCCTATAGAGGCAAGGTATTTTCAAGTCTCTTGTGGGCCACCACCTTCTGCACTTGAAGTGCCAGAGCAGGGAATACCCTTGACAAACAGAAACATATTTACACCTATCTCACCCTACATTTCCCTATATTCACTAGGGAAAGGGTGAAAAACTAATTTTTTGTTACAAATGAAGCTTGTGACACTCACAGAGTTTCCAATCACTACAGGAGACTTAAATTTCTTCCTGTTGTAATGAATATTAATTCTGAGTCCATTCAAAAATTACATCATTTTGTTCATATAAGTGTATCATTGTGAGTGGATTTTCACAGACACCTAATTCAGCTCATCACTATGAACTTTACAGAACTAATTATCCTGGGATTACAAGCGGGCACAAACACTGGAAATAATTTTTGAAAAGTGAAAAATTATTGTCTGGTCTATATGCGTTCAGTACTTAGTACAACAAGGCACCTGCTCCTAACTAGAACCATTGGCACTGCTGCCTGGTAAATTTCATAGTACTTAATGCTGAATAATTAGTAGTGATGGTTGTGTTTTCTATTTTTTTTTAAATGGCTTGTTTATTGTACTTTACTATGCCGCAGGAAAATTATTTGGTAGTTTCAGACTATCATGAATTATTTCAGGCTGAAACGAGAGGGGGTTTTCAAGAAAAGGAAGTGGGAAGCTCAAAATCATCCTTATATTAGAAGTTGACTTCCAATTTTAACGGCTATATAAAGTCAATGCTGTGACTGCATGATTTTGACAGCATCTTAGGAAACAACTTAATTTTAATTTCAGTCTTAGACCCTGATCCTTTACAGATTTCAGTACGGGTGTAATGTGAAACTTGTGAGTGACTGCTTCAATGAGATGACTCATTTGAGGGAAGTTAAACATGGTCATAAACATCTGCGGGTTGGGGCCTGGGGAGGACCCACAGCATAAAGCTTTGCACCTCGGCTGCAAGTATTTGGAGGATCAGGCCCTTAGTTGTAGGACTGGAAATACCTTGTTACCAAGGGTCATGGCAGATTCAATATCACTGACAAATTTAAAATCAAGACTGGATGGTTTTGTCTAGATCTGCTCTAGGAATTGTTCTGGGGAAATTCTTCTCAGCATGTCAGACTAGATGATCACAACGGTCCCTTCTGGCCTGGGACTCTGAATAAAGGCCTCAGTCCTGTGGTTGGATCCACAAGGATGGGCCCTTGTGCCCATTCACTTCAATGGTATTCTGTGCAGGTGTGAATGAAGGTCCACCCGTAAAGGGATCAGATCAGATTAGGACTGGGGCCTAAATTTCCATTCCTTAACATAGTTCCAGTCTTCAACATAACAAACGTATGTAACTCTGGCTAAATAAACCACGTAAAGTCTAATTCAGCTCTTAGTTACAGTGTTTGTAGCAACTACACTGACCACTATGGCGTCACTCTGGATTTACACGGATGTCACGCGCAAAATCTAACTCCTAACATACTTTTCAAGAGTAGATCAGATCCTGTTTGAAAAGAATATCTAACATGCATAGATACAATGTTATGCTGGTTCACAGCAAGAATTAAATTTAACTAGACAACCACACACTAAGGTAGGTATGTTTTCTTCAGAATCTGAAGCTCACAAAAGCTTGTGCCCTAATCGTTAGTCTTTAAAGTGCCACCAGACTCCTTGTTGTTCTTGATCTAGGCCTGTTCTGTGAGGACCATTCGTAGTACGTAAGGAACTTAATGGTCCCGTATTTGGGACAAGGAGCTGCAAATAGTCTTGCTTCTCCTGTGAGCCTCAACTATGGTTGGTCCTACAGAGACAAGTGACCAGGGCACTGGATGCTGGAAACCACTTTGGACACTGTACTTTTCCATTCAGAGTGAGAAAAGTTTGAACCGAACCCAAAGGATTCTGGCCTGCGGCAAAATCTATATAAAGGCGTGAAACCAAACGATAGGGGCTGCTGTGAGACACCAGGACACCCCAAGTTACCATCCACGATGACCACTGGAAACATCTTATACTAAACAGGGGAAAAGATCAGGCCCAAGCTGGGAGGCTGCCCAGCTTGTGAAAAAGAGGATTAGAGCTACTGTTAGAGTAAGAATTTGCATGTAACAGGCTTCTTAATGCAGGGATTCTCAAACTGTGGGTCCCAACCCCCAAGGGGGTCATAAGCAACTTAGAGGGGGGTTGTGAACAACTTAGAGGAGGGTTGCAGCAACTTAGAGGGGGGTCGCGAGCCACTTACAGAGGGGTTGCGGTAACACAAAGTTTGAGAACCCCTGTCTTAAATGCATTAAGCTTAGCTGGCATGTTTTATTTTATTTTGCATACTAACTTTGCTTGGTGTGCTATTATTCATAACCACTTACATCCTACATTTTATACTTAATAAATAAAATCACTTCTGTTTATTAATAAACCCAGTGTAAATAATTGTTACCAGGGGAGGGCACAACAACTGTTCATCTCTCTCTCTCTTTCCTTGATAATGGGAGCAAATAATTTACGAGCTCACTCTATATAAACTTCATGCATAGTGAGATGGATTTATCTGGGGTTCTGGTCCCATTGGGCCGGTGTGCGCCGGTGTGCTTTTTCAAATCCCATTGTCTGATCCTTCCCAGGGTTGAGTGGATCTCAGTGTGTGTGTTGCTCTGCTGTGAGCAGTGACTCCCGACTCTGTGTCTTGGCTGGGAGAAACCAGAGGTTCTGACTTGGCAAGACAGGGTGGTAAGGTTCCCAAGAGGGCAGCTAGACAAGCCCAGTGGTAATTCCAGCACATCAAATGACAATCTCAAGAGCAGGGGTGGCCAACCTGTGGCTCTTGAGCCACTTGAGGCTCTTTGCTCACAGAAATGCGGCTCTCGGGGTTACGGCTCGTTCGGAGCCGCATGCCTGCTTTGTGCACGTGCCCCAGTTCCTGGAGGGAGATGTGCATGGCTGTGGCAGTGGCAGCTCCAGTGAGACCCAGGCATTGGATTAAAATGGGAGGGGTCTGGGGGCCTAGCTCTGGGGGAGGGCATTGGGTTAGAGTGGGGAGAGCTGGGGGTGCCTGTGTCTGGGGGAGGGCATTGGCTTGGGGGTGGGAGCTAAGGGTGCCTGGCTCTGGGGAAGGGATGTGTGGCTCTTTGCACTACTGTCCCCAGCTCTTTTGGCTCTTCGTGTCTAACTGGCTGGCCATCCCTGCTCAAGAGGATCTCTGTCTGAATCCATCACAACATTGTTTGTTATATTTTTATTATTATTCCTACAACACTGACACTCCTGATGGTCCCCATCTCTGCCATTTTCTTCCCCTGACTTTCCACACTTCAGTTGAACTACAGTGCAGTAAATTGCTGTGTCGCCTGGACTCAGAAACAGATCACATCATCTCTGTCTTTGGAAAGCTTTCCTGGTTTCATGGCCATTTCAGCATCCAGTATAAAATCCCCTTCCTTGTCTCTGTCATTCCCACTCATCCACCCCCCTTGGCCAGGTTCTTCTCTTTTCTTCCTCTTCTCTGGTCCCGTTTTCTACATTCCTCAGATACTGGGCTTCCCGCTCCCTCCTTATATCACTACAAGGTTAGTAGACCTGTCCTGCTTGCCCCCATTATCGAGACCAAATGACGCCCAAGATGAGGAGCATCTTTGGTGCTCTCCCTCACCTCTTCCCTTTTGTTAAACTTTTGAGTACCTTAGATTTTACTGCATTTGTAGCCTTTTCTCCCTGAGCCTGGCGCCCTCCCCAAACCCAGCACCCTCTGCACATAATTGGCTCCCTACCTGGTTTCAGATTCCACCTCTTCTCTCAGAGGTATGTGGATTTTAACCCTCTCTCTGATATAACAAATTCTATTTTGTGAGCAACCCACATTCCTTGTGCTCAATCACTCTCTTTCAGACTTGCCCAATGCACTGCTTTCTGCCCCCCCAACTATAACCCACTTACAATGTACTGATACCTCAATAGTTTGCTGGTATGTCTGAAAACATGTGAAATCAGTAGGAAGGCACCATACAAAGTACAGCGTATTGCATTGCATTGCATTGCATTTGCATTTGCAGGCTTTGATTGTCAGCTGCTATGAAGTTTTCCGTGACATGCAGCACTAACAAACTAAAGAGCACTCTATTACCTTAAGAGAATTCAGTTGCCAAATGCTGAGAGTGATAAAGGGTTTCCCATTAGCTAAATCCTACCATGCATAAAGCATGGAGCTGCTTCTTGGCTCTAGATACAGTTTCTCTAAACTGCCTAGGCTGCAAGTCAAAAAACCAAACCAAAACAACTTAGAAAAATGGAATCCTCACCAAAGACTACCCATGTTGGGGCAAAAATAAGAAACTAAAGCCACTTACTGAGATGCGGAGATCGTTTTGGTGGCCTCGAAGAGGAACTGGCTCCAGGAATGTTTAAATCAGCATAAATTATTTCTCCAGCCATGGCAAGTACAGAGGAAGATGTGAGCGTACAGTTGTATCTAAGAGCAGCCTCATGTGGATGTCTGCCCTCTGGTGAGCAGTAGCATATTTCTGTTCTTTTCTATGCTAGATCTTACAATGTGCTCCTCAACGTAATGTCTGAGAGACTTGTGTTAGTGCATTAGGCAACGTGACTAACACCTGTCATGTGTTTGTTCTCTCCTCACCTCCCCAGAAGGAGAAATGTGCAGCAAAATGTCTTGGTTTGGTAGCGTGTGTGTGTGTGGGGGGGGGAGTGTTGTTTTTATATAAGTATACCTGTTGCTATGTGGATAGAGATGGCAAGATAGCAAGGCCAAAGAAATGTGCCCTACGCTTGGAGTGGAAAATGGGAAAGTTTGTGATGATCTTTAGTTCTTTGGGAAATTCATTCCAGAGAACGTTCTGTGTCCTGCTGCTGTTGGGTGATCCCGTTGGCCGAGGGGAATGCAATTGACAACTATAGTCTTCATCCTAGAACTTTATATGGTGGTTTAGATGTCTTGGGCCTTGGCCATAGAGTGCTTTGAAGACAAGACTAAGACTACATCTATTCTATGAGTTGGATTGAAATTTTTAAGGTCAATGTCTTATCATCCAATTTGGTTAAGTCGAAGGCGCATGTCCCCACAATAATGGGCAAGGCTCAACAAATAATGCAATCTACTCGCCCGTGGCGAGTAGATTGCAACCCGGAAGAGCCGGGTTCAGGCGATCTGCGCATGCGCAGAACGATCTGCGCATGCGCAGAAACGATCTGCGCAAGCAGAAACGATCTGCGCATGCACAGATCGCCGGACGAGCCCTGATAATGTTCGGTGAGCCCTGATAATGGGCAATATACAAATATGATTGAAGGAAGTAACATAGAGTATGTTTAACTTATTATAACATCCTTCATCCTAGAGCTTTAGATGGCGGTTTAGATGCCTTGGGCCTAGGCCATTGAGTGCTTTGAAGACAAAGACTGAGGCCACATGTACATTACAAGATTACATTAAATTTATTAAGGTCGATGTTTTACCACCCAATTTTGTTAAGTCTAAGGCACGTGTCCCCACTTTGCAAGAGAATTTGACACTGTTGAAAGTAGGTCAAAGTAGCACAACCTCAGATGGCAGGCTACCATCAACTCTGAGAGTAAAGCACTGTGGGTAGCTATACCTTAGAGCCTGTGGCCCTTGGCATTCTGGGTTAAACTCTTGATGGACAATGGGACCAAAACCATGCAGCAGATTGTTCTAGGTACATGTTGTCAGTATCCCATAATGCACTTGTTTGTTCACTCCCCCCTCCACTTTATTGTAATGGTAAATATTCTTCTCATGCCCTTTCTTTACCTGGCTACCCATGCAGATACCATAACACTGTGAGCATGGACTCCATGCTGGAGCTCGCTGCACATTGTGATAACAATGCTAACCATCATGTGCTGTATGCTGGAACATATCCATGTGATATCCATGGTCCATCGGAATGAGGATGAATTGCAGGAGGCCATGAACATGCTCTTATGTGAAGCACTTGGGAGCTAAGTGAGTGTCAAATGCTGTCGACATTTGATCCTCTGGTAACAGTGGAACCCCAGTTCAAGTGCTGTCAGACACGCACAGACTGGTGGGACCCCATCGTGATGCAGGGATGGGATGAACAGCCGTGGCTGCAAAACTTCCAAATGCGCAAGGTCACTTTCATGGCACTTTGTGAATTGCTGTTGTGATCCAAGGCAATGTCTACACTGGCAGGTTCTTGCGCAAAAACGGCTGTTCTTGCGCAAGAACCTTCAGAGCGTCCACACTGCCTGCCCGCTCTTGCGCAAGAAGATTTACAGTACAGCGTCGGAAGACAGGGCTTCTTGCGCAAGAGCTACACCCTTTTCTAACAGGTGTAAGCCCTCTTGCACAAGAGCTCTTGTGCAAGAGGGCAGTGTGGATGCTTGGCAGGGGTTTCTTGCACAAGAAAGCCCTATGGTTAAAATGGCCATCAGAGCTTTCTTGCACAAGAGAGCGTCCTCACTGCCGTGGATGCTCTTGCACAAAAGCACATGGCAGTGTGGTCGTGTTCTTGCACAAGAACCCTTGCACAAGAACCTGCCAGTGTAGACATAGCACAAGTGGCCAAGGCCATCAATATCCTTCTGCTATAGAGGGCAATGACTCTGGGAAACATGGAGGACATAGTGAAGGGCTTTGCCAAGCTGGGGCTCCCCCACTGTGGCAGGGCGATAGACAGAACACACATCCCTATCGTGGCACCCGAGCACCATGCCAAGGAGTACAAAACCACAAGGGGTACTTCTTAATGGTGTTGCAGGGGCTGGTGGATCAAAAGGGTCGTTTCACCAATTATCAGCGTGGGATGGTCGGGAAAGGTGCACGATGTGCACATCTTTAGGACTGCCTGTCTGTTCACAAAGCTGCCATCTGGAACTTTCTTCCAAGACCAAGCTCTTTTATTTTAACGTGGCACTGCTGGGTGTCCCTTGCATATGCTTTCTCCTCCATGCCCTTTGCGATCTTGGCATAAATGTCTGCTGATTAGTAGTTCTGTGGGAACAGATTCCTCTCCCCACACAGCAATGAGGTCCAGGATCTCCTGCGTGCTCCATGCTGGTGCTTGTCTGCAACTGGTGCTCACAGAATTTGAACTCATGGACCTCATAGCCATGTGCGCTGCTCAGTTGTGCTGCCTGCTCTGAGGTCTGCTCTCCACACGGGAAATGAACTTCAAATTCAACAGGCTTTTCCTGTTCACCTGGAGAGCAGTAGAGTCAAGAGATCTGGCCTGAGTAGTCACAGCCTCCCAGAGGCCAAGAATGTTGAATTTCACAACACTGCAACTGCACTACAATAAAGTCAAGCATGCAAGGCTGAATTTAGTGTTACTCCTCGTGAAAAGCAATAGGACCAAAAGCACCTTTAGTGGCTCTTTAAGGAACGGGCTTGGTAGTGTGGACTCACTGTTTAGAAAATCGACCTTATGTGGTTAAATTCAACATAAAATCCTAGTGTAGACCAGGCCTGAGACCTTGCAGAGCGCTCTGTACTAATAAGAGTTTCCTAAGCGCAGAAGGTTTCATGTCTAAGTATATTATATTGCTGTAATCCATCCGAGTGGCAACAAAGTTCTAACACCTTAATTTGAAGGCTAGCAAAGATACAGGTCTTCGTCTTCTGCAAATCCATTCTCGTAAGCTCCTTTTCTTTCAGAGTAGCCTTTAGATACAATTGCCTCATTCATTTGTTACCATTACTATGGGAGAATCTGGGACAAAGTGAGTAAAGAAATAATCATGTTCTTGGTATTGAACTTTATATTGTGTACGCCACTTCTTTGGCAGTGGGTGTAATAGAAGCTGGTATCTGCCAAAGAATATTAGCAGGTTCCAACAGAACTGCATTAATAGGAAGGGCAGGAGTCTACGGGGCCTCCAATTGTTTGTGTGTATTGTCTTGCACTGGTTCCGCCTGCAATGCCACTCACCTTATGAGGTCTTGAAAGACCTTGAAGCCTTCACAGATAGACAATGTTGACTCTAGTGTGATGGTCTCATCAGGAGAAGAGGAAGAAATACCTCAAGGCTTCACCCCTTGCTGCTTCCTACTCAGTGAGCAGGGACATTGAGATTCTAAAGAAGGATGCTCTATAGGGGCTACAGGAGCTAGAGAAGGTGATGTCCTTCTGGATTGTGTAGCTGACAGAAGGCCTTGGCACAGTCCAGGACGCACAGAACTGCCCGTGATGGTGGGGACCACAGAGGGGCATCCTTATTAGAATACTGGCCTTGCTCAATGTTTTCAGCAACCTTAGAGCATGATCTTTATGGAGACCTGAAAGACCTTGGAGGAGACAGAAGCCTGTCATGTGCAGGGTCTGAAGAGGAAACAGAAACTATCCTCTGTGAATGGGGAAGGGCTTCCTATGGCTTTGGTGGGTCTCGGCACGGGCGACACATGGTGGTGCCCCAAAAGATGACATTGAAGTGTCCAACAGAGCCAGTAGAAGTGGACGAGGCAGATGAAATGCCAAAAGGTGAGGCAGCAGAAACTGATGGTGCCTAGTGCTACATGGAGACACAGGGCCTACATAGTTGAGGCAGCTGTGACTGTGACTGGACAATGCACTTTCAGCAAAGGTGAGACTAGCTGAGGGAGACAAAAATGCTTGTGGTGTGGATGGCACTGACAGCAGAGGTGAGTGCCCAACTGCCAAAGCTGGTACCAAACCTGATGGGGAGGGGTCAAAGAGCCTTCCAGGAAAAGGTGAAGGCACCAGTCTTGATGACACCTCTTCTGAAGCATTGGTGCTTATGACCAGACCTCAGCTCAGCACTGGAGAACATTTTTAAGTTCCTTTTTGTGAGGTAAAGAGCAAGACTTTGACAGTTTATCGATCTCAGATGGTTCTGAGCGCTTTGAGGAGACCGTAGGAGAGAAAGACAAGTGATATTTCACAACTAAATGTTTTTTCCAGGCTAGGGCAACTGGAGGGGCACCCCCCACTCTGCAGGGGTTGGGGCCATCCTCCGTGGAGGGACATGTCATCTTTTCAAGAAGAATTTTAAGGAGGAAATTTCTCTGCTTCTTCATCCTCATTGGAAACTAGAAATGAGGCACAACTAGGACATTTTCCCCTTTCATGTCTCTCAGCTTAGCAAATTAGGCAGCTTTTGTGCCTGTCACTGACAAGAATAGCAGCCCTGAATGTGGCATATTATTGAAATCCTGGTGATTTCTTCTTGGCAAATCTCCACTCCCCACAATAGCTAACTGGCTAACTAAACTAAACTGGAAGCATGGCGAAAGCAAGCCATGCGCTCCAGTGCAGTAGTAACAGAGTGGCAGGCTGGGGGTGGGGCTCTGATCCAGCCTCCTTACCCCTGTCTTCCCCACCCCAAAAAGGTGAGGCCAGGAGCAAAGCCACTAGTGCATGGGGCTGGTAGCAGAGCCCCGGTGAGCAATGCAGCCAGCCAAGAGCCCTAGGCATGCGGGGTTGGCAGCTGGGATCCCAGGCATTGGACCAATAGCCCAGAGGTGCTACAACAGCTCCTGAACCTCGTGTTCCCTTCCTGTGTCTATAGGCGCTGTCCCCACAGCTCTCACTTGGCCAGGAGCAGGAGTAACATGGGACATGGTCACCAAATCAGATTGTCTCAACTCTACATCCCAACCCCTGCCCTGACTCCTGCACCTCCCCACAGGTCTAGCCCTCTGCCCTGACTCCTGCACCTCCCCAACATCCCAACCCCCTCCCTCCCTGAGTCCCCCACACTGTCACCGCCCTGCCCTGAGCTCACACACCCACCCACCAACCCCCTGCCCTAAGGCCCTTGCACTCCACCCCACACTTAAATGCCTTACAGGTATTGTAATGTGGCAACTCCTGCCTTTCCTTCCTAGGGAGGTTGTGATACAACAGTACCTGTTGTACTATGTACAATGTGAAAAACTCTCTCTCTCTCTTAAAGCGAGCTAACTACAGCTCATGAGTGATGGAGAACTCCAACTCTTGCCATGGGCAGTAAGAAGGATCTGAGAGGAGGTGACAGACGCACCTACATTTACCATTGGCTCTGTGCACAAGGATAGCAGAGATACGGGCACTGACTAGTGGTATTGCTGGCAAAAGTCTCCAACTCTAGTGCATTGGGTGCACATGCACCTACAGTGGAATATATGTGTGTGCACGCTGAGTCGAAGTAAAACTGACTCTTTCAATGGCGAGTTCCATTCAGAGTGATTATATATAATCAGCTCATAGCATGTATAACATTAGCATCTGTCTCCATAACAATTCCAAATGCTACCACAAAATACATAGTCCTGTTTAATTTATGTATCACGGGAGATGCTACTGTCGGAGGAATGACAGCAGGCAGAAGAGTTGCGCCAAAAAATGATTTAGTCTGTGAAGATGTTTGTGAACATGAACAGAGCAGTTAGTGAAAAACATCAGTCTGCTGGCTTTGCAAAACCCTGCAGCAAAACGGGTGCTATAGTACTGGTTAACAAGTCATGATAGTTAATAGTTATGTATGCAGTTAACCTCTGAAAATAACAAGCAAAGAGTGAGGGGGGATTTGATAGCAGCCTTCAACTTCCTGAAGGGAGCTTCCAAAGAGGATGGAGAAAGGCTGTTCTCAGTAGTGACACATGGTAGAACAAGGAGCAATGGTCTCAAGTTGTGGTGGGAGAGGTCCAGGTTGGATATTAGGAAAAACTATTTCATTAGGAGAGTGGTGAAGCACTGGAATGGGTTACCTAGGGAAGTAGTGGAGTCTCCATCCCTAGAGGTGTTTAAGTCTCGGCTTGACAAAGCCCTGGCCGGGTTGATTTAGTTGGGATTGGTCCTGCCTAGAGCAGGGGGCTGGACTTGATGACCTTCTGAGGTCTTTTCCAGCTCTATGATTCTATGATTCTATAAAGGCCGTAAGCCCCAATGACAAACAATGTTAAGAATTTGGGGGTTCTTCAGATTTTTTTTTCTCCGCTAGGTTTTCAAGCTTATTCCATGTATTGTAAAAAAAAGCAATTGGGCTACGGAGCTCAGGGATATGACAGAGGTTTGAAGTGGACAGTTTAATTGGTGAAACCCTCCATTTCCTTTCTCTGAAAGAAAGCAAACAACAGAGAGTTTTGCATGGCTATACTTAACTCAGTGTGGGCTGTAACACTCTCTCATGGAAAATACTGAATCAAAGTCCAGAAGTTCAGGCAGAAGATCAGGGGTTGAAATTATTGTGGTCAGATAAAGAATTTTAAATGTCACTCAAATCACTATCCAGCTCTTCGTCATCTTTAAAAATGGTATTACTGGAAGAATGTAGGATCTATATCATGTTGTTGTCTGTTTAGCATGGGAACAAAACAAAACTCCACTTACCTCTAGCGCTGTGGTTACAGCATTCTTCTTTAGTTCTTGGTATAAAGTGTTGATGTTAAACAACCGATATGGTTCATCCCAGAACAGCTGCATTTCGGTGACAACTGAAACCATACACAAAAGGCCTGAACCTGCAATAATTATTCAGATAAAACTCATAAATGTAGACCTATGATTTCAAATGTCTAGACTTTTTTTTATGCGCAACACGCCACACATGCAGCGTGCAAAAGGCATGTGCTATTATTAACAAACGTAGCACGTACAAAATGTTTGTACTCACAGATGTGGCTTTTAATTGTACTAGGGGGCTGCACCCCTTGCTCGCTACACTCACCAATTCCTCTCTCAGCTGGAGAGGGCCTGGGTCTAAGGCCACCCACCCACCCCTTCCCCCCCGCAGCTGCCAGGGAGGGCCCGCCCCTGAGGCTGCCTGAGTCCTGTTTTTTCTCCCCTCTCCCTGCCCAGCCCTGGATCTTCCCCCTGCCCTAAGCCAGCTCTGGCTCTTTGCACACCACCCCTGGCCAGGCCCGGCTCTCCCCTGGCAACCAGGACGGGGGGCCAGGCAGAGGCTGTGCCAGGCTTAGCTCTCTGCCCAGTTGCTAGAGGGGCAAGCTGGGTGGAGGTCACAGTGGGCAAGGCTCTCCCCCCAGACACCAGGAAGGGCCAGGCCAAGGCGACCCTGGACCCAGTCTCTTCCCCCCACCCCACCTCTGCCACCAGGGAAGGCAGGGCAGAGGCCGTAGCTACTATGGCTCTCCCCCTGGTCACTGGGAAGGGAAGGGGAGGGGAGGGGAGGGCCAAGCCAGAGGCAGCCCCAACTCTCTATGTGGGCCCTGGGGAGGGCCAGGCTGGGAGTGGGTGGGGCTTGGCTCCTGTGGACACAGCGTGATGTGATGACGTCACTGTGTTGTCCCACAGGAAATTTTTTTATCTATATATATATGGAGAGAAAAACAACAATTTCAGGCCATTGGGTTGTTGGCAGAAGGAACTGACCCTGCCGGCTGTGTCTAGACTGGCAAGTTTTTCCGCAAAAGCAGCTGCTTTTGTGGAAAAACTTGCCAGCTGTCTACACTGGCCGCCTGAATTTCCGCAAGAACACTGACTGAAATTGTGTTCAGTCAGAAATCTGACTGAAATCAGTGCTTCTTGCGGAAATACTATGCTGCTCCCGTTCAGGCAAAAGTCCCTTTTGCGCAAAGCTTTTGCGCAAAAGGGCCAGTGTAGACAGCTTAGATTTGTTTTGCGCAAAAAAGCCCGATCGCGAAAATGGCTATCGGGCTTTTTTATGCTAAAGTAGCAGACGACGCTTTTCCGCAAAAAGTGCTGCGGAAAAGCGTCCCGCGTTAATCTAGACGCTCTTTTCCGCAAATGCTTTTAACGGAAAACTTTTCTGTTAAAAGCATTTGTGGAAAATCATGCCAGTCTAGACGTAGCCACCATGTCTTGGTTTAAATACATGAGTCGCTAGTGACTGAGTTCCCTGCCTGTTTACAAGCAATGGACTCAATTTCCTGTGT
The DNA here is from genome assembly GCA_019425775.1 of Rafetus swinhoei. Classification (NCBI taxonomy): domain Eukaryota; kingdom Metazoa; phylum Chordata; order Testudines; family Trionychidae; genus Rafetus; species Rafetus swinhoei. The sequence goes on along the minus strand of CM033444.1, from coordinate 13,169,214 downwards.
GCAACCCCAATGGGGCTGAGCAGGCCGCTGTGGGTTACTTCTGCACTGTTACACACGGAACGTTCACAGACATAAGTTCAGTGACTTGTTTGCAAAGCCGCTTTGAACTAGAGCTGGTCCAAAAAATTCATTAAAAGATTTTTCTACAGAAAGTGGCTTTCCAACCCAACCGATAATAGTCACAGAAACTGCTCATTGTGGGTGACTTACACCACTCACCTTTTAGTCTCCCCGTCCAGCATACTTCTTTTACTGGGAAGAGGATAAAAGTGTTTTTTTCCCAAGTGAGAATAAGATTCTTTTTTGAAACATTTCCTTCAAAATGTAATGACAAAATTTGAACCCAGAATGTTTATAATATGAATAGACATAAAGCCGGGGGTGGGGGGACGGGAAGAGGATCATCCTTATTTTACAGATGGAGAAGGAAGAGAAGTGGTCCTAAGAAATCTACATTTAAAAGTGAATAAAAATGGGGCAGAGCTGGGCAACGTGAGGTCCAGTAGCCGGATCAGACCCTCCTAACAGTCTGATCTGGCCCGCAGACTGCATCTGGCCACTTTCTGTTTATATCAGGGTTCTCTATAAATGGCTCCCAGCTGCGGTGCTATACTGGTATCAGTGGGGCCATGAGCCACAAGTCCTTTTGGCCTTGGAAAGGGTTCAGAAAAGGGCAACTAAAATGATTAGGGGTTTGGAACGGGTCCCATACGAAGACAGGCTAAAGCGACTGGGACTTTTCAGTTTAGAAAAGAGGAGACTGAGGGGGGATATGATAGAGGTCTATAAAATCATGAGTGGTGTGGAGAGGGTGAATAAAGAAAAGTTATTTATTTGTTCCCATAATAGAAGAACTAGAGGCCATTGAATGAAATTAATGGGTAGCAGGTTTAAAACTAATAAAAGAAAGTTCTTCTTCACACAGCGCATAGTCAACCTGTGGAACGCCTTGCCAGAGGAGGCTGTGACGGCTAGGACTATAACAGAGTTTAAAGAGAAAGCTAGATAATTTCATGGAGGTTAGGTCCATAAAAGGCTATTAGCCAGGGGATAGAAATGGTGTCCCTGGCCTCTATTTGTCAGAGGCTGGAGATGGATGGCACGAGACAAATCGCTTGATCATTGTCTTTGGTCCACCTCCTCTGGTGCACCTGACGCTGGCCACTGTTGGCAGACAGGCTACTGGGTTAGATGGACCTTTGCTCTGACCCAGTATGGCCATTCTCATGTCCTTATGTTCTTTAAATTGTTGCTTTTCAAAGGGCTCCCTGCTCCCGGCCCCGGTACTATTATGTTCCCTGGGAGCCTGGGGTTGCTGCAGCTATTTAAAGGGGAATGGTACTACACCAGCAGGTGCCAGAGCTGTGAGCTCTTTAAATAGCCGCAGCAACCCTGGGCAGCTGCCTGCCTGCCCCGCCCCGCCCACCTCCTGCCCTGGTGGTGGCTGCCCAGCTGTGTGCGTTTCACCTGTTTTTAATGCAAAGCATCAGGCTCCAGACAACTCCAGGGGGAGGCTATTCCTCTCCCCTTCTGCCCAAAGCCCTACCCCTTCTTGGGGAGGCGGAGCCGGCCTGTGATCAGGTACCAACATTCATTAAGTGGCCCCCTGCAAAAGTTATTGTCCATCCTGAAATAGGGCCATCGTTTGCTTCAGCATACAGCCTGCATCTATGATTCTTTGGCTTAACTCTGCTTTCTTCCATACAATATAATCTTCCTCAGCTTACAGTTCTGAGCCGTTAAATTGACACTTGAGCTATTAGCCTTCTGTCTGCATCTATGCAAGTATCTAAGCTTCCTGTGTGGTTTCTCAGCACAAACCCCTGAGGAGGTGTCGTCGCTGCTGTGAGCCTGTGCCCTAACTTGGACCCTCTCTGTACAGCTGTGGCTAGCACTTCCCTGACCGCCTAATCATTTGCTAGGAGACAGAACCCAAAACAGAAGATGCAGGCTGAAGATGGCTATGATGCAATACAATTTACCATGTATTAATTAGTAGCACAGGATTTTTAAAAAAATCATTAAGATCAGAGTTTTAGATATCTGCAACACTCCAAAAAAGATGCTGTTAAATGAATCTTTTTCTTTCTTACTGTAAGCCACTAACACCAATGTAAACTGTTGGCCTACGTCTAGACTGGCATGATTTTCCGCAAATGCTTTTAACAGAAAAGTTTTTCCGCTAAAAGCATTTGCGGAAAAGAGCGTCTAGATTGGCACGGACGCTTTTGCTCAAAAGCACTTTTTATGAAAGCGTCCGTGCCAATCTAAACGCGATTTTAAGAAAGCCCGATCGCCATTTTCGCCATCAGGGCTTTTTTGCACAAAACACTTTTTAGCTGTCTACACTGGCCCTCTTGCGCAAATACATTTGCGCAAGAGGGCTTTTTCCCGAACGGGAGCAGCATAGTATTTGCTCAAGAACACTGACAATCTTACATTAGATCGTCAGTGTTCTTGCGCAAATTCAAGTGGTCAGTGTAGACAGCTGGCAGGTTTTTCCGCAAAAGCAAGTGCTTTTGCGGAAAAACTTGCCAGTCTAGACGCAGCCTTGGGGTATTTTTTTTTGTTTAGTTTTGTTTGCTTGTTTGTTTTGTGAAGCTACCCCTAAGTGGGTCTTTGCCCACGAAAGCTTATGCTCCAATGGATGCATGAAATTGTGGCTGAGTTTGCATAGATGAACTTCCCAAACTCAGTGTGTGTGGGGGTAAGGGGGTGATAGCACGCACATTCCAATTCTGGCACCAGACCACCTAGCCTCTGAGAATTTTAAGAGCAAGGGGTATTTCTCCATGGTTCTGCAGGCGCTTTTGGATCACTGCGGATGTTGCACAGACATTAACGCAGGCTGTCTGGAAAGGTGCATGACGCTCATATCTTTTTGGAACACTGCCCTGTACAGGAAGCTGCAAGTGGGGACTTTCTTCTTGCACAAGAAGATCACTGGGGCGGTGGGGGGGGGAGTGGAAATGCCCATTATGATGCTTGGAGACCCTGCCCACCCCTTAATGCTGTGGCTCATGGAACCATACATGGGAAGCGTTGACAGCAGCAAAGAGCGGTTCAATAATAGGCCGAGTAGGTGAAAAATAACTGTGGAGTGTGCGTTTGGCCCGTTCGAAGGCCCACTGGTGATGTCTGTACAGGAAGCTGAACTTGATCGATGATAACATCCCTACAGTTTTCACCACGTGCTGTAGCCTTCATAATATTTGTGAAGGAAGGATGAAGGCTTTACTCAGGCTTGGACTGCTGAGGCACAATGCTTGGAGGGTGAGTTTGACCAGCCCAAAACCAGGGCTTTCAGAGGAGCACAACACAGGGCCAAAAGGATCGGGGTGCCTTGTGACAGCAATTTCATGCTAAAAGTCAGTAAAACTTGTTGCTAAGCTTGGGAGTGCAGTGGCTACATTGCTAGGGGGTTACTCTCATTGTAGCACTAAACGCAGCGCACAGCTCAGTGATGGTTGCTTTGCTGGTGTATGCTTTCTTGTGTGCTTGTGGTCATGTAGTGGAATAAAGATTTCTTTGACATACGTGAAATTGATTTATTAAATACAGTAAACATAAGACACCCGTGAAGCATGGAACAAACATCTGCACTGTAGGAGACAGGGAAGGAGGGGTGGGAAGGCAGGAGGTGAGGCACACCCTGAGAATGTCACAAGTTTGTAGGTGGCCACGGTTCACGTGCAGCCCCGTCATCTGATATGCTGTGGAAGAGGGGGCTGAAGTTCATCAGGGCTCAGCTGCATGCGGATTGGTGTTGAGTGCGTTGGCAGCCTGCAGGAGTCTGACTGGGAGGAGGAAATTGGGTGGGTAGATGTGGCATGCAATGGGTGGCTCCCGGGAACAGGATGATGTCCAAATTGCGGTGGTGGTGACAGGGAAGTGGGATGTATGGAAAACAGTTTTGGGGCTGGTAGTGCGGCTCCTCTGGCTACAGTTCTAGCAGCACCTCCAGCATACAAACTTGCCGGTCCATTATCCTTAAGCGTTGCTGTGTGGTGGTCTGCTGTTCCATTCTGTCACTGTTCCTTCTAACATTTTCTTTCCTTGGGTGGGTTGAATTTTCTGTTGGGTGGATTGAAATTTCTTATGTGCAACACCAGTATCGAGGTAGTGTGTAGATGTGGACAAAAATATATTAAAACAAGGGATAATTAACAAGGAGCAATGCTTACAACATTTAATATAAAATTAAATAAAAAGAAAATTAGCACTACCCTTGGAGTGTATGTATCATCATCCTTTCTAACAACTCAAGCTAGTAAATACACCAAAATGCATATTATCCACACATAGCTCAGCTTTAAGATGCTAAACAAATCTGTGAGTCAACTAGAAATAGTCATGCTTTCCTTGCAAATACTAATACAATATTTACTGACACTGGAAAGGAGAGTAAAAGGCATTCACTCAGGCTTATACAGTTTCTCTAGGGAATGTTTAGGATCCATGCTATACAAGAACAAGTGAAACAGAGACTTGTAAAAAAAGATAAAAGTTCTCATTTGAAACTTTCACCTTGTATGTGTCACCAACTCAAAGAGTTAACACATGGCTTCAGGGTTTATAGATAGATGCATGTTTCAAAGAGCTTGCAAATAAGTTTTCATACTACAAAACACCTAGCATCACACCTAGTACTTGCTACTCATAAGGGCCAGAACTCTACAACATAGCAAAGATCTGGCCTTAATGCACTCCAATTTACCATGTATTAATTAGTAGCACAGGATTTTAAAAAAATCATTAAGATCAGAGCTTTAGATATCTGCAACACTCCACAAAAAATTCTGTTAAATTAATCTTTTTCTTTCTTACTTTAAGCCATTAACACCGATGTAAACTGTTAGGTTTTGTTTGTTTAGTTTTGTTTGTTTGTTTGTTTTGTGAAGCTACCCAATTCCAGGCAAGTCCAATTTTTCTGGCACAACCAAACCCTTACATTGCTTTAAGTTATGATAAAAGGCAGCTGTATACCAAATTTGGTAGTCCTAACTCTTACCATTTAGCCAAACAGACAAACTCTCTCAAATATATAGTAGATCATCACAGGTGTGAGTCATAGCATAGAATACATACAACAGCATGGAAGAGTGTGTGTGTGTGTATATATATATATATATATATATATATTATCCTTATGGATCTCCAAACATTCTACATCAGGGGTCCCCAACCTTTTTAGGCATGAGATCACTTTTTGAATTGAAGTGCAATCCAGGATCTACCTCAAACCCAAACACCCTGGCCCCACCCCCTTCCTACCCCTTCTCTGAGGCCCCGCCCCTGCTCACTCCATCCTCCATGCTCACTCACGTTTATCAGGCTGGAGGCAGGGGTTTGTGTGCAGGGGGACTCAGGACTGGGCCTGGGGTTCAGAATGCAGGCTCCAGCTGGGCACCACTTAGCACAGGTGGCTCCTGGGTGGTGGTTCAGGGGGCTAAGGCAGGCTCACCCCTACCCTGGCCCTGCATCACTCCCAAAAGCAGCCAGCAAACTCTCTCCATCCCTGCCCCCCCTCTGCTCTGTGGAGATGGGGTATGGGATGGAGGGAGGGGCACCCTGACATCAGCAACCCCCTCCTCTTCTTCCCATGCCCTGCACAGCAAGCAAAAGGCTCCCAGAGCTGGGGGGCAGCTCCAAGGCAGAGGGCAGGAGCAGCATGGCAGTGCTGAGAGAGGCAAATTAAGTGCTGGCACTTTATAGCCTCCCAGACAAACCTATCAGGATCACCTGTCAGAGGCTCCAAGATCTACTAGCAGATCCTGATCAACTGGTTGGTGATCACTGCTCTACATGTTTTATACATAAATCACTGTACCAATGGTTGCTCCCCCACACCTTCCTTGTTCCTCATACGCTGCCTTTTTAAGCACCCACAAACACACAAAACCCTAGTGAAACATCCTGTTTATAACTGTGAGTTTCTTAAGGCCAGAAGAGACCACTGTGATTACTTAATCTGACTTTCTACATAACACTGGCCATGGGTCTTCACCTATTAATTCTTGCATCCACTCAAAGTTCATTTGTATGACTGCTCCTCATGTTACTGTAAGGGAAGTGAGTGTTGTTGTTCAGTACACCCAGGACAGTTAGTGACATGCACACGCACACACGCACACACACACACACACACACACTTTTCCTTCAGTGGTCTCTGGATGGATGTGGAGGGATCAGTCAGTGCCAAGATGACTGCTTAGCAAAGATTTTACAAATTCTAGTGACCTGGGACAAAGAAGAAATGGTAAATGGGTAACACAATTTGCTTCTGTAGACTAAGCTCATCACACGCACTAGGGGCTCCTTCATTTCCCACACTAGCTCTCTGTGTGCCCCCTCCCATACCTTCTCCTCACTCTCTGCAACCTCACTGCTTTCTCTCATACTAGGAGCCCTGTGACCCCCTCCCCCCACCGGCTCTTTGTCCCGCTCCCCCCCCCCCCACACCACTCTGTCCCCTATACCATAGCACCTGTGGCATGGGAGGAGAATGCGTGACCATGTGCCGCCCCCCATTAACCCCATCCCATACCCCCATTTCTCCTCCCTGAATTGGAGTCCAGCTTTCTCAAATCTCTTCTTTTGGGGGGTCTGTCATTTCATATAATTAAATAGTCATTGGGCCAAAAGAGACAGGTCCTGTGTTGTTTGCAGTGTGGCTGTAGCAGTGGCGGTCCCAGTGCAGGAGAGACAAGGCAGGTGAAGAAATAGCTTGTATTGAACTAAACAATACAGACAAAAGCACCCCATCCCCCATGGGCAAGTACATCTCACTCAGCAATTGCTTCATTTTGGTTCCTTTTATCCTTGTCCTGGAAGGAAACTGACTGACACCTTCCAAAGCCGAGCCTGGGTGCTTCCACTCATAACTCCGCTGCACACCGAACACCAAGGACTGAACAAGAACTTTTACCCCGGGACTCTCACTCTTTAGGACTTGTGATGGCCCTTTCATGGCTCCATCTCCTCTCAGTGCCAGGCATGGGATCATAGACTCATAGAATACTAGGACTGGAAGGGACCTCGAGAGGTCATCGAGTCCACCAAATACGGTCTAGAGTCTGACCATCCCTGATAGACATTTATCTAACCTACTCTTAAATATCTCCAGCAATGGAGATTCCACAGCCTCCCTGGGCAATTTATTCCAGTGTTTGACTACCCTGACAGTTAGGAACTTTTTCCTACTGTCCAACCTAAACCTCCTTTGCTGCAGTTTAAGCCCGTTGCCTCTTGTTCTATCCTCAGAGGCTAAGATGAACAAGTTTTCTCCTTCCTCCTTGTGACACCCTTTTAGATACCTGAAAACGGCTATCATATCCCCCCTCAATCTTCTCTTTTCTAAACTAAACAAACCCAATTCCTTCAGCCTTCCTTCATAGGTCATGTTCACTAGACCTTTAATCATTCTTGTTGCTCTTCTCTGGACCCTCTCCAATTCCTCCACATCTTTCTTGAAATGCGATGCCCAGAACTGGACACAATACTCCAACTGAGGCCTAACTAGCGCAGAGTAGAGGGAAGAATGACTTCCCGTGTCTTGCTCACAGCACTCCTGTTAATGCAGCCCAGAATCATGTTTGCTTTTTTTGCAACAGCATCACACTGCTGACTCATATTCAGCTTGTGGTCCACTATAACCCCTAGATCCCTTTCTGCCGTACTCCTTTCTAGACAGTCACTTCCCATTCTGTATGTGTGAAACTGATTGTTCCTTCCTACGTGGAGCACTTTGCATTTGTCTTTATTAAACTTCATCCTGTTTACCTCAGACCTGTGGGATCCCCCAGGTTGCTCCTGAAGGCTGCACCACAGAAGCCCTGGATTCAATTCCTCTCCTTCCCCATGTAGCTGAGAAAGGGTATCCCTGGCTTTGTTGCCAAAAAGCCACCTGCCCTTCAGCGCTGTCACTCTGTGGAAGGCCACACTCTTTGTAAATGATCCCAAAGAGGGGAATTAACAGTCTCCATTCAACACTCAAGAGGCACAGGATCTTGGGGTTCAGGCACCTACAGCAATCTAGGGGTGCAGGAGCTAGTTCAGGCTTAACAACCGGCAAGGGGGAGTGCTGTCACCCCAGACATGGGTGGAAGGGGGGCTTGGACCATGTGCTATCTCAAGACTCCATCAGTGGCAGAGGAGTCTGTGGCTGGATTGGGTGGGATTCCACCACAACACATCACCTGCAATTTGGGGGATTCACAGAGTCCCCGAGCTCCTTCCTCAACTCCCCCTCGTTCATACATGTATCTGCTGGTCATTCTCATCATCTTCAGAGTAATAGGCGGTCCGAGATCCCAGGTGTATGACTGAATGGTTAAGGTCCCTCACCATAGCCAGCTGCCACAGAGGACTGGAGGCATCTGGCCAGCCCTCTGTTTTCCTGGGGTTGGAGGCAGTCTTGCGGCCTGAGCACAGCTGGGAGATGTCTGCCCTGTCTGGGGCCTGGACACGAACTGAGTGAGCTACAGGGCTGCCTCTAACACTTCCTGTTCTCATGGAGGCCCTGCCCTTCCACTTCCAGTGGGTGGCAGAGGCTTCTCACTAAATTTATTGTAATTTTTGTGTGGAACTAGGAACACACGTTCTCACAGCTGCAATGGGGCCATTAAAGACCCATGGCTGTAGCTCAAATATAAATCCATAGGGCACAAACACAGAAATACACCTGTCCAGATACCTATAGAAATACTGATTCCCACACCTACATGCAGATACACAAATGTATATGTGTGTAATGCACTAGCACATGTACTCCCACGTGATGTATTATTACAATTGTTATTTAGTGCCTAGAGACTCCACCCATGATTAGGGCTCTAGGGAGCTAGGTGCTGGGCATACACATCATGAAAGAAAGTCTTCAACCAAGAGTTTATAATGTAGCTAGACAAAGGTGGGGGAAATGTATGATACACTGCCTCTTCTGCAATCATTTGTCAACACCATTCACTTTTTAAGAAATACCTTTCTTTTAGAGTTCCCTTCTCTTTTAAAAACTCGTTATAAAATAAATACACACATTTTACCCTCCCTGATGTCATTATTTCTAGCCTTATTCTGGCCTGCATATTTGTACCTGCCTCTGGAAATTTCCACTACATGCATCTGACGAAGTGGGTCTTTGCCCACGAAAGCTTATGCTCCAATACATCTGTTAGTCTATAAGGTGCCACAGGACTCCTTGTTGCTTTTGCAGATACAGACTAACACGGCTACCCCTCTGATTCTTGACACATGTTATGTCATTTTTTTTGCGTGCAAGCCAGCAAAAGGAATAAATGTTAAAGAGTTAGGCTGCAAATTTTATTCACACAGGAAGGCACAGATGCAGCAATACACACACCTACCTACACAAAGAGACACAGTCCCTGACACATATAAAAAGCATAAATGTACTTGCCTACAGATACACTTTTGCAAACACCTTTCCTAGGGCTGCCGAAATCAGAAGAGTGGTTTGAAGGGGAAAATGTGGGGAGTGTCAAAAGAGGATGGGGAGGGAAAGAGGCCAAGTTTGAGAACAGTGTGGGGATGAGAGGGAGGAGAGAAGGAGAGAGGAGGTGGATTTTGTGGGGTATGTGGGGCTGCAGGAGGAAGCTGAAGGCTATAGATACATGAGGCTGTGGGGAGCACAGGGATTTATATGGACATAATGGAAGTGCAGTAGTGTAGGGAGGAAAACGGGGTGCAGGGCTGTGGGGGATGAGGGAAATGGAAGTGATGATTCTAGGAGGTGGAGAGGATGGGTGGGAGAGCACTGTGAGGGGCACAGGGCTGGGACCGGTACCTGGGGAGGGGCAGGACAATACAGGACAGGGGAGGGACACACTGAGGACAATAGGGGAGCAGCCCCATTCCCAGCACTCGGAGACAGGAATACACGTACCCCCAACGCCTGGGTGCCAGCAATGGGGCAACAGCAGACTACGGTTTGCTGCAGAGTATGCGCCACAGACCGAGCCCAGCCATACAAGCAGCGTGAGGAGGAGAGGGCCAGGCAGCAGTGAGAGGGGCATGTGCCACGACAGCCGCCTGCTGAGTGCCAAGCACCACGAGTCACATGAGTTTCTCCCTTGCCCTGACCCAGCCAATGGAATCTGCACCCCTGGGCAGGAGGCTAGGAGCCGGGCAAGCTCACTGCTTCCCAACCTGGGAGCCACGCGCTGGCGAAGTGGGAGCTGGCCAGCAACCCAACACTCATCAGCCTGGTCAGTGGGGCTGACCGGAGCCAGCCAGATCCCCTTTGGACCAGGGGTTCTGGTCCAAAACCGGACACCTGGTCCACTGACTCTGAAAATACAGGCCCAGGCAGTGGTGGAGCCGGGCCACATTTCTGAATACTGGGGGATCACGGGCACATATAATTTGCCACCCATGAGTGCTCCCCTTTTGCTAACTGACCAGTGTTCCCAAAACCTTCCGCACGTCCCCCAGCACACCCTGTGCCAACATGCGCACCCCCGGTAACGGACCCCAGCTCTGCTGCAACCTCCCCCTCACATCTCTGCCTGACTCTGCCCATGTTTCTCCCCATCCCTGCCCCACAGAAACTGGCTCTGCCAGCAGCTTCCTTCCCCCCACCACTGGGACACCCAACTGTCCCCCGCCAGACAGAGACCCCCTCGTCCAGCCCCCCATCCCTGACTGTCAGTCTGTGCCCCACAGACAGAGCCCCCTCTGCCAGCCCCTCCCCTCTGATTAACTGCCAGTCTGTCCCCACAGACAGAACCCCCTCTGCCAGCCCCTCCCCTCCCTAACTGCCCCCTCTGCCAGCCCCTCCCCCATGTCCCTGACCAACTGCCAGTCTGTCCCCACAGACAGAGCCCCCTCTGCCAGCCCCTCCCCATGTCCCTGACCAACTGTCAGTCTGTGCCCCATAGACAGAGCTCCCCCCCGCCCACATCTCTGCCTAACTGCCAGTCTGTCACCCACAAAGGCCCCTCTGCCAGCCCCTCTCCCCACATCCCTGGATAACTGCCAGTCTGTGCCCCACACACAGCGCCCTGCTCTTCCAACCCCATGATGTCCCCTGCCACTCATCCCCAGGTCCCCTCTTCCACTGTCCCATTCCTCTTCTCCTGCTCCCTACCCCCATTTCCTTCCCCTCATCTGAGCCCCCAACCCCTCTCCCCTTCTTTACCACGCATCTCATTTATCCTCTTCCCCATAACCCCCCTACTCCCCTGTCTCAGCCCCAAACCTCCTTCCCCCTCCTCCCAGCAAGCATTTGCACGTGCAATTTATTTTCCTTTCAAAACTAATCTGAGCAGCTTCCGAATGGCCTGTCGCTCTCAGGTTATGTCCCCAAAAGACCATTGAGAGAGGAAGATTTGGGCAAGACATGAGGCGGGTCAGTGCTGCTTTGGGAGGTGTAAGATCTGTCGCTGGGTCATTTGGGAGCTGGCTCTTTTCCCTGCTCTGAGTATCTGCTGGAAAGAATTCAAACCGGGACAAGCTTCGCCAATGGAGGGTGAGGAAAGTACACAGCATTCAACCTTCCTCTGAAGGGGACAACAGCAGACGTGCCCATTAGAGATAAAATCCTGTGGTTCAATGTTAAACAAAATGGAGTCTCATGACATGTGATCCTGGAATCCATCTTGTTGTTCACATAAAACTCTTCACACTGGTCAGGACTGGATTTTACTGAGGCCTGGGACATTGCAGCGGTTTCCCTCCAGCAGCACAGAGGGCTCCATTCACCTCAGACGGACGGAGCAAAATGGTCCAGCCTTCCCACCGAAATGCCTGAGTCTGTTCCATCTATGGGCTGCGGTGCCTGTCTGAGCAACAGCTGGGGTGCATTTCAGGGCTCCTCATGGTGCTGCCAGCCAGGCCTCAGTCTGCCCTGTGACAGTTATTGAAGACCCTGAATAATCCCCAAAGCAGGCAGCTCCATCTTTGAGGGACTTCTCTCCCAGGCCGCACCATCACCGTTGGGCTCCTCAGAGCTCCTCCTTGCCAGCTGCCAGCAGCCCAAGAGTCAAGGTCCTGAGCATCATGGGCGCACACTGACCCCGCACCGAGATACAAGTAGGAAAAGTGATTCTTTACAGTGTGCCGGTCAAGGGAGGGAGAGATTTGGGCCTGGGCTTCCAGCGCCCCTAGCTGTCTCTGTTTTTATCATTGTCAATTAACTGGCTGTTACAGGAGCTTTTAAAAAAACAGCAAACAAATGGTCTGCTAGCACTTTATAGACTAACAAAACATGTAAATGGGATCATGAGCTTTCGTGGGCACAGCCCACTTCTTCAGATGACTGGAGCTATGACTAGGGGATAAGAAAACTCAAAATAAATAGAAGGGAAGTGGGGGGAGGAGAAAGTTTTCTTATTCCCTAGTCATAACTCCGGTCGTCTGACCATCATATCTGCACGGAGTCTGAACCATCTCTCCACTTGCTTGTTGGAGTCCAGGCAAACTTTCCTTCTGTGGATCACTGCTAGCCAGCCAGCTCACTCATTATCCAGTCAGGTAACTCAACAAGTGAACAGATTTAAAGAAACCCTGTTCCAAGAGAAAAAAAAACCCTAGAAAACAACAAATTAGAAATGGCTCTTTCCCCATTGCTATACTTCCAGAGCTGAAGAATAATGCTTAGCTGAGAAAGGAACTAGAACAGTTTGGCTTTAAAAAAAACCAACCATTCAGCGCATACAATTAACACAGAAGAAGGTATTTTCCCTTCTAGGTTCTCCTTGCTATAACTAGCATTATCCATAATCCTTGGTAGAGGGTTAACAACATCACTAACTTGCTGCAGAGTGAGGAACAGCAGCCTGCTCTCTGCTTCTGGCTCAGCTTCTCCAGCTCACACAGGCCTTAGAAAAGCATCTGGACCTGCCTTCTGGCTCATGGAGTCTCACCCCAATCTACCACCCCCAAGTCCAGAAGCTCCTGGGTGTGGAGTGCTAAATCCCCCAGTAACACTCAACTCACTGTTACCTTCCCCACAGGGGTCTCTGAAAGAGCTAGCTCCCTATTAGGTGCATGGGTTACACTAACCATAGGTGACTGATAACACCTTCATCAGCATTACAGCATTTCCATGTTGGTTAATAACCAGGTGCCTGTCAGGGTCCACTTGCTGCCAGATGCGCCCTCTGCTGGCTGTCCTGGGAATTAGCTCTGTCTAGCTTGCATTTCCCATGTTGGTGACTTTTCCTGTGTGCTGTCTCACTCTACAGCCCTTGCCACTCCACAGACTGCAGCCTCCTCTCCGTGATTTGGCCCTCTGGACAGGCCACTAAAGTTCTCCCCTTCCAGACAGCCGGTCATTCCAGACCTGCTCGCTGGCTGGTATCTCCAATACTCTTGCCACTGCCCAGGGCTTGTTAGTGGAACCTAGGCCACCCTCTGTACTGGGATGGGTTACAGCCCAGAGACCCAGAACAAACAGCCCAGATCTCTGTGCCATCCTACCCCTCACTCACTGGTTTCCCCCCCCAACTCTCTCCAGGGTGCAATAGCAGCCTACTCCCCCTGAAGCCCTCCCACAGCAGCTGCCACCTGCCTTTATATAGACCGCCTCAGTCCCTACACAGGTGAGCTTGTTCCTTTAATCAGGGCTTTCCTCTCAGCCTTCAGTGCACTCAGTTAAGTGGCCCATCTGGTCTCCATTAACTCCTTCCAGTCCTCCCATTACTGTGCCCTCAGTGTCACCAGGCCCTTGAGTGACAGGCTTAAAAATATTCCTGGTATCATGTGAGGAGCAATTTAACCCCCCATTGAAGGAGTCTGCACTGGCTCAACTGGACAGCATGTGGCCATTAATTAATTAATTATATTATATTATATTGTATTATATTATTACTGCTGAAGACATTTCACCAAACACTGACTCCTACTGATCTGCCTAAGAGGTCATGCTGGCATTGGGTCACTGTAGGCTTGGAGCAGCTGAGAAGCCATCCTGGCAGTCGCTGTGATAGCGATGGGCATCTGGAGTAAGCAGGTCAAAATTCATTCATGCAAAATGCTGCACCCTGGGAATTGCCCCTTCCCCCATTTCCACGGTGATTCCATTTCTGACTCCGACACACGTGTGAATAATGATCTGGACACTTCATTGGCACCACAGAGGGAACAAGATCACACCATCAAAGGGCTGTTAGAGCTGGATATTTAAGCCCAGGGGATCCAGCTCTCAGCTTCCCCTGGGCAGCGGGCAGGGAAAAGCAGCAAGCAGCCGACGCTGTGCAGTGTACAAGATTTTCTCTCTCTTGTCCTGTCATGGTCTGTCTCCCTGGCCCAGTTCTGAATTTGGGGGCTTCAGCATGGGTTTAGTGCACACACCCTCACGCCCAGGTGGCTAATCCCCAAATAGTAGCTGCCATTCCTGCTCATGCTTGGCTGAAGTTTTTCACACCAGAGGTTCTCTGAACTCCTGGGCTACGTCTACACTGCAGGCTTTTTGTGCAAGAACACAAAAACTTGCTGGGTGTCTACACTGCACACGTTTTCTTGCGCAAGTAAATTTAAGTCTAGCGTCAGAAAACAGGGCTTCTTCCGGAAGAGTTATTCCTCTCCCCATGAGGAATAAGCCCTCTTGCAAAAGAGCTCTTCCACAAGAGGGCAGTGTAGACAGGAAAGATGAATTTCTTGCACAAGAAAGCTCTATGGCTAAAATGGCCATCAGAGCTTTCTTGCGGAAGAGAGCGTCTACACTGCCATGGATGCTCTTGCGGAAAAGCACATGGCAGTGTAGACGCTCTCTTGTGGAAGAGTTTTTGCACAAGAACTCTTCCGCAAAAGAGTTCTTGCACAAGAAGCTGCCAGTGTAGACATAGCCCTGGAGAACAACAATTCTAGAAAGAGACTCATCCCTCAATCCCCAGGCAATCCTGGCCTGACAGATTTCCATTCCCGCTGGAAACAATTTGTGTGAAACATCTCACAGTGACAGTGAGTATCCCTGCCTTCTCTCTTTCAGCGGCCTGCATTGCAGGGCCATCTGGTGGTCACACACACACATGCACCGGTAGAGTAAGGGAACATTTTAACCTCCTTGGCAGTTCTAAAATGCAGTGTTTCACAAAGTGGTCTGTGAAACCACTATGGCTTTGTCTATACTAGCGGCTTTGCCAGCAGAGCGTATGCAAATGAAGTGCAGATTAGCATTTTGTTGCGCTTAATTTGCGTAATCTAGTCGAGCCGGTTTTGTGCAAGGGGTTTTTGCACAAAAACAAGCGGTGGGGACGTTTCCTTTTTGCACAAAAACCCCTTTTTGTGCTAGCTCCTTATCTCTCTCCAGGAGGGGATAAGGAACTTGCACAAAAAGGGGTTTTTGCACAAAAAGGAAGCAGTGTGGATGTTTTCTTTTTGTGCAAAAGTCCCTTGCGCAAAAAGCATCAGCAGAAAATATGCTAATGAGTCCCTCATTAGCATATTTTCTGCTTCAAAAACTTGCAGTATAGACATAGCCTATGAGAAACCTGCTAACTGACCACTCCAGTGTGTTTATTTACCGGTTCCACAGCCACAGAGCCTCACGGCTCCCATTGGCTCCCGTTCGCAGCCAAGGGGAGCCGTGGGAAGAGGCATGGGCCAGGCTGCCACTTCCCTTGGCTCTAGTTACAGAAAGAGACCGCTAATCTGGAGTTCGTCTGCATGTCCGACACTGTCTCCCTGGGCTTGACTACAGATATTAATTGGTTAATGTGCTACAAAACATTCATATTTCACATCAATAGCTTTGAATGGGACACAGCCAGGCCACTCAATTAGCTTCATTAACAAGGGTCCTACATTTGACAGGTAACTGTTAGCCTCCCGAAGCCAAATAGCTCTGCATTCAACTCTTCTTACAGCCCTGGGATCTGACTGCTCCAAATCAGCAGACACCTCCACCAACCCCCTCTGGAAACTTCTCCCCGTTTTGCTTCATAGCTATTCAGAAGCACACAACAGGCGCAGTTGGCTGTAATTAAATCGTCTCTCCCTAGCTACGTCTAGACTGGCATGATTTTCCGCAAATGCTTTTAACGGAAAAGTTTTCCGTTAAAAGCATTTGCGGAAAAGAGAGTCTAGATTGTCATGGACGCTTTTCCGCAAAAGCAGCTGCTTTTTGCGGAAAAACTTGCCAGTCTAGCTACAGCCCCTGTGTTTATCTCCATCGCTGCCAGTGCAAATAGAACACAGTGTTAACTGGATTCAGACTCAGCCTGTAGCTTCAGGCATGTGCCTGTGGTTGGAGCTTTGCTTCCCCAGGACAGTGAGGCTATGTCTACACTGGCAGGTTCTTGCGCCAGAAATATGCAAATGAGGCTAAGTGTGGAATATCGCCGAGCCTCATTTGCATATCTAATGAGTCACCATTTTTGCAGAAGAGGCTCTTGTGCCAGAAGGAGCATCTACACTGCCCCTTCTTGTGCAAGAAAAACCCTCTTGCGCAATGCCGTTATTCCTGAAAATAATCAGTGTAGCGACATTGTGCAAGAGGGTTTTTCTTGTGCAAGAAGAGGCAGTGTAGACGCTCCTTCTCGCGCAAGAGCCTTTTCCGCAAAAATGGCGGCTCATTCGATACGCAAATGAGGCTCGGCGATATTCCATGCTTAGCCTCATTTGCATATTTCTGGTGCAAGAACCCGCCAGTGTAGACATAGCCTGTGTGTGGAACCACATGGTAAGCAAAGGCACCCAACCCAGCAGGCAGCCTGGCAGCCAGACACCCCTCGTGTTCACCTCTCACTGAGCTTCTAACAAACTGCTTTCCCGATCAACTCCACCTCGGAGACGCTGCTTTCCATGGGATGTTTCCCAGGCATGTTCTCCAGCCAGAGCAAATCCCTCGTGCGCACGTGCCAAGTTTGGGCTCAGCGGCTGTGACTTGCCCAGAGTCGCACAAGGAGTCCAGGGCAGTGCTAGGAGCTGAGCCTACATCTGTTGAGTTCCAGCCTAGTGCCATAACCCACGGTCAGTCTCTGGCATAAGAGCGGCCACACTGAGTCAGACCTAGGTCGATCTAGCCCAGTGTCTGTCTTCTAACAGGTTCCCCCGAGGAAATGAACTAGGGATGTAATAATGTAGTCAATTAACCGATTATCCAATAAGTAAAAGCTTATAGTTTCATGCCTACATGTATTTCCCTACCCATCCCCCGACAAGGGCTGCTGCCACCCTGCACTGCTGCCACTGAATCAGAGGCAGCAGCATAGGGCGACAGGCAGACTAGTCTGCGAGGGGAGCTGGTTTTTAAACATCTTCCTGGCACCCACGCAGAGTGGCAGAGGGACTCCTCAGCAGTGGGGCAGGAGCGCATTGGCTGCCAGCCCTGCCCCCGGGGACTATAGAATAGATGAGTAACCAATAAGAGTTCATGAGGGTACTCGACTATTCAATTAACCGATGTTTAACATCCCTAGAACGAACAGAACAGGGAATCATCAAGTGACCCCTCCCCTGCCTCCCATTCTGGCAAACAGAGGCTAGGGACACTATAAAGAGTCGGGTGGATCATCGAGCCCTTAGGGGCTGAGACCAGCCACAACCTCCCCGAATGGCCAGGACTGCACCTTTCTGCAGGGGAGGGATTTAGAAGAGGGAGGTGTGAGTGACCCCCAACACTGATTGGGCACCTCCTTGTCATGACTCGTTATCCTTCCCCCCCTCCCCACCCACACTCCCTGTATCTCTGACTTGCCCATCTCAGCAGTGAGCGAGGCTGGTTTTCAGACACAGGTGGAGCCCAGCATCCAGCATGGACAGGAAGCACTGAGCCAAGCAAGCCTGGCCACAACTTTAGAGGATGCTGATGGTGTGAACAACCCCCCTGGTGCTACGCAATTTCTTGACCAAAGGCAATTTCCTGTGAGACCCTGTGTGTCAGTCTCATGTTTGTGTGTGTGCTGAAGAGCTTAGAACCAATTTCCAGCAAGCTCTCTGACTGGCTGCAACTTTTGTTAGAGTCATACTGCCAGCACTGATTCAAAAAATCTCTCTATTGACCTGCCGGACTGTAGCAGCAAGCACTGGCCACACAATGCACAATGTGATACGCAGCTATGCTAGCAAATGAACGTAGTTCACTCACTGATGTATAAACACCAAGAGGGAAAATCCCCACCCCACAAAACAACCTTAACTCTGCCCTCTTTGAGCCCTGCCCCAGAAAGCCTCTAGCACACATACCAGCACTCTGCCTCCCTACATGCTCCAGGACACACTGAACAAAAGCCCATGAATGAGGTAGAACAAAGTATTTTGGGCTCATGGTGGATGATCAGCTGCGACACTGGCCAAATGAGCTAATCCCATCCTGGGATGTATCAACAGGGGACTCTTGAATAGAAGCCAGGATATGGCCTTGGTGTGCCCACTGCTGGGGGCCTGAGCCCATTTCTGGTGTCCATAATCCAGCACAGATACTCATAAATTGGGGAGGGGTCAGAGAAGAGCCACGAAGACGATTATAAACTGGAAAACATGGGTGGGTGCATGTGTTAGGCACCAGCAGGAACTGAACCAGGCAGCTACAGAGCTAGAAGTGTGAGCCCCCCCTGCACAAGAGAGCCAGGGGCCAGGTGTGGGGCTGTCACAGACCCACAGCCTCTGCAGATCAGGCAGAGGTGGGGACATGGAACTCACCTTGGCCAGTGATTTATACATGTCCATCTCTCCCCTCCTACTGCTGCCTCTCAGTGCCCTGGTGGGTTTGCTGAGTTTCCTAGAATGCACTGCTTCTGGGGCTGAGTGAGAAGAGTGGGACTGGTAACCAAAGGACATCACAGTGGAAATAATTTAGGAGGCTGCTAATTTAAACACAGGGTGAATTTTCAGTGGTTTGAAACCCGCTTCAGCAGGGCTAGCCTAGGGACCCTGACCTGCTAATATTTGAAGCTGTTCTGCCCAGCCAGTTCAGTTCTCAGCATGGTCCAGGGAAGGGAGGAAGACACAGAGGTAGCTGCTTGGTACCTGCATTTCCTGTGTGGTTTCCCTAGAAGAACGGCCAGTGCTCGCAGGAGCCCAGAGCTGCACAGATCAAGCCTGACGGCCAGTTAATAGGGCGGCTCGTTTCCCTGCTCTGAGCCCTGGCTGGAAATCAAACCAGGGACACGCTTGGCCAATGGAGGATGAAGAGGGCTACATGGTATTAAACCTCCGGCCGAAGCAGAGACAGCCAGGCTGTCCCCGCACTGGAACTGGGACCCAAGGTAAGTGACTGAACATCGTCACAGGGTGTCTGCTCTCACAACACAGCAATAATAGGAGATGGTTCTAAAGCAGAGGTTCTCAAACTTTTTTGGGCTCCGAAGCCCTTTACATGTGTAAAAATTTATGCAGAGCCCCAGCGGTGCACTGATTGTATGTGTTGTACCTATTGATGCTGGCTGCATTAGACCTCGCGGAGCCCCTGGAGATGTGGGGCTCCGCGGAGCACAGTTTGAGAAACACTGTTCTAAAGAGACCCAAGGGAGCTGAAATTTACTGGGAGTTGGGCACCCAGCTCCACTGGGCAGCTCTGACAGTCCCAGCTGGGGCCTTTGTGTGCTGCGCGGGTCAGAGAGGGGATGAGGGAAAGTGACCTGAGATGAGCAGACAACCCATGGAGTGAAGTACAACTCACTGCCAGAGAGCGAGTGAAAATACTCCCTCTGTTTCCAAAGGCACCACTAAGGGCTTGATCTGGCTAGTACTTATGCATAGGATGTAGGATTTACTACTGAGAACAGCACCATCGACTTCTGGCACCTTCTTCAGCTTCGCACTGGGAAGGTCTCAAACAAACCGACCACCCAGTAAGCGTTAGGCCTAGGGGAAATCCACAGGGCTGGGGTATGACTGGCCACTGGTATATGTATTTCCCCAGCCACTGAGTGCAAACCATGCTGTTGTAACAAGACAGTGGAGAATGGACTTTAGCCGTAGGATGAAATCTGATGTTCGTCATTCAGGAGGTTCCCACAGCGCAGGGTCTTGGTCTGAAAAATGAAGACAGATGCTGCACTTTCTGCAGTGTCAAGGTAACCAGATGATGTGGCACCAGTTTAATACGAACCTCAGTGGCCACAGCCTCTAATTTTTCCTTCTTTTCCCAGCTAGGACTCAGGAAATACGACATTACCTCTCCCCCTATAGTTGTTTGGATTTTTAATCACAACCACAGCTGTCTTTTGGCCCCTTTTGTGCTCACTTTCTGCCAATATCCCAGCTGTCAAGCTGCCAGGCAGGACAATTGCTTGGGAAAATATGAAATGCTTGGAAATGGGGATTTTAAAGGCAAATATTGGAGAAGCCCCCAGCAAAGGGCACAGTTAGTTTTCAGTCTGAGGGGGTGTCATGGTTCCTTCCCCACTCTGGCACGATAAATGCAGAAGTGGGGGCCAGCAAGTGTACCCCAAAGCTTTATCTACCAGGCTTTGGTATAAAACTTCCCCCAAAATCTTAAAAACCTAGATTTTGGGAATAAAACTTCCGCTGCCACCACCCAAATATTAATAACGAGATTAGGGGAAAGATCATTTGGGAAATCTCACCCCTAGAATAAAAATCAGGGCACACAATTAACCAATGCCAGGCTAATTAAAAGAAAAGAGAAAACTTTTATTATTACAACAATATTCCTATTGCAAGCTTAATGATTAGATAGGAAAGTAACAAAATATACTCATGGAGGAATTCCACCATGGGCTAGAATTTAGTTAAAAAGAAAAGCCAAACATCTCTTAAGCAGTGCCAGATATCAGATCCCATACCCAACCCTTAAAACAATAAAGCCTAACGAAACTACCTAAACTTTACCCTATTTACAGAAAGTGAAGAATTGTTTCTTGGAGAGAGAGAGACATGCTTGTCCCTCCCTGTAGCTGCAGAGGACTCACCCAGAGAGACAAAAAAGGGGCAAAAAACCCAAATTCCTTTGTCCCAGTTTGAAAGTCCTACCTACATTCCTATTGGCCACTCCACCTGGCTAGGTGTAGTTAACCCCTTAATCCCCAGGCTGCTGGCTCATGATTTCCTCATAATCATGACAGGGGGAACGGGGACTGTGGGAGGCAGGGGAGGAGAGAGATACAGAGCCATCGGGTAGTTCCTGTATGTATCTCATAGGAGGTGCAGGAAGGCACAAGCTAGTGAAGAGCTATTCACTATATCTGAAGTGGGGGCCACTTTGGCAAAAAAACCCTTCAATATGAGAGACACATCGACTGCTATATTAGCACATTGCCTGCATGCCCAGACTCCAGAGGCAGCTCAAAATACAACAGAGTCTGAGTTGCTTGCAGCTTTGCCTTGTGGCAGGGAGTTTGTTATAAAAAGAGGGAGGCAGGGTGATCAAGAATAACAAAAGACTGGGCATTCCAATAATTGAAGGATTCTTAGATCATCATGAAAACATTGCCGGGGACTCCCCTTAAAAGACAGGAGAAAAGAGAATAGGAACCAGTGTTGTGCTGCTGGGATTTGCATTTGAATCACTGCTGTTAAACTAAAAAGAAAAAAGGAAAAAAGAATGAGAGGCCCTGTAGCACCTTAGAGGGTGTGCCTACACTGCAGCATTTGTCCAGGAAAACAGTCATTTTTCCGGGAAAACAGCCATTTTTCCAGAAAAACAATACTTGTGTCCACACTGCCATTGAGTTCTTTCGACAAAGTCAAAAGAACAGAGGGGGGTTTCCGACAATGGTAAACCTCTTTTGATGAGGAAAAAGCCTTTTTCCAAAAAAGCTTTTTCAGAAAAAGGCGTGTGTGGACAGAAGAGGGAATTCTTTCAAAAGAAGAGGCCGCCAGGAAATAACATAGGCACCCTGGTGGCCACTCTGTCTAGACTAATCACAACTTAAATGCGAGATAGCGTCCAATGAATGTGGACACTATCTTTCGAAAAAGCACATCACTTTTTCATTGCACTTTTGCTGTGTGGACACTCTCTTTCAAAGCACAGTCAGCTTGTATGGAAAAAAACAGGCCCCTGTGATAAAACAACAACCTGGAAAACACATGGAACTAGCAGACGCACCCAGGTCTGTAACTGAAGGAATTTCTTGTTTTGGAAAGTACATGAAAAATGTCTGTGTGTTATTTCAGGGGTTGTATTTTTTTAAAAAAGGAAGGAAAACTAAGGTTGGAGTGAGAGTTTGGGGGTGAGGAGGGGCAGTGGTGGTTGGCTTAGGGCAGAGGGATGGGGCTCAGGGCAGGGAGAGGAAGTGGGAAGGGGGGCTCAGGGCAGGGGGCTCAGGTCAGGGGGATTGGAGTTGGGGGGCTTACCAGGGTTGCCCATAGCAGTGAAAGCTGTGCTGTTCTAGCAGTGACTCCTCCAAGGAGGCTGGGGCAGCCCTCCCCTGTGGCCTGCAAACTATCTGGGGAGGAATGAGGCTCCGGGGGCTGCCCTCCCTAGCGCTCCCCCTGCACCCTGTCTGGGGTGGGCAAGGCTCTGGGGGCTCCCCCTGGCCTCCAGCAGCCTCCCCCACCCATGACCTGCAGTCTGACTGGAAAGAGGCCAGACTGCAGAGCTTCCCCTTCCATCTGCCCCCTCCAGTGCCCTCCCCCAGCACCTGCAGACTGTCTAGGGAGGGGCCAAGCTTTGGGTGCTGTTCCCCCTTCCAGTGCTCCTCCCACAAGCTCCTTCCAGGCTCTCCCAGGAGGGGGGCAGGCTCCAGATTTGGGGCAAGAAGACTCCTTACCTAGTCTGGAAGCAGGGAAGACGGCAGAGCCCCCGCCCTGCTGACCACTGTCAGCTGCCCCCCAGTGGCCACTCTCAGTATTGCATCCCTCCCTTGTCTGTGCCCCTCCCTGTCACATCCCTCCTCTCTCTGCACCCCCCCTTTCCGTGTTATGGGAAACAGTCCCATTCCCAGCACTTTCCATTTTCCAGGCACAACCAGCCCCTGACCTTGCTTTAAGTTAGGGTAAGAGGAAGCCGCCTGCCAGATTTGGTGCCCCTAGCTCTTATGGTTTAGGAGGAGTTCTTGAACAGACAAACAGATGCACAGACAGACACACTATATCAAGATTAAAAAGGTATCTGTGCAAGTTCAGTTTTTAAGAGCAACATGATGCCAAACTTGCTTTAAAAATGGGATGAGTGAAAGTTTGCAAACTCCTCTTTGAGCTCCAGTGTTATCTCGCCCCACTTTTGGGCAGGGGAAGAGGGGGGACCCGAGCCTCATGGGCCGGATCAAGACAAACTGTGGGCTAGATCAGGATCCAGCCCATGGACTGTAGGTTCCCCACCCCTGATCCAGTCTGACATTAGAATTTCTCCAGAATAATTCCTAGAGTAGATCTAGAAAATACAACAGCCAGTTTTGATTTTAAACTTGTCAGTGATGATGAATCCACCAGGACCCTTGGCAATACAGTATTTCCTGTCTTACAACTAAGGGCCTGATCCTTCAACTACTTGCAGCCAGGGTGCAAAGATTTGTGCTGTGGGTCCTCCCAAAGCCCCACCCCGCAGATTATTATGCCCTTGTTTAACTTCCCTCAAATGAGTCACCCCACTGCAGCGGTCACTCATGGGTTCCATGTTACACCTGCGCTAAAATATCTCCAGGATCAGAGTCTAAGGCTGAAATTAAAATGAACTTGTCTCCTAAGCTTCTGTCAAAATCATGAAGTCCTAGTATTGACTTCATATCATAGCTAAAATTGGAAGACAAATTTCAATGTAAGGATGACTTTGACCTTCCGCCTTCCTTTTCCTAACCCTCCTCCTCCTTTGAATCTCAAAATAATTCATGTTCTTCTAAAGTTACACCATGATTTCCCTGAGAAATGTTAAAATAAATTCAATGAGCCATTTTGAAATTCAAAAACTATTTCCACTGTATGTGTCCACTTGCAATCCCAGGAGAGTTAGTTCCATAGCGTTCACAGCAGTGATTTGAATTAGGTGTGTGTGAAAATCCACACACAACGATCCACTTTTACACCCAGAAGGATGCAATTTTGGAGCTGACTCAGAAGTAACATAGGTTACAACAGGAAGAAATTTAAGTCTCCTGTAGCGATTAGAAACTCTGCGAGTGTCACAGGCTTCAATTATCACAACACGTTCATTTCTAGCCCTTTCCCTAGTGCACACGGTTTGAAAACGGAGGGTGAGTGAGGTGTAAAGATGTTTCTGTTCACAGAAAATTACCGAAGTTTCCTGTCTGCCCCCTTTGTCTCCTGCATTCCCCCTTCCCCTGGACCGGCAACCCTGCTAAGCATTTACCATGGGTGCCTTGTTACAGAGAGGCCATAGGAAAGGATAGGAAGCAGGGCAGAGTAGTGGCTGTACACAATGATTTCCATCCAGTCATAAAGGACAGTGGAGAAAAAGGTGTCAATGTGTCTCTGGGAGAAACGGATGAAAGAGGCTGCATCATTAAAGCTGCCCCAGTGCTCTATGCAGAGGAGTGGGTACTGGGGAAGAACAAGCGTCATTGCTAACTCTCACACAGAGCTCTGTGTGCTCTTAGCAGTGTAAGGCGCTGCTGTGGTGGCTCTGGCACGAGTGCAGGCGGAGAGCTCTCCCAGCACACTGTGTGAATCACTCTGAGCGCTCCCAGTTCTGTAGCCTGCTGCACACTGGCACTTTACAGCACCGGAACTTCCTGCACTGCGGGGAAAGAGGGTGGGTGCATTTATTCACGCTCCTGAGCCAGAAAGTTACATTAAAATGCCAGTCTGGGGGCTGATGAAGTTTCTCCAAACAATGTTTCTTATAGGTTCCTCTCCATATCCCCAATGGCATTTCTTTGCTATAGGGGCCGGATGGGCTTGGATCATCATCCTGACAATAATTGTGATAGCGCTGGGGGTTTGGGGTAAGTAGCACTCACCTATTTACCCATTTGGGTTTGATGCTGCACCACGAATTCTCTTCTCATCCCCAAATCTGAATGACGTTCCCGTCCCGATTCCAGTCGGTGTGTGAATGAACTCGCAGGCATTGCCTCGCCAGCGAGGAAAATGTCACAGGACCAAGATTAAGGGCTGGATGCATGAAACGTGTGTGGGCCGGCCCAGGCAGGTTCACTCTTACATGTGGGTGGGAGACAGGAATGCACCTGTGTGTTCAGTGAGTGGGATTCCCTGTCCTCACCCCAGTGTGATGGGCATAGGGCTGGAGTCATTCTCCTGTGGGCCTGGGCTATTAGATTTTGCAGGGACCCTGTGTACCTCAGGTGGCTCCTGGACGGTGGTGCAGCAGGGCTCAGGCAGGTTTGAAAACAGATGTGTGCTCCCCACACATGTGCCAGCTGCTGGTACATCTCAGTGTGCCTTGGGAGGAGAGGGACAGTGTATCTCTGTGCACAGCTTTTGCCCATAAGCACCGCCCCTGCAGCTCCCATTGGCCAGTTCCTAGGCAGAGGGAGCCATGGGGATGGTGCTGGGGGTGGGGCAGCATGCAGGGCTGCCTCCCCAACCCCTCCTCCGCCCCCAGAGATGTCTAGCACCCGACCAATTCCAGAAGTAGCATGGGACCATGATACGCAGGCAGCCCACCTGAGCCCTGCTGCGCTGCTGGATTTTTAGCAGCCCAGAATTGGGGAGATCGCAGTAGATTGACTGGCAGAGGCAACAGGACTGACCAGTCAATCACAATCGTCGGGTTGGTGACCAGTTTGACTTATTTTTGCAGAGCTCCACTCAGCCCGAGGCCCTGGGCTGCAGCCCTTAAAACCCCCTTCTGCTTTAATCCAGCACTGTCTGGATGCTGCACTGTGTGATGATTTTACACCCCTCCCCCAGAGCACACAATTGTTTTTATTAGTCCCTAAATAGCTGCAACAGACGTGATTTTCTTTGACAGTGTTGCTCTTTTGAAGTTTCCCAGTTGTATAGCTGTTGTGAAGGACAGTGCAGAGGGGCTCTGAATACATTCCAGAAGAGTGAAACCAGAATTGTCAATTGCACTGAAGGCAGCTCCAGCCTGGAGGATTTCCGGTCTCACTTGAAATCAATTCTATGTGAACCCCAATATGGCAGCTCAGCAGGTAACCGCACTCCTACTGTCCCAGAGCCATGACTCCCTCTCCCTTAAAGAGTTTGCAGCTATCGCAGGAAACCAGCCACCATATGAAAGGGACCCTGAGCTTGAAATACAAAGGATGAAATTGTCATGCATATGATACCTCTTTATCTATATTACACCAATGCTATGATCCCCAAGCACCCAAAAACCCTGAGTGAGGCCTTAAAAAGCCTGAGATTAGTCTATTTTAGGAAAATTGTACCATTTGGGTTGTTTCTATTTGCCATCTAGTGAGCCACTTGGGTCCTGCAGTCAAGCTTAGTTCAGTCATTATGAAGCTAGAAGCTTTCTTTCATGAAACTGAGTGTCTCACCTAACCCTCTGGCTCCAGGTTAAAAGAAAACACCAAACGTCACAGGACGCATGATAAAAACATGACAGGTGGCAATACTGCTAATGTGACCATGTGAAGTGGGCTAATGATAGGAGTAAACTTCCATTTTTCAGTCAAAGTGTTCAGGAGCTAGAAGGCTAGTTCAACAAAACCTAGAAACATTTCAATGCAAAAAATGTTCTGTGAAGAATTTCATTGTGAAAAAAGGCAATTTTTTGCCAGTCAGCTCCCCTCGTAACGGCAGCAGGAAATCAATGTCCAGACTGTAGGGTGATATTTTAAGTAGATGCGGAGATTTTTAATATGCTGTAATGTTCTAGGTGCAGAAATAGGGATGTCGTCTCCACCCCAAACTCCTGTCAATTTAAATTTTTCTCCAATTTACCAATTGGCGGGTGCAAGGTAAATGCTGTGGCTACTTCCTTCTGTACCCATGTGGTTATTTTACTTTCACATCATCCATAGTGCCTGCCCCAGAAAGTTTACCATCTTTAGGTAAAATAAATAACTCTCAGCTGTTTGTGCAGAGGAGCAGCAGTGACACCTAGTGGTCACTTAAAAAAACAACAAATGGTCTGGTAGCACTTTATAGACTAACAAAACGTACTATAGATGGTATCATGAGCTTTCATGGGCACAGCCCACTTCTTCAGATGACTGGAGTTTTGAGTTTAGGATGTGCAGACCCAAAATAAATAGGGAAGAAGGGAGAAGGGGGAAGGAAAAAACAGAGGGGGGGTGGGAAACAAGGAGCAGAGGGTATGAAAATATCAAAGGGAAAAACAGGAAGGCAGAACTGGCAATCAGTAAACACCTGAAGACTGGATAGTTAAAATGAAGCAGATAAGGATCAAAGGCAATAGATAGGAAAGGTACTAACACAAGAATCTACATAAAAAGCTATAGAGATGTAGCCGTGTTAGTCTAGTTTAGCTGAAACAAAAAACAGGACTATGTAGCACTTTAAAGACTAACAAGATGGTTTATTAGGTGATGAGCTTTCGTGGGCCAGACCCACTTCCTTTGAATGTTAGGTTGATAATGTCCCAGGCATCCCTCATCTCGATTGAGGCCATTAGCCTGAGAATTGAACTTGCGGATGAATTGTAATTCCAACACCTCTCTGTGTATTTGGCTTGTAGAATTGGTCTGTGACAAGACAGCTACCTGGAGATCTTTTAAAGAGTGATTAGGTAGATTGAAGTGCTCTCCAACAGGTTTCTGTATGTTCCCTTTATGTATATCTGATTTGTGTCCATTGATTCTCTCTCATAGGGACTGTCCGGTTTGTCCAATATATATAGCAGTGGGGCATTGCTGGCATTTGAAGGTATAGATCAAATTATTGGATGTGCAGTTGAATGATCCTCTGATTTGGTAGCTTATGTTGTTGGCTCCAGTGATGAATTCGCTTGTATAGATATGTGGGCAGAGTTGGCACCGTGGCTGATTGCAGGGCTGGGTTCCTGGATGCTTATGATGTGGTTGTGTAGCATGGTGATTGGAAAGAATTTGTTTCAGGTTGGGGGGTTGTCCTTAAGCAAGAATAGGCTTTTCCCCAAAGGCCTCTGAGAGTGAGGGATCATTTTCCAAAATGGGTTGCAGATTGTGTATAATGCGATGGAGGGGTTTCAGTTGTGGACTATAGGTAATAACAAGCGGAATTCTGTTATTCTCCCTTTTGGGTCTGTCTTGAAGTAGTTCATGTCTGGGTTCTTTTTTGGCTCTGTCAATCTGTTGTTTTACTTCTCCAGGTGGGTATTTCAGTTTTAGGAATGCTCTATAAAGATCCAGTAGGTGTTTGTCTCTATCTGCTGGATCGGAGCAAATCCGGTTGTATGTTAGGGCTTGGCTGTATACAATAGATTGAGAAATGTGTCTGGGATGGAAGCTGGAGGCATGAAGGTAAGTGTAGCAGTCGATGGGTTTCCAGTATAGGGTGGTGGAGATTTGTCCATTATTTAACTGTACTGTAGTGTCTAGGAAGTGGATTTCTCGTGTGGACTGATTCAGGCTGATAGTGGGGTAGAAGTGGTTGAAATTCCTGTGAAATTCTTCAAGAGTCTCTTTTCTGTGGGTCCATATGATGAAGATGTCATCAATGTAGCGTAAGTAAAGTAGGGGTGTTAGGGAGCGAGATCTGAGGAAATGTTGTTCAAGGTCAGCCATAAAGCTGTGCCGCTGACTTGGAGATACAAATTGTCATTTTTTTAGGAAGAATGGCTCTTGTGCAAGAGGGGGATTTTACGCAAAAAGGCTCTGTGTAGACGGCACCTTTTTGCACAAAAACTGCTTGTGCAAAAGCACCCCCAAATTAATTATGCAAATGAAGCATGGCAATATGCTAATCCATGCTTCATTTGCATAGGCTTTTGTGGAAGAGGGAAGCAGTGTAGACGTAGCCTAAGAAAAGCAACAACTAAGGGTGGATCTGATAGGACATGAATGATGTAGAGAAAGTGAATAAAGAGGCGTCATTTATACATCCCACAGTACCAAACCCAGGGATCACCTCAAGACATTAAAAGGTAGCAGGCTTAATACAACCTGAGGCAGTGACTTTTTCCAAAGTGTGCAACTAACCTGTGGGACTCACTGCCATGGGATGTTGTGGTCTAAAGTAGAGCTGGGCTCAGGAAGGAACCGTGTAAATGCATTAAAGACAGATCCATTGGCGGTTCTTAGCCAAGATGCTCTAGGATACAACCCCGTGGTCAGTGGGAGGCTGAATCTCTGACTACTAGAAGATGGGAGTGGAAGCTGAGTGAATCGCTCCATAATTGCCCTGTTCTGTACACTCCCCTGAAGCTTTGGTAGGGCCACTGTCACAGACACGATACTGACCAAGAGGGACAGTGACCTGATCCAATAGGGCAGCTCTTACACTTACTCCTGAGGGAATTCTGGGCCAAACAATTCAGAATTCTGCCCACTCTTTTAGAATTCTGCAAAACTCTGCAAGTTTTCTCTGTTAATACATGCAGGGGCTCCAGCCTGGCAGTGGGGAGCCCAGGCCACTGGCTGCACAAAGGTGGGAGATCACCCTGCAGCTCCCAAGCCCCCGCCTGTGGGACACGGACTCAACAGCGAGGCTGCATCTGACCCAGACACACCTCAGGGCCCTGCCCCTTTTACAGCAGGTGCAGGGCAGGAAGGGTCAACCAGTAGAGCCCTGCACAGATATAAATATCTACCCGCACTTGCGGATATCCACACATTGAAATTGGTGTCCACATAGAAATCCGCATCAGTCACTGATCCACAGGGCTCTGCTCCCTGGAGAAGCTGTGGCCAAAGGAGAGGAAAATGTTGCTGCCAGTCCCAGGAACCTGTTCCCTGCACCAACAGCTCCTCCTGGCCACATGCAGTGGGGCTGTACAATCCCAGAGAGCAGATGCTTGGCAAGGGTGTCTGGGTGTGGGTGGTTCAGATGCTGGGGGGTTGCGTGGATGGGGAAGCAGCTTTTCCTACAGTGACCCCTCCTCCCACAGCTGAGGAGCGATGGAGGGGCAGGAAGCAGGGGAGGATGCTGAGCTACTTGCAGCTGGGGGAGGCTTCTGGGGGTTTCTGTGATGATCCTGGCTCAAGTGATGTACCTGCACAGCTAGGGAGGAGAGTGTGACTGCTCTTGCAACTTCCCTTTGCTTCTCTAGAAAAGTCATTTTTCTGCAGGGAAGCAGAGAAATCTGGGGGACATGGACTCTGCGCACACGCTGTGGTGCAGAATTCCTTAAGGACTCTCTGGGGATCTTGCTTTCAGATCTCCTCTAAACCATGGCAGTAGCAGTGGTGAACCACCTCCTACTGCCAGGCCAGGCACTGGGTGCAGTTCTGCCTCAGCAGGTAGTATCCCTTTGTCTCATTCATCAGTTTTATTTGTTTCAGCACTGAGTGTGTGTCTAGACTACAGGGTTTTGTCGACAAAAGTGGACTTTTGTTGACAAAACTATACCTGCATCTACACTACCACCGAGTTCTGTCGACATAACGTTGACAGAACGCGGCAGTTTTGTTGACGGCGGTAAACCTCATTCTACGAGGAATAACGCCTTTTGTCAACAGAGTTCTGTCGACAGAAGGCGTTATTGCATCTATACCGTCCTTTGCATCTACACTGTCATGTCGACAAAGCGGCTTGCTTTGTCGACAGAACTGGCTGTAGTCTAGACGCTCTTTGTCGACAGAGGCTTTGTCAACAGTATCTGTCGACAAAAGCCTGTAGTCTAGACGTACCTTGAGTGTCCCTTGAGCTCTGTCACTGGCCACAAACTGGGCCCATCTCTGGTCAGCTTTTGTGATCTGACATGGTCTAATCCCAAGGAACGACATTTGAATGTGCCAACCCAGAGATTGCAGCCAGAGATTCCTGCACTGGTGAGTGAATTACAGCAGAGTGTGAGCAGGAGAGCAACTCTGTGTAAAGGCTCCAAGGGAATTCTCTCTGCTCTGGCCCCCCAGCTCTGCCAGACTGCAGTCTGCCTTGGTGTTTGCTTGCTGACCCTGGAGAAAAGCCCTTGCTAGTACATGGAGTCTGAAGGCTTTTTACATGGCTGTAGGGGAAACCTCAGCAATGTCTGGAACTTTATTTTCCCTCAAAACAGAAGGAAGCCCACCCCCTCACCCCTAGTCGCTATTTCCATTTTTAGTCCCTCCCCCCCCTCAGACAGGAACAATGGCACCCAAGGTATTTTGGTCTGGTAAAAATGGCATTTTCCATTGAAAATAAGGTACCCAGATCTCCCAAAGGGGAAACAGTGTGGGATTAGCCCGAGCCTCCCTCTCTCTCTCTCTTGCTCGCTTTCAGGGCAGGGCTGGAGTCACTGCTCGATCAAACCCTGCCTGCCCCCTGCCAAAGCCCTTACCTGCCTCCCTGGCTTGACTCCCCTCCCTGCATGTTCCTCTGCACCCCACTTTTTGGAAGGAGGGGGCATGGGTCTCATTGGTTGCTGCCGACTGATCAAGTTCAAAAGAGGAAATGGGACAAATTCCCACCTTTGCCAAAAATGTTGGGACCACCAGGATCGGGATTAGAAAAGGGGCTGTCCAGCCACAACGGGACGTCCGGGTCCTAGTCAAAAGGAACTTCGAGCATTTTTAACCTGTCACTGTTCAGAACTGATGACACCTCTGTACCCATCTCTCCCTCCAGGGGGCGCCGGGTGCAAACTCTGCCCCAGGGGTTGGCTGCTGCGTGGGGACAAGTGTTACTGGCTGTCAAAACAGGCTAATAACTGGACTCAGAGCCGGGACGACTGCTCGGGGAAGCGTTCGCGACTGCTCATGCTCCAGAGCCAGGAGGAGCTGGTAACACACAACACAGGAGCAGACACTAATATTTTTCTGTGGGTGCTGCAGCCCCTTAAACACCCACAGAGCCAGCGCCTCTGCCTTGCTTGGCCTCAGGCTGCCCTTGTAGCCCCAGCAGGCCTGGCTCCGGGTCACCAGCTTCCCTCACCTGAACCTCTCCATCCAGGGGCACCCTCACAGGTGAGGCTGAGCCCAGGGCTCCCTGTGACACCAAGGCCTGATGCTGGTGTTACCAGGTCTGCACAAAGAATCACATTTCCCTGCCCCTGCGCTGGGACCCTGCCCGCCTGGGGGGTGAGGGTGGACGAGCTCGGGGCTGATGGGTTCTCCTGCTGGCACACAACAGAGCCAGAGCAGGGATTTAACGGAAGCGCGGAGGGAATTCCAGCCTGTTAGAGCCTATTCACTCCTCCCCTCTGCTTGCCCCTCACAGGACTCCATACGGCTTGTTATCCAAGGTACACACTCTGTCTGGACTGGACTTAAAGCTACATTCCCTGGGGGGAAGTGGACCTCGGTGGACGGCTCCCCGTTGGACCCAGCACGGTGAGTGCTGCCTGTCGCTGTCTGACGCCGAGAGATGTTTGGGAAAAGCTTCCGCTGTACGACATGCTGCTGTTAAATATGCGTCTGTCTAAGGCAGCGGTTCCCAGCCTTTTCCAGATGGGGACCCGTTTGGACAATTCAGGAAGACTTGGTGACCCAGGGCAATTCAAACAATGTGTGAATGGCTCCTTAAGAGCCACCTGGGGAGACACCTGGCGACCCTTTTGAAATGTAATGGCAACCCATATTTGGGTCCCGACCCATAGGTTGGGAAACCCTGGGCTAAGGCGTGTTACCAGCCTAGTGACCTTGGTTCAGGGTGTTTCTGCTGCACCAGCACAAGCCCTAGTGCCACAGCCGTTCTACCAACATGGCTGGGCTGGTAGCAGGGCGGCTTGTGCTGACTGGGGGCTCTGGCACAAGCTGCAGGGATGTGTCTGCACTAGGGAGTTTCTACTGTAACTGCACCAGAAACACCTCCTGGTGTGGACAAGGCTCCAGGTGCTGCCCTGCCCCCACTGCCACAGTATCCGAGCACCTCACAGCCCTCACTGTATCGATCCTCTCACACCCCAGTGAGGCAGGGCTGGGCTATTAGCCCCATGCTACAGGTGGGGGAAACTGAGGCACCAAGACTACAGGATTCACCAAGCTGTTCAGGTGTCTGCCACTGACTGACTTCAAGGGGAGTTGGGTTGTGAGTCCCACCCTAGTGACTTGCCCTGAGTGTCACAGGAGCCTGGACAGAGCAGGAATCGACCCAGCTCAGCGCCCTAACCACTGAACCAGCCTGCCTCTGTCATGTCAGCTCCTCCGGGTGGTCAGCTGGAGGCTGGGACATGTCACCGCTGCACAGAACATGGCCACTGCTCCTGCCAGTGCCAGGGGGACGTGGTGGCCAGTGCCCTAGTCTCTCCCCAGGATGCCCATTGGGGAGACACCAATACAAGGTCGTGCCTGGACCCTCAAATGTCGAGTCATGGCCCTGGCCTGGACTCTGCTCCTCCCACTAGGCTTTGTGCTCCCACAGCCAGAAGTGCGGGGAGGAATGTAATGGTGTCTCTCTACACCCCCCACGGGTAGGGCAGGAGGGTTAAGCCCTAAGGCTGCAGTGAGCCCCAGGGCCCCTGCCTGCAGGGGCTTCAGCAAGGCCAGCCAGAGAGGTGGCTCAGCAGGGGAAGATCCCTAGGGGACAGAGTAGCCCCCCCACACACACACACACACTGCTCCACAGGGTTGGGAGGGGTGAGGAGGGTGCCAAGTCCCTGCCAGGGGGCAGCTGTGGAGCCTGCAGGGCTGGGGCATGGACAGGCCCGAAATCACTTCCTCAACAGCATGGCAGAGCGCAGCTGGGGGCTGGAGACACTTCCCTGGGCCGCCCTGTGCGGGGTTTGGCACAGGCAGGGCTCAGCTCCTGGCCAGCGCCCCACACGGGAGGGTCTGAGCTTTCCCGGGGTGCTGGCCCAGCCAGAGGCAGGAAGGGGAAGAAAGGAGCCTGCCGGACAGGCTGTGGGTGAGCCGAGTGCTCTGACCAGGGGCTGGTTCCCTGCAGAGCGCTGGGACGGGGATGCGCCCCTGTGGGGCAGGATACAGAGGGGCAGCGGGGCTGGGGGTGAAGGGGCGAAGCAGAGAGAGGACAGCAAGGGGGGAGCATGTAAAGCGCTGATGGGTGGCAGCAGAGGAAACACAACTGGCTGCAGCTTGTCTCAACTCACCAGCCACCACGGCTCCCAACCAGCACCAGCCACAGATGAGACTAGGAAGCCCGGCTGGCGGAGCCGGTAGGCAGCAGAGGCTGGGCTGATGCACCATCAAGGGGAACAACCTGTCCGGCACACTGCAGCTTTGCCCTCCATCCCCCCAGCCTTACACCCCCACCCCACCTCGCATCCCCACCTGCCTCATCAGCCCATGTCCCCCACACTCACCACTGGAGGGCGGGCAGCTGGTGAGCAGGGATCTGGCCAGCAGCAGGATCTGCCAGTGCTAATGGGGGAAGGGGACAATTTGCCCAGTGTTAAGAAAAGTCAGGACACCTGCAGGAGTGGTGACATACGGCGCTGTCCCTTTAACAACAGGACATCTGGTCACCCTGCCTCCAGCACATGTCTGAGCATGTGACTGTCCCAGTAGAGGAGAATTTATAACTCTCCCAGGCTGCTGGTTGCCTTCCCAAACTGCCTGATGAGGCCACATCCACGTACCACCTCAGTCCCCTCCTCACTGCTCCTAGATGCTGGGGGCCACTCAGCATGCCCAACCCTGGAGGCTCAAGTTGAGGGGGGGCTTCATGGGTGGGTGCTTGAGGAGTGGCTGGGGTCCCACTGTCCCCACAGCTTGACTCTCAAGTGCTCCTGGGCAGCTGGGGCTACCCTGCCTGACAACTCTGGGCTGCAGGGTGGGAAGCAGAGGCCAGCGGCCATGGGGTAGGGCCTGAGGCTGGTGCAGAAGTGGCAGGGCAGTGGGTAGCCTGTCTCCCCCAACCAGGGGTTCACCCACTGTCCACAATAACCCTGCATGCAATGTTGTCACACGTTAGCAGGACAATGATGATCAGCAAATTATGAGCTTTCAAATGACACCTCATAAGGCAGGTTTGTACAGGTGTTAGCATAGTGTTGTGCAAGGGGTGAGCCTAGGGGGATAGTGCAGGTGAGTTAGGGCAGAGGAACAGCATCACGCTAGAGTAAACAGGGCAGCCTAAAGGGAGGTGGCAGCACATGCTGAGGGGCAGCCAGTGGTGCTCAGGAAACCTGCCCTCTAAACACTGAGGCACTGAGCAAGTTCTGGTGCCTGGACGGTTTGGTGGCAGCTGAGCCAGGGTTTGGTGATTCCCAGGGGGACGTGGGTCTGGGACAGAGGGGCCATTAGGCGCTTCAGTCCCTTTGTGAATCCAGCCCTCATCATTCATCTGGACCAGCCCTCAGGCTCCCTGCAGCTGCCCCTCACCCGGCTCACAGGGGTCAGGTTCCTCTCACCCTGAGACTCTCACTTGGCTTTTAAAGGAAAGTCGAGATGTGGGAGCTTAGGGTGGCCACTTCCAATGGCAAAGCCACAGGGCACCGGCCCCGAGAGATTTAGCCTAGTTCACTCGTTGCCCGTTGCCCGAGACCTGCTAATTCCTCCCACCTTCTGGGCTGCCGGCTTGGCTGACACTCTGCAGGGAGTGGATAGACCAAGGGTGACAGCAGATCCAAGCTTCCCAGCAGCGTGAGGGGGAGGAAAGACCCAACCTGGGGCCTTTCCTTGTTACAGGGAGCCACAGTGACATGGACTTTCATTCTGCAGCTTCCCCATCTCGGGCCCTGTGGACGGGAACAGCTGCGGTCGGCTAAAAGGCAGCCGGCTTTACTCTGAGATGTGTGATGTTGAGTTCAGGTGGATCTGCCAGAAAGACGCTGCCGTGATCTAACCAGTGGGACCAAGGAGCTGTGTATGTGTCTGTGAGATGTCAAGGACCCTGCGCTCAGGCTCAGCAGGCTGGATTGTGGCTTTAGGCAGAGCCCAGGAGGCGCTGGGACTGAGACACACCTCACAGACACAGCTCCCCCCTTGGCCCGTAGCACTGGGCTGGGCCCTTGGGGTGAGATTTGTACCTGCCCTAACCCTGCAGTAAGTTACTGCCCTGTGCTGCTTCCCGGGGTACCCAGGGCTGGGAGTCACCTTCCTGCCACCTACCCCGAGCGTGATGCCTTGTCGGGGACAGGTCCCAACCCCACTGGCCCACACACCACACAGACCAGCTGTCATGCTGCAGGTTAGCGAGAGGCCCCCTAACTCCTGAGCATCCCCCACCATTGTCCAGCCCTGGTCCATAGGACACTCACCCAGCTGCTGCTTCCCAAGTCATACTGCCCCTGCCCCCACTGTACGAGCACCCTTTTGGCTCCCTGCCCTACTCTAGCCCATTGCGCTTAGAGTGATGAACATTTCACATTCATACTGGAAGGGCATAACAAGTGGGGTTCCGCAGGGGTCTATTTGGGGGCCCGTTCTGTTCAATATCTTCATCAACAGCTTTGATATTGGCATAGAGAGGACACTTATTAAGTTTGCAGATGATACCAAGCTGGGAGGGGTTTCAAGTGCTTTGGAGGACTGGGTCATAATTCAAAATGATCTGGACACACTGGAGAAATGGTCTGAGGTAGGTTAATACGGACCAATGCAAAGTGCTCCACTTAGGAAGGAACAATCCGTTTCACACACACATACTGGGAAGCGACTATCTAGGAAGAAGTGTCGTGAGCAAGACACAAGAAGTCATTCTTCCACTCTATTCTGTGCTGACTAGGCCTCAGTTTGAATATTGTGTCCAGTTCTGGGCACTGCATTTCATGAAAGATGTGCACAAATTGGAGAAGAGCAACAAAAATGATGAAAGGTCTAGAGAACATGACCTACGAAGGAAGGCTGAAAGAATTGGGCTTGTTTAGTTTAGAAAAGAAAAGACAGAGGAGACATGCTAGCAGTTTTCAAAAATCTAAAAGGGTGTTACAAAGAGAAGGGAGAAGAATTGTTCTCCTTGGCCTCTGGTGATAGGACAAGAAGCAATGGGCTTAAACCGCAGCAAGGGAGGTTTAGGTTGGACATTAGGAAAAAATTCTCAACTGTCAGGGTGGTTAAACACTGGAATAAATTGCCTAGAGAGTTGTGGAATCCCCATCACTGGAGGTATTTAAGAGCAGGTTAGACAGACACCTGTCAGGGATGATCTACATCAGGGCTACTCAACTTTGGAAGCCCCGGGGGCCACAATGATACTCACAGCATATGCCGAGGGCCACAGCTTAAGCGTGGTTGCATAGACATGGAAATATATATGCACAGAGCTTCAAGATTCATGGAATCGTTGCAGGTTTTCTTCATTAATACAGCAACAGTCTTTTGACAAAGACCACACATTGGTTTTCCATTTCTCTCTGCAAAAGCCAATTCCATCTCCCAAACAGGGTTGAAAACCCTGAGTTCATCCAACAAGTGTCTCTTCTTTGTGGCCATTTTTAATACTTATTAAAAAGAAAAGTGTAGACAGGTGTTTTGAGTGTTTAGCTTCAAAGTTGAGGTTGTGCGTTTCTTGGAGTGATTTTAATCAGAAAATGTTTCCAAGCCAGAGCACTCCAACCTGCAGCAGGGGGGAGCTGGGCGAGTCAGGCTGAACACGAGAGACAACAAAGGACAGGTGCTCGGGAGACCCGTCCTGGATTCCCAGCAGGGCTGACATCCCCACGTAGGTGTCCATCGCTCCATGCGGGACAGAGGCGGAGCTGCCTGACCATGGTGCCGGACCCAAACGTAGCCAGTGTGAGCCAGTCAGCACCTCGCAGGCTCTGCCCACAAGGCTAAGCAGCCAGAACTTCCCACAATGCCTCAGAGCTCCCAACACCTCATCCCTAGGGGCTGGAAACGCCGACACCCTGTACCCGTCTGCTCCAACCAGCCTGTCTGCTTGCATCTTTCAGTGCTCATCCCGCCTGGGAGACACCGCACCGTTGTGGCGTGTGTTCCCAGTGGAGGCCACGTTCAAAGGATCCCACCCATGGGCCACATGTTGAACCCCACGTAAATCCAAACTACCCCATGGGCCACATGTTGAACCCCACGTAAATCCAAACTACCCCATGGGCCACATGTGTCCCATGGGCTGAGTAGCCCTGATCTAGATGGGGCTTGGTCCTGCCGTGAGCGCAGGGGACTGGACTTGATCTCTCGAGGACCCTTCCAGTTCTAGTGTTCTATGATCCTATGAATGTTCCCACTAATGCCTTTGAGTGTCTGTGGGTTTAACCCAGAAGAGAGGTTCACATTCCAGCACTGGTAGAAACCCTGGAAACAAATGGCTCCATAGAAAATAAAATCATCACACACACTCTGGGGCTGTCTCTCTGTTAACAAGACTCTCTCCTGCCCAGCCAAGCCCTGCTCCCCCTAAACCTGGCAGCATTTTACAGCCCCTCATGCTGTGACCCTGCCACTCAAACGCCTGGTTCCAGTTTGTGTCTCAGGTGAGAGATCCAGGGTGTCTCTTTGCACCCCCAACCCACAGCAGACCAACCCTTTGTCTTTCTCCTTGAACAGGCTCTTAGGGAAAGCTGAGCAGGAGAATCTAGAAGAAGAAACAAATTTTCTCAGTTTGCAAGTGGCTCAGTGGGAAAATATGCCTCCAGCCTGAGCTGTACAATGTGGCTGCGTCTAGACTGGCATGAATTTCCTCAAATGCTTTTAACGGAAAAGTTTTACCGTTAAAAGCATTTGTGGAAAAGAGCATCTAGATTGGCACGGATGCTTTTGCGCAAAAGCACTTTTTGCGGAAAAGCGTCCGTGCCAATCTAGACACGGTTTTGCGCAAGAAAGCCCCGATCGCCATTTTTGCCATCAGGGCTTTTTTGCGCAAAACAGTCCTGAGCTGTCTACACTGGCCTCTTGCGCAAATACATTTGCGCAAGAGGGCTTTTTCCCAACGGGAGCAGCATATATTTGCAAGAACACTGACAATCATACATTAGATCGTCAATGTTCTTGCGCAAATTCAAGCGACAGTGTAGATAGCTGGCAGTTTTTTGCGCAAAAGCAGCAGCTTTTGCGCAAAAACTTGCCTGTCTAGATGCAGCCTGTATGTGTGGCCCCCTCTTGCTGCCTCTATCGGGGGGAGAAGGAGCCGATGCTGGGGGGAATCCATCTTAAAAGCAGGTTCCCCCCAGCACTATCTCCGTGGTAGGGCAGGGGAGGCAGAGGTACAGGGGGGACTGGGCGTGAGCTGGGATTCAGCTGTCCCAGCTTGCGCCTGGTCCCAAACGCTGCATTTCTGCTTTTTCAATGGAGTAAGAGGCACCAGGCTGATTCCCAGCTTGCGCCTGGCCCCCTGCTACGCCTCTGCCCTTTGAATGGAGTAAGACCCTGGTGGCTGGGAGCAAACCCCCCTGCAGCTCTGCAGTTCTCCCCCTTATCTAATCGAGCAGTCAAGGGAAATTCCATTCAGTACTCGATTCGCTGATTAAACGCAATTTAACACCCCTCGACAGGACGTCAGCACAAGCCTCACACACTCCCTTTGGGAACTACTAGGTGGAGCTCAGCCCCAGGGGATCACTATAACTCACCCAGTGACCTCTGCCAGTTGGAATGCTGGGGCAGCCTCTGTCTGCAGGACGCACAGGCCCCCAGCGGGCAGGGGTGGCAGACGGGAGCCGGTTTTTAAACTGGCTTCCTGCACGGACTGGCTCCTGCTTGCCGCCCTGCGCTGCTGCCTCACTATCAGAGGTGGGACAGCAGGCAGCTCCCCCGTGCGCTCTTCATTGAAAACTTGGACCAGCAGGCCGGGACTGAGCCAGCCTGTCAGTCTGAGGTTTCAATGCAGAGCGCGCGATGGGGTGGGGGAGAGGAGTTTGCTGCAGGTCACCGAGACCGGTAACCAAGCAATCGCTGATCGGTGAGTCAGTTCACTGAGGGGCCATTAACATCCCTACCATACACCAAGCACAGAGTTCTTGAGGCAGGCTCTTGGCCCAGATGTAACCAACCGCCAACTGACAAGTCTCTGGAGCACATTCAGTGTCAGGACGGGTCAGCAAATCCTTCCCGGCTTTGTCCCTAGCAAGGATGCTCCCAGTGAAGAGCAGAAGTGAAGACAAGGAGGGAGGATCCTCCAGGATCCTTTTATTATCCTGCCCATGTGGAGAAAATTGCATTGCTGCCCCTGTGCAGAGGTGCCTCCCAGAATGGAGTTTGTCCCAGGAACAAGTTACCTGGCTGTGTGCTTCTCAGGCAAACAGCCATGGCGTTCCTGCTCGACGGCAGGTTCCCAGCAGAACTCCTCAGATGTTTCTTGGCAACCCTTAAGGGCCACTGTCCATGTCACTGAGGTGGGTGACACCTGCCGCTGTCTCCCAGACACTAAACATTTAAGACACAAGTACAGAGCCAAGACTCATAACATCACCTACAAAAATCACACAGGCACGTCAGTACCATAAATGGCAGCAGTGCACAGGCTTTCAACAGACACCTCAGCTGGCCAATGTTCCACAGGACTTGGGGCAAACACACGGCCGTGGGTGCAACATTGATCTGCGTGTTCTCACTAAAATCTAGTAACATCACCCATAGGAGCTGGACCGGCTGCTGGGCCGCAGCACGGTGTCAGATCACATCAGGACTAGCCCAGTGGTTTTCACAGCATGGGTCATGCCTTGGTTACACAGCAGGGTGATCCCGACACACTCCCAGTCCTGGACTCTCCTCCGGGAATGTAGGTTCTGTACTGCACAGTCCTCTCCCGGCTGGGCCTGAGAGATTAGGTCTGTTTTTCCTTTAAGGGAACAATACATGAAAATGTGTCACTTTAAATACAGTTACCCAGGCAATAGAAACACTGGATTGGATTAATCAATAACACAAGTATATTAGTTTCAGAGGGGTAGCTGAGTCTGTAACTAGAAAAAAAACTTTAAAAAAAACCAACCTCACAGCGAATAGTCTAGCAGCACCTTAAAGACTAACAAACAAAAGAAGGGAGGATTTTAAGGGAGTGTAAGCACAGGCCATAAATAAAAAAAGAGATTTATCTAATATTCAAGCAAACGATACAGGATTCAAGGTAACATTCTTACCCCGTCCTTCCAACACCACTCACCCAGCCTTCTGGGTCAGAACCATGCCCACACAGTCCAATGGCTGTTTCTTTTCTCTTTGTAAGTTCTGGACTTCCAATACTCCACTCATCTGAAGAAGTGGGCTATGCCCACAAAAGCTCATACCACCATCTACATGTTTTGTTAGTTTCTAAGGTGCTTCTGGACTATTTATTGTTTTTCAAGTTTTTCCTGTTACAGACTCATTCGGCTGCCCCTCTGAAGCTTTTCTCTTCGTAAGTCCAAAGAGAGAGATGGAGATACACAGCTTGGGTTGTTTGCCCCTCACTTTTATAGATCAGTTCCTTCATATTTCTATCCAGCTGAAGAGGAGACAAGGCATCTGGTGGTGAAAGGTTCCTGGCTGTTTCTTCTCACCTCTGTTTGCTGAGATGCACCCTGGTTTGTTCCTGCCCTTTTCCTTACCAAATAGCCACTTGAAAGGTGATGGCCCAGCAGCTTTGTTGACACCTGGCCAGAAACATCAGCTCGTCCTTTGTGTCTTTGAGAAACATGGTTTACCTACTCCACAGACTGCTCTGGTAAATACATGTGTGTCATAATTTGAGTTTGTGTTAACAACTTCACACAGAATGTTGTTACACACGTTTCACCATGATCCTGTTGAACCAGCAAGTTGTGAGTTTTCAAATACTTCACAAGGCACATTTGTATGATGACCATATTTTCTGAACCATAAATAGGGACCCATTAGCCATGCCACCTGGCCTCATTAACCATGCCCCCAATCCCTTAGGCCCCACCCACCTGCCACATGAAGTCCCACCCCTGGAGGCAGTGCTTCCGGGGTCAAGATGGACACATGACCAGAAGTAAAGGATGTTGTGTTACCCCTCTAAAACCTCCCACCATTCTCTACCTCAGGGATGGGTTTGGGCCCCATAGGACACCCGCCCCATGCAACTATACTGCAATTGCATCATTCCAACTGGTACTGCATTAACTCAGGGGGAGAGGCCGGGAGTGCCTCTATTTCAGTGGTTCTCAACCTTTTTGGCCCATGAACCTAGGGTTGCCAGGTGTCCGGTTTTGATCCGGACAGTCCGGTATTTGAGCTTTTTGTTCAGGAAACAAATTGAGAAAATAGAAATGTCGGGTATTTTCTCAATAAGATGGAATGTCAATTGTGATGTCATGTCAAGTGTGTCTGGTATTTTTGTTGAAACCATCTGGCAACCCTACATGAACCACCCGGCTCAATGTAAACCTGTTCATAGGACCACCAGTTGCTAATGGAAACTCACCATTAAATACATAAATTACACCCCAGCCATTTTCTTAGAGCTGCAGCGAGGGAGAACGGTTTAAATTAGTAAACAAATTAAGCATTTTAACCCTCTCATGTTCTCTTTCTATCAAACTTCATTTTAAATAAAGTAAAATAATTTATGTCCAACACAAAAGATTCCAATATTTTCTTTATAGCAGGTGTGGGCAACCTTTTGTGGGTCGAGGGCCACTGAATCACAGAAAAATCAGTTGAGGACCAGGACCACACAAGTGAGAAGCAAAAGTACTTCTTGCACAACCCCAACGCTCACTGTGGCCCCCGGAGACACCTCACTCCTCTGGTGTTCCAGCCCCAAGGGGTGGGGGAAGGGACAGGAAGGACTGAGGTTCCCATAGTCCGATTTACTTTTCTGGTGGATTTTATGGACCCCCTTAGGTTCTGGGGTGGGGACAAAAATGAGGGGTTCAGCGTGCAGGACAGCGGTGCCAGAGAGTGGGATAGGAATGGGGGGTGCAGGATCTGAGCAGGAGATGGGGTGCAGAAGGGGAAGAGGTTGCAAGGTCTGGGTGGGAGGCAGGGTGCAGAAACAGGCTGGGAGTAGGGTGTCTGGCTGGG
The DNA here is from genome assembly GCA_019425775.1 of Rafetus swinhoei. Lineage (NCBI taxonomy): Eukaryota > Metazoa > Chordata > Testudines > Trionychidae > Rafetus > Rafetus swinhoei. The sequence goes on along the minus strand of CM033444.1, from coordinate 13,126,549 downwards.
GGAGGGAGGAAGAGCAAGGGAGGATGCAACCTGTGGCCAGGAGGAAGGGTGCAGGAACCACAGTGGCTGCAGGAGCAGTGTTTGGGTAGGAAGTCTGGCCAAGAGGGAGGGTAGGGTGCAGGAGCAGATGGGAGAAGGGCGTCTGGCCAGGAGGGGACTTGGGGCACGAGTTGGACCTCCCTGCTCTGACAATCTTGGTGCCTGACTGATCCCAGATGAGAGACTTTTCCAGACCCGGGGACATCATTTCAGGCCCCCTGTTGTCGTGCCCTCCCCCACTTGGTTTCCTGGCTCTCCGGACCCCTGCAGCCCAGCTGAGTGGTGCATCGGTTCCCTGCATTCCCCCTCCCACAGCCAGTCAGTTCTGTGTCCCTGCTCCCCAGCCCTGCTGAGACACATGCTGCTTCCCTCTCCCCCAGCAACCGAGCTGAACCTCACACCACCCACACGCCCCTCTCCCACAACCCAGCTGAATCTTGACCGCCTGCATTCCCCCCCCCTCATCCCGGCAACCCAGCTGAACCATGCACCCCCCACACCCACCCACCCAGCAGAATGCTGGGACAGTTCCCTGCCTTCCCCTCCCCCCAGCTGCTGACTTGCTTCCCCACACTCCCACAGGAATCGCCTCCCCCTGCTCCTATTGGCTGGATTCCCAGCAGAAGTATCCCACCAGGCTCCTATTCCCCCATCCAAAGGGGGTGGGGAGGAATTAGCAGCACGCAGACGCATCTAGCTGCGTTTGGAGTCCTGGGGCTTTCCGGGACATTTCACCACTGCACAGGGCACCGGGACAGGACATTAAAAACTGGGACTGTCCCGGAAAAGTCAGGACGGATGGTCAGCATACACATTTGATACAAAAATTAATACAACAACCTGTAGGGTGTGAATATGGGGTGCTTTTCTTCACCACTTCCCACTAGGAGTGCAAAGTAGAGATGTAATAGTTTAGTCAATTAACTGATTATGCTATAGAGTACACGCATTTCCCAGCCCCCTCCCAGCCACTAAAATTGGTTTAAGCTCCAAACTTGAAAATCCGCTGGGTTCTCCCCAATTCCAAATGACCCAGAAAATTCATGTTGAAAAACGTCCTGGAGGGGAGGGAAACGCCATTTCACACTCAGCTCTGTCCTGCTCTATGGCATGGGAATGGTGAGTATTTTCAAAGGCTCCACTGAGAGTTCTCTGAAGCAAAAAGCTTCTGTGGGGGGCGCTCGGGCAGGGAAAGCTGAGGCTGGTGCTGCGGCTCCCGGCTCAGGGAAGATCCTGACTCCCTGCGCCAGGTGAGGTAGGTGGGAAAGGCCGATCTGAGCAGTTCCACTGGCAGGGAAAACACCAGTTGGGGAGCCGTGGGGAGAGGACGAAATGTGCCAATGGCTTTTGTGGTTTTCACCCAGAGAGGCTGTAGCCAGACAGGAACCCCCCTGTAACATCCATCTTTGCTTGCCTGGATATGGCAGGCTGCTGTGGCCCTGAATGGCTGTAAACAGAGATACGCCAGTTGCTGACCAAGAGGCTGCAGAGGAGTGTCCTTGACTGAACCCATATTGATACGAACACACAGCCGTCCGCGTGGGGAGGAATCTCTCGCCCAGTAAAAAAATGTCTAGTACTCACAATTTAGTTCTCTCTCTTGCAAGTGTAAATTAAGTTGAAACTTGCTTGTAAGAACTGGCGTCACAAAAATGAACCAACACAATTTGGCATCTTAGATAAGAAAGAGGATACGGGCTCCTATGGGTATAAAGATGGGTCCAGCAGCACATTTACTCTGAGTGTCAATCTACCATCTATCTGCTGGTCGGGTTAGGTGTTTGACCTCCCGAGGTTCCACGGCGCCCACCTCGTATTCGTCTTTCCTAGGAATTGAGGGACTGGCCCTGGCTTGACCGCTGGAGTCGAGAGGCACAGAAGGGGGTAAAAATTGTACCTGGATGTGGTCCTTTGTCTTAAGTGTACACATAGATTTAGAGCTCTTTAAAGATTAAGCTGTCACTTGGTACCATTATTTCTATTTTCTATCTTTATTTTCTTTGTAACCATTTTTAAGATCTATATTTGCTAGCAGTTAAGAAATAGAGCAATAGCCATTGTAACCATATGATTTATAAGCCTTTTAATAATAAACCTGTCACTGTTTAAGTTTTTAACCTGACTCCTTCAGTTGCTGTAACAGAACCAAGCACAATTTAAAAGAACTTCAGCCGGTCATAAGGGACAGGTATAGGAAGAGCTTGGGCGTTTGGATCTGTGTCACTCCCAGGTGACAGGTCCGTTGGGGCACCTCTCAGTCTGTCCTAGGCTGCCCGCTGCGAAGGGATTTTTGCATCCTAGCAGCTAAAATCTGAGGTGTAATATGCTCTTCCTATAAACAGGGGTGTCTGTTGGCCTGCTGGCTACCCTCTGCGACGGGACCCCGGTCCTAGCAGTAAAGACACGGACGTTAAACCTTTTCTTGGAAACACACACACACACACTGCCCTGACCGTCGGCTGACAGAGGCTCAGACCAGCTCCTGACACTCTGGAAAGGCTCAGGTGTGATGCTGAAGAAAGACCAGTCCAGCATTCCCAGGGCCAATTGTCCAACACTCCTGTTACGAGCCTTATCCCGCTGGAGTCTCCTTTGCTGCTGTAAGTGCATCGGGTTTGCTGCAGATCCAGTGTCCCTCGCTGGCACACCGCCAGCTGCTGACCCCGTTCTTGTTCAGATACGCGCAGTCACCATCTCCTCCGATCACAAACCTGCAGGGCAGAAGCCAGAGAGCAGGTGTGAGGCAGGGGCTGGGCGTTTCCCGTCGGTCACAGACAGGGGGCGACAATCGCACAGGGCAGGGAGCTGCTGCATTCACAGCCCCTCATTTCCTCTTCCTGAACTGGTAACAAGCCCCAGCCCTGCCCCCCAGCCAAAGGGGGCAGCTAGAAAGGGGGCAGTGGGGCAGCAGGGCCAGGTGAGGTTCCAAGCTGAACTGACCTCCATGGAGCATTCATGCCAAGGGGATATTTTAACCCCAGGTCCTGCTCCCCACCCAGCTGCCCCCACACCCAAACTGCCCCGGGCGGAGGTTCCAGGGGAGCAGCACTAATGCCATAGGCCTAACAACTCAAGCTAGTGAATGCACCAAAATGCCTATTGTCCACACCCAGCTCAGCTCCCACTTCAAATCTGTGAGTCAACTAGAAACTATCAGCCTCTCTCTGCAAATACAAATACAACATTTACTGACTCCGGGAAGGCGAGTAAAAGGGCCTTCACTCGGGCTTCTACACTTTCCCTGGGGAACATTTCCGACCCATGCTATACAAGAACAAGTGAAACAGAGACCCTGAAAACAGATTAAAGTTCTCCTGGTTTGAAACTTTCACCTTGTGCGCGCCACCAACTCAAAGAGCAGAGAAGCCTCAGAGCAAATTAACACACGGCTCCAGGGTTTGTAGACAGATACATATTTCAAAGAGCTTGCAAATAAGGTTTCATCCTACAAAACAACGAACATCACACCTAGTACTTGCTACTTCTGACTCCTACGAGCCAGAACTCTGCCACATACCAAAGATCTGGCCTTAACGCAATACGATGCACCACGTATTAATTAGTAACGCTTCCACCCAATCCTCAAACCTCCTGGGCTGGGAAGGAGGGGTGAGTGCTGGGCTTCTGCCTCTACCTCTGCCTCTCTCCCCTCTCCTGGTAGAGACAGGACTCCCCAAACTCCCCTTGCCTCTGACTCCTCCACAGCCAATTACCCCCTCCCTCCTCCTCTCCCCACACCCCCTACCCTACCCCTTCCCCGTCACTTATTCCCTCCTTATATCTCCTCCCTACCGTCTCTCAGAGCTCCTCTGTTTGAAACAGGTAGATTCGACTGAAGGTGCTGCTCAGCGAGCTGCACCTCCCTGCACTGGTCAGCTGAGCTCCCTGCCAGTGCGAGGGAGCTCTGCGCCTCTGCACGGGGTTCATTAAAGGGCTGCGTGGTTGCGCAGCTTACAGGGAACTTAGGTTACACACTGTCAGCAGTTCTGCAGTTTCATTGCCATTTTCCTTCTGAACTCACAGGTGAAGACCATCTGGCCCTGGTGCCTTATTGCTGGTCAACTTATTCCAAATCATCATCTACTGACCCCTCAGTCTGGCTCCGTTCCTGAGCTTTCTCCTCTAACAAGAATGGCTCAGGAGGGGGAATTCACTTAGCTTCCTTGCAATGGCCATGTTCTCGCCGAGTGCTCCTTTAGCACCTGGAAGGTCTAGTAGCCTCACTGACTGTATAGCAGGCTTCCTGCTTCTGATACACTTTAAAAACCCCTTCACTGTCAGTTTGTTCCTCTTTAGCTAGTTGCTCTTCAAAACTGTACACTTGGCTTTCTATTTTCCTCATTAGAGCTTGTCTTCCAATTTCCAAAGGAATTCCTCCACCAAAGCCTCTTTCTCTGCTGTTTCACCAAAACGGCTTTTTGTGTGTTTAACCATCAGGGGTAGGGTGTCCTATACATTTAGTTTAAACCTCTATTATAGTGTTTTAATAGTCTCCATGCAGTTTGCAGGCATTTCACTGTGACTGTTCCCTTTAATTCCCATTTAACTAGCTAGTAATGTTTATGAAATTCCCCTTTTAAAAAGCAAATGCTGCCGTGATGGGTGTCTTTGGCATTTCCCCACTACAATGATGTTAAATGTAATTACTTATGATCATCATTCCCAGGCAGTTTAGCTACATTCACCTCAGGTAGCAGACCCTGCGCGCCACTTAGAACTAAATCCCTAAGCTTGTCCCTCCCCTTGTGGGTTCCAGGACAAGTTGCTCCAAGAAGCAGCCACCGATGCTGTCTAGGAATTTGATCCCTGCCTCCCACTCTGAAGTGACATGTGCCCAGGCAATATGGGAAGAGCCGAAATCCTCCAGTATTATTGGGTTTTCTGCCTTTGTAGCCTCTCTCATCTCACTGTGCTTTTAACAATCTCACTCACCAGGCTGGTCAGGTGCTTGATTTTCAAGCAGGGCATTTGTATTGATAGAGATTCAATGGTGAAATTTAAGGTTTTTACGGTAGGTGAGTAAAAACTTTCTTTCCCATTCAGTGCCCTTCCCCCACCAGCTTGACCTACGCTACTGCTCTGAGAGCTGACAGTCTAGGATTCACCCCCCCTGCTGTCGGCTCAGGTGGGGGTTGGTTATTTGATCCCACCCAGCTCCCACTGAAATCAAGCATAAGATGTTGTCTGGACCCATCTCTACCATACCCCAGGTCCAATGGCAGCCCCAGGGGCTCAGTACATGTGACTATCAGGCATCTTCAATGTCACTACCTCGTTACAGATTCAGGAGCCTCGTTACAGCCAGACCGATGAGGAGGTTTTGGCCCATCTCCCAGCAGGAGACACCGGCTGGCGCCCGTCACTAACACACCAAGAACACACGCCCCCGAGTGCTCTCTGGCTGCTCCCACAGCACTAGCTGGCGGCTCGGCCTCAACTCGGTACCTCAGACACTAGGGACCCAAATCCTAGGGAACCTGGGGGAGGAGTGCGGGGGCGAGGTGCAAGACTCACTCGTTGCTGAATTCAGTGCCGTTGGCCCATTTCCAGGGCTGCCCTGGGTCCCTCCGGAGGCCGATCCAGTGGGCATGTTCACCTTTATGGTGAAGCAGGAAAGCCTAGAACAGGGGGGGTGTCAGGGAATCCCAGGGAATCCCAGGCTCTGGGCAGGGAATCCCAGGGGCACACAGAGGGGCTCTGAGTGTTCCCAGGGGGTGGCTGGGGATTCTCCCCTCCCCCTTGCCCAGCTCTGAGTAATTCAGTATTAAACCTCCCCACCCACACCCGAAACTCCCCAGGGCTGGGGCCGCTCTTGGGAGCTGCTGGGTCCAAGCTCCCCCCACCCCTAGAAAGGCTCTGTGCGAAACCCTCGCCTGACAAAGCAGCTGGGCTCCCTCTAGCCCAGGGGTCAGCAATACTTTTTGCCCAGGTGCCACTTCAAAAATTTTTGAAGTAGCCCCAGGCCACCCCCGAAGGGGTGGGGCCTAAGTAGGAAGGGGCGGGGCCTAACCACTCCCAGACCACAATTGATCTGGGGTTGGGGGAGCCCCTTTGCCCCCCTTTCCCACTAGGCACCCATGCCGTGGAAGAGGCTTGGCTCCCCTACCCCCAGGCCAATCAGGAGAGCGCGCAAAGCCTCCTCCCACCCTGCAAGGAGCACGTGGCACTTTTGAAGTGCTGCGGGCTACTCACAGGGCTGGGGCAGGGCGAAGGAAGCTTCACGCAGCTCCCCCGCCCCCAGGCTCTGATTGGCCTGGGGAGCACCCGAAGCCTCCTCTGCTCTCCGCCCACCCTGCGAGCAGCGCCCGGCGCTTCAAAGCGCCACGTACTCCTGGCAGGGCGGGAGGAAGCACCGCGTGCTGCTCGCAGGACGGGGGCAGAGCGGAGAAGGCTTTGGGCGCTCCTCCGCCCCCAGGTCCTAATTGGCTTGGGGGCGGGGGGAGCAGCAGGGCCTCCGAGGGCCGGATCTACCCACTTGGTGGGCCGGAAACACCCCGCAGAGACCCTTTTGCCCATCCGTGCTCTAGCCCTTCCCAGGGAAGGAGAAAGATGATCATTGCAGGGGATGCTGGGAGGGGCCAGGCCTAAGAGGACCCCTCCCCCACCTCAGCTGGCTGCTCCTTCCCCTACCCAGGGGCACTGGCTCTTCCAGCCCTCTCCAGCCCCAGGCAGCCCTGCAGACACCTGGGCCAGCCCAGCCCCAGAGGGGCATCTCCTGCTGAGAGGCCTGACAGTGGCTGATCCCCCTGGTCACTGACACCAGAGGTGTCCTGGGCCCAGCTTGGCTGGGCATTCAGCGGCTGGAAAGTCCATTAGCTCTGGGCTCCGAGCTGCTTCTCGCCCACAGGGCAGAGCCCAGGCCAGTGCGATGAGTCTCTCACCAGCTCCTGCAGGGTGTGGATCCTAGCCAGGGAGGCCTCCAGGGCAGAGCAGTAGCTCCGGCTGTCGGTCCAGTTCCCTTCGCCCTCGGAGAAATAGTAGCATTTCCCCTGGTAGCTGACCCAGCCGTCCGGGCACGCGGGGCCCTGCACAGCTGGAGAGCGCCCAGATAACCACACTGAAACGAGACAGAAACACGTGGGGTGAGATGGGACCTGCCCGTGGGTGGGGAGAAATGATCCCGGCCCCCCAAGTTGCTGAGACTCTTCTGACCTTGGCAGGTGCTGGTGGAGGGAAGGAAGAGGGGGGTGAGGGATCCAGAGAACGCTGGGAATCCAGCCCCTGAGGGTGGTGTTTTCAGACCTTGGTCTCACTGGGCCACTGTCTCAGCTCTCGTTAAATAGGGAGGCAACTGACAAAGGGCTTGTGTGTCTAAGCCCATAGGGCAGGGCCAGACTGTGGGTCAGAGCAGGGGGGTGGGCAGGGGGAGGGGGCAGTTATCGGGCCGGCAGCAGGTGGGAGAGCGACGCTGGGTAAGAGGTGGGTTCAGCAGGGTCGGCCAGGCTGGTTCCCCGAGGAGCTCTGCTCGCCTGGGCCGCTGCCCCTCCCCTGCTCTGCGTTGGGCTGCCCAGGAGGGGGCTGAGGGGAGGGTAGGAACAAACTCCCCTGCCCTTTGCCAGGCCGAGCGCCCGCTGCCCGGAGCTCCCGGCGCAGCCAGACGCAGGGCGAGGGAGACGCCTGGCGGGAGACGTTTGCCAGGCGGGAAGGGACACGCCCATCCCGGGGGCAGAGACAGCTCAGAGCAGCCCGGGAAACAAAAGCAACAGCCAAGGCGTTCAACAGAGCCACACAAGGCAGGCAAGTTGCTGAGGGAAGTGCAGTAACAGTCAGGGAAATGAAATGGCCACAGGGTGGCTGCAGCCTGATGCAGTTCTCATGCAGAGAGATTGCTGCCTGCTAATTCAGCATCCAGAGGGAAACTGAGGTCCCCTTGCAATGTGACTCAGTGCCAGAGTAAGGGTTACCCGGGGGGGGGGAGGGAGGACAAAAGTCACCCCCAGGTGCTACTGGCAGGGTCAGAGCAGCAGGTGAAGAGCCAAAGGCAGGTTATTAGGGTCACTATGGAGGGGTTGCTAAGTTCTAGCCCACTCCAAACAACATGTGAGTTTGGGATTTCCTTCCCCTGAATCATTCCTACCCATTCTCAGCCTTGGGCACTTGCTGCGGGGAGGAGTCTGCCGCAAACCCCTCCAGCCATTTTTGTGCACTTGCTCCTTTGCACCACAGGGACTCTGTAGCTGGTTTTGAAGCCTTCCCCTGTGGCTGGGTTACACTTGGGTTTAGGAGCCTCTGGCAGAAGAGGCAGCGGCTGCAGCTGTGTGGGGCACAATTTCACGTTTCACACCCTGCACCAAGCCGCACAGAGGCGTCTACAAGCCCCCAGGAGAAAGGCTGCCAGGCTTGTGGGCCCCTTCCTGTACTGCCTGGGAGAGCCTGGGCCCAGCAAGGCCCAACTGGTGCCATTTCTACCATCTGGCCCCATTGCGCTCTGGGGCAGCCTGCACAGGCAAGGGAGAGTAACCCCAAGCTCACAGATCCCACCTTGCACCGTGTGAGACGACGCTGCCTGCAACAGGGCAGCGGGCTCTGGTGTAAGGATGGGGAGGCAGATACATCCATGCATACCCCTCGCACACACGTGCCAGAGCAGCATGTCCCACTCTGGTCACTTGCTGCAGTGACCGGCACCAGGGCAGGCCCTGTTCTGCACCACAGCCGCGCACTTACAGCTGAACTGATGCAAACTGGTAACGCATCAGTCAGTAGCATCGTCACAGAGGATCCCCAGTGCAGCCAGACCTGGAATCACACCCTGCCCCCTCCACACCAGCTGCTAAACTCTCCAGGGGTCCAGTGGTCACATCCCACGCTCATCAGGATCAGCTGCCCTGGGCACCAGCATGCCCTGTCTGTACAGGTGGGGGAGTCACTAGCGCTGCGGGGCCCTGCCCAGGTCACTCACTGGTGGGCGTCACACAGCGTTAATGGGGGTGTCTGTGCTGGGCTCCATGGCTCATTTCAGTGACAGGCAGCACCAGCCAGGCCGGCCCTGGGCATGACCCGGTGATACAGGCAGGCCAGGCTGGTACCTCAGGGCCACAGGCTGCAGGCAGAGGGCCCAGCTCACTGCTGCCCTGCACCCGCCCCGTCAATCACCCCGCCTCCACCCCCGCATGAGCGTCAGTGACTGTGTCTGGGGCCCAGCAATAGTCACTGGGACCCCACGTGCTCAGAGATGGGCTGTGGGGGGGGGGAAGCTAATATCAGTCAGACCCTTCCCCCACAGCGATTGCCCAGGGCAGGGCCTGGGAGGGGGCTCTTGAAGGAGCATCCTCCAGGAAGCCTCTGTCCCAGGGGCAGGAGCCAGACAGGCCAGGAGGAGACGCTGTGACTGGGGCAGCTCCAGGGGGTTGGGACATGCAGAGAGGGAGCAGGGAGGGCTGAGAACTCACCTGCCAGGGCAACAACAGCGATGAGGAGATTAAAGACTAGGACTCCAAGGGTGACTCCCAGGGCGACTGTACATTTGTTGCAGTTACCGCGATGCTCTGAAACAGAGGGACCCGTCAGGTAGGGCCGCGAGGCCGCGTCTCGCTGACAGCACCGGGCTGGGGCTGCCCTAGAACACGCCCCGTTCTGCTCCTTGCGCCTCCTGCCAGACGCTCTGGGAGAGGCGCTCGGGGGCTCAGCAGGCTGGGGCTGACAGAACAGCCCCTCCCAGCACTGCCAGCCAGGCCAGCACCAGGCCAGTGAGCTCAGGGGCACAGAGATAAGGACCCGCATATTCTGGGGGCAGGCGCCTCCCCTCTCCCACCCAGCGCCCGTCCCCGCACACGGGGTCTCACCCGGGCACCACGCAGCCGAAGGAGAAGGAGCCAGGCTGAGAGGGGCCAGGGCTGTCACAGGGGGTCTGACCCACCAGCCCAAACGGCCCCGGCCCAGCCACATGCCCAGCGCTGTGTGTGCCAGCCAGTCGCTGGGAGCCAGGGATCGGGGCCCTGCTGCCTGTACAGGGGGGTTGGTCCATTGGTGCTGCCACTGAGAACCTGGTCCCACTCCCCCAGCCCAGTCTGTGTGTCTCCAGCCCGGTCCCAGTCAGCAATGCCCCATTACCTGGCTCCCTTCTCATCTCCAGGTGCCCATTAGCATCAACATGCGGAGTCTGCTTCAGCACTTGGCTCTCAGCATCCCCATCTGCTGGCTCCATGGTCTTTCTGCCGTGCTCGGGCTGGGGGCGCTGCCGCAGGCACGGGGCCGGGCTCGTCTCCTCTCTGGGTGGCGGGTCTGATGCAGCAGCAGCAAAGCGCGGCCGGACGGGTCTAGGCCCCGGCTCCCTCCCTGCTCCTCAGCTGAGCGGAAGCTGAGATGGGCCAAGCAGGGTAGATCAGGAAGGGGGGGATTTAGGGTGTCTCAGTCCCAGCCCCGGCCCCGGCCAGAGGTGGTGCCATGGAGATTGAACTCCCTTAAATCCCATCCTCCTCCACTTCCAAGGGCTTCAGAGACTGGACCTGCCCCAGAGCCCCACGCTGGAGCCTGCCCACGTGTGGCAGGTGCCCACAGGTCGGGGGGGACCACTTCCCCTGTTACAGGAGTGACCAGACATCCCCGGGGACAGCAACCCAGCAGGGAGGCCGCACTACCCACCCGCTCCGGTGTTTCCCGCTGAAGCACACGAAGGGAAGGGGTAGGGGAAAAAAAAAATCACTCCCCAGTGACAGGAACTCACTGGGATGGGAGACGCCCACCCCCATGGGGCTTCCCATTTGCATACAGCACACGCACACCCCTGTGGCCACCTGCGGTTTAGCCACGAGGCGGTGCCATAATGAGGCCGCGAACCCCATTAGGCGCTGCAACTGCGAGCTTGTAACTGAGACAGGTGGAGACCCAGACACTCTCCCTTCCCCCGCCCTGCCTTGTCATTTCCCTGCCCCAGTGACCGGCGGCCTCTTACCCCAGCATTCACGGGCTCTGGGCAGGTGGGGATGGCCCCCTGGATTGCAGGGAGCAGAGCTTCTGCCAGCAGCGGGGTGCAAACTCTGCTTGTTGCAGCGCCCAGCTTGTGCTGAATGCCTTGTGCTGGGGGCTGCGCCTCTGATCCGGGCTGCGCCACGTGAACCTCTCAGCCACTTCGCCCTGTTGCTGTGCTGCCAGTGCTGGGCATGTAATTGCACTTTGTGGGACAGGAGTAACACACTGCAACTGGGAGCTTTGGTGGCTTGTTCAGAGCTGCTCCCTGTAGTTATGTGCTATGCACAGAGTATTTAGGGGCACTGAGCATGCTCAGTAGCTCTGCTAAAGCCCCTGCTCTTCGCCGTGCTGCATTTGGTAGCAAATGTCTTATAAAAACAATTTCTTATAAACCTACTTATCAGTACCGGCCACCAATTGCACTGTCCTACAAGGAGCAGTTCTACAGAAAGCACCACAGGCAACTGCTACCTGTAAGACCGTGCTTATAGTATTTTATAGCAGCAGTTCCTTACAATCATACAAGTTAGTAACTACTACCGGTAGCACATCACTACACTAATGTATTAAACGTAAATTACTACAAACAGAAAGGAGGCGTTTCAAAAGAGATCTGGCAGGGTAGGGGAACTGCTTCCATGCTTGTTTGCTTGGAATTCAGATAGCGAAAAGCAGCTTGTGGCTTTGGCACTGTAAAGCAGCGTTTCTCAACCTTTTTTTTATAAAGTATCCCCTCTTTAAAAAAAAAATTATAAGTATCCCCAGTACCTGCAATTTTCAGACACACAAAAAATTTTTCTACCATTGCAACACATTTGTTTAAACAACTTAATTGTAGCCAGGCGGACGGTGAAATTTTTGAGTGTAAAAAAGTACAATAGTAAAGCGCTGTAAAACTTAAAACAAAAATTCAGTTTTCTCCAAATTTCAGTTGTGTTGCTGTACCCCCCAGACTTCTCTCCAGTATCCCTAAGGGTCCTCGTACCACTGGTTGAGAAACACTGCTGTAAAGTGTCTAAGCTGGGTTAAGACGGTGTTTGATTGTGAACTTTTGAAAGAACAACCCTGATGTTTGGTTCCGAGTTACAAACAAGTTCTGTTCACGAGGGGTAGCTCACAGGCTCTGCTGTTTTAGCCTAATGCACCGTGTGACATCTGGGGAGCTGTAATGCCCGTCTTCATCATTCTGCTGCAATACTGGGAGTCTCCACGAGATGTTGGTATGACAGCACATCCCAGGGACTTAGCAAACTCTAGAGCAATAGCTTCAGGGTGTAGCGGAGTAAGTCTGTTACAGAAAAAAACAACAACAAAAGGTCTGGTGAGTGTCTCCACTAGGTGCCACTGCATCCCCCTGCTCAATCAAGTACAGATTTATGTAATTTCAAGGACTTTGCAAACCCTGGTGGACTATCAACATAGATCTCAAGTGGCTTTGGGTGAGCTTGCTTACAGACGTCGCAGAGAGGATGGAATTATGGCAGAGGCAGACAATACCCAACACCTGCCCCATTCACAGAGTCAGTAGCAGTTGTAGGAACAGAATCCAGGCATCCGGACTCAGTCCTGAGGTTTAACCGTTATCAGGGAAGATGAGGGCTCACCAGGGCTGTAATGCCAGATGGGTCACCAAGGCACTGCTGCAATACAGATCACAATGTTTCTAAATCCCCTAGGCTGCTGGGAAAGTCTAAAATGGGAGGTGACAACAGGGAGTGAGGATAGTTGGTGTTTTCCAAAGCCCAGCTCTTTAGGGCAAACAATTAGGGCAGAATCTCAGTTTTCAGTGTTAAAAAAATTAAGATGTTCCCAACCTTTGTGGATGCAGAGAAATACCTAAAAATGTGCCCTGGTTCCACCCTAGAGGCTCAGAAACAGAAGGCGAAGAGGGGGAAATATTTTTAAAATCATTTTTTGAGTCCTGACTCACTCAGAAATGAGGTAAAATGAACCCCACAGAGAGCAGCAACTCAGCTCCTCTGTGGGAAGCCCAGAGCGCACTCACTAGAGGACAGGGTTGCAAATGCTCCCGGGTTTTATGCGCTCCAGCCTCTAGTCCGGTTCTCTGCCGCCGCCCGTGCTCCCGCGGGGAGGGATGATTACGGTTTAGGTGCCCGGCTCTGGGGCTGATCTGAGCAGGGGGGTTCAGTGTCCCAGCCAGGCCGGGGTGGGAGGAGGCTGCAGCCAGAGGGGTGGGCAGGGAGCGGAGATCTGCGCACCCACACCACAGCGGCCTCTGACAGAACTGCAGCCCGTGTGTGGCTGTGTCTACATTGGCACCCCTTTCCGGAAAAGGGATGCTAATGAGACACTTCGGAATTGCAAATCCGTGGGGGATTTAAATATCCCCCGCGGCATTTGCATGAACATGGCTGCCGCTTTTTTCCGGCTCGGGGTTTTGCCGGAGAAAAGCGCCAGTCTAGACGCGATCTTGTGGAAAATAAACCCTTTTCCGGAAGTTCCCTTATTCCTACTTTCAAGGTCCGGTTATATTTACCTTTTGGACCACTTAGCACTAAATCAAGAATAGCCTCTCCCCTTGTGGGCTCCAGGACCAGTTGCTCCAAGAAGTAGTCATTTAAGGTACCAAGAAATTTTATCTCTGCATCTCGTCCTGAGGTGACATGTACCCAATCAATATGGAGATAGTTGTAATCCCCCCACTGTTATTGAATCTTTTATTTTGGTTGCCTCTCTAATCTCCCTTCGCATTTCATAGTCACTATAATGGTCCTGATCAGGTGGTCCTACAGCTGTATTCTTATTATTGGAGCATGGAATTACTATCTATAGAGATTCTATGAAAGATTTTGGCTCATTTAAGATTTTTACTTCATTTGATTCTACATTTTCTTCCACGTACAGTGCCCTTCCCCCACCAGCATGACCTGTTCTGTCCTTCTGATATATTTTGTGCCCTGGTATGACGGTGTCCCATTGAGTGTCCTCATTCCACCAAGTTTCTGTGATACCTATTAGATCAATATCTTCCTTTAATATGAGGAACTCTAGTTCACCCATTTTATTATTTAGACTTCTAGCATTTGTGTATAAGCACTTTGAAAATTTGTCACTATTTAACTGACTGCCATTTCCTGATGTGTTAGACTCATTTTTCATTTGTTTGTGTCTCATCTGATCTGACCATCCTCTCCTCCTGACTAGAACACAGAGAATCTCTATCAATAGACTCTCCCTTGAGAGATGTCTCTGTCCAATCCATGTGCTCCTCAGCACCCGTCAGCTTTCCCCCAGCCCTTAGTTTAAAAGCTGCTCTATGACCTTGTTAATGTTAAGTGCCAGCAGTCTGGTTCCATTTTGGTTTAGGTGGAGCCCATCCTTCCTGTACAGCAGTGTTTCTCAAATGGTGCGCCGTGGAACCCTGGGGTTCCGTAAAGTGAATTTAAGGGTTCCGCAAGAAAACTCTACTCCCCCGCACCCTAAAAGCCCGTAGGCAGCTCCCATTGGAGCTGTGCAGGTGGGGATTGTGTGGAACTTGGCTCAGGCTCGCTGCCTCCCCCCCTTGGGGTGCGCTTGGGCTCACTGCCTCCTGTGCACTGCTGCTCTCTCCCCCCTGCGCCCCTCCTCACCCTGCTGTGGAAGCTGCAGAGTCTGGTCTGGCAGGTCCAGGTTTTTTTTTTCTCCTCTCTCTCTCTCTCTCTCTCTCGCTCTCTCTCTCTCACACACACACACACACACACACACACACACACACACACACACACACACACACACACACACACACACACACACACACACACACACACACACAGAGGGAAGCCTGGCCTGACCTGATGCTGCAGCTGTGCTGGGATCCCTGCTGCATGGGGGGAGAACTGAGCTCCCTCTCCCACCCCCCTGCTGGGAGAATGACAGTGTGCTGCTGGAGGCTTTCCCTGCTGCAGCAGGGTGCCAAGCCAGGTAAGCATCACCCTCATAACCAGACCCGGCGTCCAGTGAAGTGCTGTCTTTACAATGGCATCTGCCTCCCTTCACATCACGTGCCCTATGCATCTCCAGCATCCTCTCATAATGATAGTGGTCACGGCCTCCTGGTGGCATTGCAGGAGCAGGTCGTGGTTGGAGATTGCTTTCGGACAAAAGATGCAAAGTATCTCACAAAGGCTGGTGGTGTGAAAGGATGAGAGCTTGGCAAGGTCGCACTCTGTCATCCACCAGCACTCTGAGCCGTATAGTAGTGTTGATAGGACACAGCTCCGGTACAACTTAAGCTTGATGTGGACACTGTACCACCAGCCTAAATACCCAGATAAAAGCCCTGCAGACTTCAAAAAGACTATTAGGGACTTCACAATTGTGACTGAATTTACAGGAGAGGCGCCCAGCTCCCATGATGGCCGCCAAACCTTCCTTTTCAAAAATCCCACCATTAAAAGACTGACTCACAGCACTGATGCTTCCATCTACCCCACTGCCCCCAATTCAAGACAATCCAAGGCAGCTGACCAGGCACCAAATCCTTAACATGGAGCTTTCATCTCATGAAACAAGGATGGGCCAGAGTCACAGGGAAGACCAGTAGGGGCCTGACTATCGATTTTACATAGGAAATGCCCAAATAACACTGAGAGAAGCCTCACTGTAGAACACTGAAGTAAAACAGGCCCTTATCGTTCTGGGGAGAGAAAGAAAACAGCCTGGTTTATATGGGGAAGCAATACAAAGCAACACAAAGCCTTAAAGACAGAACCACACAGGACAGGTGCTAGTCACACCACTGAGGCATTCAGGGTCCACAAGGAAGGGGAGGTACAATAACCTGAATATCAACATGTGAAGTAAGAACTTCTCACCACAAAGAGCTCTAGGTAACAAAAAGCACCACCAGCACCTCCCTCAGCAGCACAAAACTTTGCATCAAGAACTCCAACCAGTCACAAGTTATCCGAGACTGGCCTCTATATGAGGCCCTTACCTGGCCTGGCATCCGGTGAATCTGTTCCTCAGTTTACTGCCGTTTCCCCTCAGCAGTTGCGCAGTAAATTCTGTGGGGCCCTTCACAATCACCACACCAACACGTGTCCTCTCTTCAAGGGTAAGTGAATCAAAATGAACCACCACGAGCTCTTCATCCTTCCTGGGCACAGTCCTTGTCCCAGCTTCTCCCCTTGG
Source organism: Rafetus swinhoei (assembly GCA_019425775.1). Lineage (NCBI taxonomy): Eukaryota > Metazoa > Chordata > Testudines > Trionychidae > Rafetus > Rafetus swinhoei. The sequence goes on along the minus strand of CM033444.1, from coordinate 13,110,466 downwards.
TTCTGGGGTGCACAAAAGTCCATAATCCCCACTCCAGGGTCTGTGTGTCGCCTTCTTCCCAAGATGTGGGGGAGCGAAGAGGACAAGGAGACGGTGCAGGGCTGGTGTCGTTACTTATGGGTCCTGCTCCTGCACCTCCCACACTGCACTCTGCCCCTCTTGCCCCATGCAGTCCTTGACTGGAGTTGTCATGATGGGGGCGGAGGAGGGAGGGATCCCGCACAGCAGGCCTTGGAGTTAACTTTCCTTTGAGGCACATGGGGCAGCTCCCCCATCTCAGAGTGATCATCTCAGGCGTTATGCAGACTCAGGCAGATGTTTCTGTGTCCCTCACTCTCAGGTTATAATTCCAAGCTGGTCTTCCCAAGGACTCAACACTTTAAAAAAAAGAAAAGAAGTTGTCTGAGATCGTCACATGACTCCAGGAGCCAGGGCCCTAATCAGGGCAATAATGTTTATGCCTTATCTAGCCCTGATCAGTCTCACTCAGACTCACTGCCGATCTCTCATTACTTGGACAGATGCACGGTTCTAGCCAGGATAGCTCTAACTTTTCCATATCAGGGCCCCCAACCCTGAAGATCTGCCACCTCACTGGGACCCCACTCCCAATGTAATGCATGCAACTGTCTGACGTCCAATCCCAGCCTGGAAAATGGGATGTGCCTGGAATGGGATCGCTGTGCATAAAACCATACAGAAAAGAGACAGTCACCAGGCAGGTGAAAGGGGCTGGCTGAAGGCATTTCCCTTATGATCCCTGCCTGCTGGGACTGCCCTAGCCCTGAGCCTTCCATCCTCCACTCCTCCAGGGTGAAACATCTGGGGACCTGATTCATCTGGGGACATTGCTAGCTGTTCCCTTTCATTAGGGAGCGAGGAGAAAGTGCACAGTGTGGTGCATTCCCCACTCTGGCTGGGGAACTCAGGGGGAGCAGATGAACTTGGACTTGCCCCAGTTGGGGGACATGCCCCCCTCTCTTGGCTATGCCCGCTGGAGCTGCAGCAGCCACGAAGAGGCGCTCCAAGCTGCGGGGTTGAGAGAGGGCCGGAATTGTCCTCTCTCCCCAGGGCTGTCTGCAGATTGAACCCCGAGCCCCAGCTGAGAGCAATGAGTTAAATGAAGCAGGGACATTTTCATTCTGTTTTCCAAAAACCAAACCTTAATTAAGGACTAGAGTCATGCAGGGGTAAATCCTCTAGAACTGCAGCAACTCAAGTGCTACAGCTCTTAGGTGGAGACCAGCCCCTCAGATTTACAACCGAGATTCCCTGCTGCACGAAGCCCCGTGGGGCAGGGACTGAGCAGGGCAGAGTCTGATACGCGCTGTCCTGTTGTAAAGGATTTCATGATGCGCTACGCTGGCCTCGTGGAACACTGGATTGGCCTCCGAAGAGAACCCGGCCAGGCCTGGAAGTGGGTGAATGGGACCCAATTGAAACAGCTGCTGTGAGACTATTTTTCTCTTTGATTCCCCAGGGACCCGTCACAAGTGAGGGCGATGCTCACGTGGGCAGGCCCACAGCTTCCCGTGTTTATAGCTTCTCCTCTTCACACCGCTGTCTAGACAGGGCTTAACTCTTCTGTGCAGCCCGGTGCACTGCAAGAAGCAGCATGGGTCCCTTAAGATAGTCCATGCTCCCAATGCGCTTTCTGGGATGGGCTGGTGTTAAAAACCAGGGTGAGGGGTAGAGTCCCGGGTGATGCACGTTTGGCGTGAAACAGGCTGTGGTGCCAGAGGCTCTTTGTGATCCTTTGCTGATGGGAGCAGCTGCTGCATTTGTCTTGAGAGAGGGCTGTGCCCTGCCTAAGTCTCACTCGGGCCTAGAGCCTCAAAAGTATTTAGGCACCAAATTCCTATTGATATGAATGGAAATTAGGAGTCTGAATGCCCTTTGAAGATCTGGGCCCAAGTTACTTTTTAACTAAAGCAGGGGTGGGCAATAATTTTTGGCGGGGGGCCACTTGGGAAATTTTTGAAGTGGCCCTGGGCTGCACCGGAAGGGGCGGGGCATCAAGTGGAAGGGGCGGGGCTAGGATACTTCCCTGCTTCCCCACCCACAGACCCTGATTTAGTCTGGCGGTGCAGGAGCGCGTGAAGCCTTTGCCTCCCTGCACAGGTTCCCCCTAGGCACCAATGGCCCTAGCGGTGGGAGTAGATTTTGCATGCTCCCCATTCTGCCCCCAGGCCAATCAGGGCTTGGGGGTAGAGGGAGTGTGCAAAGTCTCCTCCCACCCTGCCAGGAGCACGTGGCGCTTTTAAGTGCTGCTTGCAGGGCGTGGTGCTGCTGGCAGGGCGGAGGAGACTTCATGCACTTCCCCTGCCCCCAGATCCGAATTGGCCTGGGGGTGGGGAAGCAGCAGGGCTTCTGCAGGCTGGATCAACCCAGTTGGTGGACCGGATCCCCTTGCTAAAGAGACACATTGCTGATCTAATCATGCTCTGTCCTGGCACATGTGAGGAGCATGGAAACTGCAACTCAGGCAGATGTTGCTGTGTTGGCTGCATGCTGTTCATATTTATAAAGTTTGCATTAGTCGTAACCGGTGAATAGCTCCATGTGGCAGTGCCATGGAAAAGTTCTTGTTTGCTGAGCTGCCAGGAGCCGCTCCATTCTGATCCACATGTCTGCAGTCTGTGCCTAGTGACTGTCCAAAATGTTTCCTTCTGTTTCCTCCTCTGATCCTTGCCTGCTGGGCAGGAGGTTGGCGGGACTCCTGTAGGGTCTCCCCTTTCTGCAGCCCTTCCTCACCATCAATATGTAATCAGTGCCCCCTAGTGGTGACTGGTGAGGGTGGCGGGCAAAGCATTCAGCTCTTGACAAGCTCCACGGCTTACCTTGCAGGTTTGAAGTCCGAGCAGAAGGGGACTGCACCTACCTGAGCGACTTCTTGGTGAGCTCTTCCAGGTGCCCCTCTACACTGGATCTGCAGCAAACCTGATGCATATGCGAAGGCAAAGGAAAAGATCTAGTAGATGACTGTGGGGATCCGTTAGGAACAGAGCAGGGTCTTAAACTTCATTGGACCACCGTGGGACCTGTTGGGGTGGCTCACACTCCCTCCGGCGCTGTGCACCATTCGCACCTGGATGAAGTGCCCACCCGACTCTGAAATCTCTGATGTGAAATTGCTGCGTCAGGGCATTTTGCTCCACCAATTCGCATGGGCTGTCTTCCTGAAGCAGTGCATATGGAACCGAATGTGGCGGCGATACATGATCATTGAGGCCGAGCCATACAGCAGGGTCTTCAGGACAGCTTCCTGCTGCACTGTTACCTTCATATGAAGTTTAGCACAGTGGTTGTTCCATAAGCGCTTGGTCAGTCTTCCGAAGGCAGTGCTGGCTTTGGCTAATTGATCAGATACATAGAATAATAGAACACTAGAACTGGAAGGGCCCTCGAGAGGCCATCAAGTCCAGTCCCCTGCCCCCATGGCAGGACCAAACACCATCTAGACCAGGGGTGGCCAACCAGTTAGAGACTAAGAGCCAAAATAGCTGTGGATAGAGTGCAAAGAGCCATGTATTACATAGAATCATAGAACCATAGAGCTGGAAGAGACCTTAGAAGGTCATCAAGTCCAGCCCCCTGCCCAAGGCAGGACCCATCCCAAATACATCAACCTAGCCAAGGCTTTGTCAAGCCGAGACTTAAAAACCTCTAGGGTTGGAGACTCCACCACTTCCCTAGGTAACCCATTCCAGCGTTTCACCACCGTCCTAATGAAATAGTTTTTCCTAATATCCAATCTGGACCTCTCCCACCACAACTTGAGACCATTGTTCCACCATCTGTCACTACTGAGAACAGCCTCTCTCCAGCCTCTTTGGAACCTCCCTTCAGTAAGTTGAAGGCTGCTATCAAATCCCCCCTCACTCTTCTCTTCTGCAGACTAAATCGACCCAAATCCCTCAGCCTCTCCTCGTAGGTCATATGCTCCAGCCCCCTAATCATTTTGGTTGCCCTCTGCTGGACCCTGTCCAATGCATCCACATCCTTTTTGTAGTGGGGGGGCCAGAACTGGACACAATACTCCAGATGTGGCCTCACCAGAGCCAAATAAAGGGGAATAATGACATCTCTGGATCTGCTGGCAATGCTCCTCTTAATGCAACCTAATATGCCATTAGCCTTCTTGGCTACAAGGACACACTGATGACTCATATCCAGCTTCTCATCGACTGTAACCCCCAGGTCCTTCTCTGCAGAACTACTACTTAGCCAGTCGGTCCCCAACCCGTAGCAATGCTTGGGATTCTTCCGTCCCAAGTGCAGGACTCTGCACTTGTCCTTGTTGAACCTCATCAGATTTCTTGTGGCCCAATCCTCCAATTTGTCTAAGTCACTCTGGACCCTATCCCTGCCCTCGAGCATATCTACCTCTCCCCCTAGCTTTGTGTCATCCAGAAACTTGCTGAGGGTGCAATCCATCCCTTCATCCAGGTCATATATATCTGTCTAGAGAGAGAGAGAGAGAGAGAGTACACAAAATGTAGTGATAAAAATAACATTACATGATATTTCGGACAAAACCCAATAAAAAAGTCTCTAGTCACTTAAAAAATTCATGGCCAGTCCATAGATCTTCAGAGAACTTGACCAGGAACAAACATCAAATTAAAGAAAAAAAAAAACCCTTTGAAAATACAGTGTGAGAGGACTTGTGAATTCGAGGGAATGAGACCCCAGGCACGGAGGCAAGGCCCCCAGACACGGCAGCCTGGCTCCTTTATTTCTTAGGCTGCCATGAAGGGTTTTGTACAGTCTTAGTTGTCAATATCCTCCAGGGCCAGCCTTAGGGAAAATGGCACCCTGGGCCAACTTGTATTTTGGGGCCCCTGTGGGCACAATACCCCCTATCTCCCAACCCCTGCACCCCCTTTGCCATTAACCCCTACTCCCCACCTGCACCCTAACTCCTACACTGTGCCCCTAACCTCTGCACTGTGCCCCCTTCACTCCTAACCCCGCACCTCCCTTCTGCACCTATCTGGGAAACTGGCTTGGATGCACGGAGCACCTGGCATTGCTGCTGCTCAGGGCCAGCCACCGGACACGGGCATCTGTGAGGGGACGGGGCCCCTGGTGAGCTGGGAGAAGGGTCACGGGCTAAGTTCCCATTGGGCTGTGCACTTGCACTAGCGTTACCAGGTAGTCTCAAAAAAAAAAATACCAGACGTGCTTGATTGGGGCCGGGGGGACTGGCCAGGAGGAAGGGGGCTGGGAAGCAGAGCTGGTGGGGGCGAGGGGCAGCAGGGCTGGCCAGGGAAGATCAGGGGAGGAGAGGCCGGCGGGAAGCAGAGCTGGTCGGGGGAGGTCGGAGGCAGCAGGGCTATCTGGGGAGATCAGGAGGAGAGGCCGGCGGGAAGCAGAGCTGGTCGGGGAAATCGGAGGCAGCAGGGCTATCCGGGAGATCAGGAGGAGAGGCTGGTGGGAAGCAGAGCTGGTCAGGGAGGGAGGTCGGAGGCAGCAGGGCTATCTGGGGGAGATCAGGGGAGGAGAGGCCGTCAGGAAGCAGAGCTGGTCGGGGGGGGAGGTCGGAGGCAGCAGGGCTATCCGGGAGATCAGGAGGAGAGGCTGGTGGAAGCAGAGCTGGTCGGAGGCAGCAGGGCTATCTGGGGGAGATCAGGGGAGGAGAGGCCGGCGGAAGCAGAGCTGGTCGGGGGCGGGAGGAGGTTGAGGCAGCAGGGCTATCCGGGGAGATCAGGAGGAGAGGCCGCCAGGAAGCAGAGCTGGTCGGGGAGGTCGGAGGCAGCAGGGCTATCCGGGGAGATCAGGAGGAGAGGCTGGTGGGAAGCAGAGCTGGTCGGGGGAGGTCGGAGGCAGCAGGGCTATCTGGGGAGATCAGGGAGGAGAGGCGTCAGGAAGCAGAGCTGGTCGGGGGAGGTCGGAGGCAGCAGGGCTATCCGGGGAGATCAGGAGGAGAGGCTGGTGGGAAGCAGAGCTGGTCGGGGAGGTCGGAGGCAGCAGGGCTATCTGGGGAGATCAGGGGAGGAGAGGCCGGCGGGAAGCAGAGCTGGTCGGGGGCGGGAGGAGGTTGGAGGCAGCAGGGCTATCCGGGAGATCAGGGGAGGAGAGGCCCAGGAAGCAGAGCTGGTCGGGGGAGGTCGGGGCAGCGGGGCTATCCGGGGAGATCAGGGGAGGAGGCTGGTGGGAAGCAGAGCTGGTCGGGGAGGTCGGAGGCAGCAGGGCTATCCGGGGAGATCAGGGAGGAGAGGCTGGCGGGAAGCAGAGCTGGTCGGGGAGGTCGGAGGCAGCAGGGCTATCTGGGGAGATCAGGGGAGGAGAGGCCGGCGGGAAGCAGAGCTGGTCGGGGAGGTCGGAGGCAGCAGGGCTATCTGGGGAGATCAGGGAGGAGGCCGGCGGGAAGCAGAGCTGGTCGGGGAGGTCGGAGGCAGCAGGGCTATCCGGGGGAGATCAGGGGAGGAGAGGCTGGTGGGAAGCAGAGCTGGTCGGGGGGGGGAGGTCGGAGGCAGCAGGGCTATCTGGGGGAGATCAGGGGAGGAGAGGCCGTCAGGAAGCAGAGCTGGTCGGGGGGGGAGGTCGGAGGCAGCAGGGCTATCCGGGGGAGATCAGGGGAGGAGAGGCTGGTGGGAAGCAGAGCTGGTCGGGGGGGGGAGGTCGGAGGCAGCAGGGCTATCTGGGGGAGATCAGGGGAGGAGAGGCCGGCGGGAAGCAGAGCTGGTCGGGGGGGGAGGAGGTTGGAGGCAGCAGGGCTATCCGGGGGAGATCAGGGGAGGAGAGGCCGTCAGGAAGCAGAGCTGGTCGGGGGAGGTCGGGGCAGCGGGGCTATCCGGGGAGATCAGGAGGAGAGGCTGGTGGGAAGCAGAGCTGGTCGGGGAGGTCGGAGGCAGCAGGGCTATCCGGGAGATCAGGAGGAGAGGCTGGCGGGAAGCAGAGCTGGTCGGGGAGGTCGGAGGCAGCAGGGCTATCTGGGGGAGATCAGGGGAGGAGAGGCCGGCGGGAAGCAGAGCTGGTCGGGGGAGGTCGGAGGCAGCAGGGCTATCTGGGGGAGATCAGGGGAGGAGAGGCCGGCGGGAAGCAGAGCTGGTCGGGGGGAGAAGGTCGGAGGCAGCAGGGCTATCTGGGGAGATCAGGAGGAGAGGCCGTGGGAAGCAGAGCTGGTCGGGGTCGGGGAGGAGGTTGGAGGCAGCAGAGCTATCCGGGGGAGATCAGGGGAGGAGAGGCCGTCAGGAAGCAGAGCTGGTCGGGGGGGGGAGGTCGGAGGCAGCAGGGCTATCCGGGGGAGATCAGGGAGGAGAGGCTGGCGGGAAGCAGAGCTGGTCGGGGAGGTCGGAGGCAGCAGGGCTATCTGGGGAGATCAGGAGGAGAGGCTGGCGGGAAGCAGAGCTGGTCAGGAGGAGGTCGGAGGCAGCAGGGCTATCCGGGGGAGATCAGGGGAGGAGAGGCCGTCAGGAAGCAGAGCTGGTCGGGGGGGGAGGTCGGAGGCAGCAGGGCTATCCGGGGGAGATCAGGAGGAGAGGCCGGCGGGAAGCAGAGCTGGTCGGGGAAATCGGAGGCAGCAGGGCTATCCGGGAGATCGGGTGGGGAGCGGCCAGCAGGAGCGGGGCTGGCTGGGGAGATCGGGAGAAGGAGAACCGCCGACAGAAAGCAGGGCTGGTCGGGGAGGAGGAGGAAAGTGAATCGGCCGGCGGGGAGCAGGACTGACCCGGGCACATGCAGATCCCAGGGCGCTGCCCGTCCTGCGCACGGTCCCGGCGAAGCCCACGCGAGTCCGGCTACAGCTCCACAACGTGCTTGCCCAGTGCTCAGGAGCAGGGACAGGGCTTCCCCTCCTCCTCAACCAGAGGCTCCCAGCGCCGATCGCGCCCCACCTCCCAGCCACTCCCCCGGCCCCCACCAGGCTTCTGTCAGGCCCCCAGCCGGAAAACCAGAAAATACCAAACATTGCACATCTCCGGTGTTTCCTGCATTTTTTTTTTTACTGGAGAGAGGGCCCAAAAACTGGACTGTCCGGCTGAATATGGGACACCTGTCAACCCTAACTTGCACCCACAGGAAACTTCAATCCTGCCCACCTCCCAAGCAGAGCTGTGCAGCAGTGCGCTGGTGGAAGTTGAGCTGCTGCTGCAGCTGGTGGTGGCGGTGGGCGAATGACGGCTCAGCCGGGCAGCTCTCTGCTTTCCCCGACTCCCTAGGGCTGGAGCTGTGGCCAGGACCACGTAGTGACTGCCTGGCTGCTCCGGCAGCCGGGGCAGAGGCCATGTAGCAGGCGGATGCTCCGGAGGCCGTGGCAGGGACTGCCTGGCGGGAGCAGCTGGGAAGTCACCATGCCTCCCTGGCCCCAGCGGCAGCCCTGGGGAAGGGTTGGAGCTGGGGCTAGGGCTGCATGGTGGCTGCTCCCGGGGCAGACCATGGGGTGGCTGCCGGAGCTGGAGCCTGGACTGCGGTGCGGCTGCTCCGGGGACCAGGGCGGCATGGGAGTGTTGGGGAGCTGCTGTGGGAGCGGCTGCGGACCAGGTTGCCGTTCATTGCCGGTGGAGGAGTGCAGGAGAGGAAGTGGGCATGAGTGGTCAGCCTTTGAGTGAGTTGCCTTTCCCTGCTGCTGGCTCACTGCCCCATCAGCTGGGTCGGCTGCAGCTCGCACAGCGCTGCCTGCTGCTGCTCTGCTAGCGCCTGGCGCAGGCAGCAACAATGCAGCTCAGACACCTGGGGGAGAGGGTGTAGCCAGAGCAGGGACCCAGACAACCCGCAGCAGTGTGCCACAGGCTCCCGGCACCGTGGCCGAGGGGAGAAAGGAGCACCCTGCCCCGGAGTCCAGCTGCCTGTGCCCAGGGCCGGCCCACAGCATTTTGGCACCCAAGGCGGGGAGCTCAAATGATGCCCCCATGCTCTCTTTTCTCCTTCCTGCCTGTTATGTCTCTTGTGCCCTCCTTCCTCCAGCACAGCACTCCACCATCTCTGTGCATCTAGAGCAGAGAGAATTTATCTGCACCAGCAGCAGACACAATTTTCTATACTCTCTGGCTGTGTCTACACTGGCGCAATCTCGCACAAAAGCGGCCGCTCTTGCGCAAAAACTTGCTGCCTGACTACACTGGCCGTGTGTTCTTGCGCAAGTAAACTGACGTTCTAATGTATAAAATCAGGGCTTCTTGCGTGAGAACTCTGACGCTCCTGCTCAGGAAGAAGCCCTTTTGCGTAAGAGCTCTTCCAGAAGAGGCCAATGTAGACAGGCAACATGAATTTCTTGTGCAAGAAAGCCCTGTGGTTAAAATGGCCATCAGAGCTTTCTTGCGCAAGAGAGCGACTACACTGGCATGGACGCTCTTGCGCAAAAGCACATCTCTTGCGCAAAGGCACATGCCAGTGTAGACGCTCTCTTCTGGAAGAGATTTGCAGAACTCTTCCGCAGAAGAGTTTTTGCGTGAGAACACGCCAGTGTAGACGTAGCCTCTGGGTCCTAGTGCCCTTCCCCCCCGCCCACACACAGTCTGGCACCTGAGGCGGCCGTCTCAGTTCACCTCATGGTAAGGCCAGGCCTGCCTGTGCCAGTGGGCATCTGTGCTCTTTGTGCAGCAATATGCAACGTGGCCATTTTGCACTCCAGTGGCACAAAGGTACTCTAAAGACAAGTGATCTCACTTCTCTACTTGGGTCTTGTACCCAGTGCAGGTTTAGAGCCAATGAAATGGCCCTGTGGTGCCCACCCTCCCCTTAAAGCTCCTAAGATAGGAGCAATTTGGAGGAAAACCAGAGCAGTGCTGCAGTGTGCTTATTCTTGGCCTCCTAGGACTTCTATGGAACTGTGGGCAGTGCAGACTTAGAGCAGCCTTGAAGCTAATCTACTCTACACCAGCAGCTGGACTTGCTTCTGGCAAGATAGAAGATAAAGAAGGCACAAAGTATCAGAGGGGTAGCCGTGTTAGTCTGAATCTGCAAGAACAACGAGAAGTCCTGTGGCACCTTATAGACTAACAGATTTATTGGAGCATAAGTTTTCGTGGGCAAAGACCCACTTCTGACGAAAGACCCACTTTGCCCATGAAAACTTATGCTCCAATAAATCTGTTAGTCTATAAGGTGCCACAGGACTTCTCGTTGTTCTTGAGAAGGCACAAAGGGGGCTTCGATACAGCTTTCACTCTTTCAGTGTTCCTGCATGCACTGTGGTCATGCCTTGGTAACCTACTAAAAGTTGAGAGATGCTGTTGTTCAAACTTTTCTGCTGGATCTCCTACTTTGGCTATTGCTTGCAAACCTGCCAACATCCTTTTGTTGTTTTTAATTCTGACAGTAATCGCAGAATCAGAGGCCTGGAAGGGACCCTGAGCAATCGTCTAATCCAGCTGGGGAGAGGGTCTGGGAGAGGGCTATAAACTGAAGAAGTTGGCGACTGAAAATGTTGCCGTATTTTCTTCCTACTTTACTTCATATTAAATACACATTTAAAGTCATGCACCTTGCTAATTATCCATAGCTTTAATATTTTCTTACATAGTATTTTAAAATAAATATTATATATATATATATATATATTATTTATTTATAACTTGGGTGCCATGAGGGCACACATTTGAACAAGCGCACATGACCTCAATATTAGCGCACAGGACAAAACTCACTCTGCTCATGGGTGGAACATCTTAGAGGGAACACTGGCTGAAGGTCACTGTTTTAGACAGCTGGACGGACTGAGTTATGATTGGGTGAGAGAAGAAAGGGGACTGCATTTTACATGCCCCATGGCAGTGTGAATTAAGGACGGATGCCAGGGCTCCTGGGATTCTCAGTGGCTGAAGCCTTGAACTGGGGATTCCTGGCTAGGCACAGCAGGACAAGGCAGAGCGGCAGTAACTGTGGCTGTTAGGCCAGCTGCAGGGAGCCAGTGAGTTACCTGGAGCATCCAAATGCTGTGCTTTTCACAGAGCTGGGCCAGGCATGCGCCATTAGCATCTGCCATGAGGAGCCGGGTGAGCAGTGGTGCTGGACCTGCTGGGCAAGGAGCCAGCACATCTGAGTGGTGCCTGACAACCTAGGCATGTGACTGCAAGGGACGCAGAGGAGGCCTATCGTGGGAATAGGGGGAGGGAGGAAAGAGTGAAGAATGGGGTCCAGGGATGTGGGAGCCAGGATGGGGTGCAGGGATGTGTGTGTGTTGGGGAGTAGAGGAATGGGGGCTGGGAGGGGCTGCACAAGTGTAAGGTGCAAGTATGTGGAAGGGAATAGCTGCAGAGGAATGGGGGTTAGGGTGGCGGTGGGACATGCTGGGCAAAGTGTTGGAATGCAGAGCGTATTGGGGGGTGCACCAGGGCAAGGTGGGGCGCAGGAAGAGAGCAGGATGCAGGGAAGGGGGGGGTCTCTGCTGGAGCTTTCAGGAGGGGGCGCCAGAGCTGACTTTCTACAAGCCGAAGTGCTAGCCGCAGGGCCGTCCTTAGGCATACGCAGAGTACGCAGTTGCGTAGGGCCCCGCTCTTTCTGGGGCACCACTCTGCAGGACGAACGGGGAGCCGAGGAGGCCGGCAAGCTGACCCCGGCTGGAGAAGGTACCGGGCCGGCCGGGGGAAGGGAAGCTCTCAACCCGGGCGGCAGCAGATAGGTGGAGCTGGGGCTGCGCCGGGGCCGGGGTCATGCACAGCACGCCGGAGGGGGCGGTGCCACGTCGGTGTGGCGTTGCGGCGCCATTTTTAAAAACCGCCAAGCCGCGGCTCAGTGAAGGAGACGCGCCGAGTGGAGCGGGGGGGAGCAGAGCCTGCCTGGAGGCAGGACGGCGGCTGGGCCGGGGCCGGGGCTGCGGCTGCGGCTGCGGCTGCGGCTGTGAGCGCCGAGCAGTCCAGCTCCAGGTCCGGCCTGTGGTCTGGAGCCCGGGCTGCGGGGACTTCTGGGGCCCGATCGCAGCAGACTCCAGCCCTGCAAACTGGAAGGCAGAAGGTAGGCGAGGGGAGGGGGAAGGGGAAAAATAGGGGGAAGGGGGAGAGAGGAAGGGGCTTGTGCTGAGGGGAGGGGGACTAGGGCAGGAGAAGAAAGGGGCAGGCACCAAGGGACAGGGTGGAGGAGAGACAAATGCAGGGGAGGGGCAAGTGGAGACAATGAGGAAAAGGGCAGGACGGAGGTGTCAGTGGGAGGGGTCAGGGTGATGCTGGGAGGAGAGGGTAAGGGTATTGGGGATAGAGGGGAGGGGAGGTGCTGGGAGAAGGCTTGAAAGGAGGGGTGGGAATGAGGAAGGTGGGGATGGAGCAAGTCATGTGTGAGGGCTGAGGGGAATGGGGACAGAGGGTGGTGAGGGGGTGGGCATCAGGGAAAAAGAGGGCAAAGGGGCAGTGAGGGAAGGGGGGGCACCAGGAGGGTGCAGGGGTAAGGGAAGATGCAGGTGCCAGGGGATTCTGGGGGATTCTGGAAGCAGAAGGGCAGACACCTGCAGGGGAGGGACCAGCACGAGAGGAGAGAGGCAGGGCAGGTGTGTAGAGGGAGGTGTTAGGAGAGGGGGTGAGGAGGGGTAGCTCACATGATCAGAGTGGGGCTATTGGAGGAGTGACCACAGGGGGGAGAGAAGGGCTGGTGGAGGGAGGCAGGTCTCAGGAGGGCTGAGGGCAGTGAGAAGGGCAGGAGTCAGGACAGCAGAGGAGGGTGAGGGGTTGGGGGGCAGCAGGCACCAGGGGAGCTGATGGAGCAAGGGGAGGAGACATGGCAGCAGAGGGAAAAGGGAGAGGTTTATAAGATACCTTTTAATAACTTGGGTGCCACAGTGACACATCCAAACAAGCCACATGAACTCAGTACTGGTGCACAACACAAAATTCATTCTGCTCATGGGAGGAAACTCTTAGAGGGAACACTTCCCCCAGCTTCTCCGCCCCCGAAATTAATGTCACACACATTGGCTACGTCTAGACTGGCATGATTTTCCGCAAATGCTTTTAATGGAAAAGTTTTCCGTTAAAAGCATTTTGCGGAAAAGAGCTTCTAGATTGGCACGGACGCTTTTCTGTAAAAGCGCTTTTTGCGGAAAAGCGTCCGTGGCCAATCTAGATGCGCTTTTGCGCAAAAAAGCCCCGATCGCCATTTTCGCGATCAGGGCTTTTTTGCGCAAAACAAATCTCAGCTGTCTACACTGGCCCTTTTTCGCAAAAGTTTTGCGCAAAAGGGACTTTTGCCCGAACGGAGCAGCATAGTATTTCGCAAAAAGCACTGATTTCTTACAGTAGGAAGTCAGTGCTTTATGAAATTGCGCCAGTGTAGACAGCTGGCAAGTTTTTCCGGAAAAGCGGCTGATTTTCCGGAAAAACTGGCCAGTCTAGACACAGCCATTGGGTTAATGCAATTGCAGGATAGTTGCATGAGGGGGGTTTGGTGGGGGCCAAACTAATCCCTGTTGGTTGGAGGATGGTGGAGGATGGGGGGGGGGGGGAATCACATGACACCTTTTACTTTTGGTCATGTGTCCATCTTGCCCTGAGAGTGTTGCCTCCAGAGGTGTGGCTAATGGGGGGTCAGTACATTTTTAAAAAATTCTTTGGGTGCACACCCTAATGAAATGTGGGAAAGCAGTGGAGCATGTAACAGCAGGGCTGGGTCCTACAAAGAGCCAAATGCGCTGCCTGCAGCACAATCTGAGGGAGGGGATTGGCTGCTGGGGTCTCTGGGAAGGGGAGGGAGTAGGGGTGGAAGAGCAAATCAGGCACAGGGGCACCAGTTTAATAATCCTGCCTAGGGCACCATAAATCCTACAGACGGCCCTGGCGATCCGCTGAGGTCTGGGCTGCCCCCACAGCCCGGGGGCAGGAGAATAGCACCCAGCTGCAGGGCCAACAGCCTCGCCAGGCCCCTGGGCAAGGAAAGAGTGTGTGGGGGGCAGGGCCTGCTCCGCACCGGAAGGCACAGAGCAGAAGGGGGAGAACAGCTCGGGCCGGTGGTTTGTTTATAGCTGCGCCCTGTTTGCTGCCGGCAAGGGCAGAGCGGCCGCCACACGCTTATTAGTGCCGCAGAGACTCCGCGCAGACCGAGCGCAGCATAGAACGCAGCGCAGCAGCTGGGAGGGGCGCAGCCGCCGCCGCCGCCGGTTCGGCTCCCCGCGACCCAGAGCCCGGGTGGGGTGAGAGGCGCTGCTGGGGCCGGAGGGATCGAGCTGGGGCGGGCCGAGAAGTCCCAAGTCCTGGCCGGGGGCGGGGCCCCCCAAGTGTGGCTGAGAGCGATACCGCCCCCTTGTGCTGAGACACCCTGGAGGGGCATCGTGCCTGTTTGCTCGCTCTTTTGCTGGGCGGCTGCGCCCCTACCCGTGCGTGCGTGTCACCGGCGGGCGGGTCTCTGAAGACCGGGAGCCGAGAGGGGAATTCATCTTCACGGCACCGCCTCTGGCCGGGGATCGGGCTGCTAACCCCGCCTGCAGCCGCTTCACCCCCCTGCCCTGCCTGCTTTCGCCCCCTCCTCTGCTTAGCCCCTTTTTAACTCGCCCTGTAAAATGTCTGCAAAAAGTGCTGATACATAGTGTGAGCAGGGCGAAGGCCGGGGCTTCCGCAGAGCTTCGGAGCTTGCTCAGCGCACCTAAATTGTCCCTCAGTAGCACAGTCCTGTAGGGAACAGCTCTGTGCAAACCGCCGGGCTGAGAAACTACAGAGCATCCCAAGCCCCCTGACTTGGCTTTCTGCTTTGCTGCTGCTGGATTACACACGCCCAGCCCCCTAGCCTAGCTCCTCCAGCGGTGACTGAGATTTGGCCCACGGAAGCTGATGCCCAGATAAATCTCTTCAGTCTTTTCAAGGTGCCACCGCAGGACTCTTGGGTCTTTCAGCCTGAGTGCCGGGAAGACGGACCATGAAGCCAGCAGCTGGGTCTACTGAGAGCAAAGTGCTGCTGCAGGAGCTGGGACCCCTGAAGGGTGGAGGGAAGCGAGGTAATGGGGCGTCCCTGCCTGGGAGAGACACGGACTGACCCAGATGGGGCCAGACTCTCAATAGCAACGGCCCAACCCCTGTCTGTGGGCAGCAGGGACTAGGTCCCCAGGGGTTGTCTGGGCCCCAATCCCTGGCTCCCAGCGGCTGGCTGGCGCACACAGCAGTGGGCGTGTGGCTGGGCAGGGGCCATTTGGGCTGGTGGGTCAGACCCTCTGTGACAGCCCTGTCCCCACTCAGCCTGGTTCCCTCTCCCCACGGGCGCTCGATGGGGGCGGAGCAGGTGTGGGGGGCAGCTTGAGCGCCTGCCCCTGGAACATGTGGGTCCTTATCTCTGTGTCCCTGAGCTCACCAGCCTGGTGACAACCTGGCTGGCAGTGCCCCAGGACAGCGCTGAGCTGAGGGGGGAGGGGCTGTTCTGCCAGCCCCAGCCTGCCTGAGCTCCAGGCACCTCTCGCAGAGCGTCTGGCAGGAGGCGGTAGGGACAGAACGGGGGGTGTTCTAGGGCAGCCCCAGCCTAGTGCTGTCAGTAAGATGCAGCCTTGTGGCCCTGCCTGACGGGGTCCCTCTGTTTCAGAGCCTCAGTGTAACAAGAAGACGTGTACGGTTGCCCTCATAATCACCCTCGCAATTGTGTCCTCTGCTCTGGTTGGTAGTGTCTTGGCAGGTGAGTTCTCAGCCCTCCCTACCCCCTCTCTGCACGTCCCACCCCCCTGGAGCTGCCCCAGTCACAGCATCTCCTCCTGGCCTGTCTGGCTTCTGCCCCTGGGACAGAGGTGTCCTGGGGGATGCTCCTCCCAGAGCCGCCTCCTGCCCCCTCCCAGCCCCTGCCCGGGGCACTCGCTGTGGGGGGGGAGGGTCTAAGTGACACTAGCCCCAGTCCATCTCTGGGGACTTGGGGTCCTAGGTGACTATTGCTGGGTCTCCAACACCATCACTGATGCCCATGCAGGGCGGGGTGAGGTGGGGATTGACGGGTTGGGGGCAGGGCAGAGATGAGCTGGGCCCTCTGCCTGCAGCCTGTCACCTGAGGTACCAGCCTGACCTTCCTGCGTCCCCGTGTTGTGCCCACTGCCGGGCTGGCAGGTGCTGCCCCATCACTGAAATGAGCCTTAGAACACAGTGCAGACACCCCCTTCTGGGGAGCTGGTTTGTGTGGGTTTTGGGGGGTGGTTAAAGTTTACAGCACAGTCTGTGAGGGGTTGCGTGTGTGGGGAGTGGGGGCCAGAGGCTTGCTGGATGTTTGTGCAAGAAGCAAGGCTCTGGCCTCCTGCCCTTTTGTCCTTGTGATCACCCTTCCCCTGTGTGTGAATGCGGGGCAGGGCTGACCCCTGGTTTAAAAGCCAGACACTAAGGCTGTCTCTGCATTCAGCTAAAAGCCCTGCCGCATGACAGCAACTGGCACTGGTCAGCCGATTCAGGCTTGGTGGTAATAGGAGGCTGCACCTACCCAGACAACTAGTTGAGGAAAATAACAGGGCACGGATGATCCAGCCGCGCTCTTGGAATGCATTTGTTGCAGAAGGTGGAGAGGCTGTTTTAGATTTGATCCTGACACATGGGGAAGAACTGGTGGAGAATTTGCAGGTGGAAGGCAGCCGGGGATGAAAATGACCATGAAATAAGAGTTCATGACTCTAAGGCAGAGAGGGGGCGAACTTTGGCCCACGGGCCACATCTGGCCTGTCAGACCCTTTAGTCCGGCTCCCACGCTTCTGCTAGGGAGCAGGGTTGGGACTTGCGCTTGCTGGCAGGAGCAGAGGTGGAGGCCTCTCCCCTTCTTTTGTTGGCAGCATGCGTCCTTACTAGCAACGCTTGCACCGACACAGAGCTGGGTACCTTGCTTGCTGGGTGCCTATCCCTCTGTGCAACTTGCCATTGTCTGGCACAGGGAGTTTGGGGGAGGTTTTCGCAGTGCCTCATGGGGCCATCACGAGCTGTGCAGGGGTGACAAGGACCATGATTTCCCCATCCCATAATGCTATGATTTGCATCCCTTATTTTGGACCTCTTTTTAAAATCCCCATAAGAACGGCCGTACCGGGTCAGACCAAAGGTCCATCTAGCCCAGTATCCTGTCTGCCATTGGATGCCTGGCTTATTACCACAGTCTGTAGCCCAATAACCCCTCTTTCTGTCCCCTGACTGCAGAGGTGTTAATGGGCCGCTCTGTATGCCAACTACTTCTGCTAAACAATCTGTTCCACCTGGCATTCTGCTGGGAGACCCTTTTTGGTTGTCTTTGTGGCTCAAAAGCTGCTCTCTCTCCCCAACAAGAATTGTTCTAATAATCGTGGTTACTTCACCCACGTTTATCCCTTTACTATCTTCCAGAGATGCGAATGGAATGGGAAGAGTGTTATAATCCCATAGCAGGGGACTAGATCCTCTGTTTTCCCCCCAAACACACAACAAATATTTATTGAACAATTCTGCCTTTTCTGCATTACTTTTGATAATTCCACTAACAACAGTCAGGTTTGTGGTTGGGATTCTTTTCGTTCCTAATATATTAAACCAAAACTGCTGCCTGTCCTAAACTCTGCTGGCCACAGACTTTTGTGGACAGCACATGTGGTCCCTGGGCTGCAGGTTAAGAACCACAGCGCTGCCCCTGCCCGCCCCCTCGGCAATCCTGTCCGAGACCTCTCTAGAGAACAGGGCCAGGAGCAGAGCCTCTAGTGCAGGGGCTGGACAGCTTGGATCCCAGGTCCCATCATGCAGAGTTTGCTCAGCAGAGCAGCCGTGCCCTTGGAGCCTGCCCTGTGGCAGAGCAGCCCGGAGCCTGATGCTGCAGCCTTTAACACACAGCTGGCCGCCAGTTCTGTGCTACGTGGACCACACGGGGTTGTGGGTTGAGAGCCACTGTTCCCTGCCAACACAGTGAGGAGAAGTAGATTCCTCCCCTTCCCCCCCATAGCTAGTTGAGTTTCTAACAGCCCCGTGGCTCCCTCACGGCCTCTAAGCAGCTGCAAGGAGTCTGAGACGTGGTGCTGATGAGATAGTAAGCGCACTCTCTATAGAAACAAAGTTTCCAGATGATACCAAGCGGTTGCAGGTGCATTGGAGGATAGGGTCATAATTCGAAAGGATCTGGACAAACTGGAGAAATGGTCTGAGGTAAATAAGATGAAGATTAATAAGGACAAATGCAAAGTACTCCACTTAGGAAGGAACAATCCATTTCTCACATACAGAAGGGGAAGTGACGGTCTAGGAAGGAGTCCTGCAGAAAGGGATCTAGGGGTCATAGTGGACCACAGGCTCAATGTGAGTCAACAGTGTGACACTGTTGCAAAAAAAGCAAACATGATTCTGGGATGCATTAGCAGGAGCATTGTGAACAAGACACGAGAAGTCATTCTTCCGCTCTACTCTGCGCTGATTAGGCCTCAGCTGGAGTATTGTGTCCAGTTCTGGGCACCACATTTCAAGAAAGATGTGGAGAAATTGGAGAAGGCCCAGAGAAGAGCAACAAGAATGATGAAAGGTCTAGAGAACATGAGTTTTTGAGGGAAGAATGAAAGAACTGGGTTTGTTTAGTTTGGAAAAAAGAAGACTGAGAGAGGATGTGATAGCGGTTTTCAAGTACCTAAAAGAGTGTTACAAGGGGAAGGGGGGAAAATTGTTCTCCTTGGCCTCTGAGGACAAGACAAGCAATGGGCTGAAACTGCAGCAAAGGAGGTTTAGGTTGGACACTACAAAAAGCTTCCTACCTGTCAGGGTGGTCAGACACTGGAATAAATTGCCTAGGGAGGTTGTGGAATCTCCATCACTGGAGATATTTAAGAGCAGGTTGGACAGACACCATGTCAGGGATGGTCTAGACCAGTGGTTCCCAAACTTTTCAGCATAACACCCCCTTTTTTGATTTTTGAGAAACCCTCACACCCGTCCACTCCCCAGTAGCAGCAAAAGCTGTTGAGCAAAAAAAAACGAACTGACTGGTGCTGAAAACAAAAATAGCAGCAAAACTTAGGGTGGGAGCATTGATGGGGGGGGGGGACTAGGTCGCCTCGCGCCCCCTCTGGAATTTCTTCATGCCCCCCCAGTTTGGGAATCCATGGTGTAGACAGTGCTTGGTCCTGCCGTGAGGACAGGGGACTGCAACTGTCGAGGTCCCTCCCAGTTTTAGTGATGTAGGGTTCTATGATTTGTGTTCTCAGAGAGCAGGTAGACGTGTCTCACCAGTCTCTTAACCCTGTGGTGGTGTTTCATTTTCAGTGCTTCCGTTCAGAAGATCTTCAGATCTAGTCTCCTGTGCCGTCCCCTCTCTGGGCTCCCGTGCTGTGCCCTACTGCCCGGAGGGGTGGGTCGGGTACGGAGGAAATGCTATTATTTCTCAGAGGAAGCGAAGAACTGGGATTCTAGCCAGCACTTCTGCTCCTCGTTCAGTGCTTCCCTGGCTGGGATCGACACCCAGCAGGAAAAGGTGAGACACGGGCAGGTTCTTTGTAATGGGCTTGGCATGGCCGACAGAGCTGCAGTCTGGGCAGATCCCTGCCCCGGCAGTGTGAGTAGAAGTCTCCGGGGCAGGGAGTGTGTTTGTCACTGGGTCGCAGGCCAAAGAATGAGTGAGATTCTGGCAGCTAAGTCCCTGCCCTTGTGGCTCTGTGATCATCACAGGCTTTTGATGGCTACAACTTTGTAGCTTCTCAGGCTGTCCTGCCAAACTTTGGGTTTTCTTGGCAACCAGCCAGGGCGCTTGGAGCTGGTGGCTGAGTCTCTCCATCTCCCCCGCCCCCCCCACCTCGGAGAGACCCAAAGGAATCTGAGGGTGGGGGAGACAGCAGCAAAGCACAATGTGGCTGAGCTGGGAGAAGCAGGATTGTGAGCAGTAGCTGCTGTTGCAGAGAGCAGAGGACTGATTCTCCTGTTCCCAGAGTGCAAAGCAGAAATCACACCCGAAATTGAGACACAAGCTAAGGCCTAGTCCCGCGGTATCTGACCAGTTCTGAAGCAGTAGCAGCTACAGTGGCTACTGCTATAGCAAACAAACCACGTTCAACCGGCCAAATAGCCCCGAGGGGGTCGCGGCTGTCTTCCTGGGGGGCGTTGCAACGTTTTCATCTGGGCCAGCTGGCATTTTTTCCCCCAGCTCAGTGCCTGCGGCGGGGGCAGGGGAGTGGCAGTGGAGCAGACTGGTGCTTTAAATTAAAGGGACCGCAACAACATTTTCCCAGCTTTTTTTTTTTTTTTCTCAACAAAAATTTTCCTGTTGAAAAGGTTGAGCACCACTGAAATAGCCAGATGCATCTGATGTGTTGGACACCACAGGCCTAGTCTATGCTAGAAGGTTTAATTTAGAAGGGCCGGCGACTAGACTCTGACCTCTCGAGGTCCCTTCCAGTTCTAGGATTGTAGAATTTCTTTTAAGGGTGCCCCCTTTTGGTTTCTTACCAGAGTAGTTACACTGACGTACCCCCTACTGGTGGCCGTGTTACACCAGTATAAAGGTGCCTTGGAGCAGTCTAGCTTAGTCCCTTCCCCGTACGGGTACAATCACTTCCGTACCAATGTCTGTACAGCCAGGTTCATGGGGACTGTAATGCTGTCGCTATAATGGCACAACTTAAGCGTTGCGACTCTTGTGTGGAGACAGGCTAGTTAGCAGAGACTTGGCCTAAGCTGCAGGGTTAGGGTGACGTCAGCTGTTGTGGTTCCGGCTAATTATGTCAGCACCTATGCTACAACCCGGCTCATGCCGATGTAAGTGCCCTAGTACAGCGACAGCATAACTCCCCTTTCACCGGAAGGGTAGCGCTTTTGTCAGAGTAGGTAGGACAAGGCAGCCTCACCATAGACCAGTGGTCTGCGACCTTTCTGTGCTGAAAGTCGCTTTTTGAATTTAAGGGCATCCCAGGGTTTTACCCCGCTTCTTCCCTGCTGCCTCACACCTTTGCCAAAGCCGACTCCACCCCCCCACCCTCGCTTGCTTTCATCTGGCTGGGCCATGGGGTTGGGGTGATGACGCAGGCTCTGGGAGGAAGTTTGGGTACAGGAGGAGGCTCCAGGCTGGGGCAGAGAGTTGGGGTGCAGGAGCAAGGAGGGGAATTTGGCCTAGCTTGGAGCCTCTTTCTGAACCCAAACTTTCCCCCAGAGCCCATGCCCTTCCCTCCCTCCTGCACCCCAATGTTCTGGGAGGGAGTTTGGGTGCAGGAAGGAGCTCCAGGCTGGGACAGTGGTCGGTGCAGGACAGAGGGGCTGTGTCTACATTGGCACTCTTTTTCGGAAAAGGGATGCTAATGAGACCAGTCGCAATTGCAAATCCGCGGGGGATTTAAATATCCCAGCGGTATTTATTACATGGCTGCTTTTTCCGGCTCGGGGCTTTGCCGGCAAAAAGCGCCAGTCTAGACGGGGATCTTGCGGAAAATAAACCCTTTTCCGACTTTCAAGTAGGCATAAGAGATCTTGCGGAAAAGGGTTTATTTTCCCCGCAAAGCCCCGAGCCGAAAGCGGCAGCCATGTAATGTAAAATACCGCTGGGGATATTTAAATCCCAGCTGATTTGTAATTGCGACTGGTCTCATTAGCATCCCTTTTCCGAAAAAGGGTGCCAATGTAGACACAGCCAGGGAGTTGGGCGGCTGGCACAGGGGATAGGAGTGTGGGCTGCAGCTGAGAAGCATTTACCACAGGTGGCTCCCAGTTGGTAGCACAGTGAGGCTCAGGTAAGTTCCCTGTGCCTTGCAGTGCTGGCTGGCTGAGTTCACACTCTTGTGTGTGGACCCTGGAGGCAGAAGGGGGTCTCCCTGTGTTGCACGCGGGCTCAGAGCCTGCAAGTGCTGCCCCCTTTGGCTGGGGCTACGTGAGGAGGCACCAGCTGCAAGCTCACATGTTAATTAGTGCCCCACACTTGACTTCAGTGCCCCACTTCAGTCAGTGCAAGCGTACCTCCTGACAGCGTGTTCCCCCGGCAGAAGGAAGGCAGCACGGACCCCAACAGTTGATTGAATGATTGGGGTGGCTCTAGGTCGATCTGAATTAAAGTTGACCCATTTTGCAGTGTAGACAAGCTCTGAAATTCCCCATGATGCACAATGGGGCATGTCCGAGTCTAATGCGAGCTGTCCTCTTGTAAAGGATTTCGTGATGCGCTACGCTGGCCACGTCGAGCACTGGATTGGCCTCCGAAGAGAATCCGGCCAGCCCTGGATGTGGGTGAATGGAACCCCCTTGACCCAGCAGCTGTGAGTCCATTTTTCTCTTTGCTTTCCCAGGGATCCGTCGCAAGTGATGGAAATATTAGCTCGGGCAGGCCCGCAGCTTCCCGCATTATAGCTTTCGGTCTTTAAACCCAGTGCTAAAACAGGGCTTCACTCTTCTGTGGGCAAGAAGCAGCGTGTCCTCTGGACTTTGTCCATGCTTCCAGTGCCCTTTCAGCAATGGGCTCTCGGTAGGAGTTAACCCCTAAGGGGTAGAGTCCCGGGTGATGCACGTTTGGTGTGAAATCGTGATGCTAGAAGTTCTGTGTGATTCTTTGCTGATTGGAGCAGCTGCTGCACTTATCTTGAGCGAGAGAGGTGCCCTGCCTAGGTCTCATTTGGCCTAGATCCTCAGAAATATTTAGGCACCGAACTCCTATTGATATGAACGGAAATTATGGGTCTAAATATGTGTGAGGATCTGGGTTACTTATCTGAAAGTGCTAAAAAGACGACTGATAATGATAATGCTCTGTCCTGGCACACTGGAGTTTCCATGCTCTGCAGACTCAGGCAGGCATTGCTACATTAGTGCCTATTTATCAAGTTTGTGTCAGTCACAAAAGGTAATTCTTCCCACCCCCAAATAGCTCAATATGGCAGTGCCATGGAAAAGTTTTGGTTGTCCGAGCTGCCAAGAGCCGGCCTGTTTCTGCTCTCTACGTCCAATGGTTGCCTAAAATGTTTCCTCCTGTTCTGATCCTCTGTTGCCGGACTGGAATTTGGAGTCGGACCTATCCTTAACCATATGCAGAATACGTAGCTTCATAGAGCACCAGAGAATTTGGGGCACCACTGAATTCTAATGTCCACTCTCCTCTTCCTAGCCCTGTTCTGTGACTCTGCTTCCTCCAGTTAACTTAAAAGTGACAGCCTGCCAGAGCTGTTAGCACAGGTGACCCAGCCTCTCCCCCTTTGCCCCCCCCCCAAGTTTTGCTGCTATATTTGTTTTTCAGCCTCAGTCTGTTCTTTTATTATCTTTTTTTCTTTCCTCAACAAGTTCTGCTGCTATTGGGGGGAGAGGGGTGTGAGAGTTTCTCAAAAATCAAAAAGGGGGCATGATGCCGAAAAGTTTGGAAAGCACTGTATTAGCAGAACCTGTGACAGCCATTCAAGTGGTAACGAAGCCATTTCACAGGCATTTCCAACCCCAGGTCTGTCCTGTTAGTTTCTGAATCTACCCTGTGAGTCGGCAGGACCTGAGTTTAAAATTTGCTTGAAAAATATTTCATTGGTGTGTTGCTGAAGATTAGAAAATCACGGCTCTACAAAATGTCCCTCCCGCTGCTGCTGTCGGGCACAGGGCACCAGTTTCATAGCGCTGCCTAGGATTTATGGGGCCCAAAGGACGGCCCTGTTTTGGAGTGACTGCCGGTGCAGAAAGGGGGAACTCTGGGAGGGCCACAGCCCAGCTTCACTATCAATACATGTGCAATGCCACCTGACTGATGCGGGTGGAGGGGAAACAAACATTCAGCTCCTGACCAGCTCCGTGACTTAACTTCGCAGGTTTGAGGGAAGAGCGGAAGGGGACTGCTCCTATTTGAGCCGTGGCTTCGTGCGTTCTTCAAGGTGCTCCTCGCTGAGAAACTGGATCTGCAGCAAACCTGACAGATACTTATAGGGAAAGGAAAAATGCAAGTGTGATATAGTCCATGAGTGTATGCATATATGATTGTCATAACTGGGCTATGCTTTATGCAAGGTGTGTTCAAACACCTAATTCGAAATATTGCCATTTACTCAATATGACTATTCTATTTGTATGGAGGCATCATTTTTGCAGCAAAACTTCGGAATATGGCCCTGTGGAGTTTTATTTTGTATTCCATTCTTGGGGTCGCTGCTTTTACCTCAGGGACTACAATAGGCATCCAGACAGCTTAATGTCCCATCAGTGAGAATAATTGTGAACTTCTTGCGGGCATGCTATGCAGGAAAAACACCACAGCAGCCCAACACTGGGGCATATAAAAATGCAAAAAGGAAGCTATGCAAAAATGAGGAGGTTAGTTAAACAGAAATTACAAGGTACTGGGCAAAAAGCAAAATCCCTGCAAGCTGCATGGAAACTTTCTAAAGACACCATAATAGGAGCTCAACATGCAGGTACACCGCAAATTTTAAAACTTAGCAAGAGGACCAAAGAAGTGCCACCGTGGCTTAACAGCCAAGTCAAAGAAGCAGTGAGGGATAAAAAGACACTGTTTAAAAAAGTGGAAGCTAAATCCTAGTGAGGAAAATAGAAAAGAGCATAAACTCTTTCAAATGAAATGTACAAATATATTTATGAAGGCCAAGAAGAGTTTTGAAGAACAGCTAGTCAGAGATTCAAAAAGTAATAACAAAATGGTTTTTAAATGCATCAGAAGCAGAAAACCTGCTAAACTGGGACCAATCCTATTCAACATATTCATAAACGATCTGGAGAAAGGGGTAATCAGTGAGGCGGAAAAATGTGCAGATGATACCAAACTGCTCAAGATAGGTATTTCTAGAGGAGACTGAAGAACTTCTAAAGGAGCTCCCAAAACTAGGTGACTGGGCAACAAAATGGCAGATGAAATTCAATGCTAATAAATGGAAAGTAATGCCCATTTGAAAACACAATCCCAGCTATACATATATAATAATGGGGACTAAATTAGTTATCACTCAAGTAAGATCTTGGAGTCATTGTGGATAGTTCTCTGAAAACATCCACTCAGTGTGCAGCGACAGTCAAAAAAGCAAACGGAATGTTAGGAATCATTAAGAAAGGGCTAGAGAATATCTTATTGCCTCTATATAAAAGCATGGTACGTCCACAACTTGAATACTGCGTACAGATGTGCTCACCCCATCTCAAAGAAGATACCTGGCATTGGTAAAGGTTAAGAAAAGGGAAACAAAAATGATAAGGGGTATGGAACAGCTGCCATCTGAGGAGACAATAATAAGACTGGGACTTTTCATCTTAGAAAAGAGGAGACTAAGGGGGGGATATGGTAGAGGTTTATAAAATCGTGATTGGTGTGGAGAAAGTGAATAAGGAAAAGTTATTTACTTGTTCCCATAACACAAGAACTAGGGGTCACAAAATGAAATTAGTAGGCAGCAAGTTTAAAACAAACAAAAGGAAGTATTTCTTCACATAACGCACAGTCAACCTGTGGAACTCCCTGCCAGAGGATGTTGTGAAGGCCAAGATGTTAACAGGGTTCTCTCTCCCCCACCCTTCCAAAAAAACCAGCAACAACTAGATACATTCAGGGAAGTTAGATCTACCAATGGCTATTAGCCAGGATGGGTAGGAATGGTGTCCCTAGTCCCTATTTGTGTGCCAAAAGCTGCGAGTGAGTGATGGGAGGGATCACTTGATGACTCCCTGTTCTGTTCATTCCCTCTGGGGCACCTGGCATTGGCCTCTGTTGGCAGACAGGACACAGGATTAGATGTAACTTTGGCTTGACCCAGTGTGACTGTTCTTTTGGCCATGTCTAAACTGCCACTTTGCTGCTCTACAACTATCTTACTCGGATATGAAAACGCCCACACCCAAATGCAGCAATTTACAGCACTATAAAGCGCTGGGCACTAAGCCCCTTGTTCAGTGGCCAGACTTTCCCTTTAAAGCACTGAAATAATATCTAGGGTGTGAAATTATTATTTGTAACCAGTTTTGTAGCTTTCTTAGATTATGTTCTCTAAGTTATTTTTATACTGCCTGCTTTGCTCTGTTTTCTACCACTTTGCTTACCATGCACCTTTTCTGAATAAAAACTGTTTATTTATAATATTACCCAGTTTATGTAATTTCTAGCATGCAGGAGGAAGATAAAAGGCTGTGTATACTTTTTTCACATTGAGGAAGAAAACGAATGTCCTTTAAATTTTGGATTGTGCCCAATGTTCTCTCCCATTTTTCCCCTCCATGTGCAGAATAAATTGTATGTGTCCTGAGCCACGTGCGGATCACCAATAGAAACACATGCTGCTGGCCGTGGAAGCTCTGCTAATGAGCCGGGTGGCACCCGAATCTCTCTTGGGTGGCTGCCCAGGTGCTTAGCTTACAGCAGTGTTTCTTAAACTTTTTAAGACCGAGGAACACCAAAGAATAACTTTTTTTATGAGGAACACCAAGGATTTTTTGTTGAGAAGAAAGCAAAAAAAGGTGGGGGGTGAAGGGTTGGGGTGGAAATTTATTGAGGGGAAAAAAAGGGTAGGGGGAAAGTTATTGAGCAAAAACAAAAAAAAGGTTGCCCCTTTAAGGGTGGCCATTTTGAATTCTGTTCTCCGTGGCACACCTCTGACTGCCTCGCAGCACACCGGTGTGCCACGGAACACAGTGTAAGAAACTTGGCTTACAGAGACCACTGGTTTTGTGCCCCAAAGTGGGAAGGGAGAACAGTTGGTTGCTGGAGTAAATTCCCTTAAGCTGAGTTTTCCTCAAGTTCTTCTCAGTGTCTGTTCTTCATCAGCTGGGTTCAGCCCAACTTGGCTGGAAGGCTTGGCTCAGCAAAATGAGGATTAAAAGGGGGGACTGAGGTTGACACAACTGCTTGACTCAATGGTGTCCTGTCACAATTGCTTCTAAACTGATTTCCCCTGCCCCCAGCACAGAATCTTAGATTTGGGTAATTAAATGGCATTTGTTCACCTAACTGGTCAGCTGGACACACAACTACCAGACCGAAGGAACTGGATCAGAGCAAACAGACTTAGAGGCTAGTTCTTAACATTTAGCCCAGACAGAAGAGTTCTCAAACAAACCAAAAGAGCACTTGGGTATCTCAGCCCACCTCTGCTACAGCTTTTGAAAATTAAACAGCTCACACCCGAAAATATGTGCACACCCATTAAGATCAGGCTAAGCAGAAAATGTCTGCTTCTGTAAATACCAAGAAATAGAAGAATATGATCCTGTTTTGAAAGTAGACTTTTAAAATAATAAACCCTTGAAAATTAAAACAAACATAGAAACTCTTAACATGATTATTTTACCACTGAGGATTCTGTATAGACCACTGTTGCTCAAAGTGTTCTGTGGGCCTTCGCTTTTGTTTACCCAAGGGGCAATAGCCATGGATTAAAATGAAGATACCCAGGAAAATAGTTACCAGGTCTTTCATGTTTCTTCCAGAATATTTTAAAGGTAGGAGGAGGAAATCAGGAGGTTCTCCTTGCCCTAGTCTACACTAGGGCTTTATTTCAAAATAACCCCCCCTTAGGTCGAATTAATAAACAGAGCATCCACACTATCAAGCCCGTTATTTCGAAATAACAGGCTGCTTGTTCCAAAATCTGTACTCCTGTTTTCCTCGAGGAATAACACTAATTTCAAAATAGCTATTTCGAAATAGCAGTGGTGTGGATGTTCTGGTGCTGCTATTTTGCAATAACTACTCCCCAGAGTCAGTTGAACTAATTGCTCCCCAGTGCTTCTGGGGCTCGAAGTCTGAGGTAGCACATCCCCATTAACGGAGCCTGCCTCAGACTCATTTCAAGGCTTCCCCGTAGTCTGGACACACTAATTGGATTTTTGTAAAATCAGGAATTAAGTTGAATTTAGTTATTTCTAAATAGTTTTTTAGTGTAGACGTGCCCCTAGAGAATAATGGCACATAAGGGCATGAGGAACAGCCATATGATACAGTTTAGGGCACTGTGCAGACGTACATGTTTTTACTCCGGCACCTTCTGGATGGCTGCATTCAGTGCCTTCAAAAATCAGAAAAATAGAGGCAGGGTTGTCTCCGTAGTGATCCGAGTGCCTTAAGATCTTTTGGAGGAAGATGCTTTGGGTTAAATAGTAATACAGATAATACACATGTGCATGTACATTGTGCTTTTTTTAACTCAGTGATTTCTTTCATTAACACAACACAGCCTGAGTCCCCACTGAGACCTGATGTTCTCATCATCTATCTTGCTGGTGAACTTGCGTTCTTTGGAAAGTTTGACACTCCAGATGGTGCAGTTCAGCGCTTATTAAATCATTTGTTCTACTTGGTTCTGGACCCTCAGTTGCTGTTGCTCCAAAGAGAAGAAAGTAAAATGGTGCATTAAAAGTTAGCACTTGGATTTGTATTTCGTCAGCTTTTTTAAGCTTACCCACTGATGATGATGTTCGTCCATCGTATTCGAAGAAGACCTTGACATCTAACAAGTTGTGGGCTGTCCGTGGTGTGTCCGCAGTTGGCTGATAAGGCCAATGCGGGCATGAAATGTTCTGCCACATGTCGGGCAGACATGTGTGGGCACCACTGTTGCAGCGTTTGCAACTCTGGCTTTACGGAGTGCTCGCTTCTCTTGTGCTATGGTTGTCCTTCTGGCTTCAGATATTTGACAGCCTTGGTGGATCAGCATGCGCCATGTCGATCGGTCTTGTGCCAGGGTCTCCCAGGAGGTAGTGTCAATATCCAGGGACTTGAGAGAGGCTTTAAGCGTGTCTTTGTAACGCTTCTTTTGTCCCCCGTGCGATCGCTTTCCTTGAGACAGCTCACCATAGAAGAGCTGTTTAGGGATGCGATGGTCTGGCATCCTTGCAACATGGCCAGCCCAGCGTGTCTGGGCTTTCATCAGCAGGGTGTGAACTGACGGCAGGCCTGCTCTAAAAAGGACTTCTGTGTCTGGCACCTTGTCCTGCCACCGGATCCTCAGAAGTCTGCGGAGGCAAATCGTGTGGAAGTGGTTCAGTTGCCTAGCGTGCCTCCTGTATACAGTCCAAGTCTCACTGGCATACATCAAGGTAGTTAACACTACTGCTCGATAGACTTTAAGCTTTGTAGCAAGGCTTATTCCACGGCGGTCCCACACTTTGGTCAGCAGTCTGCCAAATGCAGAGCTTGCCTTGGCGATTCTGCAGTTGACCTCGATGTCAATTGTCACTGCGCGAGAGGGTGCTGCCAAGGTATGTAAATTGGTCCACTGCTTGCAGCTTTTGTCCCTTCACTGTGATGGTGGGCTCTTGATGTTGGGCTTTCGGAGCTGGCTGGTGCATCACTTTGGTTTTCTTTATGTTGATGAGAAGGCCGAAGTTGTCGCATGCTGCTGCGAATTTGTCCATGCTAGCTTGCATTTCCTGCTCTGATCCAGCAGGAAATTCCTGCTGGATCTATTCCTCAGGATCTATTCCTGAGGATCTATTCCTCAGGAACTGAAAGACGCGTCCATCATACACCTCTACAAGAGGAAAGGAAATCGACAAGTCTGCGATAATCATAGAGGAATATCACTGCTCTCCATCGCAGGCAAGATCCTTGCACGAGTGTTGTTGAATCGCCTGATTGACCACCTGGAACAGGGTCTATTACCCGAGACACAGTGCGGCTTCCGCAAAGAGCGTGGCACCGTGGATATGATCTTCGCAGCCCGACAGCTCCAAGAGAAGTGTCAAGAGCAGAATCGTGAACTGTACACCATCTTTGTGGATCTCACCAAGGCTTTTGACACTGTCAGTCGCGAAGGTCTGTGGCGCATCATGTCGAAGTTTGGGTGCCCTGACAGATTCATCCTGATGGTACATCAGTTCCACGATGGCATGACGGCTCGTGTTCTGGACGACGGAGAAGCTTCAGAGGCCTTTCCCATCACAAATGGCATCAAGCAAGGGTGCGTGCTGGCACCGTTTTAGCATAATGTTTTCAGCCATGCTGTCAGACGCCTTTCAGAACAGTTCCTTGGGAGTTAGCCTGAGATACAGGACCGATGGGAAACTGTTCAACCTGCGAAGACTCCAGGCTGTCACCAAGATAAAGGAGACTGTGCTATGAGACCTCCTTTTTGCTGATGACTGCGCCCTGAATGCTGGATCAGAGCAGGAAAAAAGCTTACCCACTAGTGAGTGTGTGGATGGGGAGACCTCCAAGGAAGGCCATGAGTGCTAAGTGTTAAATGACATTGGCAATTAAGAAGAAAAAGCCGCACTTATTAAGTTACAGACTGTCCTCGCTATAAGTCCAAGATACGTTCCAAAAAACTTGGACTTATAGCAAAACAACTTAAAGTGGGGAATTTTTTCCCTACAGCTGACTTCCATTTGTGCAAATGGTGGGTTGTTGTTTTTTTTTTTTGGCGTGACTTAAGAGCAGGGAATGGGAGGATTTATATCCGTTCCTACAAGTACCAATGACTTTAGTGCGGAACCGACGTATACCGGGGTAATTTACAGTGGGGACAGCCTGTAATATTAAACCTAATGCCCAAACCTACCACTAGTTGGTGCTGTGCTACTAGTAATGCCTTCCTTCATGTGTGAAATGAAAACTGAAGTCCCTTGTGTTCATAACAATCTTGTGGCGTCATACCAGCTTGTGTCACAAATTTTGCCTCTCTAAAATCTCCCTAAATGTCACTAATAGTGCACAGCACATTCAATTTTTTTTTTTGGAGAACTCCACGATTCTGGCTCCTCCTCCATTTTCAGCTGCTAAATTTCATTAAAAACATAGAAAAATATATTTGGAATGTATCTCATAAGCAACAATTGTAGTTGTCAGGGATTTGTATGACATGGGAATTGCCTCGGTTCTTCACTATTGTGTACTGTTGTGCACTGTTAAACCAATGTTAAGTTTCACCCCAAAGGGTGTTGCATATTAATAGTGAGTGAGGAGATTCCTATATCTGCTACATAATTTTTTCAAGTAGTAGTTTGGGATCCAAGGTACTGCGAGAAAAGATTATTTAGTTTGTACTGTACTTACTGGGAGTTACCCTATCCGGCCACTAGATGTCGCTACTTCTGCTCCCCACTTAGTGGTACTGAAGGTAAGTGAACTAAAGAGGAGATCATAAACCACTGGTCTACACTATGGGTGTGCATCTACACAGCACCCAAAACCTGAAATAAGATATGCAATTTGTGCTACGCAAATTGCGTAGCTTCTTTCGAGTCTATTTGAAATAGCTTATTTTGTCACTGGGTGCTGTCTACACAGTGCCAAATTTCAAAATACAGCGCTATTTCGAGCCATCCCTTACTCCTCTTACAATGAGGTTTACAGGGATGGTGAAATAGTGCATCCGCTATATTCCAAAATAGCGGCCGTGTTCAAAAGACGTGGGGTAGCTATTTCGGGATACCTTTGCTGTGTAGACATACCCTAGAATAAGTCCAAATTAAGATATGCAACTTAGGCTATGTTAATTGAGTAGCTTAAGTCAAAGTATCTTAACTCAAATTTTGGTGCCATCCACGTTGCGGGAGATTGATGGGAGCATACTCTCCCTTTGACTTCCCTTAATCCTCGTGGAAGCAGGACTACCAGCATCTATGGGAGCCTCCTCTCAGTTCAATTTAGTGTGTCTTCACAAGACCTGCTAATCTGAATCCTGGAAGATCGACTGCAGCTGCTTCAATCTTATCTGTGGTCAGGGGCGGCCCGTCCATAGATGCATGCTAGGCGGTTGCCTAGGGCACCAAGTTTAAACGCGCGTTGAGAGGTTTGGAGGGGGGGACGCCGATTGCGTTGTTTGCCTAGGGCGCCAGTTGCCAGCAGCTATTCTAGGGCCGCTCCTGTCTGTAGTGTAGACATGGCCAAAGGTGTGTCACATTGAGTGTGCTACACTGAAACCAAGAGCATTTGGACTGGCTAATTTGATTTTCATTAGCAATGAATTCTGCCAGTCAGTATGAAATCAGGAAAGGAGCTCAAGACTGAAAAATATTTCTAAGCAACGGCCTTGCTGTGTAGTCGCACACTTTATTTCGAAATAACGCTGCTGTGTAGTATTGCTTAAGGTGCCACAGGACTGCTCATTGTATTCATCGGTATGCATGTGTAGAAAGAAAATAGTGTTATAACTACAATGCGTTTGTAAATACAAAATGATTACTTTAAAATGCTATTAAAGAACAGAACATGGTAAAACCAGCCTGATGAAGAGGCGTCTCTAAAGAAATAGGATTATGTACAGCATAGCATGTTACATACATAGTGTGTAAGTAGCTTGAGAAAGTGTTTGGGGTGTTGCTATTTGCTTAAGAAATTAAATGTCAGTACAGTGAAAATATGAAGGCTCAGATCACCAGCTCAATATAGTTAATCACATAGATCAATTACACTTCAACTGACCTGCACGTCAGTGGCTACTTCATGACCATGTTCAGAAATTCCCTGTCTTGGGAAACCTACTGTGAGCTCCTATCCATTTCAGAATCCAGTATAAATTTTCTCTGGTTGTCTTCATCATCCTCAATGGCCCCGGTTCTCATTCATTTCTTCAGCTCCATTTCCTGAGGATCACACTGGTCTCTCTAGTTGTCTTGACATCAGATTTGTTAGGGTGTGTCTACACTGCATCTGTAGGTCGAAATAAGATATGCAATTTGAGCTAAGCATATTGCGTATCTTGTTTTGATCTAATTTCAAAATAGTTTATTTTGAAATCTGGCATTGTCTACACAGCACCAAATTTTGAAAGAGAGCGCAATTCCGAAACGTCCCTTAACCCTCTTGGAATGAGGGTTACAGGGACATTGGAATAGTGTGCCCTTTATTTCGAAATCTATTTTGAAATAACGAGCACATTTAAAAGACGTGGAATAGTTATTTTGGGATACGTCTAGTATCCCAAAATAGTGCCACAGTCTAGACATACTCGTAGACTCTTCTCTGCATGTCCCTCCGCTTCTGGTCTTGCTTTTAGGACAGTCTGCATCTAAGGGTACGTCTAGACTACATGCCTCCGTCGACGGAGGCATGTAGATGAACAGATCGGCATAGGAAATGAAGCGCGATTTAAATAATTGCGGCTTCATTTAAATTAAATAGCTGCCCGCTCTGCCGATCAGCTGTTTGTCGGCAGATCAGGACAGTCTGGACGCCGCGATGATCGACAAGGAAGCCTTTGTTGACGGCGCAGGTATGCCTCGTGAAATCAGGTTTACCTCGCGCCGATCAACAAAGGCTTCCTGTCATCGCGTGTGTCCAGACTGCCCCGATCTGCCGACAAACAGCTGATCGCAGAGCCGGGCAGTTTAATTTAAATGAAGCCGCGATTATTTAAATCGCGGCTTCATTTCCTATGATCTGTCTAACCTACATGCCTCCGTCGACGGAGGCATGTAGTCTAGACGTACTCTTACTGAGCCAATAGTTATTTTCAAATCCCATCTTTTCTCCCTAATTTATGTTAAACTTCTCTAAGTCTCCCAGATTCCATGTGTTGAGTCATTCTTCCCCAGAGTCATCGAGTAGTCCTGTGGTACCTAAGGATATGTCTACGCTACAAGGGTATTTTGAAATAATTTATTTCAAAATAATAACTACCGAAATAACTATTTCAAAATAGCACATCCACACGACAGGGAAGCCTCAAAGTAGTCTGAGACAGCCTCCTGTAATGTGGATGCGCTACCTCGATTTAGAACCCCAGGAAGCATTGGGGAGTAAAACTTTGAATGGCTCTGGGGAGGAGCTATTTTGAGATACCGGTAGTGTGGATGCTCCATTACTGCTATCTCGAAATAGCAATTTTGAAATAAGCATTATTCCTCAAGAAATGAGGGTTTATTATTCCGGAATAAGAAGTCTGTTATTTTGAAATTATTTTGAAATAACAGGCTTGCTGTGTGGATGCTCACCATGTTATTTCGAAATGATGCTGTAGTGTAGACGTGCCATTAGACACTAGCAAAAATATATAGTATAATGAGCTTTAGTGGGCAAAATCCACTTCATCAGATAAGCTGGAGTGGAAATAAGAGAAGCCAAGAGATATATAACTGAAAAAAATCCACTGTTAATTGTAGGTCAGGAGCTAATTAATTGGGCTGGAAATGTCCCATTCTTAGCTTTTGATATAAAAATGCAGCTGTTAAAGGCAGGGGAGACTGCCTGGCAGTTAGTCAGGGATGTGGGGGAGGCCTGGAAGAAGGGGGTTTTGTGGGGGGACAGACTGGCAGTCAGGCAGGGATTTGGGGGGATGGGTTGTCAGAGGGGGGCTCTGTGGGGGACAAACTGGCAGTCAGGAACGTCGGGAAGGGACTGGAAGAGAGGGGCACTGTCTGTGAGGGAGAGACTGGCAGTTTGTCAGGGATGTGGGGGGATGGGCTGGCAGAGGGGGGCTCTGAGGGACAGACTGGCAGTCGGATGGGGATGAGCTGGCAGAAGAGGTCTGGGGACAGACTGGCAGTTATCAGGACATGGGGAGGGGCTGGGAGAAGGGGATTTGTGGGGGGACAGACTAGCAGTTAGTCAGGGATGTGGGGAGGGGTGGGAAGAGGGGGCTCTGTCTGGGGGACAGACTGGCAGTTACTCAGGGACGTGGGGTGTTGTAAATGGGTCTGGAAGCAGCAGAGCAATTAGCGTATATGTGGGTTGGGGGACAGACTGGCAGGGATGTGTGGGGAGGGTCTGGAAAAGGGGGCTCTGTGGGGGACAGAATGGCGGTTTGTCACAGAAAGGAAAGGGGCTGGAAGAGCTGGGGTCTGTCTGAGGTGTGTGTGTGGGGGGGGGGCGGTTAGCCTGGCAATTGGGTGTCCCAGTGGTGGGGGGAGGGAAGCTGCTGGCAGAGCCAGTTTCTGTGGGGCAGGGGCTAAGGGGCAGTGGCACTAAGGCAGATGTGAAAGGGGACGTTTGTGGCAGAGATTGCGCCTGTTAGTGAGGGATGGGCATGTTGTCAATAGGAGACGTTGGGGGGATTTGGCAACACCGGGTCAGTCAGTGATGGGGGAACAGGGCCTTGGCTAAAGGGAGACACAAAATGGGTCATGGGGGAAGGTTTCGGCACAGCAGGGTCGGTCTCTGTTAGGGGGGCAGCCTGGCTGTGGGGAATGGCCGTGACTAGGGGTGAGGGGCTGAGGAAGGTCCCGGAAGAGCTAGGACAGTTGCAGGGGATTTAGGGAGGCGCAGATCACAAGACAGGCTGGCATTTAGTCAGGGACTCGGGCGTGGTGGAAAGTTCTGGAAGCCGCATGGTTTCTCTGAGGGGATATCAGGAAGCGTGAGGGAAGGGCCTGGAAGAGGGTGGCAGCTGGTTGGTCAGGGCCCATCTGCATTACCCCTTCCAGCAGGCTCGTGCTGATATTTTACTTAGGAATTAATGAGATTGTTAGGGTGGGTTGTGTATGAACTTCTATTATAGGAGGAGAATGGGGACCATGGGGGAGGGATGGGGACATGGGAGGGGGACTAGGTTCGCCAGATGGTTTCAACATAAATACTGGACACACTTGACATTACATCACAATCTACATTACGTCTTATTCAGAAAATACCGGACTTTTCTATTTTCTCATTTCTATTTTCTCAATTTGTTTGCCGAACAGTAATAGAGAGGTAGCCGTGTTAGTCTGATCTTGCTAAAACAAAAGGAAAAACTATGTAGCCCTTTATAAAGTGCTACATAGTTTTTCCTTTTGTTTTCCCAAACAGAAAGCTCAAATACTGACTGTCTGGTTCAGAACTGGACACCTGGCATCCCTAAAGGGGACAATGGGGGTACACTGTCTCCAATTCTTCTGCCACGCCATGGACGCTATGGCGTGGGGAAGGGGGTATGGGAGACAGAGCCCGTGGGATGGGAGAAGGAAGTGTTCTGGATGTATTCAGGAACAGCTTGCCTTGCAGTGACATGTAAGGAGGCACAGTCATGGTACAGTAATTAATTTGCCCTGGATGAAAAAAAATTAATGGGTGAAATTCCATGGCATGTGTTAGACAGGAAGTCCAATTAGGTGATCCCAGTGGTCTCTTCTGGCCTGTGATCCAAAAAAATACAAATATTCTAAACAGGGTGTTTCACTAGTTTTATTTTATTTTATTTGTCTGTAGAAAAGCTGCATATGAAGAACAGGGAAGGTGCATGGAGCAACCACAGGTAACAAGATTTCCTATGTATAGAACTTGTGCAGTGCCTGAGATCCATAGGGATGCAAAATACTTCAATACATTTCCTTACTATTGTGTGTATTCTATGCTGTGATTCACACCTATGGTGATATAGAAGTAACAACCGTAATCCAGTGCTAAACTCTATGCCCAACAGTGCTTATCCTGTCTGGCCACTAGATGTTGCTGCTGATGCTCCTGACAGGCCCTGCACAGTTGAGAGGACAGAAATGTCTCATTCATGCCATGAAGCTATCAGCCATTAGCAATTAACCAGTTTCTAGGTGGCCCATCGCTGCCTAGCTAACTGTTCGGTGGTGTTCAGGAGCTCACTTGGTGCAGAGTTTAACAGAGAAGTGTTACAGCAGCTGGAAGGTACCAGTGCCTTGAAAGACTCCCCTAGAGTAACTGCACTACTAGGACCTGCAGTGGAGCCCGGGAGAGAAGGGGGCAGCTGCCCAGAGATCTGGGCTACGTCTAGACTGGCATGATTTTCCGCAAATGCTTATAATGGAAAAGTTTTTCCGTTAAAAGCATTTGCGGAAAAGAGCGTCTAGATTGGCACGGACACTTTTGCGCAAAAGCACTTTTTGTGGAAAAGCGTCCGTGCCAATCTAGACGCGCTTTTGCGGAAGAAAGCCCTGATCGCCATTTTAGCCATCGGGGCTTTTTTGCGCAAAACAATTCTGGGTTGTCTACACTGGCCCTCTTGCGCAAAAGCATTTGCGCAAGAGGGCTTTTGCCCAGACTGGAGCGTCATTGTATTTGCGCAAGAAGCACTGATTTTGTACATTACAAAGTCAGTGCTCTTAAGAATTCAAGCGGCCAGTGTAAGCTGGCAAGTTTTCCGCAAAGCGGCTGCTTTTGCGGAAAAACTTGCCAGTCTAGACACAGCCCTGGTGATTTAAAAGGGGCAGGGACTCCCAGCTGCGGCCACCACAGTGGCAACATCCAGAGCCCTGGGCTCTTTAAATTGCTGCTGGAGCCCCAGGTGATGCACATCCTACAGTCCTGGCAGCACTGTCTGCCCTGGACTCCACTCCAATTGGGGGCCATGAGCCAGGGCCATTCCTAGGGGGGAGTGGGACTTGGGGCGACCTGTGTCTACCCCAGGCATTCCTCCCCTGCCTCTTCCTACCCCTATTCCGTCCCTGCTCCACCCCCCACTCTACCCCCTCCTGCACACATTGCACCCCTTCTTAGAAGCCCTCTTCTCCAAGCTACAGGACCTGGGGGGTTATTGGGGGGCCTAGGGCCAGCAGCAGGGGTCAGGCTCCCCCATAGTCAGGCAGTGGAGTGACTCAGCCCCAGACCTCTGTGCTCCGTTCTCCTGAGCCTGCGTCGCTCCAGGGAGCGCAATGGGATGGGGCCAGAGCGCTCTGCTTCTCCCTACTGCAGGGAAGTGGAGCAAAGCAGCTGGGAGATGGCAGCTGAACAGGGCAGGCTGCTGGGCCGCCCCACTTCCTGTGGCTCCTGCTGCTGCGATGAGCACAGAGGGGCCAAGCCCTGTTGACACCCCATGTAATACCCTGGGCCACCCTGGGCCTGCGGGCTTATCTCAGTATGGAGGGCTGTCCTGTCTATAGGATAGTTGCCCAACCCATCCTATGGATGGGACAACTCTGCCCAGAGCTGGCTTCCCCCAGGGTCTAGTGAAGTCTCATCAGCCCTGCTCATGTACATATACAGTAAAACCTGTGTTATCTGGCATGCTCAGGGATTAGGGCGTTCCGGTTATCTAAAAATTCCGGTTATCTGAGGGTCCCGTCAACCTAGGAAAAACCAATGGACAATAATAGTAAAACTCAAATTTTTGATATCTACCAATGTAAACTATATTGTAATGAACGTAAACACCTTTTTGAAGCTGCGACCCCTGCGCCACAGGGGCTGCCAGCTGCCCGGCCCAGCTCCCGCTGGCTGGATCATAGCGGTGTGCCGCAAGGCTGCGCCCAGCCCTTGGCTGGCCGAATCAAAGCGCCGCATGGCCTCACCAAGCTCCTAGGAAATTTGCCGGTTTCTAAAGTTTTCTGAATAGTTAAGTGCCGGATAGCGCAGGTTTTACTGTAGTTTGTTCTGATACAGGAAGAGGAATAAACTACAGTATGTCACTGTAAGGCACCTTCTCTCTGGTCATGCTGCATCCATACTAGGGTTGCAGTGATACAGTGGTGGCCAACACATTATAGATGAAAAGCCAAAATAGTTGTGGATACAGAGCAAAGGGCCAAGGGAAAAAGGTTGTTAGGCAAAAAAAAAAAAAAAAAAAAGAGCAGAGCAGGCATTGCCTTTTTAAGGTGTTTTAAGGTGGCCATTTTGAAGGTGGCCATTTTGAAGTCTGCACCGGCGTCCCATGCAGACAGAAACACGCTGCCCCTTTCTGAGCCACAAGCTGCAGGTGCCAGTGTGGGAGCCACAATTTTTTCTTGAAGAGCTGCATGCGGCTTGCGAGCTGTGGGTTGGCCACCCCTGCACTGCTATAACTGTATTGGCTAAATACACACCAAGCTGAAATAGTTATACTGGTACAAAGGCTGTGCAGAACAGGCCTTATGATGGGACACTGATGCACTTAATAAAAATTCCATCCCTAATTAGTAAGTGCTTTAAAATATGCGAAGTGCTGAGTGCAGTAATTATTCTCTCTGAGGCAGGAGGTTGGAGATGTAGTATTGTTTAATGATTGTGCCCCTTCTGTTTTATCTATTGGTTCCTAGCATAGATTTGATGATAAGAAAGAAATGCTAGTCGCACCTTTACTGAGAGGGTCCAAATCAGGGCATAGGTCCACAGCAGAGATGACATCTCTGCAAGGGTCTGTGCTGAGAAACCACACAGGAAGCTGACACACATGCATAGACACAAACAAAAGGAAAATAATGCAACTGTTAATTAGGTTGGACACCTCAGAACTTCAAAATGAGAGATTATATTGTGCGCCCAGAAAACAAAGTTAAACCAAAGAATCATCAAAGAATATACAGCCCATGTGCTGGAGCAGCCCCCTAGTATAACAAGAAGTCAGAAGAATACTTTAACCACAGTCAGGGGAGCTGATAGCTTTGTTGATCCCTTGGGCAAATTGGGGGTGGTGGCTCTGTGCTCCTGGAAGGGGCAGGGCCAGAGCCAGGCTTACCCATATGCAGAATATGCAGCTGTGTAGGGCACCTGAAAATTTGGGGCACCCCTGGGTCTTACTGTTCACCCACCTGCCTTTTCCTAGCCCTGCCCTGTGGCTCTGCTTCCTCCGGAGAGGGTCCAGATAACTTAAAAGTGACACCGCCTGCCAGTGCTCTGTGGCAGAGCTAGTCAGAGAGTAATGAATCAATTTAACAGGCAACTGCCAGTCCTAGATACAAACTGCCAGTTTCTGAATGTACTGTGTTAGTTGACAGGACCCCCAAGCAGTTGTCCCCCAACCCACAACCCTTCCCCCTTCCTTCCCATTGGCAGGCCTGACCAGAGTGCTAGAGATAGGTGGAGTTTATTTTTGTACCAGTGCTAGGACAACAAAATAATGTAGGGCCTACATTCTTTCAGTAGTACCATTTAAAAATTAAGGACTGAATGTTTATTTGACATTTGAAGTTCTTTATCTAGCTACCGTAACTTCAGCCCCTGATCTTCTGCCTGGACATCTTGACTTTGTCTCTCTATTCCTGTTCTTTCATTCAGTATTTTCCATGAGAGAGTGTTACAGCCCACACTGAAGTAAATATAGCTGTGAAAAGCTCTCTGCTTGGTTTCAGAGAAAGGAAATGGAGGGTTTCAACAATTAAACTGTTCATGTCAAAATTCTCACACCGCAGGCCCTGCAGCTCTTCAACCCAACTGCATTTTTTACAATACACAGAGTAAGCTTGAAAATCTAGTGCAGGAAAAACCAAGTCATCTGAAGGGCATCCGGATTCCTAACACTGTCACTGGGTGTAAGGCCTGGTTGTTTGCAGAGAAGCTATTGTTATTTGTTAACTGCAAGGACCTGTTACCACTTGTTAACCAGTATTACGCTACCTGTATTTGCTGCATGGTTTTGCAAAGCCAGCAGATCAATGTTTTTTTCACTAACTGCTCTGTTCATGTTCACAAACATCTTCACAGACTAACTCACTTTTTGAGACAACTTTTCTGCCAGCTGTCATTCCTCCGACACTAGCATCTCCCCTGAACAGGAGCACATTATTTTGTGGTAGCATGTTGGCATTGTGATGGAAACAGGTGCTAATGTTCTATGCAGTATGAGTTGGGATTTCCATCTTAAAAGTCATCTTCTTGAAAAGGGGAGGTGTCTCTCAGAGCCGGAGTGGAGAGCTTCTCCATGGGGAATGCCCCTCCAGCTGCCCTGCCTCTGAAACAGGATGTTGATAAGGAACATCACTTGTTTGGTTGTTTTCCTCTCCTGCTGTCTCCTCACAGTGCTCAGAACCAGCTGAGACTGATAAACTGTCAGGCTGCATCTACACTGCAGGCTTTTTGCACAAGAACAGCCGTTCTTGCGCAAAAACTTGCAGAGTGTCTACACTGCACGTGCATTCTTGCACAAGTAAATTTACAGTAAAGCGTTGGAAAACAGGGCTTCTTGCGCAAGAGTTATTCCTCTCCGCACAAGGAATAAGTCCTCTTATGCAAGAGCTGTTGTGCAAGAAGGCAGTGTGGACAGGCAACAATGGCCATCAGAGCTTTCTTGCACAAGAGAGCATCCACACTGCCATGGAAGCTCTTGCGCAAAAGCACATATCTGGTGCAAAAGCACATGGCAGTGTGGACACGCTCTTGTGCAAGACCTTTTGCACAGGAACTCTTGCACAAAACAGTTCTTGCACAAGAAGCCTGCAGTGTAGATGTAGCCCCACAATCTTGCTCTTTTTCCCCCACAAAAGGCCCTAAAAAAGTCCTCCAGTAACGAATGGTTGTAAGCACTGACCTCTGGGAGTAAGTGCCATCATGACCAGTGCTTTCACTTTTACTGGCGAGATCTTTAATCCAGCACAATCAAGTGTGGTACCAGCATTGTGGTCACCATGTACTACTACCGCACCATCAGTTTCTCCTGCCTTCTGTGACACAGCTCACATCAGCTCCCTATTAGCCTTCTAAAAACAACTTTTAAAAACACAAGTAGGGCGGTGGCACTGTAGAGACTAACACAAATGTATGTATAGTATCATGAACTTTTGGGGGCAAAACCCACTTCTTCAGATGAGATGATCTTGAGTGGAAAAAAATGAGTGGGGGAGAACCCTCAGAATAAGAAGGGAGAGAGGAAAGAAAAAAAAAAGTATGTCAATTGTAGTCTTGGTGCTAATGGGGCTAGCTGAGTAGGCGGGACTTCGCTTTTAATGTCAATAGGGTGTTGAATGTAAGGAAAGATGGTGTTGCTATGTTAACCAATTCAAGTCTTTGTTTAAACCAAGTGAGAAGGTGTTAAATTTGCGTATGAAAGTCAATTCTAGTGTAAGATAAAAACGTAAGAAAGCCTGTACTGGGGCAGCCCAAAAGTCCATCTAGCCCAGTATCCTGTCTTCTGACAGTGGCCCATGCCAGATGCCCTAGAGCAGTGGTCACCAACCAGTAGATCAAGATCTACTGGTAGATCTTGGAACCTTTGACAGGTGATCCTGACAGGTTTGGCCAGGAGGCTATCAAGTGCCGGCAATTCCTCTGCCCCTCTCAGCACTGCCGTGCTGCTCTTGTCCTCTGCCTTGGAGGTGCCCCTCACCCCCAGGATCCTGCTGCTTGTTGTGCAGGGCACTGGAAGAAGAGGAAGGGGTGCTGCTGCTGTCAAGGTGCCCCTCCTTCCACCCTGTACCCCAACTCCACAGAGCAGAGGGGGGCAGGGATGGAGGAGTTTGCTGGCTGCTTTTGGGAGTGGTGCAGGGCCAGGGTAGGGGTGAGCCTGCTTTAGCCCCCTGCACCACCACCCAGAAGCCACCTGTGGTAAGCAGTGCCCAGCTGGAGCCCGCATTCCGAACCCCGGCCCCAGTCCTGAACCCCTCCTGCACCCCAAACCCCTGCCCCCAGCCTGATAAAAGTGAGTGAGAATGGTGGAGGGAGGATGGAGTGAGCAGGGGCAGGGCCTTGGAGAAGAGTGTTTGGGTTTGAGGTAGATCCTGGATTGCACTTCAATTCAAAAAGTGATCTTGTGCTTAAAAAGGTTGGCGACCACTGCCCTAGAGAGAGTGAACAGAACAGGAAATCATCAAGTGATCCCTCCCTGGTGGCCCATTCCCAGCCCTGACAGAAGCTAGAGACACCGTTCCTACCCATCCTGGCTAACGGCCATTGATGGACCTGTCCTCTAAGAATTTATCTAGCTCTTTTTTGAACCCTATGAAAGTCTTGGTCTTCAGAATATCCTCTGGCAAGGAGTTCCACTGTGCATTGTGTGAAGAACTACTTCCTTTTTTTGTTTTAAACCTGCTGCCTATTAATTTCATTTGGTGACACCTAGTTCTTATGTTATGGGAAGGAATAAATAACACGTCCGGTTCACTTTCTGCATACCAGTCATGATTTTATAAACCTCTATCATATCCCGCATTAGTTGTCTCTTTTCCAAACTGAAAAGTCCCAGTCTTTTTACTCTCTCCTCATATGGCAGCCACTCTGTACCTCAGTCACTTTTGTTGCTCTTTTCTGAACCTTTTCCAGCTCCTATATATCTTTCTTGAGGTGAGGCAACCACATCTGCACACAGTATTCAAGTTGTGGGTGTACCATGGATTTGTAAAGAGGCAATAAGATATTCTGTATCTTTTTCTTAACGATTCCTAACAATTTGTTTGTTTGCTTGTTTTTGACTGCTGCTTCACATTGAGTGGGTGTCCTATTAGAAAATCCTATATAGACTAGAATAGACATAGGCTACTGCTCACCAGAGGGCAGACATACGCCTGAGACTTTTCTTAGGTACAAACGCCCTGCTTTGCGCTCACACCTTCCTTTGTACTTGCCATGGCTGGAGACGTAGTTTATGCTGATTTAAACATTCCTGGAGCCAGTTCCTCTTCAAGACCACCACAACGATCTCCTCACCTCAGTAAGTGCATTAGGTTTCATCTGTGTGTACCAGTATGGTCAGGCTTTGCTTAGGATGCCACTTTTTTAAATGTTTTTTTTTATTTGCAGCACAGATTGTTTAGAGAAACTAAAGCCAACAAGCAGCTGTGTGCTTTATGGATGATAGGACTTAGCTAATGTGAAATTCTGAGCCACTCTCAGCAATTGGACTCTGTGAAGGGAAGAGCGGGCACTTTAATTTGTCACAGAAAACTTCATAGTCTCTGACGTGCAAATACAAATGCAATGGAATCTAGTTGTTCTTTGTTTGACACCCTTCCTACTGAGTTCATACCTATTTCGGCCAACTACCAAGGTAACAGTCCATAAGAAGTGGGTTATAGTTGCGGGGCAGAGAGCAGTACATTGGGTGAGCCTGAGAAAGAATGACTGAGCACAAGGAATGAGGGAGACTCATAGAATAGAATTTGTTTTATTAGGGAGAAGGTTAAAATCCACATAGGACTGAAGAGGTGGAATCGGACACTAGGCAGGGAGCTGGTTATGTACAGCAGGTCCCGAAGACGGTGGCAGATAGTAGGTACTATGGCCATGGCTGGATTTAGGGGCAGGCGACCGCCCTGAGGGGGGCTGTGTTTAGGGGGTGCTGGGCTTGGAGTGAAATGGCTACTAATGAGGTGTACAAAAGTTTTACAATTGGAGAGGCACCAAAGATATTCCTGGCCTGGGGTGCTAGTCAGGTCTAGGGCCAACTTTAATGTGGGGGCAGGAAGGAAGGGTCCACTAAATGCAGTAGTGATATAAGTAGGAGAGAGAAGACCAGTGTCTGAAGAATGTAGGAACCGGAAAAGAGAAAGAAAGGAGAAAAATATGGCCAGTGGGTGGGTGGGAAT
Organism: Rafetus swinhoei; assembly: GCA_019425775.1. Taxonomy (NCBI): domain Eukaryota; kingdom Metazoa; phylum Chordata; order Testudines; family Trionychidae; genus Rafetus; species Rafetus swinhoei. The sequence goes on along the minus strand of CM033444.1, from coordinate 13,066,673 downwards.
GACAGAGACAAAGAAGGGGATTTTTCTACTGGGTGCTGAAATGGACACGAAACTGGGAAAGCTTTGCAAGGACGGAGAGGATGTGATCTGTTTCCGAGTGCAGAAGAGACGGCGAGTTATTGCCCTGTAGTTTAACTGAAGCATGGAGTTAGGAGAGTCTGTCAAGGAGAAGATAGTGACCGAGGGGAAGCCAGTGAAGGGATCTCAGTGTTATAAGAATACTGAAAATACCCGGAACCAAGTGTAAGTTAAAGGAGATAAACTGAATATTGTAAATAATTTGTGATTTCCCTGAAAAATTATATGACATGAGTTAAAAATCTTGATACTTCGGAGGCTGAGGGAAAATAATTTAAATATTAAATAGCTACTTCTCCACTCTATTTTCCATAAGTACAGTAAGGCTACAGATTTACACGAAGGGTACATTTTTCTGAAGTGCCCAAGTGACTTAAGTGTTTCTAAAAATCCCACTCTAATCACCCAGATATTTCATGAAGCTGTATAAAAGGGGTGACATGATATAATCAACCATACTATATGGTTACTACCTTCAATTAAACTCGGATATTGACAATGATTCTGGCTTCTTTTATCTCATCAGTTTTCCTTTTTTAAGAATACCTACAAATGTATCATACTTAAAACAATTCTTGCTGTGTGCTTGCTGAAACAGTTATTGAAACAGTCTTTTACAAATGTGCCTAATACGATGTTATTAGGAGTTGACGTTGTCCAACAGATCTTGCTTTGGTATCTGTTTACATCACAATACCTAGCATAATAGGGGTCTGTCTCATCAAAAAATTAATTTTTGTTGTGAACCATCATGAAACTGTCTCCATGCTCTTGTGATATTATTTTCAAATATTTAATACAGATCTGATGTACTCTTGAAAAATATTTTAGCAATTAGATTCTGCGTGTTACATCAGAGTAAATCCAGAGGGACTCTGTAGGAGTCAATGCAGTTTCTCCAATCTTACACCACTGTATCCAAGAGCTAGATTTGTTTCTCTAGCTGCAGTTATCTGGTGTTGTTAAGCTAAAGACTGACACTAGCTTAATGACTGGAAACTTAGGTCCCCATCCGGTGATCTGTTAGTTATGGGTGGACCTTCATTTATGTCTGCACAGAATCCCATTAAAGTCAATTGACACAAAGATCCACCTGCAGGAATCCAATTGCAGGACTCGGGGAAGGGGTGACTAGTGAGGGGGCACATAGGGGGCCAACAGCCATGAGACCCCCCTCCCAACACAGGGAAGGGCTGGGACCAGCCCCCTCTCTCCCAGGCCCCGCCTCTGCTCTGCTTCTCCCTACTCTTGCTCCACCCTCTCCCCTCCTGTTCCCCATCCTTGGTCCATCTTCACCCCATCCATCTCTACCCCACCCCTCTTCCCCCACAACTGATGCAGCACAGGGGGACTAGCAGGGCTGGGACCCAGCAGGAGCAGGGGGTCCGGTCTCCTCACACTCACCAAAAGTAGGGGGGGGGGGGAAAGTGGAGCAATGTGGCAATGCACCCCCCAGTAAGAACCAGCTGCACTCTGGCAAGAGCTGGCTGGGGGACTTGGCTCATTGAAAGGGGCCAGCTGAGGGTGTGTTCCCAGGGTACACTCAAAGCCAGAAGAGAGGAGCTGGTGGTGGCAGATTATCTCCATCTGGCTATGACAGCCTGGCTCCAGCACAGCCCCAGAGCAAGCTACCTGACCAGCCCCCATCTGACAGCTGCAGTCTGTCCCTAGGTGTTGTGCTCCTGGGACAGCCCTGCAAGCCCTCCACCAGGGCCCACCCCCTCAGCTGGCTGCAGCATCCTGTCCCAGGGCCCAGCCCAGCAATCTGGGCCCCACAGAGGTAGGAGGGGAGGACACAATCCTGGCCCAGCCCCTCATCCAGCCACAATCAGGGCAGGCTTCATGGTGGCTGAGCACAGCCCCGAGCAGGCCACCCCTCTTGACCCTGCCAGCACCAGCCCTGGGCAAGCAGGTGGTGGGTGCCTGGCTGATCCCAGGGCAAGACAGGAGACTTGAACCCACAACTCTAGAGGCTGATGCCTTCCCTACATGGCCACTGCAGCAGCTACCTTCTCCCTACCACCTTTGGCTGGTGCCAGCTCCAGCCATGAGCAAGCTGGAGGCGGGTAGCTTATTTCTGGGGTTTCACAGTGGCCTGGCTCTGGTAGGTAGGAAGGAAGGGTGGGCAGGCTGGCTATGTGGCAGTTGAGCACAGCCCAGCACAAGCCACCCACCCAGCTACAGCCCTGGGGAGGCTGGTGGTGGGTGCGCTGCTGCTCTCAAGGTGGGCATGTAGGTGGGAGGGGATTTGAACCCACAACCTCAGGTTCTGGAGGCTGATGCCTTCGCTATTAGGCCACTGGAGGACCTACCCCCCCACCCCGCCCTTCCTTCAGCAGCCTTACCTGGCCACTTGTTTAGGTGTTACTGCAAGGCAGTTTACCACGGGTGGCATGGTCCCAGGGGACATAAGAAGGGATCTGAAGCAGGGCAGAGCAGTGGCTTTATACAATGACTCTGGGAGGGCCATCCATGCATAAGAGACAAAGTAGGAAAAGGCGCGATGATGCTTCTGGGAGGAAAAAAACATGTGAAAGAGGCTGCCCTTGTTGACGCTGCCCCTAGTGGTGTGTGCAGAGGAGTGGACGCCCCTTGGCAGGAGGCTGCAATAGGCTCTGAAGAACAAGTTTCATTGCTATTTCTCACGCTGGGGGCTGAGGGTGTTTCTCCAAACTTTGTCTCTTATAGGTTCCCCTCCATGTCCCCGGTGGCATCGCATCGCTGTGGGGGCCGGATGGGCTGGGAACATCGTCCTGACAGTAGCTGTGATAGTGCTGGGGGTTTGGGGTAAGTAGCACCCATCAGGGGCTCCCACAGCTTGTGCAGGCCCTCGAGCAATGTGGGTGGGGCGGTTCAGCATCCCACAAGGGGTGGGACCTCAGGCAGAAGGGGGCGGGGCCAGGGCAGTCAGCCCGGAGCACGGCCGCACTCCCAGTCCTCAGAGCTGCCCACTCTGGGCATGGTGCTCCAGGTGGCAATTTTAAAGGGCCCAAGGCTCTGGCCATTGCAATAGCAGCAGCGATGATACCTAGGAGCCCTTTGAATTGCTGGGCCCCTTTGAATTGCTGGGCCCCAGAGCAAGGCCGCCCCCCCTCCACACACACACACACACACACAAAACCAGGTGCCAATCTGTTTATCCATTTGGGTTTGATGGTGCACCATGAATTCTCTTCTCATCCCCAAATCTGAAGGCAGTTCCATTCCTGATTCCAGTGCATCTGCAAATGAAACCCTGGGCATTACATCGCCACCAGGCCAAAACGTTACAGGAACAAGGTGGCAGTTAAGAGCTGGATGCATGAAACTCGTGTGATCCGGCTAAGGCAGGCCGATGGAAGTCACAAAGGCACTTACGCTATGTAGTGAATCAGATTCTCTTCCTCTGTCCTCACCCCCGCTGTGATGGGTGCTACATTGTGTGATGATTCTACACCCTACCCAATGTTATTTTTAATCCCTAACCAGCTGCACTAGAAGTGCTTTTCATTGACGTGGATGCTCTTTTGAAGTTTCCCAGTTGTGTGGCTCTGGAGAAGGACGGACCGGAGGAGCTCGGAATACCCCAGAGAATAGTGAAACCGGCATCAGCAACACTGAATGCAGCTCCTGCCTGGAAGATTTCCGGTCCCGTTTGAAACCAATTTTATGTGAGCCGCACAGCTTCCCAGGTAAGCACAGCTCCGAATGTCCCAGAGCTGAGAGTCACTCCCTCCTAAAGAGTTTGCGGCACTCTCGCTATGATTGAAAATTCAGTCACTATGTTAAAGGGGTGTTGTCAGCTCGAAATACAATGGATCAGATGTTCGTTCCTATTGAGGCCCCATTATGTACATTATGCCAGTGTAGCAGTCCCCAGGCATCCAAAAACCATGCGTCAGGCCCTAAAAAATCATGAGATTGCTGTATTTTAGGAAAATTATAATTTGGGGTTCTTTATATTTGCCTTCTGGTTTCTAAGCCTTTAGGTTGCACTTGGGTTGTGCTGTCAGGCTTTTGTGGGACTTACGAGGACCAGGAACTTTCTGTAATGAAACAGATTCTCACCTAATCCCATGACCCCACACGCTGGGATTTTAAAGAAAACACCAAACTTCACAGGACGTGTGATAACAATGAGAGATGGCAACATTGCCAAAATGACAGTGCCTAATGAAGGGAGTCACCTTTCACTTTTTAGTCAATGTGAGGCAGGAGTCTGTTTCAACAAAAACTAGAAAAAGTCACATGAAACAGGTGTCCTGTAAAGAATTTCATTTTGAAAAAAGGCCATTTTTGTCAATTCCCCTCGTAACGACAGCAGGAAAACAATGTTCAGACAACAGGGCGATTTTTAAGCAAATGGACTTTTTATAACATGCTCTGATACAGGGATGGGCAACCTTTTCCTACCAAAGAGCCAAACTGCATTAAAACTCAGATTGAGGGGTCAACAAAGATGCCCATTTCCCTGACTTAAACTATACAACGTACTATTATTGATCATTGACATAATGATTAATGACAGCACAAATGAGCCATTGTCCTCACAGACTTTATTTAATGGGACTTCTGCTGCTGCAGCTTTTTGCTTTTTGCACATTTCTTCAAAGTTTACATCATAACTGGTCAAATCCAGGTCCATGCCAGCATTCAGGCTGTCTTCTGTCAGCCTTATGGCAGGGGGCTGGAGGTGTGGGGGTGCAGGAGTCTGGGTTGAGGTGTATGAGGGGCTCAGGGCAGGGGGTTTGGGTGTATGATGGACTTAGGGCTCAGTATTGGTGTTGGGGGAGGGGTGCAAAAGTGTTATGACAGGGGGCATCACTCTCTGGAGCCTGGGGTTGTGGGTTCAAGACCCCCCTCATCCCAGGATCAGTAAGGCACCCCATGCCTCCCCATGCCTGGAGCTGGAAGGGGCAGGGTGGGTGGCCTGCTCTGGGGTTGTGCTCAACCATTATAGGGCCTGCCCTTGCTGTGGGCCGGAGCCAGGCCACGGTGGAACACCAGAGTCAGCTGCCCACCCAAAGAGCATCTTCTGTGGATGGGAGGAAACCCCACACCTGCCTGGCGCTGGTTGGCTGAGAGGCGGGGCAAGACACGCCTCTCCCAACAACCGCAGCAAGCATGGTGCATTTGGGAACTGCTGTTCTGTTGGCCTAATGGATAAGGTATCAGCCTCCCAAGCCTGGGGTTGTGGGTTTGAGTTCCCCTTCCCCTACCTGCCCTTGTAGCAGCTGGGCACCTCCCACTTGTTTGCCCAGGGTTGGAGCTGGCACCACATGAAGGGTAGGGATCCTGGCAGAGCCACACTGTGGTTGAAATCCAGAGGAAGTCATCCACTCTGAGTGCAGCTGGACACCCACCCACCTGCTTGCCCAGGACTGGAGCTAGGAGGGGTCACTTGCTCTGGTTCTGTGCCCAGCCTTCCCTGGTTGTAGCTGGATGGTGGCCTCCTCTCCTACCTGGGGGTCACTGCCAGGCCTGACCTGGGACAGGGTGCTGCAGCCAGATGGAGGCTGGGCCCTGATTGGGAGCACAGTGGCTGGGGACAGACCGGGCCTGGAGCCAGGCTGCTGCAGCCCAGGTGGAAACATCTGGCACCACCAGCCCCTTTTGCTATCCCAGCTGGGAGCGCACACACATCTCCTACAGTGCACTCTCAGTGGCCTTTTAAATAAGCAGCATCCCCCAGCTGGCTCTTGCCAGAGTGCACCACCTTCCTGTCACTTCCTGTCACTTCTGGCTAAAGGTGAAATAGACCAAACAGACCTTTTTGACATGAGTCATTAGGTGTTTTAAAAAATTTGAATTAATTTTTTATGTTAATTTAAAAAATTGCCTCTGTTTTGGGAATGACAGAAGAGACACATTTGGTTCTGGACTGAGCCAGATTTGGCTCGAGAGCTATCGGCTCCAGACCCCTGCTCTAATGTTTAAGTAGGGCAGTGATGTACCATACGCTCCAAGATCCTCTGTCTTTTTTTTGTGTGTGTGTGCGCCTGTCTTCACTGTGGGCTATATCAGTGTTTCCCAATTTTATTTGGCCATGGAACCCTTTTAAACTCAAAAGAATTTTGCAGAACCCCTAATAACAATCTAAATTAAATAAATGGAGATTGCCTATCTCCTAGAACTGGAAGGGACCTTGAAAGGTCATCAAGTCCTGTCCCCTGCCTTCACAGCAGGACCAAGTACCATCCCTGACAGATTTTTGCCCCAAATCCCTAAATGGCCTCCTCAGGGATTGAACGCACAACCCTGGGTTTAGCAGGCCAATATATGGACATGGGTGCTGAGTAGTGATATCATTGTCCCAACTCTCTGGCTAAGCTGGCATTACACAGGGGACACTTATTGTGGTCAACCCAAATGAAAATGGTTTTCAATAAAATTCATAAATGCTTAAATATTATTATTTTTTTAAATCATAAAATGTTATTGTCATGGAATTTTCTTGTGGAACCCTTAGTTTCACTTCTCCGAACCTTGGGGTTCCGCGGAACTCCATTTGGGAAACACTGGGCTAGATAGTCAGGGCAGTGAACAATCTAGCGGGGTTTGATTTATCACAGCTAGTATAGACACGGTTAATTGATTGCTGATCGCTCTCCCGTCGACGCCACTACTTCAACAAGAGCAGCAAGGGGGGAGTCGACGGGAGAGGGTCTGTAGTTAACATGTCTCAGTGAAGACACTGCAGTAACTAGATCTAAGTGCTCTGACTTTAGCTATGTTATTCACATAGCGGAAGGTGTGTAACTTAGATTGATGTCCTCCGGTAGTGAAGTCCGGCTATTCAGTAGTCTCAATTGGTGGATGCAAGATCCAGGCTGCGACTGCCACTTTCTGTACCACGAGGGTTATTTCCCTCTCCGAGTCATCCTGCTCCTCTTTGGGTATCCAAGCCTGTTTCTTATCCTGTGTATGGATTGGTAGCTCCTTGGGGGCAGAACTTGTCTTACTACATGCATGTGTAATGCCTTGCACAATGGTTGTGGCTTCTCTGTCCTACTGTAACGGGAATGACTGATTATTGTTGGTTTGTATTGCAGCAGTGTGAAAAGCTCAGCAGTCAGGGCCCTACTGTGCCAGGTGCTGTAAAAAACAAACAAACAAAAAAAAAAACCCCACACATAATAAAAAGAGCTTAAAATTAAAGTAAATAAAGTATTTTTCAGCTGTTTGTACAGTGACATCTAGTGGTCAAATTCTGAATGGCTAGACTAGAGCAGTGTTTCTCAACCTTTTTTTATAAAGTACCCCTTTTTCAATATATATATACCCAGTACCTACAGTTTTCAGATGCACAAATTTTTTTCTATCATTGCAACACATTTGTTTAAACAACTTAATTGAAGCCAGGTGGGCAGTGAAATTTTTGGGTGTAAAAAGTACAAAATGAATGCTAGGAGTATTACATAGTTTGAAAAACACTTTGTGATCCAATCGCTACAGAATTTGTATTATTACGTTGTTATTAAAACTGCTTATTCTCTAGTCCAGCGCTGTAAAACTTAAAACAAAAATTCACTTTTCTCCAAATTTCAGTTGTGTTGAGGTAACCCCCAGACTTCTCTCAAGTACCCCTAAGGATACTCGTACCACCAGTTGAGAAACACTGGACTAAAGAATAAGCAGTTTTAATAACAATGTAATAATACAATTTCTGTAGCGATTGGATCACAAAGTGTTTTTCAAACTCTGTAATACTCCTAGCAATCATTTCCCCCACTACCGAAATGTGGCCACCTCTGGGGTGAAACTCAACAGCTGTTTGTCTTTGGGAAATGACTGAAGGAAAAACCCCATAGCCTGGTGAGCCGGAATTCAGTGCTGGGCAAAGTGATAAAACCTATAAGTGAGGAACAGAATTAATAGACACATAGATCAACATGATTTGTTGGGGATGTGATAACGTGGCTTTTGTCAAGGGAGTCAACAGGCAGGTGGATGAGTCTGATCTAGTGGATTTAGTGTACCTGGATTTTCAGAAAGCCTTTGACAAGGTCCCTCACCAAAGGCTCTTAAGGTGACTAAGTAACCATGTTAAGTCCTTTCCATAGATCAGTAACTAGTTGAAAGATAGGAAACAGCAATTAGGAATAAATGGGGAGTTTTTATAGAGGAGAGAGTCGAACAGCCGGGTCCCCTAAGGATCCGTACTGGGACTGGTGCTGTTAGATGTTGCGATGATGAAAACTGTGAGTGGGTTCAAAAAGGAAATCAATCCATCAATGACTGTTAGCTGAGATGGTCAGAGATGCAACCCCATGACTGGTGGGATGCTGAACCTCTGACTACCAGAAACTGGGAGTGAAAGAGGGGTTAATCATTCTGTTATTGTCCTGTTCTGTAAACTCCCCTAGAAACTCCGCTATGGACTGTTATCAGAGACAGGATACTGAGCAAGATGGACAGTGGTCTCACCTAAGATGGAAGCTCTTGTGTTCTTAATGACCCCATGGGGATATTGCTTTTAAGATCTCAGCTGAAGCATGGCAGTAGCAGTGGTACAGCGCCCCCTACTGCTAGGCTGGGGCACTGGGTTCAGTTCTGCCTTGGTCCCTCTACCTCAGTCTCAGTCATCAGTATTATCTGTTTCCACACAGAATTTCCCTTCAGGACTCCCATCAGTGCATATGTTGAACTTGTCTCTATTAAGCTTTTTCTGAAATGTTGTGGCCAAACCTCAGTGAACAACATTTAATGCATCAATCCAGAGACAATCCCATCCAGTGATTCCTGGGTCGAGCCCAGAACTTGTGACTGAGTTACAGTAGATCTTTAGCAAGAGAGCAACTCTGTGTATAGGCTTTGAGTGCATTTTCTCCTCTCTGGCCTCCCAGCTCAGAGTGCGTCTACACAGACCCCTAAACTCGAAATAAGATACGCAAATTGGGCTACGCAAATTGTGCTACGCAAATTGTGTATATTATTTTGATTCTATTTCAAAATAGGTTATTTTGATATTTGGTGCGTCTACACAGCACCTAATTTTGAAATAATGCGCTATTTCCAGACATCCCATAACAGGTTACAGGGATGGTGAAATAGTGCACCCGTTATTTTGAAAAGTATTTCGTAATAAGGGTATCAGAAGGGTAGCCGTGTTAGTCTGGATCTGCAAAAGCGACAAAGAGTCCTGTGGCACCTTATAGACTAACAGATGTATTGGAGCATAAGCTTTCATAGGCAAAGACCCACTTCATCAGATGCATGTAATGGAGATTTCCAGAGGCAGATATAAATATGCAGGCAAGAATAAGGGTAGAGATAACGAGGTCAATTCAGTCAGGGAGGATGAGGCCCGCTTCTACACCACATACAAAAGCAGTTTCTCCTCTCTTGGTGTTCACACCTCCAGATTAGCTGCTAGAAGTGGGCCTCATCCTCCCTGACTGAACTGGCCTCGTTATCTCTAGCCTTATTCTTGCCTGCATATTTATACCTGCCTCTGGACATTTCCACTACATGCATGTGATGAAGTGGGTCTTTGCCCATGAAAGCTTATGCTCCAATACATCTGTTAGTCTACAAGGTGCCACAGGACTCCTTGTCGCTTTCATAATAAGGGGCGGCTTATTAAGATGCGGGGTAGCTATTTCGGGATACCTCCAGTATCTCAAAATAGCCATGCAGTGTAGATGTACCCTCAGCCAGCACCCATCACGCCTGGACTACTGCGCGTCCTGTTGCTTGCGTGCTGACCACTGAGAAATGTCCTGTCTAGTACAATAACTCTGAAGTTTTTACGCAGCTGTAGGGGAAACTTCAGCAATATCCAGAACTAGAGCTGATACACTGCAAACCTGGCTCGTGAAACATATGAAAAGAAATGTTGGTGTCCTTTTAAGGGAGTAGAAGAGTGAAATCCTCTCCCTCTTTTCCAATGGGGGAAATGTTAAAAGTGTTGATTTTTCCCTCCAAATCTGAATGAAATCCTCCCCTACCTCTCAAAAAAAAATTGTATTTCCTGTGTAAGCTCCTTCCCCTCATAAAAAATGAAAATGACACCAACATTTTAAAAAATCATTTTTAGTCCAAATGGACTTTTCCATTAAAAAAACAACTTTGAACAAGAGTTTTCAGCCGGCTGTTGTTTGAACGTTCAGAATTAACGACACCTCCGTTCCCATCTCTCCCTGCAGGGGGTGCCGGGTGCAAACTCTGCCCCAGGGACTGGCTGCTGCGTGGGGACAAGTGTTACTGGCTGTCGAAAGGGAGTAAAAACTGGGCCGGGAGCCGGGACGACTGCTCGGGGAAGAGCTCGCAACTGCTCGTGCTCCAGAGCCAGGAGGAGCTGGTAACACACAACACAGGCTCATAGAGAGTCGTGTGTCACTATGTTACTACCCCGGGGTAGCAGAGTTCTCCAGCCTGACTATTCCGCAGTGAACCAAACTCCACAATGGGGCAGAGTTTCTTCCCCTTCCTCTTGGAGTGCTTGTCCCTGTGGGTGACCCATTTTCGGTGACAGCGCATTCCAGATCGAAAGGCACCGCCATGTTGAAACAGACTATCAAAATGGATTTCTTCCCACCTGTGTTATCTGCCACCAAAGCTAGAACCCCTGTTGGGGATCAGAGATCTATCAGGCTGCTAGTTGGGCTTCAATATACGCTAATCACCATGGACTAACAAAAAGCTCTGAGAACGATGCAATACTTGGCATTATCATCAACCTATGCCAGACCCCAGCATTGCATAACGGGGCACTGCTGTACAGTCACCAAAAGCGGAGTACCCGCAGGGACAGCACTTAGTCAAAGGAGGTGACTCAGCCAGGCAGTGTGTGTCCCTGTGTGTGCTCCACTATGGTCCCTTCTCCTCTCTATTCTGGAGTTCGCTATTTGAGCTTTACAATAGAGAGGGGATTGGGACAGATGCGTACCAGCAGTACCAGGCGGCTACTGCACATGTGCACCCCCACCAGGCACGACTCCCAAAAGTCTCTGATCAGCAGCGCCAGGACGCGCCCAGCCCTAAAGCGGAGCACCCACTGGGACACACGTCTCCAAGAACCTCAGTTATGGCATAGGGGAAATCAGCATCTCTTCTGGCTGATGGGGACATGGCTCAGAACCAGAACGCCGCAGCTCCCTGCCCCGCACTGCCCAGCTGGCTCCTGCAGGCTTTGCACCCTCTAAGCCAGTGGTTTTCAGACTAGGGGTTGTGACCCAGGACTGGGGGGGTGGAAAGTCAGGCCCTGGGGCTCATTGCTGCCGGGTGACTGGGAGGCGGGGGGGTAAGGCAGCTCCCTGCCTGTCCTGGCACTGCAGACTACATTGTGCCCCAGAAGCAGCTGGCAGCAGGCCCAGCCCCTGGAGTGTGTGTGGGGGGGGAGTGCCCAGGGCTCCATACAGTGCCCCTTCCCTGAGCACTCGTTCCGCACTCCCACTGGCTGGGAACCTGCTGCTGGCTGCTTCTGGGGTGCAACCTGGTCTGCAGTGCCAGGAGAGGCAAGAAGCTGCCTTAGCTCCCCACCTGCACCACTGACTGGGAGCCACTCCTGCCTCAGCCCTGACCCCCCAAGCCAGAGCCCTTCCTATACCCCAAAGCTCTCATCCTCAGCCCCACCCTGGAGCCCAGACTCTAGTCATATTATGCTGGGTTGCAGGCACTAAGGATGTTAAATTGCGGTTAATTGACTGGTCGAGTAGTCGATTGAATTTCAACTAGTTGATAGGCACTTCTGCATGCAGCCAGCGGGAAGTCCCGCTGACTCTGGCCTCACACGGGTGCCTGCTTTGAAATGTACAAGAGTCCCCAGCGGGGGCTCTTGTGCATTTCAAAGCCATGGCGGCTGGGGCTCAGCTGATCCCTTGGCATTTCAAAGGGGCAGCACCTTGGAGCCCAGGTTGACCCTGGGCTCCATGGCGCTTTGGCGTTTTAAAGGAGCAGCACCACACAGCTGAGCCATGGAAACGCCCCTTTGAAACGCCGCTTTGAAGTACCCCTTCTTCCTTCCCCCGCTTTTACTCCCTCTATCTAATAGAGGCGGGGGCGGAATCGACTAGTCGACTAGTCCTTAACATCCTTAGCAGGCACCAACAATTGTCTTCACCTGGGTCATGAGAAGAAAGGCTTGGAAACCGCTGCTCTAAGCCCTGTGTGAGAGCTCCGCAGAGCCATTCTGCAGAGAGCTCCTCTCACACGCCTCCTCCCCCACAAAATCTCTCCCTGCCTCGCCTTGTAGCCCCACCAGGCCTGACTCTGGGTCACCTGCTTCCCTCACCTAAATCTCTCAGTCCAGGGGCACCTAGTCACAGGTGAGGCTGAACCTGGGGCTCCCTTAAAGGGCCAGCTCACCCTGTGACACCAAGGAATGAGAGTGGGGTTATCGTGCATGTACAGAGAGAGCCACATTTCCCCGCCCCTGCGCTGGGACCCTGCCCGCCCAGGGGTGAGGGTGAGTTAGCTCAGGCGCTGATGGGTTCTCCAGCTGGCTGCCTGGGCAGAGCCACTGGAGCCCCATTTAACGGGAACGCTAATAAATAGCACGTTACGCCATATTCACCCTCCTCCTCTGCTTGCCCCTCACAGGACACCTTACAGAATGTTACACAAGATGAAAACTCTGCCTGGATCGGACTTAAAGTGATGGCCCCCGGGGGGAACTGGACCTGGGTGGATGGCTCCCCGGTAGATTCAGCACGGTGAGTGCTGCCCGACGCTTCCTGTCTGAGAGATCTGTGAGAAAATCTTCCGCCTTCCGCTGTACAATATGTTGATATTAAATGTCCAACATCAGTCCGAGACCCAGCCTCCAGCTGAATGTTTTACCCTGTAGCTATTTCGATTAAGGGCATTTTTATTGTCCCAGCAAAGGCCCTAATTGTAGCTGCGGTTCTACCATCGTACCTGTGCTGATAGCAGGGTGGCTTATGTGGTAGAAGCACTAACATGTAGCTAGAGCTATGCCCACACTAGAGGATTTTCAGTAACACCTCCTTGTATAGACAAGGCCTAAGGTGCTGATTTGACCCCCATTGCCATAGTACCTGAACACCTAACTGTCTTTACTGTTTTTATCCTCTCACATGCCAGAACTGCCCCCTGTGCTACGGCTGGGGAAACTGAGGCACAGGGCCTAATGGTAGGACTCACAAAGATATTCAGGCACCTAATACCCACTGCCTTCCAGGGGAGTTAGGTGTTAAATATCATTGTGAAGCCCACCCTAGGGCTATGTCTACACTGGCAGGTTCTTGCGCCAGAAATATGCAAATGAAGCTAAGCGTGGAATATCGCTGAGCCTCATTTGCATATCTAATGAGCCGCCATTTTTGCAGAAGAGGCTCTTGCGCCAGAAGGAGCGTCACACTTCTGGCGAAGAAAACCCTCCTGCGCAATGCCGTTCTTCCTGAAAATAATCAGCGTAGCGGCATTGCGCAAGAGGGTTTTTCTTGCACAAGAAGAGGCAGTGTAGACAGCTCCTGGCGCAAGAGCCTCTTCCGCAAAATGGCGGCTCATTAGATATGCAAATGAGGCTCAGCAATATTCCACACTTAGCCTCATTTGCATATTTCTGGCGCAAGAACCTGCCAATGTAGACATAGCCTAAGTGTCATGCCTAGCGTGTGACAGGGAGCCTGGTCAAAGCAGGGAGCTGAACCCAGTGCCCTAACCACTGAACCAGCCTTCTTCCGTGGCACATCCATGCTGGGCTGGCTGCTGAAGATTGTGCAGGTAACATCTTCGCTGCAGCACTTTGGGTGCAGACAAGCCCTTCATCTGAGCCTGTCCCATCGGAGTGGGGAGGAGAAAAGATACCATTGACAGTCCTTTCCTTGTGACAGGGAGCCACAGTGACACGGACTCTCTTTCATTCTGCAGCTTCCCCGTCTCAGGCCCTGCGGACGGGAACAGCTGCGGTGGGATCAGAGGCAGCCGGATTCACTGGGAGACGTGTGATGCTGTGTTCAAATGGATCTGCCAGAGAGACGCTGCCGTGATATAACCAGGCTGAGGATTGTCCCTGTAACATGAAATATTGGTGTTTGGGGTGGGATTGTGGTGTTAGCTCTGAGCCGGGGCAGAGCAGAGCTCTGGGGGGTGTGGGGACTGAGGTGCCCCTCACAGTCACAGCTCCCCCCCCTCCTCCATCCTTCTCACTGGCAGACCCGTCCCATCCATAGGATGGTGCAGGGCCCATGCTTTGGGGAGCCCCATGTTTCAGGGGGGCATGGGGGCTCCACTCCTGTCTGTCCTGCCACAAGGGGGACATGGGGTCTGGGCAGTGTGAGGCCCAGCAGCAATTCTACCAGCCCTGCTATGCTCCGCTTCACCGGCTCCCAGTATTGCTTGGGACCAGTGGAGGAAGGGAGTTGGGAAAAGGGATGGAATGGGGGTGGGGAGGGAACGGGGTAAAATGGGGACAGGGCTTGGGGGTGCCGATGGGGAGGGAATCCAGCCCCTACACCTCCCTTGCAATGGCCCTGCTCACTGCGGGGGGGTGTAATTTACAACTGTCTTAAACGTCCTAACTGCCCCCGCCCTACATCCCTACCTCTTGCTGCTGGGCTTGCAGTCATGGCAGGGTAGCAATAGTACCAACCTGCCCTCAAGCCCTCTGAGCCTCCCCGGGAATGTCCAGCCCCTGCTCCCCTGCAATATTTACTGCATCCAAAGGAACGGTTTCACCTCCGAGCACTGGTCCGCTTAACACACGGCACTTACATTCGTGCATAGTGATATCAATGGTCAGTGTAACAAAGCAGAGGTTCACGTAGAGTTGTGGGGAACAAATGGCTACATACAAAATAAAATCGTAACGTGTTCTAGAGCCTGGACTTATTTAACAAGCTAGTCCCCTGTCTAACCAAGTGCTGCTCGCCCGAAACTTTGGCAGCACTTTAGAGGCTGTGACCAGAGTTCCCTGTAAGCCGTACGCATCTGCGGACATTAAGGGGAGATTCAGATGCCGCCTAGCCAATTAGGAGAATGCCCCAGCTAGGGTTTTTTTCTTCTGCTAGTGCACATTGGTATGTGCTTCATAACAAAAAGTATTCTGCACATGGATGGAAAAACTCCACACATGGATGGAAAAGATTAGAGGGAACATTGGCTGTGACCTTTCTTTCAGTTGTCAGTTTGGCTCTGAGGTGAAGGATCCAGTGTGTCTCTGCACTCCAAAATAGACCAGATGAATCCTTTGTCTTTATTCCTATCCAGGAGAGTCTCCACTCCAGGTTTAGTTTCTTCCTGTAGATTTTCTTCACTCAGCGCACAGTCAACCTGTGGAACTCCTTGCCAGAGGATGTGGTGAAGACTAGGACTTTAACAGGGTTCAAAAAAGAGCTAGATAGATCATGGAGGTTAGGTCCATCAATGGCTATTAGCCAGGATGGGTAGGAATGGTATGTTTGTCTGGAAATGGATGACAGAAGAGGGATCACGTGATGATTATCTGTTGTGTTCCCTCCCTCTGGGGCATCTGGTATTGGCCACTGTTGGCAGACAGGATACTGGCCTAGTTGGACCTTTGGTCCGACCCAGTATGGCCGTTCTTAAGTTCTTATTTCTGCTTCTGTGGAGTTTACCCTCTCTCTAACCATCAAAAGAGGGAGGTTCTGCAACAGCCTCCCAGCAAACATCTTAATTTGATTGATAAAGAGAGTTGGACACATTTATGAGTGAGACTGTGTGAGGGGGGTTGCTTGTGCTGATAGGATGTGGGCTAGGCAACCCTGGGGTCTCTTCTAGTGTATGTCTTATGGTGCTTAGTCTCATCCTTCACCTGCAGCGGTCAGGAAGGGATCTTTCCTCCCATCTGTTCAGTTGTGGGAGTGATGTTGTTTTTGGTTTCCATCCTCTGTCGCATCAGAGTTGGCCCTGGCTGGAGGTAGGACACTGTCTGAGATAGGAGGATGCTCTGGCGTGGTGCCAAGCATTCTGTCTCAGGGCCTGGGCTGCCTGGGTCTTGCTGACATGCTCAGAGACTAAATGACCCCCAGATGTGGGATCGGGAAGGGATTTTCCTCCAGGGACCTTGGGGGTGTTTTACCTCCCTCTGCAGTGCGGTGGGCAGGCAGCTTGCTGGCATCAGCTGGGTGTATCTCCCTTCATCTGTTCTGTTACAGGCGCCTGCTTTCCAGATCCGGAGCTCACTAGGTCAGACCCAGCAGATCCCAGCTTCCTATGAACTGCAGTGTTGTGACCGAAATCAGGCATGCTTGTGCCATCCAGCCAGCAAGTCCATGTGAGAGAAGCCTCAGGTCTGATACTAGATACAAAAGACTCCATTAGAGGAAACTAATGTCCAAGTATTATCTTCTGGATTACAGCCCCAAGGAAGGGAAAACCCCACCCTTCCTAGTTTGGATAGACCAGCCTGGGACTGACCTCTCTGGCCTGCTCTGTGCTAAGAGAGGAAGTGCTGCAGTAAGCCCTGGCTCAGAACACTTCGAACTGTCCATGTGTGTACAAACACCTTCTGTCCACACGCATAGGGAAGCTGTTCCTGGCACCTAATCATTTCTGCTATCTAGTCTCAAATCCAGGATCTTTTTGTTTAAATGGGGCAACCACATCTGCATGCAGTACTCAAGATGTGGGTGCGCCAGTGATTTAGACATAGACTATACAATCTTTTCTGTCTTAGTGCATCCCTAATGAGTCCCAATGGTCTTGTAACTGTTTTGCTTGCTGCACGTTGAGCAGATGTTTCCTGAGAACTACTCACAAGGGCTATGTCTTCACTCGCGGCTTCTTGCGCAAGAACATCTTGCGCAAGTGTTCTTGTGCAAGAAGTCTTGCGCAAGAAAACGTCTACACTGCCATGTGCGAGCTGTGCTTTTGTGCAAGAGCGCCCATGGCAGTGTGGACGCTCTCTTGCGCAAGAAAGCTCCGAAGGCAATTTTAGACATAGGGCTTTCTTGCACAAGAAATCCCTGCCGAGCATCCACACTGGCCCCTTGCGCAAGAGAGCTTACACCTATTTAAAAAGAGCGTAGCTCTTGCGCAAGGAGCCCTCTCTTACCACGCCGTACTGTACATTTACTTGCACAAGAGCGGGCGGGCAGTATGGACGCTCTGCAGATTCTTGCGCAAGAACAGCCGTACTTGCGCAAGAAGCCGCGAGTGTAGACATAGCCACAGATTCCAAGAGCTCTCTTGAGTGGTAACAGCTATTTTACACCCCATCATTTTGTATGGCTAGTGGAGATTGCATTTCTCATCACGGCATTCCAGCTGCCCTCGCGTTGCCCAGTCACCCAGTTTCACGAGATCCCTTGGTAGCTCTTTGCAGTCAGCTTTGGACTTAGCTATTTTGAATAATTTTGTATCCTCTGCAAATTTTGCCACCTACCTGTTCACCCCTTATCTCTAGATCACTAGTTCCCAAACTGTGGGCCACAGCCCTCTGGTGGTCCGCAATGGTACTGCAGGGGGTCCATGGGGTCCATCGGGCCCATATTTTTCTTTCCTTATTTTTCCCCTCCTTTCCTTTCCTTTTTCTTTCCTTACTTTTCCTTTTTTTTTTCTTGCTTTTCTTTTCCTTCTCCCTTGGGGGGTCCGTGAAATTTTAATACATTGAAAAGGGGTCCGTAAGCTCAAAAAAGTTGGGAACCACTGCTCTAGATCAGTGTCTCTCAACCTTTTTTAATAAAGTACCCCTTTTTCAAAAACCAAAAAACCCCAAATATAAGTAGCCCCAGTATGTACAGTTTTCAGACACACAAATTTTTTTTTTATCATTACAACACATTTGTTTAAACAACTTAATCGTATCTGGCCAGGCAATGAAATTTTTGGGTGTAAAAAGTACAAAGATAATAAAACGCTGTAAAACTTGAAACAAAAATTCAGTTGTCTCCAAATTTCAGTTGTGTTGACGTACTCCCCAGACTTCTCTCAAGTACCCCTAGGGTTCTTGTACCACTGGTTGGGAAACAGTGCTGTAGAATCAGTGGTTCCCAACCTGTGGTCTGCAGCCCCCTGGTGGTCCATGACGGTACTGCAGGGGGTCCATGGGAAGTTTTAAATGTTTGGATCTTTTCTTTTTTCCTTTTTTTTCCTCCCCCGGGGTCTGTGAAATTTTAATACAGGTGACCCCTGCACTTATGACCTAATTGGTTCCTGGAGAACTGTCGTAAGTTGGGCCGTCATAAGTCAAAGAGGAAGAGCTCTTTCGGAAAAAGGCATGTGTGGATGGGGAAGAGGGAGTTCTTTCAATAGAAGAGGAAAAAGCACAGGTGCCCTGGTGATCACTCCGTCCATAGTAATCACAGCTTACATGCGAGAGAGCGTCCATTAAGTATGGATGCTAGCTGTCAAAAAAGCAGATCGCTTTTTTGATGCACTTAGCAGTGGGGATGCTCTCTTTCGCAAGACATTTTTTCCAAGCTGGACCATTGTGGGTGGGGAGGGGGGTTGATTTGTAGTTTCTTGTTCCCTGCCCACCAGCCCAATCCCTGCCTTAAACGCCATCGGTCCCCTCCACCCTAAAGAGCTCCAGAGACTTGATCCGCTATGGAATCCCCCACCGAGATCTGACCACCAGAGACAGGCCCCCATGGCAGGGAGGCACAGGAGTGAGCAGAGAATCAAAGGAGGGCGGCAGCCCCCCAAGCACCGGAGGGTGGAACCTCAGTGCCCAGCCACTTAGTTGTCCTGTTTCCCATCACAGCGCACTGCAGGGGCAGGGGGGGGGTATTACTGCCTAGCCAGCCAAACACATGTGGGGCAGAGAGAGACAGATTAAAGTTTCCTCGGCCCCTGGCCAAAACAAGTGGGGAGACCCCTTCCCCCCCCCCCTTCTTCCCATGGCTCCATCCCTGTTCCACCCAGGGTTCAGCCACAGCCCCACAACTGGAGAAGCTCTGTGCCTGCACCATGCTGGGGCCATGGCAGGGCATGGGAACACCTCCCCTCCCAGGTGCTGGGGCTTTGCCCCACATCCCCTGCACTTGTCCGGACAATCTGCCCTGCATACCCCCCCCCGGCATGTCTGCTGGAGAGCAGGGTCTGGTGTGTGGGCCTCACAGCTTCTGCGAAGGACAGGGTTGGATCACTGGGGACTCCTCTGCCAGGGATGGCACCAGGGGGCTATTGGGGTCAGGTGGGAGGTTCTCTAGCCCTCCCCTGAAGTTCATAATTGAGATCTGCTCAAAGCACACACTCCCACCCCAGAGGGAACTCTTAGGCTATGTCTACACTGGCGCGATCTTGCGCCAGAGCTATGCAAATGAGGCTAAGCGTGGAATATCGCCCAGCCTCATTTACATATCTAATGAGCCGCCATTTTTGCGGAAGAGGCTCTTGCGCCGGAAGGAGCTGTCTACACTGCCCCTTCTTGTGCAAGAAAAACCCTCTTGCGCAATGCCGCTACGCTGATTATTTTCAGGAATAACGGCATTGCGCAAGAGGGTTTTTCTTGCACAAGAAGGGGCAGTGTAGACAACTCCTTCTTGCGCAAAATGGCGGCTCAGATATGCAAATGAGGCTCGGCAATATTCCATGCTTAGCCTCATTTGCATAGCTCTGGTGCAAGATTGCACCAGTGTAGACATAGCCTTAGGGCCCCAGAGCATGAGTGTGGGATGGGATGATGAGTTCGGACTGCTCCGCCTTTGCCTGTTTATAAACAGGGGGAGGCAGGGGGATTAAGATAACAAAAGGCTTGTCATTCAATTAACTGAAGGATCATTAGACCATCATGAAAACATTGCCACCTACGCTACTTAAAAGCTAGGCAACAACCTGTAGGAATAAATGGAGCGAGGAAAATAGGGGTGCGCTACAGAAGTCTGTACTGGGGCCAGTACCGATCAACACATTCATAAATGATCTAGAGAAGTGGTTCCCAACCTTTTTGAGCTTACGGACCCCTTTTCAATGTACAGGTAATCCCCGACCTACGGCCCCCCCCACCCTTCATTTACTGCCGCCCTGCTCCAGGAGCCGCAGGGCCGCCTACTGCCCAGCACAGCCCCCAGGCTTCTGTCAGGAGCCGAGCTGCCCCAGGAAAAGAGGTGCTGGTACGCACGGGGGAAATCCCATTCCCTTTCTGTGGGCTGGGAAAATAGTGGACAGTATGCCATTTTGGGCAGTACCATCACAAAAAAAAAAAAAAAAAAAAAAGCACTGACCTGGGGTTAGTGACTAGATTTTGGGATGGGCAGTAACCTGAACACTGCTGTGATTCTGGCTGTAAGAGGCCATCGATCACGGGGCAGACTCAGCTGAGGGTATGTCTACACAGCAAAGTTTTTTTCGGGAAAACAGCTGTTTTTCCGAAAAAAAAAATCTCACGTCCACACTGCAGTTAAGTTCTTCCCCCCCTCCCAAAAAACAAACAAACAAAAAAAAAAAACAGAGGGTTTTTTCCTGACATCAGTAAACTTCTTTCTACAGGAAGAACACTCCCAGCATGGCGCTGTGGCTCTTAAAGGGGCCGCCCCTGAATTTCAGCCCCCAGCAATATTTTTTAATTTTTTGGGGGTTCAACAAGTTTACCTTTTGCTGGGTTTTTTTTGTTCAACAAGTTTGCCCCAGAATACCGGCACCATTTTTCTTACAAAATAAAAAGCACTGCCCCAGGTGAATTGCATTTTAGCTCTCCCACCAGATTTAAAACAAAGTTATTTACAGGATGAAAACAGGTACAAATATACAGCTACAAATCAATTAGTAACAGAAACACGTGGTCAGAAGCTGTACATGTCCTTGAGTGCTCACCCAGGCGCAGCAGCTGGGGATCTGCTTATGCCTAGAAAGTCTTGCCTCCCTCGGGCTCACGGTGTGAAAGCAGTCGCTGACAGAAATGCTGGAGACGCCCTGAGTTGTTGCTGCGCTTCTGCCTGGTGAGTTACAGACAGGGGTGCCCAACACAAGAGCTCCAATATGGAACAGGGATGTCAGAAATAAGATTACTGAATGCTTGCCAGCGGCTGCAGCATTAAATACCTACTTTGGCACATAGGTGAGCCAGGCGGACCCTAGCTCTGTATTTCTCCGTGTTCCATTCAGACACAGGGACTCTGGCATGACATGACACCTGCTCGGTGTGTCACATCTAACCCTAACCCTGCCCTCTTCTATGCACTGGCCTCCAGGAAAGGAGTGAACAAACATCTCTTCTCTTACTCCCACACGCCGGGCTCTAGGCGTCCCGTGAGCAGTTCAAACCGAGTCCTGCTCCCTCGGTGGGTGCTGCGCTATTGAAACTAAATGGAACATTGAAACCTGTTGAAAATGTCCCTGCTGTTCCGCAATGAGTCAGATGTGACAGCCAACAATGATCACGGTCAGGTTTTTCCAGGGCTAATTTCCATGACACTCCTGTGATTGGCCCCTTCCATGGCAGCCTGCTTTGCTGCTGTATATGCATCCGGTTTGCTGCAGATCCAGCGCCTCTCGCTGGTGCACCGCAGGCTGCTGACTCCATTCTCGTCGTTCAGATATGCGCAGTCGCCGCCTCCTCGGATCCCGAACCTGCAGGGCAGAAGCCAGGGAGCGGGTGTCAGGCAGGAGCTAGGTGTTTTCCATCAATCACAGGCAGGGGGCGACACTCGCATAGGGCAGGGAGCTGCTGCATTGTAGCCCCTCAGTTCCCCTTCCTGCACCAGCACCAGGCCCCACCTCCTGGCAGAAGGGGGCAGCAGGGCCAGGCGAGGTTCCAAGATGAATGAGGCTGGCAATGCAGGCAAAGGAAGGCATTGCCTTCCCAGAGTTGCATACACTGCCCTGAAGGAGGCTGCACTGTGCTACAGCCAGTCCTGCTCCCCAACATCTGGGGAAGGCTGGGGACCATGCAGCACGGCAGCTCTGGCCCTCATCTGGGGTTGGGTGGGACTTGACTGGAGGGCGGGGTGAAAAGTTGTGAAGGGGCATGGTTCCAGGAAAGGGGTGTGGCTTTGGGCAGAAGGGGCGGGGCTTCAACAGCCTTCACCCATGGTCCATGTCAATTGACCTCCATGGAGCATTTATGCCCGGGGGAAGGCGGGGATATTTTAACTTCAGTTCCTGCTCCCACCCCCATACATCTGGATGGATTTGGAAGGGCCCCAGCAGGCTCGACCTACCCAAATAACCCACCCAAACTGCCCTGGGAGGGTTAGAGAGATTCCAGGTGACAGTCAGCATGGTAAGGGGCTATTTCCTCTCAGATAGCTCCTGCCTGTCTGCCCAAGCTGGGAGGCCGGGTACCAGCTGCAGTGTGGACATGCCCCTAAAAAGGTTGCTAGCAGACGGCCCATGACACAAGGCGTAAGAGCAGTCATACTGGTCCTGTCCAATGCTCCCTCTAATTTTTTCCATCCATGTGTGGAATACATTTGTGCTGTGCACCAAGGCATGTGTAAATGTGCACCACAGGCAGAAACATGTGTGGCCAAGCATGGGCACTCTGCTAGTCAGCTGGGCAGCATCTGAATCTCTCCTGGGCAGCTGCCCTAGAGCAGTGTTTCTCAACCTTTTTTTATAAAGTACCCCTTTGAAAATTTTTTTTAGAAATACCCCTTTAAAAAAAAAAAAAAACAATAGAGGTACCCCCAGTACTACAGTTTTCAGGCACACAAATTTTTTTTCTACCATTACAACACATTTATTTAAACAACTTAATCGTAGCCAGGCAGGCGATGAAATTTTTGGGTGTAAAAAGTACAAAAATAATAAAGCATTGTAAAAATTAATATAAAAATTCAGTTTCCTACAAATTTCAGTTGTGTTGAAGTATTTCCCCCTCCCCCCAGACTTCTCTCGAGTACCCCTAAGAGTACTCGTATCACTGGTTGAGAAACACTGCCCTAGAGCACAGCTTCCAGGGAACCCTGGTTCTATCCTCCGATACTGGCCAGGGTTGAGTACTTCGAAGGGAAGGAACAGAACAGAACCATTATGGAGTGTCCATCCTGTGTCATCCACTCCCAGTTTCTGGCTGTCAGAGGCTTAGGCACACCTAGAACTTGGGGTTTACATCCCTGACAACCCTGGCCAACAGGAACTGGGAGAGCTGTTCTCCATGGACACCTCATTCTTGTTTGAACCAGTCAGAGAATCACAGGACTGAAGGGATCTTGAGACCCCCGGAGGTTCACAACATCCCCGGCAACAAGTTCTCCCCAGGCTCACTGTGTGTGGTGTGAAAAATGCTTCCTTTGGGTTGTGTCAAATTTGTTGCCTGTTATTTTCACTGGGTGACTCCTAGTTTTTGTGTTACGGGAAGGGGTACATATCACCATGGCACTCTTGATTTTAGAGACCTCTATTAAACCCCCTCAGTTGTCTCTTATCTAAGCAGAACAGTCATAGCCTTTTAAATCTCTTTTTGCTGCCCTTCTCTGTACCTTTTCCCGTGCCAAGATATCTTTTCTGAAACAAAGTAACCAGGATGACACTCGGGATTCAAGTTTTGGGTCCACCATGCATTTACAGACTGGCATTATATTTTCTATTTTATCTATTGCTTTTCTAACGATTCCTAAACATTCTGCTTGCTTTTTGACAGCTGCTGCACACTGAGTGGATGTTCTCAGAGAACAATCCACAATAACTCCAAGACCTCTCTCTCTCTCGAGAGGGGGGAAGAGTTAATTTAGACCCCATCATGTTCTAAGTATACATTGGCTATGTTTCCCAATGTGCATTACTTTTCACTTCTCAACACTGAATTTCATCGGCCACTTTTGGCATTGCATCTCATTGAAGTCAGATTTGGTCTTAACTAGCTTGAGAAATTCTGCAAATTTTGCACCATCACCACCCTCCATGCCCTTTCCAGATCATTTACGAAATGTCAAATAGTGCTGATACCTATGCAGAACCTTGGCAGACCTCAATATTTGTCTCGCTTCAATGTGAAAAGTGACTGTTTATTCCTATCTTTGTTTCCTTTGGTTTAACTGGTTAGTGATCCAAGGAGAGGGACCTTCCCTCTTATCTCACATCAGCTTGTTTTGTTTAAAAGTCCTTGGAGTGATACCTTGACAAATGCTTTCTGGAAATCTAAGGACACTATCTCCCTTGTGCACATGTCTGCGGATGCCCTTGTAGCTGTCTCAAACTGATGAGGCATGATTCCCCTTTATAAAAGCCCTGTTGACTTCCCCAATTCACCCCGTTCAGTCACGTGTATGATAATTCTGTTCTTTCCCAGAGTTTCAGCCAATATGCCTGGTATTTATGTCAGATCTAGCAGCCTGTACTTTCCAGGTTTGTCTTTGGGGTGTTTTTAAAAAAAAAAAAAAAACCCCACCAAACAGTCATATGGAACTGAGGCTAATGAAAGTTGTAAGTTGCAAAACCACAGTTAGTAATTATGCCGTTCCAAAACCACAGTTAGTAATTATGCCGTTCCAAAGCAGAGTTCATTTAGAACTCTTGGATTTATCCCATCTGATCCTGGTGACCTACTGCTGTTTAATTTATTAATTGTTCCAAAAACTCACCTACTGATGCCTCAATCTGAGACTATTAATCATATTCGTCACCTAAAAAGAATGGCTCAGAAGTGGGGCTCTTCCCCCACATAGTGAAGACCAATACAAAGAATTCACACAGCATCTCTGCAATGGCCTTGTTTTGAGGGCCCCTTTAACACCTCAAAGGTCGAGTGGCCTTGCTGACTGCTATAAATAAAAACAATTGCTGTTCGTTTGTCTCTTTATCCGGCGGCTCTTCAAATTCTGCTGGGCCTGCCCTAAGTTATTACACTTTTATATTTGACTTGCCAGAGTTTATGCATTTTCACTATGATTAGACTTCCTAGTTTTAAAGGCTTTTTTTTTTTTTTTTTTTGGCCTCTAAGTGCCACTTTTACAATGCTGTTTAGCCATGGTGGCAATGCTTAGGGTTTTAATGGGAGGGTATAGATTTAATTTGAGCCTCTGTTTTTAAATCATTTCCAGGCAGTCTGCTGGCCTTTCACCTAGTGACTGTTCCCTTTACATTTCCACTGAGCTAGACTCAAATTTTCGGGCTCCATGCTACAGGGCAGGCTGCTAGGAGTCCACAGCTGACCCCAGACTCCACTGCTCCTTTGAAATGCACGGAGGCAGCAGTTTCAAAGGGGCAGCTGCCTCACAGCTAATCCACAGATCAGCTGTGCGGCGGGCTGTCCCTTTAAAATGCCACCTCCATGCATTTCAAAGGGGCAGCAGCTGTGGAACCCGGGGCTCAGCTGAGGATTGCCCAGATGATCCCAGGCTCCCTGCGGCACTTCCCTGGAACCTGGGATCAGCTGGGGAGTTCCCAGCTGACCCCGGGTTCCGGGGAAGTACTGTGTGGAAACCTGGGTTCCAAGGAAATGCCGCAGGAAGCCTGGGATCAGCTGGGAAGTCCCCAGCTGGCTCCAGGCTCCACGACTGCCTCTTTGAATTGCACAGAGGCGGTGTTTTAATGGGGCAGCTGTGAAGCAGCCGCCTTGAGGTTTCAAAGTGGCAGCGCTGCCACTCTGAAGTACCCCTCTGCCCCCCTTTGCTGCCTCTATCTTATAGAGGCAGCAAGAGGGAGGGATATCGACTAGTTGACTAGTCAAAAGACTATCTGGTCGACTAGTCTTTAACATCCTTAACTCCGGCGCTGCTGAACCTCGACCAGAAAGCAGCTGAGGTGCTGGGCCAGCCAGCCAGGGTCCTCCAGTGCTTTTCTCTGGGGGAGAGGGGCTGCTCCCTTGGAGCTAGGCTAGTGCAAACACCGATCACTGATTTGGCCGCGTTAACCCTGAGCCCTTGGAGTGACTGGCCCCAACCCTCTTTCCAAAGCACCCCAAGGGAAACCAGATCCCCTAGCCCAGCTCTTCAGAGCAGCGCCGTGGGGTTCTCCCCTCCTCAGGCCAGCCCAGTGGGGAAGGAATAGAGGGGGGGCAGGATACCCCCAGGGCAGGCAGCTCAGGCCCAGCACTGCCCTGCGAGAAGCTGTAAGTCTCAGGCAGACACCAGCTTGCACCCATCATAAACACACCGAGCACACATGCCCCGAGCGCTCTCTGGCTGTTCCCACAGCCCTGGCTCGGCCTGAACTCGGTACCTCACACACCAGGGCCCCAAAGCCCAGGGAGCTCACAGAGAGGGGGGCAAAGACTCACAGGTGGTTGAATTCGGTGCCATTGGCCCATTTCCAGAGCTGCCCCGAGTCCTTCTGGAGGCCGATCCAATGGTCAGGTTTGCCTTTGTAGCGCAGCATGAAAGCCTAGAACAGCGAAGCGGGAGGCGGCATCAGGGCCTGGCCAGGGAATCCCAGGGATGCACAAAAAGTCTCTAAGTGTTCCCAGGGGGAGGCTGGGGATTTCCCCTTCCCCCTTGCTCAGCTCTGGGTAATTCAGTATTCACACTCCCCCGCCAAAGACAGCTCCCCCCACCCACCATTCTGGGCCAGGCTCTGCGTGAAACCCTCACCTGACAGAGCAACTGGGCTCCCTCTAGCCCTCCCCGGGGAAGGAAAGAGACACAATATGCACGGGGGAGTGGGCCAGGACTGAGAGAAAACGCCCCTCCCCCCCCTTCTCAGCCAGGAGGGGCCTGGGCCGGATGAAATCTAGGTTGGACCAGACCCCAGGAGGCACCGAGTCCAGCCCCCTACCCAAAGCAGGACCAACCCCAACTCAATCCTCCCAGCCTGGGCTTCGTCAAGCTGGGACTTAAACACCTCTAGGGATGGAGATTCCACCCCCACTCTAGTGAACCCATCCCAGTGCTTCCCCACCCTCCTCGGGAAATAGTTTGTCCTAATATCAAACTGCAACCCGAGCTCAGGATTTCTCCCTCTCCTCAGCCAGCTGCTCTTTGCTCTACAGAGGAGCTGTGTCCTCCCCCGCCCTCCATGCAGCTCGATAGGTCAGGAGCTCAGCCTGAGAGAGGGGCTGTCCCCTGTGGAGTGTGTGTGGGGAGAACCAGCCATCACACCCTGACACCAGAGGTGCCCTGGGCCCAGCCAGGTTGGGCATTCAGCGGCTGGAAAGCCCATTGGCTCTGGGCCCAGGCCCTGCTGCAGCCACTGAGCCCAGGCCAGACCAGTGCGATGAGTCTCTCACCAGCTCCTGCAGGGTGTTGATCCCAGCCAGGGAAGCACTGAGGGCAGAGCAGTTGCCCTGGCTGTAGGTCCAGCTCCCTTCGCCCTCGGAGAAGTAGTAGCATTTCCCGCGGTACCCGACCCAGCCATCCGGGCACAAGGGGCCAGCCGGGGAGCACCCGTCAGCGAGGGGAGGTTTAGCTCTCTGCACTGCGAATGAGACAGTAACAGGGGCTGAGAGTGAGACCTGCTACCCGGCCACAAGGGGGACACAGGGAAATCAGCCCCAGCACCCCTGGCTTCTGAGACACCACAACCCCCAGCAGGTGCTGGGAGGGCAGGAGGCAGCCAGGAGGATGCTGAGAATCCAGTCGAAGGAGGAGCAGTTATCAGGGGCCAGCAGGGGAGAACAATTCATGGGTAAGGCGTCCAGCTTAGCACTCTTGGCCAGGGCTGTTATCGCAAGGAATCCTGCTAGCCTGGGTCACTTTTCCCCCTGCTCTGCGCTTGGCTTCCCGGGAGAGGAACCAACCCCAAACCCTTCCAGAGACTGAGTGCCTTCTGCCTGGGACCAGCCAGCCCAGCCAGACACAGAGGGATGGGGACATTTGCTGCCCCAGACCAAACATCTACCCTGCAGCTCACCTGTTGGCCCAAGCCCCACAAGCCAGAGTCAGCTGACATGAGCCAGCCACAACTGTGAAAGTCTAATTGTGAGTTAATTGACAGTCTAATTGGGAAAGTTCTCTGAGTGGCCAAGAATCACAGCACTGGGTGGAACTGTGAGAGGTCACTGAGTCCAGTCCCCTGCCCTCCCGGCAGGGCCATGAAACCATCTAGATCACCCCGACAGGTGTTTCTTTGACCTGCTTTTAAAAGTTTCCAATGGTGGAAATCCCACAACCTCCCTAGGCAACTTACTCCAGTGTTTAACCACCCTGACACGCAAGAAGTTTTTCCTAATGTCCAACTTAAACCTCCCTTGCTTCAGTTTAATCCCATTGCTTCTTGTCCTGTCCTCAGAGGCCCAGGAGAACAATTTTTTCCCCTTCTCCTTATAACATCCTTTTAGATACTTGAAAACCGCTATCATGTCCCCCCTCAGTCTTCTCCTTTCCAAACTAAACAAACCCAAATCTTTCAGTCTTCCCTCACAGGACATGTTCTCTAGACCTTTCCTCATTTTTCTTGCTCTGGACCCTCTCCAATTTCTCCACATCTTTTTTGAAATGTGGTGCCTGGAACTGGACACAATACTCCAGTTCAGGCCTAACCAGTGCAGGGTAGAGCGGAAGAATGACTTCTCACGTCTTTCTAAAAACACACCTGTTAATGCAGCCCAGAATCATGTTTGCTTTTTTTGCAACAGTGCCACACTGTTGACTCATGTTTAGCTTGTGGTCCACTGTGACCCCTAGATCCCTTTCTGCAGTACTTCTTCCTAGGCAGGCACTTCCCCTTTTTGTATGTTTACAACTGAGTGTTCTTTCCTAAGTGGAGTATTTATTGAATTTCATCCTGTTCACCTCAGACCATTTTTATAGATCATTTTGAAATTTAACCCTAGCCCCCCAAACACTTGCAATCAATGTCCCCTCTAATCTCTTCCATCCTGGTGTGGAGTAATTTTTGTGTGTTTACTCCCCGGCCATTCGACAGTAGGCATGTTAGATATTGTGGTTTTTTTGTAATTGTGTAGCCACAACAATTTTTAGCATTTACATGGTTACTAAAATACTCCCTGGAGGCGGGGTCAGCAGCCACTGCGTTCCCAGCTCCACTCCTAGGGAACCCCCTGCCGCCCTACGCTGCTGTCTCTGTGGGAGGCAGCAAGGGGAGGGGGGCCAGCACAGGCAGAGAGATGGCTTAAAAGCCAGCTCCCCATGTGTACCAGCTCCCACGTGCCCCCCTCACCCTCCACGCTGCTGCCTCTCTATCAGAGGCAGCAGCACAGGGTGGAGGGCAGGTGGTTCCGCAGGCAGCTGGCTTAAAGGCTAGATTTATTGGTTAATCCAAGCGACTACACACACCTCCCCCCTTGCTGCCTCTGCATCAGAGATCAGCATGAAGAGAGAGAGGTGGTTCTGCAGGAACTGGCTCCCACCTTCCCTCCTACTTGCTGCCTCTGTATCAGAGGCAGTAAGGGGGAGGGCGTGCATGTTGTCGTCTGGATTAACCCAAAAGCCTAAACATATTAGTTAACTGTTTAAAAGCTGTACACTAACATCCCTAATAGATAAGCCCTGTGTTTGCCCTCTTTCAATCTTCTGGAATCTCTCCCATCCTCCATGCCTTTTCAAAGGCGGTAGCTAAAGGCTCAGCTCTCTCCTTAGTCAGCTCCCTGGGAGCTCTACGATGCATTTCATCAGGCTCTGGTGATTTGAAGCCATCTAACTTGTGTAAGTCATTTTTAACTTGCTTTTGCCTTATTTTAGCTTCTGAACCTGGCCCATTTTCACGGACGTTCACTACGTTAGACATCCAATGGCCACCAACCCTCTTGGTGAAAACCAAAACAAAGAAAGCATTAAGCACCTTTGCTATTTCCACCTTTTCTGGGTTCCCCCCCTTCACTGAGTAACAGGCTGCCCCTGTCCTCGGTCTTTCTCTTGCTTGCAATGTATGTGTAGCATGTTTTCTTGGCACCCTCTATGTCTCCAGCTAGTCTGATCTCGTTTGATGCCTTGGCTTTTCTAATTTTCGAATGTGATAACTTGATTCACCTCCTACACACCTCCTACACACAGACCTTTCTTCCCCTAAATACGGCCGCTAAAAGGAAACTCCCTGGAAGCCTGCACTGTGGTGTAACCCTTTCAGCACCAGAGAGAACAGCAGTCAGGTCTGGGGTTGCCAGGTGTCCTGGATAGGCCCAGACAGTTTGGTATTTGCGGCCTCTGTCCGGTAAAAAAACAAACAAACAGAAAAATATCGGATATATATTGGACGGAAGGCCACATGGGACATTCTTCCCCTGCTGCATCTGGGGTGGGGGGATTTAAAGATGCAGTGACTCTTTTTTTCTTTGCACAGATTTTTTTGTGCTCAACAACTTTGCCTCCCCCTTTTTTTGTTTTGTTTTGTTCAACCAATTTTTTTCCTACCATATTCAGTATTTTTTGTGAAAGTATTTGTCAACCCTAGTCGGGTCACCCATAACTCACCCTACGGAGCTATCGGAAAAGTCTGTGCAGCGAGTCAATAACCAGAGGCAGAGTTATTAGGGTCACTATGGCAAGAACTGCTAACCCACTCCAACCCTATATTAGTGATTTCCTCCTCCCTCTCCCCTGAATCACTCCTGTTCACAATCAGTGGCAGGGAGATTGCTTGTCTGCTTGCTGGGGCCTGGAGGAGTCTGACGTCAAACCCTCCAGCCATTTTTGTGCACGTCACGTTTTCTGTTCATGTTGCACCACAGTGACTCTGTGGCTGGTTCTGAAGCACTGTCTATGCAGCGGGGAGTCACTAGCACTGTGGTGCCCTGCCCAGGTCACTCGGTGGGTATCACGCAGGGCTAGTGGCGGTTAGGGATGTAAGAGTGTAGTCGATTAACCAATAAGCCAAAGCTTATCGGTTCATGCTGTAGACGACACACATTTCCCCTGCCCCTTGCCAGTAAGTTTTTTAGCAGGCTGGCCAGCAGCCCGGCTCAGTCCTGGCTGGCGATGGGTCCGGGACCTACCCCAGCTGCGGCTCTGCATTTAAAGTGCGTTAGAAGCCAGGTGGGCAGGGGAGCCCAGCTCAGTTGTGGCTCATGCTGGGTCTGGGAGCTCAGATCCCCACTAGATAGGGGCAGCAGTGTGCGGTGACAGGCAGCTGGTCCACAAGGGGAGCTGGTTTTTAAAAGGGCTCCCCTCCTGGACCAGCTCCCACCCGGCATCCTGCGCGGCTGCCTCTGATACAGAGGCAGCAGCGCAGAGTGGCAGGGGAACTCCTCAGGACTGAGGCTGGAGTGCACTGGCTGCCGGGCCCGCCCGCCCACGGGGACTACAGAATAGTTGACTAACCAATAAGAATTCATGAGGTTACTCGACTATTCGATTAGCGGATACATAACATCCCTAGTGAGGCTGCCTGTGCTGCGCCCCATGGCTCATTGCAGTGACAGGGCAGCATCTCCCAGGCCGGCTGTGGGCTCAACGCAGGGATGCAAGGCGGCCAGACTGGTACCTCAGGGCAACATGCAGAAGGCAAAGAGCCCAGCACCTTCCTCCATCCCCAACCCCCATTTTGCAGGGATATCAGTGCCTGTGCAGGGCCCTTACCAAGAGCGGCCTGGAGCCACAGTGCTCAGAGATCTGCTCATGGGAACCACTCAGCGAGGGCCCAGGAAGGGAGCAAGCAGGAGGTGGCTCTGGGAGGAGCATCCCTCAGGAACCCTCTGTCCCAGGGGCAGGAGCCAAACAGGCCAGGAGGAGATGCTGGGGCAGCTCCAGGGGGTGAGGATGCACAAACAGAGGGGCAGGGAGAACTCACCTGCCAGGAACGTAATGATGCTAGCGATGGAGGCTGAGAAGGTGGCGGCGAGGGCCACTGTGAGGGCGATGGTACACTCCTTGGAGACACATTTCCAGGAGTTACCACGACGATCTGAAACAGAGAGACCTGTCAGGCACGGGAGCCAGGGCAGAGCCTTATTCCTCTTCGTGGGGAGGAGGGGGGGGGGGAGAAGAGGCTTTACCCCCTTCTTTGGTCTAAAACAGGGGTGGTCAACCTGTTGGAGACGAAGAGCCAAAATAGCAGTGGATAGAATGTGAAGAGCCACGTACCGGAGGGGAAGTGGGGGGAGTTGCTGAGAAGAAAAAAAAAAAAAAAAAAAAAAAAAAGCAGCCGGGGGAAAACAAGGGCTGGTACGCTGTCCCAGGGCATACTGTCACAAAAAACGGGGAAGAGGTGAGAGGTGCAAGCTCTGGGAGGGAAGTAGAGAAGAGGATGCTGGCTCAAGGCAGGGGCTCCAGGCTGGAGAGGGTTGGGGGTGCTGAGCAAGCTGCAGGCTTATGGCTGTGAGGGTGCAGGAGTTCGGGCTGAGGTACATGAGGGGCTCAGGGCAGGGAGGCTAGGAGTAGGATGGGCTCAGGACACAGATTTGCAGTGTGTGGATGGTGCAGGAGCATTGTGGCAGAAGACTGGGGATGTGGGGGTGCAGGAGTTTGGGGATGTGAGAGGCTCAAGACAGGGAGTTCCACTGTATGACAGGCTCAGGTTTGGGGTCTGGGAGGGTGCAGGAGTATTATGATGCTGTGGCTAGATGGGGGCTTGTCCCCAATTGGGGGCTTGTTGGCCAGGCTTCATTTTTAAATAAAATATTATCTCAAACACAACATGTTTCAGCGTTGTCTTTATTTACGAGAGGGGCAGGGAACCTGTTTTGAGTCAGGAGTTACTGACCCACAGAAAAGTCAGTCAGGGTCACAAGAGCGAGATGCAAAAAACATCCCAAGCCTCACTAATGTGGCCCTAACTATGCTGGTGGGGCAGAGGACAGAGTGCTGTGGCAGGGGACAGGGTGCTGGTGGGGGTAGGGGTGGGGGGGTTGGCCGGGGAAGGGGACAGAGACACCTCGGCCAGTACCTGGGGATCCCAAGTCTAAGGAAGCGCGCGGGCTGCCCTTCCCCTCCCCTCTCAAACAGCTGGCGTGCTTCCTGAAACACCGGGTCTGTCACTGTGCCAGGGATATCCTCCTCCCTGCCTGGGAGGGTGTGCATGTGTAGGAGTCCCAGGACTGTGTGCCAGCTCCAACTTCTCAAGAAGCGTGTGCTCTTCCTCTGCTCCTCACCACAGCCGTGTGCTTCTTGAGAAGTTGGAGCTGGCATGCAATACCAGGATTCCTACACTCCCCCCCCCCAACCCAATCCCCATTCCCTCCCCTCCCCAGAGTCAGGCACCCCGAACCTCCCTTCTCCTCCAATCTAATGCCCGGATCCAGGAGCCGCCACCACACACCTCTCTCTGCAGGCGCGGGGCACGTGCGCCGAGTGTCCAGCCTTGAGCACACGCTGGCTGGGATGCCAAGCGTGAGGAACGGGGGGGAAGGGAGACGTGAGCCTGAGCAGAGCGGCAGCCGCGAGCACGCACTGGAATGCGGCTCAGAGTGGCCCGGCCGTGAGCAGCCTTGTGCGGAGCGGCCAGCCTGACAATTTTTTAAATACAAAAATTGAATCGTGAGCCTCCATTTTTTCATCGAAGAGCCGCATGCTGCTCGCGAGGTGCGGGTTAGTCACCTCTGGTCTAAAACATCCTCACGCCCCCTGGCCCAGGCAAGACCGACTCACCCCCACAGCCACTGCTCACTGGCCCCAGGCAGCCCCACTTCCTCTATCGTCCTCCTCCCAGGTCCAAGACCCTATCAGCTGTCACCTGGGACTCAGGAGGTGAGAAGCTGCACATACTTCCCCAGTGAGTCACACCCAGCCTCCCCCTCCTCATGCAGCTAGGGCTGCAGGGCCTGGGGAAACTGAGGCACACCCACACACAGCATCCTTACAGAGCCACATAGGACAGTAGGATCCCATATAACCCCATAAGACAAACAGTGGATGCAACGCCAGAGAGAACATAGGACAACAACAGTAGACAGCACCCCCACTACATCACATCTCTGCCCCCTTCGAGACCAAACTGAGCGGGGTCACTCTGCCAGTGGCCTGGGGACATTTGGGACCTCTGCAGGGTAAAGCATTGGCTGTGACACTGGTGCTCCCCTTGGCTTGGGCCTGCCACAGCAGCATCCTGCAGGAGCCGGCTCCACCTGGTTCGGCTGCTGGACGACTTTGAGGAGGCTGACGCAGGCCCATTCTCTGCAGTCGTCCCAACCCTTCCTCTTCCCTTGGGCTCTGCCCAGGGTCTTGTCTCATTGGCTGGGGCTGCCCTAGAACATGCCCAGTTCTGTCTGTTCAGCAGCAGGCAAGCTAGGCTAGTGTGTGGGGCAGCAAGACTGTCGTAACCAAGAGGGTCTCCCAGAGCAGGGCAGTTTTGCTCCCTGCACTTGCGTCCCTAGAACGTGCGGGAGGACCGTGGCCGCACTGTGACTGGATGCAAGGGGAGCACACGGCTCTCCCAGCCAATGGAGTGCGCAATCAATACCCACCTTGTTTCATGTGCCCCGCCTTTACGTCAAAGGTGGGGAACCTAAGGCCCAGGAGCCGGTTGTGACCCCCGGCTTGCCTGGATCTGGCCCCCGGAAGGCTTGAAGATTCCCCCCCCTCCCCCCCCACCCCCAGCAATGGGAAGCCAGCACTGGTGCCTAGCCGCACCCTCATCATCTCCCTGCAGGGCTGGAGCACCCTAAATCTACTAACCTGGGCCCCCCTAGGCTCTGCTGTGCAAGAGGAAAGTGGGGAGGGTCTTTCTCCTTCTCAGTCAGGGGCCACATCAGTGAGGTTTTGGGTTTCAGTATCCCTCCCCTCACTTTTGAGCAGCCCCCGACTGATTTTTCTGTGCGTCAGAGGCCCCCGACCAAAAAAGGGTTCCCCACCCGCCATATGTGCTTAGTAACACCAGCAGGAAAAAAACGACACACGTGAAAAAAAAAAAAAAAAAAAAAAAGTCAGTGGAATCTGGCAACCTTGTGCATGGGGAAACGTAAACAAAACGTTTCACGGGCCACATGTGGCCCCCAGGCAGTAAGATGCCCATCACTGTGTCAGTCACTCCTTCCCACCTGGGAGAGGCGCCCGGGGGCTCAGGCAGACTGGGGCTGGCAGAACCGTGCCTCCCTCAGCCCAGCGCCAGGGCACAGAGATAAGGACCCGCATGTTCCAGGGGTAGGAGCTCAAGATGCTCCCCCCACCCCCAACCCATCCTCGCTCTGCCCCTTACCCAGCATCGGCTGCCCCCACCTTTGGTCAGTACCTGTCCCTGCACACGGGGTCTCACCCAGGCACCATGCAGCAGAAGGGGGAGAAGCCAGGCTGAGAAGGGCCAGGCTGACCCACCAGCCCAAACCACCCCTGCCCAGCCACACGCCCAGCGCTGTGTGCCCCAGTCAGCCGCTGGGAGCCAGGGATCGGGGCCCTGGGGGGATCCAGTCCCTGCTGGCCACAGGATAGGGGCTGGGCAGCTCCTACTGCCACTGAGAAGCTGGTCCCCTGGGGTCAGTCTGCGTCTCTCCAGCCCGGTCCCAGGCAGCGACACCCCATTACCTGGCTCCTCTCCTGTCTTCTGGTGCCCATCAGTATCAATATGCTGCACTCGGCTCTGGGCGCTCCCATCCAGGGCAGACTCAGGGTCTCTCTCCAGCCCGTGCCCAGGCAGTGACGCCCGGTTGCCGGAAGCTTCGCTGCTCCCCCCGGAGTCACTTTCATTAAATGCCTTAGGTGGCTTGTCACGCTTAGCGGAGCTTGCTGCTTGTCCCATTGTCCTTGGCTAGGGATGGCCAGGCTGCAGGCGCTGGGTCCCGCTCTGCTCCGGACTCCCCGGCCACGCTGGAAACCGAGACGGGACAGGTCAGGGGTGGGGGAAGGAGACTTGGGGGCGGAGGGGGGAAGAGTCTGGGTCCCAGCCCAGCAGCCCCGCCCCCTGCCAGAGACGGTGCCATGGTGATTAAACCCTTTTAAATCCCATCTCCCCCTCCCCCAAGGGCTTCATGGACGGGATCGGCTCCCCCCGGACCTGCCCACGCGTGACACACAGCCACGGGAGAGCAGAGCAGAACGCTCCCCCAGGAACTGGAGGGAGATAGCAAACCGGCTGGGAGGGGGAACGGCGATGCCCAGCCGGGGGGTGTCAGCACAAGGATCAGGGGTGGTACCGCTCCCAGCCACCCGCACACACTCGCGTGGAGCAGGCGGGTCAGGGGCCCGCAGCCAACCCCGCTCCGCCCCCCTGCAGGGTGGGCGCCCCCAGCCAGGACATGGGGCCGCTCGTCCCGCCCCATTCCCCGCTGGGACCTTCCCAACTCGGTCCCTCCGGCCCCAGCGGCGCCTCTCACCGCAGCGACCCGCGGGGAGCGGAGCTTTCGGCGGCGGCCGATGCAGCGCGGGGCCAGGGCTGGACTCCTCCTGCGCTGCGCTGCACCCCAGCCAGCTGCGGCTTTGAGCACGGTCTGCGCTGCGCCACCACTGCGCGTCGCCGCTCCGCCCCTTAGCCTGCGGCCGCCGCGTTTCTTGTTTTGTTTTTCTCTCTTCTGCTCCTCCCCTTCCTTCCTCTCCCCCCCCAGCCTGGCCCCCACCATGCAACCTAACCACCAGCTCCCCCAGCGGCCTGGAGCCGGGGGGTGTTTGCTACAGAGACACCCAGGGGGGGGAAGGACAAGGTCTGGGGTGCGTTTGTACCTTGTTCCTACCGACCCCAGAGCCACTGATGCCAGGACCCAGTAGCACAGGGCAGAAGCTGAGGTGGAAGAGAGGAACCCTGCCTGCCCCTCTCTCTTGATCTGAGGAAGTGGGTCTGGCCCACGAAAGCTCATCATCTAATAAACCATCTTGTTAGTCTTTAAAGTGCTACATAGTCCTGTCTTTTGTTTCAGCTACACCAGACTATCAGGGCTACATTTCTATCACTGCCCCTCTCTTAGGATCAGTGGTGGGGGTGTGGGGGAACGAGGCACTCCGGGACAAATGTGGGGGAGGAGAACCCTGTTTTGTGTCACTTTCACTTGCCAGTGGCAGTTTCCTGTTGTTTGGGCAGCTACAGACTAACCGGGCTCCCCCTCTGATTGTGAGCTGGGTGGTTGTTACAGAGGGTTTTGCCAGCTGCACCAATATCCCTGCACCAGGGCTTGCATCTTGGAGTGACTGTGCCCTGGGATCAGAGCCATGGGGGGATTGTGCACCTACACTGACTGTACCCCAGGATCAGGGCAGGGGAGGGGGCTGTGTTGCTCCCTAGTTACTGCACCCCCAGGTCACTGTGCAGTCGGGCCAGTGCTTTTGAAATGTTGACCTGAGAGTGTTGACTGTTTCTGTGCATGCACCATTCTGGCAGGTGACATTAGAAACAGGAAGTGTGAATCTGTTTATAGAATCCTGCTGCAGGGGAGAGTCTATTTAAGTAATAGGCAACTATCCCCTTTTTGTTTTCTGCTGGCTTTTGAAACTGCTTGCCCTACTCTGAGAGGATATGAAAGAACTTTAAAGGAAACTTAACATAGACCCAAGAGGTCGGGCTGTGTTTTGAAGCTTGTATCTGAGAGAAGTACAGCTGTTTAGGGTAATAATTTGCACCTCACAATTTTTTTTAAGTGGACTATAATTAGCTGTGCATTTTCTGTTCCTTTTAACTGAGTAACTTTGATTTGTGTTCCCTTGCAGCCACTTAAATCCCACTCTTTGAACTTAATAAAATCACTCTTTTTTCTTGTCAGGTCCAGTGTAAATAATGGTTTAATTGTTACCTAGGGAAACAAACACTGCAGCTCTCATAAGAGAGCTCTACTTATGAACTTTCTCTGTGTATAATTTTTGCACAGGATGAGGCAGATTTATTTGGGGAGAGTTTCTCTTTGGGGACTAGTTGCCTGGGTGCTGTGCTGAGCCCTTAGAACTGAGTCCACCCAGGGCTGAAGTGGTTCGGTGTCTGCATCGCTCTTCAGGTGGGGTGGTAACCCCAGCTCTGTGGTTTGTCTGGGGGAGACCAGGCCCCAGAGAGCAGGTATCAATGGCATGATCAACACAGCAGGTGGATAACCTAAGGAACTGCAGTGATCACACAATGAGCACTGGAGAGTAGCCAGAGTTTGAAGGCATCGGTGTGAGAGAGAGAGAGGAAAAAAGAGAGAGAAAAAGAACTGGCAAGTTGTGTGACGGGAAAAATGCCTTTTGTGGATAGGGTTGCCAGATGGTTTCAATAAAAATACCGAACACACTTGACATTACATCACAATCGACATTCCATCTTATTTAGAAAATACTGGACAGTTCTATTTTCTCAATTTGTTTCCCAAACAGAAAGCTCAAATACTGGCCTGTCCGGTTCCAAACCAGAAACCTGACGACCCTATTTGTTGACAATCCTGCATGAGCGTTCTCACTGCCATGCAGCTTCTGTCACAGAAAAAAAGCCATGCTCATCAGAAAACATCTCCCAGCATGGGCGGTGGGTGAGGGTAGGGCTGGGGGAGGCAAGCCCCAAACTCTGCGCCTCAGCCCCCCCCCCCCCCCCCTTCTGCTCAGGCCCCACCCTCCCCACAGGAGGCAAACGGCCCCTCCCTTCAGCAAGGAGGTGGAGCAGTGCACGGCCCCAGTCTCCCCAACCTCAGCAGCACTAGGAGAGCAGTGGGCATGTGTCCCCAGCCTCCCTGACTCTGGAGCGCAGGGAGAGTGAGCGACATGCATCCCCAGCCTGCCCAGCCCAGAGCACCAGGGAGCGAGGAGTGTGCACGTCCCCAGCCTGCCTGGCCGGAGCAGGCGGCAGGAGGTGAACTCATGGTTCCAGCTTCCCTGGGCTGCTCGTGGCCCAGCCTCCCGGGAAAGGCAGAGGGTACACAGCTCCAGCCTCCTCTGCCCTGGAGTGTGGGGAGGCCGGGCGGCATGCAGATGCCGCAGTGCACAGCAAAAAATGGCCGTTGGAAAAAAGCAGGCCCGTAGGCAGGGGCGATGTGGAGGGTGCAGAAGCATCCCTCCTGGTTTCCCAAGTAAGAATGCTCCAGCCGGCCAGGGGAAGGCAGGAATGGCCTCCATCCCCCATGCCGTGCCTGGTGTAATGTCACAAACAACTGTGAGCACAGTTCGCTCTCAGTAGCTGTTTTTGACACACTAGACCGCCAGATCTGGCTTCTATCGGCTTTAGCTACCAACAGATGCATTAGAAGGGAAGCCGATTCTGATAGATGGGGTGCACTGTGTCACATTTGGCTGCTTGTACCCCTGCCACTGGCTTAGAGGGGGCCTTTCCCATCCCCTGGTCTGGGGCAGCCAATCCTGATAGATGGGGCTCACGGTGTCACATTTGGCTGCCCGGATCCCTGGGGCCTTTCGCATCCAGGACCAGCTGATTCCGATAGATGGGGTTCACCATATCACATTTGGCTGCCTGTGTGCCTGCCACTGGTCCAGAGGGCCTTTCGCATCCCCTGGTCCAGGGGAGCCAATTCTGATAGATGGGGTTCACTGTGTCACATTTGGCTGCCTGTACCCCTTCCCCCCCGGTTAATTTCTGTCCCCTGCTCACACCCTGCCCCTCCCCACACTGCGATTTGCCCCCTGAGCCCATTTTTAATGATGGTAAAGAGCCAGGAGCAGCATCTGAAGTCACGTAAGGGCAGAATGAAGGCATCAGCAACAGCAGCTCTTACTGAGCATGCTCAGTACACCCTAGGTATGGAATTGTGATAGGCAGCTGTTTCCAACCTTACATCCAGCGGGAGGAGGGGGGAGGGAGGCATGGCCTCCCTCCCCCATCCTCTGTCTGGCTGGGGGAAGGCTGGGGCTGATTACCCCGCTTTTTTGGAGGACCATGGGGGGGGCACATTCACACCCTTGTGGTCCATATTTACAAAAAAACCTCACTCCCCCATGGAAATGCCTACATGTGGGCCTGAAAAGGCACAAGAGGCCACCGGAA
Organism: Rafetus swinhoei; assembly: GCA_019425775.1. NCBI lineage: Eukaryota > Metazoa > Chordata > Testudines > Trionychidae > Rafetus > Rafetus swinhoei. Next base: position 13,027,160 of record CM033444.1, on the reverse strand, counting down.
ACCCTTGAACCAAGCAGTGCCTGTGGTGTTTTGCATGGTCCTATGATGTCCCGTGCTCTGTTGCGAGGTCCCACAACAGCTAGTGACACACGGCTAGCATGGCCAGGAACTGTGGGAGACATACCCACCATGCATTGCTCCAGTGATTGGCATGGGAACTAAGTGTGGACACCATCTGTCGACCGAGGGAACAAATGTAAACTTGCTGTGGCCACATGTGGGGGCCACTTCCGCCTGTCGAGATTAGTTCCCTTGGCAACACTCGGTAGTGTAGACAGCCCTTAACAAAGAAGTGGATACATTATTTCACAGTCAAGTCTCTAACTTTGCCACGTTAGACGCTCCGATGCCTCCTTGTAACTTTCAGCACTTTCCTTCACCTCCCTTTTATGACCGTAGGGCCTAGCGTTTGTTTCTCATGTTGTCTGTTTTACAATAGGGATGCAATAGTGTAGCTGATTAACCGACAAGCAAAAGTGTATCGGTTAATACTATAGACCACACGCTTTCCCCTCTCCCCCTCTCCGTGCCAGTACATTTCTCAGTCCTGGCTCGCGCTGGGTCCGGGACCTACCCCTGCTGCGGCTCTGCATCTCAAGTCTATTAAGAGCTGGGCGGGCAGGCAGCCAAGCTCAGTTCTGGCTCACGCTGGGTCCAGGAACTCAGACCCCCCCTAGACAGGGACTGATGCCACCCCATGCTTCTGCCTCTTTCTCAGAAGCAGCAGTGCAGGGCGACAGGCAGCTGGTCAGCAAGGAGAGCTGGTTTTTAAACTGGTTCCCCTCACAGACCAGCTCCCACCTGACACCTTGCACTGCTGCCTCTGATACACTGGCTGCCAGCTCTGTCCAAGGGGGCAAAAGACTATTCGACTACCGGTACCCTATAACATTTCATGAGTGCACATGCTCAGTACGCCCTAGGGCTGTGTCTACATTGGCACGATTTTGTGCAAAAGTGGCCGCTCTTGCGCAAAAACTTGCTGCCTGTCTACACTGGCTGTGTGTTCTTGCGCAAGTAAACTGAGGTTCTACTGTATGAAATCAAGGCTTCTTGCACCAGAACTCTGGCGCTCCCGCTCAAGAATAAGCCCTTCTGTGCAACTGTTCTTGCGCAAGAGGCCAGTGTAGACAGGCAACATGAATTTCTTGCGCAAGAAAGCCCTATGGTTAAAATGGCCATCGGAGCTTTCTTGTGCAAGAGAGCGTCTACACTGGCATGGATGCTCTTGCACAAAAGCACATCTCTTGCACAAAAGCACATGCCAGTGTAGATGCTCTCTTCTGGAAGAGTTCTTGCACAAGAAGCTGCTAGTGTAGACGTAGCCACTGGTATGGAAGTTACTCGACTTCCGTAATCCATGAGGTTACTCGACTATTCAGTTAACCGATATTTAACATCCAATGCAGCCATCACCCAATCATAGTCGCTTTAGCACATTAATAAAGTCTGATACTTCCCAAGGGGCTTTTTTTAAACAGCTCTTCAGGGCTCATCCCTGTCTGGGAAACTCAGGCCAAACTTTACTGATGCTTCTTGTTATTTAGTTGTGCTATGACAACCTGGGAGACTTAACTATTGACCCGGGCCCGGTTGTGCAGTTTCCCCCTGTCTAACACGGGGAAAACCAATGGAGTCCTAACTCGCCGAGGAGCCAAACTCTCAGCAGCAGAGAGAAGATGGAGAAACCTAAAGAATTTCCCCTGTTTTCGCGTAGCAGAAGCAGAAGATCAAGATGGGTCTTGATTCCTGTAAGTATCTTCACATGGGGAAGTGCTAATGGGCTCTTTGCGGGGGGGGGGGGAGGCGGGGGAGGGGAAATGACCCAGATTGTTGAAGCCAAACTCAGTGGAGAAATAAGGCGCAAATGCCGAGCAGTGAGGGGGGTGACTGGTACCAGCACAGGGCGTAGTTCCCCGGGGGAGGACGAACTCCCAGGGGAGAGCTGTGGGGTCCCTGCAGGGAAGAGGGGTCTGCACTGCAGCTGGGGCAGCGGGGGAGGCCAGCCTGGCAGAAGGCCAGGAACAGACCGAAGAGGGGGGTGGGCGCGTGGGGGTGGGCACCGCGCACACTTCATTCACCAACCAAATGCCCGGCAGTGGGTATTGCAGGCACGGGAAGCAGCTGCTTCCCCAACTAGCCTGGGGAAGTAGTTGGGGATCTTCACCCAGGCAGGCCCCCTCTTGCAGGGGAAACTGGAGAAGGAGGACACAGGCTATGGGGGCAGCTGGGCTGGAGCTGGGGGCTGGGGCTGGGGGTAGGTGGGCTGGATCTGGGGACAGGGCAGGAGGTAGCTGGGCTGGATCTGGGGGCAGGCAGGAGGGTATCTGGGCTGAAACGGGGGGCAAGGTAGGGGTAGCTGGGCTGGAGCTGGGGGTAGCTGGGCAGGGCAGCTGGGGAGCAGGGCTAGGGTAGCTGGGCTGGAGCTGGGGGGGCAGGGCTGGGGGCAGCTGGACTGCAGCTGGGAGGGCTGGTCCAGGGGTTAGCTGGTCTGGAGTTGGGGGGCAGGGCAGGGGAGCTGGGCTGGAGCTTGGGAGGGCGGGGGTGGGCTAGAGCTGCCCCCACTCCCGTCCACCAAACCCTGACAGCCAACAGCCCCGCCCCCATTCGCCTAGGCTCCTCCCTTTCAAGGCGACATACAGCCAATCAGGAGGCAGGCGTGTGGGGGGGGGGGGAGGGAAGGCGGGAAGAGGGCAGAGGAGGCGGCACGAGGGAACACAGCCCCTCCATGCCCTGTTCCAAACCTCCCACAGCCAGGCCGGCTACATTTCCAGCATGCGCCCCAGGCTACAGGCCACAGCAGGCGGCCAGGGGTGTGTGCACCAATGGGACTGCACCTTCCAGAGCCTGGTGCTACTGCAGATGAGCCCCTGGCGTGGGGATGTCTACACCCACCAGGTGGGGCACATCAGCCTGTGGGCCCCCTTGCCAGCTGGGTCAGAGCCTCTGTCTGGGGGGCAGCCCCAGAGCCCAAGGGGCACCCCTGGGGAGGGGGATGGGTGGGGCTGTGGCCCAGAGCTGAGGGCTGGGAGCCAGGTGTGTCTCAAGGGGGCCGGGGGGAGCGGTGGGCGCAGCTGCATGCAGCTCCACTCCTTGTCTTGGGGAAGTGTGGAACCGAGCGCTGCAGGGCCCGGCTCTGCCTGGCGACAGATGCTGCTGCTGAGACCAATGGGGCTGGGCCCAGGGTGTGTGTGCCCATCTGCAGAGCGACGGGCATAGCCCTGAGGCTGCTGCCAACCCCACAGCGCAGGAACATGCCAGGGAGACAATGGAAAGTCACTAGGTGGCGCTATTCAAGGGTTCCAGCCCCATCAAATAAATCACTAAACAACTTTCCTTTCCACGCACAAAACACACCCTGGGCGAGGGACAGTCCCCGCCGCCGACAAGGAAGCTGCAGCCCTGCTGGGCACCCCCTGCATGAGGGTGATTCCCACCTGTGACGAGCTGGGGACTTTATTCCCCTTGGTATGTGGCATGGGATGTCCACTGTCCCATGGCAACCCTGTGTGAGTGCCTCAGTTTCCCCAGCACTGCACCAAGACCGAGACGGCCCTGGGAACGGTGGTGGCTAGTCGGGGGCTCGCCCCTGGCAGGCAGGGCTGCCCCATGACCCTAGGGAGTGGCGGCAGATACCTCCGGCTGCAGGAACTGGGGGGGAGGGGGGTCTGAGCCTGGGGCAGGCCCTGGCACTTGCTGCCAGGAATCCCTCTTCTGCCCTGCCGCTGCTTCCCGGCTGGCTCGGCCCTGATTGGCTTGGGGCTGGCAGCTGCCCGGACTGGTCTGAGCAGAAAGAGACAAATGAGAGAAGTTGCCAGGGAACCGTGTACCCGGGGGCGGAACCGAGAGCAGGTGGGTGCCTGGGCCCCACGTCCCACTGACCTGAAACCCACCCAAGCGTGGGTTTCCCTGCCAGGATGCTGCTCCCTCTGCTGCTCCTCCCCTGGTCCTGGGGGGCCCTGGCTGGTAAGTGGGGACCCCCCCACACACCCTGCCTGTTTTGCTACCGGGGGTGGGGATTGTGCAAGGCCAGGGCCGGGAGGTGGACAGCACCCCATGGCTAGGGGGGTTGGAGGACGAGGAGGCAGGTGGGGCTCAGCAGGGGGACGTGGTAGAGCTTACCCCTCGACCAGAATGCGACTGATTCTCGTCCCCTGCTTGATTTCTCTTCCCCTTCCCCCGCAGCCTCCCCCCCTCTCCCCACAGAGTCTCTCTCCCTCCGGCTCCTCCTCACCTCCCTCTTCCCCAACGCCAGCGCCGTGACCATGGCAGCCAAGGTCCTGCTGGGCGACCTGGAGACCCACGCCCTGGACAGCCGCACGGGGGCCATCCGCTTCCTGCAGCCCTGGGCCCAGGAGGGGCTGAGCCCCCAGGAGTGGCAGGACCTGGAGCGGGTGGCTGCTCAGTCCCTGGCCGACTTCGTCCGGACAGTGACAGGGATAGCCCGGGAGCAGGGAATAGACTGTGAGTATGGTCCCCATCCACCGGGGGGCGCTGAGGACTGACGCACTCACCACAGCAGTGAGCTTGTCAGTGGGGGAAGAGCAGCCAGTCCCTTAGGCTGACTGGAGCCGGCGTAACCCCCTGGTCCCCTCCTGGTTCCCAGCCAGCCCGGCCGTGCATGGGGGAACACAGAACGGGCAGCAAAAGCAGGGCCCCCCCCTGCCCCCCCAGTCCTGCTGTCACCTGGCAGCCAACGGTCCACACTGCACCTGCCCCCCACCTTTACTCCCCTTCTCTTTCTGCCCCCTGCCCCAGACCCCTTTGTGGCCCAGGCCTCCATCGGCTGCGAGCTGCGCCCCAATGGGCCCTCCCGGGGTTTCTACGACGTCGCAGGCAACGGCCAGGCCGTCGTCAGCTTCGACGTGGAGGCCGGCACCTGGGTGGCTCGCTCGGCGGACGGGCTGGCGCGTCGCACCCGGGACCTGCTCAACGGGGACTGGAGCGCATCCACCAGGCTGCAGTATTTTCTCAAAATCTCCTGCATCTACGTGCTCCAGACCTTCGCCCGGCACGGGAACGCCTCCCTGGCACGGCGAGGTGAGGCCGGGAGACCATGCCCTGCACGCAGAGATGCAGCCACCTCTGGGGTGGGACATGGGCTGTTTGTACAGGGACCCCAGGCCTGGTCTGGGATAGAGATGCAGCCACCTCTGGGGTGGGACAAAGGCGGTTTGTACAGGGACCCTAGGCCTGGTGCACACATGCAGCTGTAGCTGGGGTGCAGCGCAGCAGCTGTTTCCTAGTCACACTGTCACTTAGGCCAGGAAGTGAAGGGGAATCCTGTTACCATTGGTTACAGGAGGGGCAGAATTAGGCCTGGTCCGGAGCGGGCCCAGCACCTGACCCCGGGTACGGAGCTGGGCAGGGCTAGTGAGTCCCTGAGGTCCAGGCTGACATGTCCCCTCTCCCCCATCTCAGAGCGGCCCGTCGCCGTGGTGTTTGCCCGAGAGCCTCCCCCCGCCAGCCCCCCCGCATCGTTACTGCTGGTTTGCCGGGTCACCGGGTTCTACCCCCGGCCCATCCACGTGGCCTGGCTGCAGGACGGGGAGGAGGTGGGGCTGGGCTGGCGGCTGGACTCCACCGGGACCCTGCCCAATGCCGACCTGACCTACCAGCTGCGCAGCTCCCTGGCTGTGGGGCCGGGCGACGGGCACAGCTACACCTGCCAGGTGGAGCACAGCAGCCTGGGGGGCCAGAGCCTGCTGATCCCCTGGGGTAAGTTCAGGCCTCAGGGTGCGGCGGCGGCGGGGATGGTCATGGTCCCTGGGGGCTTTTCCTGCCCATCCCGAATGGGGTGGAGGTGGGATTGGGGTGTGGAGAGACAGGGGGGCAGCCAGGAGGGATTCATGGAGGGGCCAAGGGGGGGCAGATGGAGCTCAGGGGAGCGCCAATGGAACAGGGTGGGGAGAGCTGTGTGAAGTGCCCCCATGTACCCCCTACCCATGTGTTACAGAGCAGAGCTGGAGCTGGGGCCCTGGCCTGGCTGCGGGCATCGCCCTGGGAGCTCTGGCCGTAGCCACCCTGGCCATGTTGCTGTGGCGGTGCAGATGCAGGTGAGGCTGCATCCTCTCTGGGGTAAGGGTGGGGAGTAACGTTCCCACTGAATTTATCCATCACTGTGTGGAATAAATTTTGTGTGGTGCACTGAGGCAGGTGTGGATGTGCACCACCAGGAGGAACACAAACCCAGCTGTGGGCACTCTGCTAATCAGCTTGGCAGCATTGGAGGCTCTCGTGGGCTGTCGCCCAAGTGCTGGGCTTATGGGGAACGCTGGCGGGGCTGTTACACCCCATCACCATCCCCTCTGCTCTCTCCTTCAAGGGTCTACCAGGACGTCCGACCAGCCTCAGGTGACACCAGCCCCTCTCCTGGGGATCTGGAGCTTGTGGCAGGATCAGGGCGTGGCTCCAGGGCGGAGGGCCCCACAGATGGGGCTGGATCAGAGCAATGCGAGAACGGGGCCTTGGGGGCCGGCTGGGATTCTCCTCCAGCTGGGACATTGGGGGCACACTGGACACGTGGAGGCATCATGGGGTGGCTGGGAGCCAGGAGCCGCTCGGAGCCGGGGCTGGCCTGCACCATTCAATAAACCCTTTCGGGGGGGTGGGGTTCAGGAGCCAGGGTAACCCCAATAACACTACAGCCTGCAGGACGCCGGGAGGCCACTCCAAGTTGCTGGCTGGGCTGGGGCGAGCGGGGCAAACCCAGACTCCAGGGGTAGATTCTGTCTGTCCTGCGGCAGCAGCGGGGCCGGGGGCCGGGAAAACGGCGCCCTGGGCGAACTGGTATTTTGGCACCCCTGGAGTTGAAGTGCGGCGCCATAAGAGCGAAAACGTCAGACATACAGCCGGGATCGCCACGTTTTCTCACTCCCCGGGAAATCGGACACACAACGGGAGCGGATTGTACGGAAACAATAAACGCTGTAAGTTGGACAAGTCTTACAGCTCAGCGTCAAACCAAACCCCAAGCTCCTGAATAGCAACAGGCACAAAACGTTGCTCCCCAAGGATTGAGAGGCCGCGCTGGTGCCTTTGCTGCTGAAAACTCTACCGGGTCTTGTGCCTGGTGACATTGAGCCACAGCGGCCTCCACAGCCGGGGTTGAACTGGAGTCGCAGGAGCTGAAAAGGACGAAGCACTTCAGTGGGGCACTGGAAGAAAGCTCAGCTCTTTGGTTCCTGGGGTGCAGGGCCTGCTACTGTGCCGGCCCCACGCAAAGGGACTTGTCAGGATCAGTCCGGTGGCCCAGCCCTCCCTCTACGAGCTAGGTGGGGAATGGGCCATTCCAGATGAAATATTTGCCCTGAGACATGAGGCACAGAAAGTGGCTGCTATCGGACTGGGAAATGAAACACGCCTGGCCAGGCACTCGTGGAGGGGCTTTGCTGGCACAGGGGCTCACATCCTGACCCACTACGCTCTGTGCTGGGGGCAGGGGCCCATCTGTGGGCTCTGACCCAGGGGCACACCAGCCCCGATACACCCCAAGGCAGGGGGCCTGGCAGGTCACCAAGGTGAGGAATGGGACACCCTCTTAGGGTGCCCTGGCCGCAGTCCAGCCCCATGACGGGGGCGTGGCTGAGGGGGTGGACAATGGGACACGGGGCATGTACCCTGCTGGGAAGCCAGTGCCGCTCGGACGTTAGTGACCAGAATTCCTCCCTGCGGGGTCCAGTCCTTGCCCCTTGAATGGAGCATAGGCCTGTGTCCCCTGCCCACACCCAGCCTCCCCCAGTAGCACCCCCTGCCCTGCTCTTTTGAATGCGCTGCGTGCTCACCCTGTGCCCATCCAGATGTGCTGGGAGCGGGTCAGAATTTGCTGTAATATTTTGCAAGAATACAGTGTGTGCCTCAGTTTCCCTGATATGCTGCACTGTTTGTGGGGAGGACGGTGGTGGTGGGAAATGGCTGTTTACTGCCTGCAGAGGCCCAGCAAGGCAGGTGGGGCTCATGTCCCAGCTTTGGGTCCCTGGAGCAAAGCCGAACAGTGCAACACTCCCCACCTAGCATCCAGCCAGTGACCCAGAGTGGGGCAGGCGTCCTGCCTCTCAGCAGGGACCTGCACCATCCCCCTGGCTAGGACCAAGGGGGCCAGGTGGGGGTCAGCTCACCTGGGCACTGGAGAGCAGAGGAACAGGGGACAAAGAGGCACCAAGCGGCAGCGAAAGGGACCTCACAGCCTGGCTGGAAGCCCTCCCAAAGGGGCTCTGCTATGACCCGTTTCTCTGGGCTGACTGCCGATGCCAGTCCCCTACTAGCCCCGCCTGCTCTGACACAACTGGCCCCCGTGGGTCTGACAGGGGCATCATGCCCTGCAGGGGACACGTCTCTCAGAGGCAGGGAGCCAGGCTTGGGCAGCGCGCCAGGGTGCAGTAACCCCACACTGGGGCTGCAGGGGTTAACCAGCTCACCTGGCTGAGGAGGCCCCGCCTCCTGGCCCAACTGGGCACGCTCCAGCTGGAGGCAGCTATAAAAGGCAGGGGAGCCGCTGTCTTTTGGCTGCCTTCTGCTGTGGTGCGGGGGGAGGAGGAGGAGGAGGAGGAGGCTGCTGCTGCTGCTGCTGCTGCTGCTGCTGCTGCTGCTGCTGCTGCTGCTGCTGCTGCTGCTGCTGCTGCTGCTGCTGCTGCTGCTGGACGCTGGACTGATTTGATTTGATTTGATTTGATTTGATTTGATTTGTGCTGGCCAGTTACTTGGCTGGAGACTCTCTAATTCTGAAGGAAAGGGGTGGAGAAGCTGCCCCAGTGAGTTTAGTGAAAAGCAGCCTGGGGTAGGGAATTAACCATCCCCACCGGGGGTGGGTGGGGGTGGGTGTGTGTGTGTGTGTGTGTGTGAAGGGGAGGGTGAGCTGGCAGGTTAGAGGGTCTGGCTGTGAGGGAGTATCTGGGCCTGCCCCAGACTGGGCCCCCCTGCTGCCAATTTTTGGGGGGCTGCAGCTGCATTTACTCCTATTGCTGAGATGGGTTTTTTTTTTCTGTTTGCTGACTAGGGAGCAAGGACAAGTGCCTGGCCTGTGTCCTTCCTCCCCTGGGCAGCTGGCAGCAGAGCAGGTTGTGAGCATGGCTTTGCTCCCTTGCTAGCACTGAGTGATCAATATTAAAAAAAAAAAGTCTACTAATACTATATGGTAGACTTAAAACTGGAAGCACTTTCCCACGGACCCTGTGTGCGCTCGGCTTTTCAGTTAGCAGTGTTTTCCATTAAGTGTTAGAATAGGTTTGGGAAGAGGTATTGGCAACTTTTAGGGACAATTCTGGCTCTTCAGAGGGACCTCACAGACTCATTAGCACTGAGCCTAGTGCCTGCTCCTTGGGTGGGTTGGAGCATGGAGACCTTATTTGCAAGCTGGGCTTCTGAGTTTTACTTGCTTGCCCGCCCCTTTGCCTCTTTCTGCAGCTGCCAGGGCTCTGTGGCACTAGCACAGCCTGGCTCCCAAATGCTCACTCAAAATACCTGTCACCTGAGCTGTAGATTAGTTTAGGTCACTAAAGCTGGGCTCTGGGCCCAGGTAACATGCAGGCAAAGGGGGTTTCTGAACTGCCAAAGTCCTGGGCTGCAGCCCCTTTCTTAATCTGGTGCTGGGTTAGCTACTAGACAGCAAAACACCTTTGTCTCCTCCTTGCTTCTCTTAACTGGGCTCCCTCACTAGCAGCAGTTACCAGTTGTTATGCCAGCCGTGGCAAGCTCTCTAAAGAACTGGCTGGGGCATAGTTTATTGTGGGCTTGCCTGGCCAGGCTCCTGCTGCTGCAGGCTCTGGGGGGGGAGGCTGGGCACAGGCAGCCAGGCGAGGCAGCAGCATGGCAGGCAACTTAAAGGGGCAACTGGGGGTGTTGCACAGGAGCCGTAATCTGGGCAGCATGTAACCAGGCCGTTCTTGGCATGTGTTGTTGCCAGCAGCCCCTGGGAAGAAGGCAGGAGTATTCTCTCTGTTGCCAGTTTCCCGGCTACAGTGCCCCCACACATCCACCCCTTCCCCTGGAGCACAGCCAACTTGTGGAACTCCTTGCCAGAGGATGTTGTGAAGACTAGGACTTTAACAGTCTAGTAAAAAAAAGAGCTAGATAAATTCATGGAAGTTTAGGTCCATCAACAAGGGATGGATCACTTGGTGATTCCCTGTTCTGTTCATTTGGGGGCACCTGGCATTGGATGATGTTGGAAGACAGGATACTGGGCTAGGTGGATCTTTGCTCTGAGCCAGTCTAGCCTTTCTTATGATTCTTGCACCCTGCCCTAAGCCTCCCGACACCCATGAGCTCCAAAGGGAATGAATCTGCAATAATAAGAGAAAATTGGTGTTAAAGCTTTAATTGTATGTATTGCAAGTTACAAATCCCCTTTCGGTTTCACGTGCCTGGTGGGATACGCTCACGTCTGGTCTGATGGGAGGTGGCAGCATTGTCCTATCGCAACAGGACAGCACCTGCAAGACACTGAAGTCTCACTCCTGTGTACTTCCACAGAGCCAAGTGAGGGGTGGGTGGCCGCTCCCCAGCATCTCCTGCTGCCTCATGGGGCCGGGACCCTGTGGCGGTTCCAGGGGTGTCAGCCGATGGTCAGGGCAGTGTGTGCATGTGTGTTACACCCAAGTCTTCAACTGCTGGGACACAAGGCCCCGTTGCAGTGGGCAGCCTAGGGAGGCTGACGGGCGCCCCGAGAAGTTTAATGTCCGTGTCTTTTACCGCTAGGACCGGGGTCCTGTCGCGGCGGGCAGCCAACAGGCTGACAGATGCCCCAGAGTTTATAGGGAGAGCTTATTACATCTCAGATTTTAACTGCTAGGATACAGGATCCCTTCACAGCGGGCAGGCTAGGGAAGACTGAGAGATGCCCCTGCGGATCTGTCCTCTGGAAGCGACACGATCCAAATGCCCCAGCTCTGCCTGTATCTGTCCCTTATGACAGGCTGAAGTTCTTTTAAATTGTGCTTGATTCTGTTACAGCAACTGAAGGAGTCAGGTTAAAGCTTAAACAGTTACAGGTTTATTAAACAAGCTTATAAATCATATGGTTACAATGGCTATTGCTCTATGTCTTAACTGCTAGCAAATATAGATCTTAAAAATGGTTACAAAGAAAATAAAGATAGAAAATAGAAATGGTAACAAGTGACAGCTTAATCTTTAAAGAGCTCTAAGTCTGTGTGTACACTTAAGACAAAGGACACATCCAGGTACAATTTGTACCCCCTTCTGTGCCTCTCGACTCCAGCGTATCAGGCCAGGGCCGGTCCCTCAATTCCTAGGAAAGACGAATACAAGGTGGGCGTCCCCGTGGAACCTCGGGAGGCCAATCACTTAACCCGACCAGCAGATAGATGGTAGATTGACACTCAGAGTAAATGTGCTGCTGGACCCATCTTTATACCCATAGAGGCCTGTATCCTCTTTCTTATCTAAGATGCCAAATTGTACTGGTCCATTTTTGTGGCACCAGTTCTTACAAGGGAGTTTCAAATAATTTACACTTGTAAGAGAGAGATAACTAAATTGGGAGTACTGGGCATTCTTTTCTCAGTGGGCGATTCCTCCCCCCGCAGACAGCTGTGTGTTCGTATCAACATAGGTTTCAGTCAAGGGCACTCCTTGGCAGCCTCCTGGTCAGCAATTGGCGTATCTCTGTTTACAGCCATCCAGGGTCACTGAGCTGGCATATCTGGGCCTCCTGTTCAAGGCTTTCAAAGACTATGCGTATTTTACTGCTCTGTGTGCCCTGTATGCTCCAGGCAAGCAAAAATGGATGTTACAGGGGGGTTCCTGTCTGGCTACAAGGGTGGACACCCAGCAATAGGCCGTGGCATCCTGCAGCAGGGCACATGGGCTCTGGCAGCGACTGCCCTGGCGCATCCCTCCATCCCACGCTCAGTGGGGTTCTTGTGATGGGTGGGGTCACTCTGTGGCTAGGTGCCCCTGCTGCAGTGGCAGTGGTCTGCGTGCTCGCTCTGGGCTGGGGGAAATAGGGCCCCCCTGGACTGTTCTGGCTGCCCCAGAGGGGTGTAGAGAAGGGGCTGATGCCCCAGGATGAATCTGGGGGAAATTGACTCTGGAAAAACAGCATCAGTTCAGAGCCAAGTGGGGGGCAGCGGGAGGGGGGGGTCGGGGGAACCAAACCAACCTCTGCACAGCCCCAGTGCTCGCCAGCAACCCTACAATAACAAACCAACCTGTGCACAGCCCCAGTGCTTGCCAGCAACCCTACAATAGCAAACCAGCCTGTCCACAGCCCCAGTGCTTGCCCGCAACCCTACAATAACAAACTGGCCTGTTCCCAGTGTCAGCGCTCCCCAGCAACCCTACAATAACAAACCAGCCTGTCTGCAGCCCAGAGTCAGTAACATTTTGGAAAACCCAAGCAGATCTAGCAGCCCCTTGCTCTTCCTGCTCCCCTCCCTCAAGTCAGTTCAGCTGGCCTGCAACCTGCTCCCCCCTCCCCAACCACCCAGTGTGACATCACAAAGGGACATCTCGCGGGGGGGTTTCCTCCAGGAACCAGGCAGCACCAGCCTACAGGGACCCAGCTGCAGCATGGGCCTGCCCTGCCCTGGCCAACCTGCTGGCGAGGGAGAACGCTGCGTCTGGGCTGTCACTGAGCTTGGAGGCCAGGCTGGCAGACAGCGATGGGCAGGTCAGCCAGCCCCCAGGACCTAGGACAGGGGTGAGCGACCTTCTCACGCCACAGAGCCAAACTGCAGCCAAACTCAGAGCAAGTGGTCAGCAAAGAGCTGTATGAGAACGCCCATTGGCATGACTGAGAATATACATCTTACTATTCTTGATCATTGACATGACGATTAATAAGAGCATCAATGAGCCATTGTCCTCACAGACTTTATTTAATGGGACTTCTGCTGCTGCACCTTTTCGCACAGTTCTTTGAAGTTTACGTCATAACTGGTCAAATCCAGCTTCATGCAGGTATTCAGACTGTCTGCTGTCAGCCTTATGGCAGGGGGCTGGGAACATGAGTCTGGGTTAGGTGTATGAGGGGGTTAGGGCACAGGGTTGGCATGTGGGGGGGGGTGCAGGAGTGTTATGGCAGGGGACCAGGGATGTTGGGGTGTAGGGGTCTGAGGATGTGAGAGTATGAGGGGCTCAGGGCAGAGGGTTCAGGTGTATGATGGGCTCAGAGTTGGGGTATGGGGTGGTGCAGGAGTGTTATGATGCTGCAGCCAGACGGGGGTTGGGCCCCAAGTGCGGGCTTGTTGGCCAGGCTTCATTTTTAATACAGTAAAATATGATGTCCAACACAAAAGGTTTCAACATTGTCTTTATTTATGGCAGGGGTGAGGAAACTTTTTGGGGTTGAAGGCCACTGACTTTGGGTGAAGGAGGCAGTTGTGACCTGAGGCACAGGATTGGGGTGTGGGAGTTTGGACTGCGACCTAGGGAAGGGGTTTACTGTGCAGTGGTCTGGGTTGTGACCTAGGGCAGGAGGGGATTGTGGGGTGCAGGGTTTGGGAGGTGGCAGGGGCTCAGGAGTGGGGCAGAGGGTTTGGATTATGTTGGGTAGGGGGGCAGAGGACTGTGAGGAAGGAGAGGCTGGCTAGGAGACTTACCAGCAAGACATGTTTCTGCAGGGCCATGTGCTCTGTGAAAAAGACCCTAAGTGGGGGTAGGGGTGGGGTGGGGGAAGTGGTGCTTTGCATGCTGCCTGTTCTTGAAACAGGCATCTCCCATTGGCCAGAAACCGGCCAATGGGGATTGTGCTGGGGGCAGGAGCAGCCATGAGGCACCACTGCCCCCTCCCCTTCTGGCTCACAGTGTGTGAGAAAACAAAGGGCCCCACAGTGGCATGCGGGGGGTAGGGCATGCAGGAGAGCCTGCCTGAGGCTCTGCTGTGTCCATGGGCTGGATTGTTTTACTCAGCCCTGCAGCAGGAACAAGGGGGAGGGGCTGGATTAAAGCTTCAAAAGAGCCATATTTGGCTCCCCTAGTGAGCCATATTTGGTTTGTGAGCTGTAGGCTGCCGCCCCCTGGTTTAGGATGAGCAGTATTGGGTTACAAATGAGTAGTCCTGTGACATCTTAGGGGCTAACAAAAGTAAATACAGTATCATGAGCATTTAGTTAGACGGGCGACTGGCTTGTTAATTCAGTCAAGGCTGTAGAAGGCAAACACAGCTCCTTCGTCCCATTGTTATATCATGGCAGCTTCCTTCTGGCAGATCCATCTGAACCTAGAACCACACGTCTGCGACTCAATCTTTCTGCCACTGATGCAACCACAGCTATTCCCATCCACAGGGCCTGAGACGGGGAAGCTGCAGAATGAAAGAGTCAGTGTCACTGTGGTTCCTTGGAACAAGCCAAGGCCCTTACGTTTAATAATTTTACTCCCCCTCACTCCACTGGGAAGCTTGACTTTGGTTTTATCCTTCACCTTGGTCACTTCCCGGCAGAGCGGCAGGTGAGCAGACGGCCCAGGAGGTCAGAGGAGTTGGGGGTCACTGGGAAGGAACAATCCAGGATGAATCTCATGGGTTCAGTGACCCCAGTGCTCTTTGATTGGAATCAGCTACCTTGAGATCCCGCATCTCAGCTTCCCTTTCAAACAACATCTGAGCCCCAAGGATGGGAGGAAACCCGCACCATGTGTCCTGAGTCACAGACGCTGCAGAGAGCCAGGGGACTCATCCCCGGGAACAGTTGGGGCTGGATTCACAAAGGGACATAGAAGCTGCTTTGGGCGCCTACATACAGAAAAACATGTTTCTAACTTGTGCTTTGGGGTGTTTATCGTGCCCCTTCCAATGGGGTGTGCGTGGGCAGCTGGATGGTTTCCCTCTAGCAGCGCCCGTCAAGTCAGTCCAGCAGTCTCCTGGAAGTCCAGCCTCCATGGCAAAGAATCTAGGGCCCTGCTCACCCACTGCCCTTCACTTCCCTCTGGCCGTGTTGCTCCGACAGAGGGGGAGATGGGTGGGTACTAGAATGGACATGAGCAGCCCAGCTCGCCAGACAAGTTACAAAGGGCCGGTCGCCATTGTTCCTTCTGCAAGTGATTGCTCCCGGTCCTTCCAATGAGATAATGACCAAGCCTGAGTTGTGGAGAGGGGGTCAGAGCTCACAGGTTGGCTGACGGCAGAACGGCTCTGCCCGTGCTGCATGCTCTCTGGCCTGCTGGCCAACAGCAGAATGGGAGGGCAAAGCACATACGGGTGACCATGCTGCGGCTCTGCCAATTGCCTGTGTCAGCGCCCAGGCCAGGAACCCGGCAGTGTCAGGCCTTTCACACGCCAGGCCAGGGGTGGGGAATAATTTTGGGACAGGGGCTGTCGTGACCAATACACGTTTCTCTTCCAACTGCGCCTGGAATGTCTGGCATTCCCATGGATGCTCTCAGCTCTCTGACACTGACATGAGAGCTCCGCTGAGACCAAAGTCCCTGTGCCCTGAGGTCTCCCAAGTGTGCACCCCACCCCTATGCTGATGAGTCCATCTCCAGCAAAAGGGAGGGCTATGCCCTAGGGAAGGGAACATCCACATACATTGCCTGCTGGGTGAACCCCCATTTGGACTGCCCCCCTGCCCTCCTGGCTCAGTGTGAAAAACAAAGGGCCCTGTAGTGGCATGCGAGGATGGGGTATGGAGGCGAGTCTGCCCGGGGCTCCCTACTGTGTCTGAGGCTGGATTGTTTTGCTCAGGCTTGCTGTAGTGCCAGCACGAGCTCCCTGCTGAGGGAGGAGTAGGTGGGAGGAGAGGGGGACTGAGCTTAAGTTTCAAAAGAGCCGTATTTGGCTCCCTAGTGAGCCACATTTGATGTGCGAGCCATAGGTTGCAGACCCCTGGTTTAGGATGAGCAGTATTGGGTTACAAACAAGTAGTTCTGTGACATCGCAGGGACTAACAAATGAATCACGAGTATTTGGTTAGAGAGGAGACTAGCTTGTTAATTCACTCAAGGCTGTAGAAGGCAAACACGCCTCCTTCGTCCCACTGTTTATATCACGGCAGCTTCCTTCTGGCAGATCCATCTGTAAGTAGCTCCACACGTCTCAGACTGAATCTTTCTGCCTCTGATGCAACCGCAGCTGTTCCCATCCACAGAGCCTGAGACCGGGAAGCTGCAGAATGAAAGAGTCAGTGTCACTGTGATTCCCTTTAACAAGCCAAGGCCCTTAAGTTTAATATTTTTCCTCCCCCTCACTCCACTGGGAAGCTTGACTTTGGTTTTATCCTTCACCTCTGTCACTTCCTGGCAGAGCGGCAGGTGAGCAGATGGCCCAGGAGGCAAGAGGAGTTGGGGGGGTCTCTGACAAGGAACAATCCAGGATGAATCTCATGGAGGCAGTGACCCCAGTGCTCTTTGATTGGAAGCAGCCACCTTGAGATCCCGCGTTTCGGCTTCCCTTGAAAACAAAGTCTGAGCCCCAAGGGTGGGATGAAACCTGCACCATGTGCCTTGAGTCACAGACGCTGCAGAGAGCCTGGGGACTCATCCCCGGGAACAGTTGGGGCTGGATTCACAAAGGGTCTTAGAAGCTGCTTTAGGCACCTACATACAGAAAAACATGTTTCTAACTTGTGCTTCGGGATTTTTATCGTGCCCGTTCCAATGGGGTGTGCGTGGGCAGCCGGACGGTTTCCTTCTAGCAGCGCCCGTCAAGTCAGTCCAGGTGTCTCCTCGCAGTCCAGCCTCCATGGCAAAGAATCTAGGGCCCTGCTCACCCACTGCCCTTCACTTCCCTCTGGCCGTGTTGGTGTGACAGAGGGGGGCAGGGTGGGTACTAGAAGGGATGTGAGCAGCCCAGCTCGTCAGACAAGTTACAAAGGGCCGGTTGCCATCGTTCCTTCTGCAAGTGATTGCTCCCGGTCCTTCCAATGAGATAATGACCAAGCCTGAGTTATGGAGAGGGGGGCAGAGCTCACAGGTTGGCTGACGGCAGAACGGCTCTGCCCGTGCTGCATGGTCTCTGGCCTGCTGGCCAACAGCAGAATGGGAGGGCAAAGCACATACGGGTGACCATGCTGCGGCTCTGCCAATTGCCTGTGTCAGCGCCCAGGCCAGGAACCCGGCAGTGTCAGGCCTTTCACACGCCAGGCCAGGGGTGGGGAATAATTCTGGGACAGGGGCTGTCGTGACCAATACACGTTTCTCTTCCAACTGCGCCTGGAATGTCTGGCGTGCCCGACGGATGCTCTCAGCTCTCCGACATTGACATGAATTGAGAGCTCTGGTGGGACCAGAGTCCCTCTGCCCTGAGGTCTTCCAAGTGTGCACCCCACCCCTATGCTGAAATGTCCACCTCCAGCAAAAGGGAGGGCTGTGCCCTAGGGAAGGGAACATCCACATGCACTGACTACTGGTTGAACCACCATTCTGGCTGTCTTCTGTAAATATTATGGCAGAGGGCTGGGGATGTGGGGGTGCAGGAATCTGGGTTTGGGTGTATAAGGAGCTCAGGGAAGGGGGTTTTGGTGTATGATTGGCTCAGGGTTTATGTGAGTGCTGGAGTGTTATCGCAGAAGACTGGGGATGTGGTGCTGCAGAAGTCTGGGGATGTGAGGGGGATCAGGGCAGGGGGTTCAGGTGTATGATGGGCTCAGGGTTGGTGTGTGGGGGGGTGCAGGAGTGTTATGACGCTGCAGCCAGATCTGGGCTGGGCCCCAGTTGGGGGCTTGTTGGCCTGGCTTCATTTTTCAATACAGTACAATATGACATCCCACACAATAGGTTTCAACATTGTCTTTATTTACAGCAGGGGCGAGGAACCTTTTTTGGGTCGGGGGCCACTGAGTTTTGGTGAAGGAGGCAGGTGAGACACGAGTTACGGGGACTGGGGTGTGGGAGTTTGGATTGTGACTAGAGCAGGGGATCACAGAGCAGGAGTTTGGGTTGTGACCTGGGGCAGGAGGGGATTGTGATCTGGAGCAGAGGAGTGGGGTGCAGGGCATGGGAGGGGGGAGGGGCTCAGGAGGGGGGCAGAGGGTTTGGGTTATGTGGCCTAAGGGGCCAGAGCGCTGGGGGGATGGAGAGGCTGGAGTGCCAGAGGCAGGCTTACCAGTGGCACTCCCGGCCAGCAGCCCAGCACATTTCTCAGGAGCCTGCCCTGCCCCCACGCAGGCTGCAGGGCCATGTGCTCTGTGAAGAAGAGCCGGAGGGGGGAGGGGCGACTGGTGCTTTGTGCGCTGCTGGCTCTTGAGACAGGCAGCTCCCATTGGCCAGAAACGGGCCAATGGGATTGTGCTGGGTGGGAGCAGCCATGAGGCACCACTGCCCCCCTCCCCTCCCCGCTCACAGTGCGTGAAGAACAAAGGGCCCTCTGTGGAGGTGTGCAGGGGGGGTGGGGCACCCAGGGGGAGTCTGTCCAGGGCTCCCTGCTGTGTCCACGGCTGGATTGTTTTGCCCAGGTGTGCTGAGGTGCCAGCGTGGGCTCCCAGCTGTGGGAGGAAGTAAGGAGGGGGAGGTGGGCTCAGGATTCAAAGGAGCCATATTTGTGTCTCAAACCAAGAGTGGGCGACGCCTGGTTTAGGATGAGCAGTATTAGGTTAAAAAGGAGAAGTCCTCTGACGTCTTAGGACTAACAAAAATGACTGTAGTATCATGAGCATTTTGGACAGGCGACTGGCTTGTTAATTCAGTCAAGGTGGTAGAAGGCAAACACGGCTCCTTCATCCCACTGTTATATCACGGCAGCTTCCTTCTGCCAGATCCATCTGAAACTACCACCGCACTTCTGAGACTCAATGCTTCTGCCTCTGATGCATCCGCAGCTGTTCCCATCCACGGAGCCTGAGACCGGGAAGCTGCAGAATGAATGAGCCAGTGTCACTGTGGTTCCCTGGAACAAGCAAAGGTCCTTATGTTTAATATATTTCCTCCCCCTCGCTCCACTGGGAAGCTTGATTGGAGAATGTCCCTGACTGGGCCAAACAGGTGAGCTCCAGCAGATTCAGCCAGAGAGCTTCCACACCTCCAGGTACAGCAATTTAAGGCTTAGATGCTGGAGATGACCCTGATCCTGAATTCTCAGATCCAGGAGGAACCATGAGATAAAGTAACGATTTTGTCTAGACTGTCCCAAATAGGCTGATACACCAAAGCCAATACATGTGGCCAATGGTTCGAAAGGGACCCTTGGCAGGCTCTGTGAGAATGTGATTAGGGTCCCACGTGGTGTGGGTCCCTAACCAGGGGATATGTGTTGTGAATGCTCATGGGGAAGTGTTTCGTGATACGGTGGGGAAAAAGTGAGGAACCTCTATTGGATCGTGGAATGTGATGGCAACCAAATGGAACTTTAATGAGCTAAGGAATAAACCCAATTCCTTCAAGTCTAGTAAGTGGTCTAGTAGGGTGGAAAGAGGTACTTAGGTGGGTGGAGTTTGTTGTCTCTGTTGACACCCTAGAGAGAAACACTTCCATTTGTGCTGGTAAGTCTTTCTGGTCATGGGCCAATGGCTATTTATTATTATTAATATTTGCTTTACTCTGCCTGAGCAGGTGTTTTTGCCTTGATGGAGCCACAGAGCAGCCAAACTATGAGGTGAAGCGTTGTTGGATCCAGATGTAGCTTGCGACCGTGGTGTTGTGATGACAGATTGGGGTGGTGTGGCAGTGATTGCAGGTTGCAGAGAGCCAGTCTCTTGAGGTAGGGGAACCAAGTCTGTCTGAGCCATGTTGGTTCTATTAGCATGATGTATGATGGGTCCTCGTGTATCTTATGTGTTATTCACAGTATGAGTGGGATTGGCAGACAGCCATTTAGACGAGATGCTTTTCACAGGATGCCCGTATCCTCCCTGGAGCAGAACTGGTGGCATTTGCGATTTACACGAGTCGTGCAAATATCAATTTGAGGGTGTCCCCACTTGTGAAAGGTCTTGTGGAGAATGGTAGTGTCTATTTCCCACTCATGCTGTTTGGAAACATGGTGGCTGAGACTCTCCACCATGATATAGAGGGAACCTGGTAGGTAAACCACAATAGGTGTAATTTTGTAGCAGTTGCACCAGTTAAATAATTGTATTGCTTCTGCAACCATGCTCCTCCCTGTCGATTGATGTAAAACAGACAGGCGGTGTTGTCTCATGAGAACCCAGATGGCTTTGTTCTGTGTGGGCGGGAGGAAGTGTTGGCAGGCATTGTATACCGCCCTCAGTTTTGATAGGTTGATGTGTAGTAGAGATTTATGAGGAGACCATTTCTCCTGGATTGTGTTGTTTCCTAGATGAGCTTCCTAGCCAAGGAGGGAGGCGTCTGTGGCTGAGAGAAGTTGTAGGGACTTGATGGAATAGAACGCCTTGGAGGGTATTTTGGGGCTGTATCCTCCAGTGTAGTGAAGAGAGAACTTGTCGAAGGACTGACACCCTCTTGCTCAGTCTGTCGCGGGAGGGGATATACACTGTGGCAAGCCAGGCCTAAGGGCAATGCATGTGTAGCCTGGCAAACGTCAAGTACATTGTGGTAGCCATATGCCCAAGAATTTGGAGGCAGGTCCTTGTTGTAGTTAAAGGGCTGAGCTGGACTCTATTGATAAGAGTGGTGAATGTGTCAGATCTGCATTGGAGCAATGTTGCTCTGGCTTGTGTAGAGTCTAGGAGGGCTCCTATAAACTCTACGGTCTGAGTTGGCTCCAGTGTTGACTTTTGAATGTTGATCTGCAGACCCAGGCACTGGAATAAAGAGATTTCCGTGTGTCCCATCTCTAGTGTCTCTTCATAAGTGGTACCCTTGATTAGGCAATGGTCATCCAGGTAGGGGAATATAATCACCAGATTATTGCTGGAATAATTTTATTCCTGGAGGCTCCCAAGGCACACCATTAAGTGTGTACAGGGTCAGCCAGGTGAAGGCACTGCCACTGCATATTCTTTATGAGCCAGGGACTGCAGCAAGGGGGTGGATAAGTTTTCCCCAACTAAACAACATCACCACTGGGGTACTCAGGATCTCCTTTTATGTTAAAAACATCAGGCTCCCAAGCACACCTGTGAGTGTGACCTGCTCCTGAGTAACCCAGGGAGGAAAAAGGGGATTACACTAGTAAAGGTTGTAAGGTGCTCAGGTACTAGTGTAATGGGGGCCATACAAGCACCTTCATCCTTGTCTACACTAGGAGGTAAATTTCCACAGGAAACCTTCTAGTGCAGACACAGTTATGTCCACAAATAAATACTTCTACCAGTATGCCTGTTCCCCTGATTAGCATAAGCTACACAGCTATCAGCACAGGCATGTTGGTAGAACTGCAGCTACGCTACGGCCTTTACCAGCACAGTGACAATGCCCTTAACCTATGTAGCTGGGCTAGTAAAACTTTTAGGTGTGAGCCAGTTGCAAGACAGACATTGGATATTTAATAGTAACACGTTATGCAATGGGAACTTTTCTCAAACAGGAAATGATAGGCAGCACTCACCGGGCTGGATCTAATGGGGAGCCGTCCACCCAGGTCCAGTTCCCCCCGGGGGGGGTCACTTTAAGTCCGATCCAGACGTTTTTTCCATCTTGTGTAACATTCTGTATGAAATCCTGTGAAGGGCAAGCAGAGAGGGAGGGTGAATTGGCTGTAACAGGCTGGAATTCCCTTAGCGCTCCCGTTAAATGCCAGTTCTGAGCTCCAGTGGCTCTGCCCATAATGCCAGCAGGGGAACCCATCTGCAGCTGAGCTAACTCACCCTCACCCCTGAGTGAGCAGGGTCCCAGCGCAGGAGCAGAGAAATGTGTCTCTCTCTCTATGCAGACCTGGTAATATGATAATATGCCTGCATATTTTATGGAATATGAACATGCATAACACAAAGATGCTTCTCGAGACGTATGTCATGGGACACGTTTAAAGTTGTAATCTGCTGAATCCATACATTCTATTTGTGTGCCTGTGTCTGTCTTGTATGGGAGATTAGAAACATGAAGTGTGAACCTGTTCTGTAAATACAGTAATTCCTCATTTAACACTATAGATGCGTTTCTGAAAATGTTCGTGCTAAGCGAAAATGTGCTATGCGGGGTCAATTTTCCCATTCAAAATAATGGAAAAGGAGGGGGTTGCGTGTCAGGTGCTGGTGGCAAAGTCAATTTTTTGCTGGTGCTGGGTTGTCAACATCAACATTAGATATCTAGCAGCACAAGATAACTAGCAACCCAAGTTGCCGCGGTTTGTTAAAACACAAAGATAAACACATGAGTGAGCGGAAGAGCGCTGTGACCACGTATATTCATCTGCTCATGCATATTACCACTGTTTTCACCAACTTATACCACCACGCAAAGTAGTCCGCCACTTGATTATTTTCGTGTTATTTCAGGGATGGTTGTGTTATTCAAAAAATGTTCTCCCCCAAAAAATCGTGCTATTGCAAAAACGTATTAAGTGGGCACGTATTAAGCAAGTAATTACTGTACAGGTATTCTAGTGAAACCATTAGTGGTACATAAGGAATGTCATGCTTGGTGCTCAAGCTAACAACCTGTCAATAGTTTCCTGTAAGCTTAAATTGTGGTTGGTCCTACAAAGACACGCAACCAGTCCGCCTGCTGCTGAAATCCATCTTGAATGCCACACTTTGGGGTGGGGGGGGGATTAAAGAAAGGGTTCCCGCGCTGAGGAAATTCTATTTATGCAGTGGAAAACAAAGGGGTCTGCAGCTGGCCTTTGAAAACTTCTTCCTTTATTCCAAGACAGGAGTAAGGAACCTAAGATCTGGGGGAGGGAGGGGGATGTAGTTAAGTCAGTCCAGAGCACTTTTAAAAATGTTGATATTCTAGGGCAGGAGTGGGCATGAGGGTTTGGAATGGGTGCCATATGAAGAGAGATTAAAAAGACCGGGACTTTTCACCTTAGAAAAGAGGAGACTAAGGGGGAATATGATAGAGGTCTATGAAATCATGACTGGTGTGAAGAAAGTAAATAAGAAAAAGTTATTTACTTGTTCCCATGGCATAAGAACTAGGGGTCATCAAATGAAATGAATAGGTAGCAGGATTAAAACAAACAAAAGGAAGGGGGTTTTTCACGCAGCACATAGTCAACCTGTGGAACTCCTTGCCAGAGGATGTTGTGAAGACCAGACGCCAAAGCTCAGGGCTCTCCCACAGCATTGGGAAATCTGCGCTGTTGCTCCAGCCCCCTGCCGTTCCTGGAGCACACAAAATCTACTAGCATGGGCTCCCCCAGGCACTGGTGACCAAAGGGAACATGTCGAGTGTCTTTATGCTTCTCAGTCGGGGGCTACGTCAGCGAGGGTTTGGTTTTGGTTTTTTGCTTCTCCCTTGTGTGCAGCCCCCGACTGATTATTTTTTCTGTAGATCAGCAGCCCCGGATCCAAAAAGGGTTCTCTGCCCCTGTCCCAAGACGATCCACACAAGGAAACCTGAAAACAAAGAACTCGAACCACACAAGAAGCTTTAGACCCAGGTCAGGGAAAAGATCAGCTCGGACTTGAAGGCTTTTACCTAGAATAAGGTCTAGAGCAGGGCTACTCAACACACGGCCCGTGGGCTGCATGCGGCCCGTGGCCCATTTGTTTGCTGTCCACTGGTAGGAGCTAAAACAAAAAAGTAGCCATTATAATGGTCTTCTGTTGAGATGCATTCAGTAGTTAAACTCCTGGACTGTCATTGCTCAGTAAAAGTGCTGTCACATCGCTGGAAATTGGGTAACTACTGCATTGTATTAACATCAGCAGAACTGACTTAAATGGGGCCTGCGTGTTGTGTAGTCTTGCCTTAATCTTTGTATTCATGCCCGTCAGTGTGAAAGAAGCTATTTGCATAGATTTGCATATATATTTGCATGTCTATGCAACAACACTAAAGTTGTAGCCCTCGGCATGTGCTGTGAGTATCATTGTGGCCCCCAGGGCTTCCAAAGTTGAGTAGCCCTGATCTAGAGTGAGAAATAGCTTTGTAACAATGTCTCAAGTATTAGGCTTGTCTGGCGTGTTTTGTTTATTTTAGATGAGTAACTTGCTTTGATCTGTTTTCACTTGCAAGCACGTAAATCCCACTTTTAACACTTAATAAAAAAACACTTTTGTTTATTTTCAAACTCAGTATTTATAATTTGTTACAGGGGAGGAGGGCCCACAGCTGTGAATCTCTCTTTCATTGACAGAGTGAACTTAGGCGCTTTCTCTGTGTAAAACTTTTATATAGAGCTAAACCAGATTTATTTGTGGTTTGGTCCCTTTTGAGGGCTGTGCTCCTAGGTGCTGTCAAGGCCCTAGAGCTGAGCCCTCCCAGAGCTGAGCTTCAGCATCTGTGTTGCTCTGCTGGGGGGTTGTTGTTCCAACTCTGAGCCTTTGCTGGGGAGACCAGAGCTTCTGGCCCAGGGGGGTGGGGTGTCCCAAAAGTGGGTGGAGAGCTCAGGGGGGTGACAGTCTCAGGGAGACGTTTGTGATCTAACCCATCACAGCCAGCACCAGACCTTGGTGTCACAGGGTGAGCTGGCCCTTTAAGTGAGTTCTAGGTTCAGCCTCACCTGTGAGCAGGGGCACAGGTGCTGGAAGCAGGTGACCGGGAGCCAGGCTTGGTGGGGCACAAGGGCAGCCCCAGATCGGTCAAGGCAGAGTGAGATCTGCTGGATGTGTGAGGAGCTCTGTTCAGAAGGGCTCTGCTGAGCTCTCGGGCAGGGCTCAGGGGTGCAAAGCCTGCGAGAGCTAGCTGGGCAGTGCGGGGTAGGAAGCTGTGGGGTTCTGGTTCCGAGCCGTGTGTGCATCAGCCAGGTGCCCAGCAGGGGAGGATCCCCCCAGTGTGGAGTTTGGTTAACTGGGAAAAAAGGCGGCCGAGAGGTAGAGCCGGACTGGATAAACCCTGCTGCCCTGTCTCTCTCCAGCTGCACTTGTATTATTCCTGCATTTTGTTACCAGCTCCTCCTGGCTCTGGAGCACGAGCAGTCGCGAGCGCTTCCCCCAGCAGTCGTCCCGGCTCCAGTTCCAGTTGTTGGGCCCTTTCGACAGCCAGTAGCACTTGTCCCCACGCAGCAGCCAGTCCGTGGGGCAGAGTTTGCACCCGGCGCCCCCTGCAGGGAGAGATGGGAACAGAGGTGTCATCAGTTCTGAACATGCAACTGGCAGCCGGCTGCAAACTCTTGTTCAAAGTTCTTGTTTAATGGAAAATGCCGTTTGACCTAAGTGAAAGTTTGTATTTTGGTTTCTGTTTTTCATTTTCTGCTGGGGGAGGGAACGCCAAATGGAAATACTGATTTTATTGGAGGAGAGGGAGGATTTCATACAGTTTTGGAAGGGAGTAAAACCTTCTAATCACTGTTGTTCTTCCAGATGTGGTCATGTCCACTCCAATCAGGTGCATGCGTCCGCACATGCACAGTAGCCAACCCTGTGTGCGACCTGCCTTTACTATCTCCCTGTAGCAAGACCAGTGGAACAAGGTCCTGGGCAGGTAGAGCCAGGGTTCCTAGCCCAGGTACCCCACTGGCCAGTGTGCGGGAAGGAGGGGCACCTGGGTCCTTCCTTTAATGAGAGTGAGGGAGTCTTGGGACTAGTAAAAATGAATAGGGATCTGGAATGGCTGTACACTCGTGGTTAAGGAGTTCTGCCACAGTGTTACCCTTCAACATGTTTTTTCCCTTTAGTTCTATAGTCTGGAAAGACAGATTAAGAGTCCGGCCAAAGGAGGTATTATCCTTCCTGGTGTATAAATATGCTCTTTGCCTTCATATCTGTAGCCTAGAAAAATAGGGACGTATGCAGTTTCTCTTCTGTGTTTTGTCTTGTGGAAACCATTTTCATATTTAGCTAGAAGCCATCTTGTATAACAGAAACCATTTCAGTTTCTTGCTTCTGCACGTACGCTAGTGAGTGAACTTTGTTACCCCATGTGAGAGGCCTACAGGATTGAGCTATTGGAATGTATTAATTGAGCTGCTTGAGAGAGAGAGCACTCACTCCCTAGCACCTGCCCTCTATCTTTGCTGATAACGGTTTGCTTTTCTAGGTTTAATTGATGATTTCTGTAATTGGATGCCCTGACTTCAGACTTGTTTGGTTAAGGGTATAAAGATACTAGGATTAATTGTATCAGCCAGACTTACTGGGCCCGGCTCTGCTGGGACCATGTTTGGCTCACTTTGTGCGGGTATGTCTACACTACAGCACTAATTCGAACTAATTTAATTCGAATTAGTTAATTCGAACTAAGCTAATTCGAATTAGTGCATCTAGACTTAAAAAGTAATTCAAATTAGCGTTTTGCTAATTCGAACTAGCATGTCCACATTGAGTGGACCCTGAACCGAAGTTAAGGCTGGCCGGAACCAGGACTTAGAGTGTGGAGCTGCTGCCTCAGGCTAGCCGAGGCTGTGCTTAAAGGGACCCGACCCCACCGGACAGACAGTTCTCAGGGTTCCCTGCTTGCTTGTCTAACTCGATGAGGACAGCAAAGCAGTCCTGTCTTGGAGTGCCCTGAGTGCCCTCACTCGGCACATCACAGCACTCGGCCATCAGCCCGGCTGCACTTGCAGGCTGCCATCCAGGGGTCAATCGGGGGGCTGTCAGGATCCAGGAGGCCCTGCAGGAGAGCTTCCACCCTGAGGAGCCCGCAGAGCCACCCCAGTCCTCCCCATCGGGGGCTCGTACCCCATTCCTCCCTCACTTCCTTCCACTTACCCTTCCCTAGCCCCCCTTCCTGATGTAAAAAATAAAGGACATGTGTTCAAAAATAGAAACTCTCTTTATTTAACAAAACGGGGGGGGGGGGGATTAACCTCTGGGGAGACTGGGAAAAGGAGGTGGGAAAGGGGAAGAGAGAGGGTGGGAGAGGGGAGGGGGAGACCTGGGAGGAGGGAGGGGGGAGCCAGGGGAAGAAGGAGGAGGGAAAGTATAAAACTATGGTATGCCATATTTCCAGTACTGTGTACAGATGTGGTCTCCTCACCTCAAAAAAGATGTTTTGGCCTTGGAAAGGGTTCAGAAAAGGGCAACTAAAATGATTAGGGGTTTGGAACAGGTCCCATATGAAGAGAGGCTAAAGAGACTGGGACTTTTCAGCTTAGAAAAGAGGAGACTGAGGGGGGATATGATAGAGGTCTATAAAATCATGAGTGGTGTGGAGAGGGTGCATAAAGAAACGTTCTTCATTAGTTCCCATAATATAAGGACTAGAGGACACCAAATGAAATTAATGGGTAGCAGGCTTCAAACTAATAAAAGAAAGTTCTTCTTCACAAAGCAAATAGTCAACCTGTGGAACTCCTTGCCAGAGGAGGCTGTGAAGGCTAGAACTATAACAGAGTTTAAAAGAGAAGTTAGATAAAGTCATGGAGGTTGGGTCCATGGAGTGCTATTAGCCAGGGGGTAGGAATGGTGTCCCTGGCCTCTGTTGGTGGAAGGCTGGAGATGGATGGCACGAGACAAATGGCTTGGTCATTGTTTTCGGTCCATCCTCTCCGGGGGTACCTGGTGTTGGCCGCTGTCGGCAGACAGGCTACTGGGCTAGATGGACCTTTAGTCTGACCCAGTACGGCCGTTCTTATGTTTTTATGTTCTAAACTCAGGGCTCAGGGTCAGGGGTCTCACTGAACCAACTTGATTTTCATGCAAACCTGCTCCTGGGTTTGCATGTGGCCTTTGGTGGCCAAGCTGGCAGCTATCCTGTCCTAGACGGCCACTTTCCTGTGCCTAGTGTGGAGACTGTGGACGTTGGAGGCCTCCCCCCAAACATCGATGAGGTCCACGATCTCCGCACTAGACCAGGCGGGCGCCTGCCTCTTGTGGCTCCGGGCAGGCTCCTGTGAGCCGCCAGCCTGGTCCTGGGAAAAGGCGGAGGGCTGGGTGGCAGTGGGTGGCTGGCTCATGCCATGCCAGGTGCAGGGCCTGCTGGTTGGGTGCTGGCAGGCTTGCAACTGGCACAAGCAGTGTAGCCAGACCGTGGCCCTTTAAGGGCTCCGGGGCCAGGGCAAGTTGGGAAGGGCTAGCCTCCAACTAGTTCGAATTAAGTGTCTACACAGCCCTTAATTCGAACTACTTAATTCGAACTAGGCGTTAGTCCTCGTAGAATGAGGTTTACCTAGTTCGAATTAAGCACTCCGCTAGTTCGAATTAAGTTCGAACTAACGGTTTGCATGTGTAGCGCCTATGAAAGTTAATTTGAACTAATGGCTGTTAGTTCGAATTAACTTTGTA
Organism: Rafetus swinhoei; assembly: GCA_019425775.1. NCBI lineage: Eukaryota > Metazoa > Chordata > Testudines > Trionychidae > Rafetus > Rafetus swinhoei. The sequence continues at coordinate 12,999,072 of CM033444.1, read as the reverse complement.
GTGTAGACATACCCTGCCTTATTGATCAATAAAGCTTTTGTTAGCTGCCTAATCACAGGGAAGCTTGTTTTGCTTCAATAGTCTTTTACTTACCCACTCTTCCTTAAAAATTGAGGTTTACGTGTTTTTTTGAAAAAGGGGTTTTTCCTGAAAAAAACGTCCGGACTACTTTCCCTTTTGAAAACAGAGCTTTTGAAAGTGAGATTGGAAGAAGATATGCAAATTCCCACAGAATTTGCATATACGCTTTCGAAAATAGAACGTAGTTTAGACGTACCCTTAGGTTACATCTACACTGCAAGGTTTTTGTGCAAAAATGGCCATTTTTGCACAAAAACCTGCAGAGTGTCTACACCTCAAATGCACTTTTGCACAAGTAAATCAGCAGTAAAACGGCAGAACAGAGGGCTTTTGCCAGTGTAGGTAAACCTGCTTCTACGAGGCATAACTCCCTTTTGCAAGTGTGGATGTTTAGCAAGAAACCCCTATGGGAAAAAACACAGGTGCTCTGATGGCCGTTCATAGAATGGCCATCAGAGCTTTCTTTCACAAGAGTGTCCATGCAGGGTGGACGCTCTCTTGCACAAAAGCACATCACTTTTGCGATGCACTTTGAGGTGTGGAAGTGCTCTTGCACAAGAAGTTTTTGTGCAAAAACTCTTGTGCAAAAGGCTTCTTGCACAAGAAGACGGCAGTGTAGACATAGCCCCTGAGACTAACAAATTATCGGCTCTAACAATGGGAATTACTCTGACCACTAGAGGTCACTGCTGCTACTTTGCAAACACAGCTGAGCATTAGTATTTATTTTACTTACACTTTGGTGTTTAAAGCACTGCTGCAGGGCTTTAAAGCAAAAGTGTGGACCGAGCCACAGCGGTGGGTGAGGTCTATCTCGGTGCTCTATGTTCTCCACCTAAAAGAGGGGCGTAGCTCCCAGCACTGGGTACCCAGTACAGTACTGAAACTTGCGGGGAAAGGTTTTCTCCCACACTGGAGGGAGAAAGTTGCAGCACAGTGAAGTGGCCGTGTAGAAATGGCCTCAGATTGCACACTCTGTGGGACAAGGCCTGTCTTGTTAAGAGGTGTGTGGATGTGGGAGGACTGACATATTTGCCACAAAGAGAGGTTTGATTCCCAGCTGGGTCATGTGGCCCCGCTGCAATACAAATCAACAATGATCCATCATTCCTGTTAGCATAGGAGAGAGAGGCCACACAAATGGCCGTGGGTCCCCTTGTGCTGGGTGCTGCACATATTGGCTACGTCTAGACTGCAGGCTTCTTGCACAAGAATTGTTTTTTCGGAAGAGATCTTCCACAAAAACTTCTTGCACAAGAGAGCGTCCACACTGCAAAAGCGCATTGAAAAAGCGATGGGCTTTTTTGAAAGATAGTGTCGAGAGTGCCTGGATGCTCTTTCGCATATAAGCTGTGATTGCTATGGGCAGAATGGCCACCAGGGCACCTGTGCTTTTTCCTCTTTCCTCTTCTTCTGAAAAAACTCCCTCTTCCCCGTCCACACATGCCTTTTTGCAAAAGAGCTCTTTCGCCAAAAGGCTTCTTCCTCATAGAATGAGGATTACCAATTGTGGAAAAACCCCTCTGTTGTTTTGATTTATTTGCAAAAGAACACGATTGCAGTGCGGACGTTCTGCAAGTTTTTTCGGAAAAACGGCCGTTTTTCCGACAAAACTCTGTAGTGTAGACATACTCGCTGGCAGTAAGACGATCCTTGCCCCCCCAGTGAGCTAACAAATGCAACACAGGATGAGAAACAGGTGGAGATACACAAAGAGGAGCCAAGAGAGTAAAATACTCAGACTGGTGCAGAAAGGAACAGTCACAGCATTTATCTTGCACCCATCAAATGGGACTGATGACAAATAAAACTGACAGGAGTGTGAGGTGTATCGTACATCACTACTCCACCTAAAGCATTAGACCAGTGGCCCTGAGCATTGGGTATAATCGGCGGAGAAGGCTAAACTGCCTGTCTGGCCCCGCCCACATTCTGCCCCCTGCACACCTGTTATAAGTGTTCTGGGGGTGGAGTGTTGCTACTCCCAGCACCTGCCCTCTCCATGCTCCAGGACCAGGGAGGCTGGGGATGCGTGCCCTCTGCTGGGGAGGCTGGGGAAGCTGTGGGGCCTTACCGAAGGAGGCTGGACAGGGGCTGGACGGGGGCTGGAGCTGGGGGCTTGTCTTCCCCAGTCCAGCCTCCGCCAACCACCCATGTGGGGTGTCCAACCTGAGCCTGAGGAGAGCCATATTAATACATCAGCAACCCCTCACCAACCCCACCCCCCACGCCTTCTGCCTGCCGTCAGCTCCTGTGATCAGCACCTCTTCAGCTATTTTGCAGCCTGCAGGAGGCTCTGGGTGGGGAAGGGGGAGGAGCAAGGGTGCAGCAGGCTCAGGGGAGATGGTGGGAAGAGGTGGGGGCATAGGGCAAAGGGGCGAAGTATGTGGAGGGTAGAACTTGGGGCAGAGCCAGGGGCTGAGCAGAGAGCACCCCCTGGCACATTAGAAAGTTGGCACCTGTGTGGCTCCAGCCTCAGACTCAGCAAGGAGCGGCCTGTTAATTTCTGAAGAGCCACATGTAGCTCCAGAGACACAGGGCGGCCACCCCTGCATCACATCATATTAAAAAGCACCTTGTCTACTTGAAAACACCCTGCTCTCTAACCATTGTTTTCCTGCTGTAATTCGAAGGAGAGCTGATTGACAAAAAGTGGCCTACTTGCAACATGAAAATCTTCACAGCTTGTTACATTTAACTCTTCCAGTTATTGAAATAACCTTCTGCCCCCTGGACGTTTGACAAAAAAAGAATATCATCACTAGCCTCCTTTACCCTGTCACTTAGCAATGTTACCAGCACACACATTATCACACGCCTTGTGGAGTTTTAGTGTTTTCTTTAAAACCCCAGCCCCTGGAGTCATGAGATTAGGTGAGAATTTCAGTTTCATTAGAGAAAGTTTCTGGTCCTCGTAAGTCCCAGAAAAGCCTGACCGCACAACTGAAAAGCTTCAGAGGGGGAGCCAAGTTAGTCTGTAATGGGAAAAACTTAAAAAACAACTCACTTGTACCCACAAAAGCTCATGATCCCATCTACATGTTTTGTTAGTCTTTAAAGTGCTACCAGACCATTTGTTGTTTTTTAAGCACAACCCAAGTGCAACTTAAAGGCTCAGAAGGCAAATATAAAGAACCTCACATTCATAATTTTCCTAAAATTAGCCAATCTCACAATTTTTTTAGGGCCTGATATGTCGTTTTTGAATGCCTGGGGATTGTTACTCTGGCATAACTTACATAAAGAGACCTCTGTAGGAATGAGCATCTGGTCCATTGTATTTCGAGCTGACAGTGCCCCTTTCACATGGTACCAGGGCTTTCAGTCACAGCGATCGTGCTGCAAACTCTTTAAGGGACAGTGAGTCACGGTTCTGGGACAGTAGGAGCTGCCGTTACCTGCCAAGCTGCCATTGGGGGGTTCACATAGAATTGATTTCAAGCGAGACCGGAAATCCTCCAGGCTGGAGCTGCCTTCAGTGCTATTGACAATTCTGGTTTCATTATTCTCCGATGTGTTCAGAGCCACCCTGATCTGTCCTTTAGCAGAGACGTACAACTGTAACACTGCGAAAGAGCATCGGTGTCAATGAAAATCACATCTCTTGCAGCTATTTAGGGATGAAAAAAACAATGGGGGGAGGAGCAGGGTGTAAAATGATCAGACAGTGTCGTATCCATCCCAGCTAGGGTGAGGACAGAGGAAGGGAAAAATCCCATTCACTGTACAATATTGGTGCATTTCTATCCTCCACCCACATGTAACCAATCTTAGCTGGATCACACGAGTTTCATGCATCCAGCTCTTACCTACACCTTGTTCCTGTAACATTTTCCCCTGGTGGGGATGTAATGCCCAGGGTTTCATTCACAAACGGACTGGGATCAGGAACGGAATATCCTTCAGATTTGGGTATGAGAAGAGAATTCATGGTGCGGCATCGAACCCGAATGGATAAACAGATCGGTGCTACTTACCCCAAATCCTCAGCGCTATCACAGCTATTATCAGGACAATGTTCCCAGCCCATCCGGCCCCTATAGCGATGCGATGCCACCGGGGACACGAAGGGGCACCTATAAGAGGCGTTGTTTGGAGAAACATCATCAGCCCCCCATGTGGGAAATAACAAGAAACTTCTTCTTCTTCAGAGTTTATTGCAGCCTCCTGACATGGGCAGGACCCTCCTTGCCCATATGTAGAATTTGCAGCTGCATGGGGCACCTGAGAATCTGGGGCACCACTGGGACTTGATGTCCACCCACCTGCCTCTTCCTATGCCCGTTCTGTGGTTCTGCTTCCTCCAGAGAGGATCATTAACTTAAAAATGAAAAAGCCTGCTAGAGTATTAGCAGAGCACTGACCCTGTGAGAGAGCCAGTCAAGTGGTAATGAAACCATTTAACAGGCACCCCAGGTCTGTCCTGTCAGTTTCTGAATTCACTGCGTGAGTCGACAGAACCCGAGTTTACAAATTTCTTTAAAATATTTTATTAGTGTGTTGCTGAAGATTATAAAATCACATCTCTGAAAATAATCACTCCCTCTGGCTGCCATCAGGCATGGGCGCACCGATTTAATAGCACTGCGTAGGGCCCCATAAATCCTATGGGCAGCCCTATACATGGGAGTTCCTCTTTCCATAGAACAACAGGGGCAGCTATAACAATGGCAGCCTCTTTTATCCATTTCTCAGAGCAGCAGCATCGCACCTTTCTCCTGGTTGGCTCGTATGCATGGACGCCCCTCCTGAAATCATTGTGTGAAGGCACTCTCTGCCCTCTTTCAGATCCATTCTTAAGTTTCCCCATCAAACTTCCTAGTAATAATGGCTAATGAAATGGCCTGTTAATGATTCATTAATTCAGCTTACTTCGTTTAAAGAAACGGTAACTCTGAAACCTCCAAATCATTCACCTAAAATGTGCCACCTTGTGTTCCTGTGACACATCCCCTTAACTTCCTGGTCCCCTAGACTTTCCCTCATGTCTCCATACTCCTGCTGTGTTTATTAGACCCCAGTCCTATAAACACTGTTATGGCAGGAGTCAACAGGTGATGCTGTTACACACAATTGTATAAATTTTCTTTTTGCTAGTATGTGAGCACTGATCAGTCTTTGAAGAAATATTATATTATTGTTCATTTTGTAGTGTGCCGTAATTTCTTTGTGGGAGAACTATTGCACCAGTAGTGGAGTTTGTCCTCTGTCTTAATTTCTCTAACTAGAGTCACATCTAGGGTTGCTCTCTGGGACCAAGGCAGGGTGTTTGGGCTGAGATACCTGAAAGAGGGGTTTGTTTGCATGCCATCTGTGGCCACCTCTGTTCCAGGACTGGTGTCGACAGTGTAAATAAACAGATTACACAAAGGGCACATATACACAGCAGGGCTAAATTCAAATTAAGCTACACAACTTCAGCTACGTCAATTGCGTGACTTAAGTTCAAATGGCTTAATTCAGCTTTTGGCGCTGTCTACACAGCAGGAAGTGGAAGGAAGAACATTCTTCCTTCGACTTCCCTTATTCCTTGTGAAATGCCTTTTGCCAACAAAACAGTGAGAGCATTCACACTGCAATGTGAATTTGGTTGGGAAAATCACCCAGTTTTGGCAACAAAAAAGCTTCCACCCCTATGAGAGACTTTTGTCTTTTCACCTCCCTTTATTGTTGCCAAAGAACAAGTGTAAACACTGCTGTTTGTTTTGTCGACTGACCCGGCTTCCACCAGCATCCCACAAGGCCTGCCCTGCTGGCTCTGCTCAGTGTTTTGATCTCTGCTGCCCTGCAGGCAGGGGCCCCTCTCCTCTGGGAAGTGTCTGACAGCTGAGTGAGCTGCTCTCTCGGGGGAAAAAACAACGAGCTAATCATTGGAATGCTCCTGTTCTGCCCAGCTAGCAACATGGCGGCAGGCTGGCTGCTGCAGCAGGGGGAAGGGGACAGACGCTGTGCTGCTCTGACATGCCCCAGCACCATGGACAGCTCACAGAGCCGCTTAGGATGCTGCTCCCAGCAGCTGAGGAGGCCGTGGGAGAATTCGGAGGGATCAGCTCTGCTTTCCCCACAACACTGCCCTGCGGGATGCTCACCCATAATGCTTTGCGCTAACTCTCCACAGGGTGGTAACAATGTGGCCATGAAATGTTGACAGCAGGAGGCAGAAAAACCAGGTGGATCGGTTTTCACTTTGGGCAGCTTTTGCTTGTCGACAGCACTTTAGTCACCAAACATTCCCAGTGTAGAAGCAGCCTAACACCTTGTAGTCAGCCTGAGACTCCACTATTTTGAGTAATTTTGTATCCTCTGCAAATGTTGCCAACTCATTGTTACCTAATTCCAAGATCATGTATGTATAAGTTGAGCTGCCGTGGTCCAAATGCAGGTTTTCCCCTATCTTGTAAGTCAGGGGTGGGGAGCTTAAGGCCCGGGGGCCGGATGCAGCCCTGGCTTGCCTAACATTGGGAAGCTGACGCTAGTGCCCCAGCTCCCCCACCGTCTCTCCACAGGGCTGGAGCACACAAAATATACTAGCTTGCCCCTCAGGCTCTGGCGTGTGAGGGGATAGGGGAACGTGGGGAGTGTCTTTCTCCTCCTCATTTGGGGGCCACATCAGTCAGGTTTGGGGTTTTTTTTGCTTCTCATTTGATTTTTTGTAGGTCAGTGGTCCCCAACCCAAAAAAGGTCCCCCTACCCCTGTTTTTAGTGGAGTCCCTGGCAATGTTTTCATGATCATCTAATGATCCTTCAGTTACTGGACTGCCCAGCCTTTTGTGATCTTAAATCATTTTCCTCCCTCTGTGTATAAGCAAACTCCCTGCCTCAAAGGCAAAGTTGGAAGCAGCCAAACTCTTGCAATTAAGACCTGTCTCTGGAGGACATGCACTTGAAGCAAACCTCAAGTATGAAATCCAGGTGGGCTCAAACTGCCCCCAAGCCCTCCTTACATGGCACCCTTACTCCTGGGACCCAAGGGCCCACTGTTACATCATTGGACCTCTGTCATCCTGGTCTTTAAAGATGTCCTGGCCATCTGTGTCCATTGATTTGAATGACAACTTACTCTTTCACTGGAAGCTTCAGGGGGTAGCTGAGTTAGTCTGTACAGGATAAACTTTAAAAAACAGCAAAAGGTCTGGTAGCACTTTATAGACTATCAAAACATGTAGATGGGATCATGAGTTTTTGTGGGCACAGCCCACTTCTTCAGATGACCGAAGTCTTTCAATGGAGTGCTCTATGCAGAGAGTTCATACATAACTCGCTAATAATTTATTCAAGATTCGCACCTGTCTCCATAACATTTCCAAAATGTGATCACAAAATACATGTTTCTGTTTGATTTTATATATCGGGGAGATGCCACTGTAGGGGGAATGATTGTAGGAAGAACAGGTGTCCCAAAGAGCTGTTTAGCCTGTGAAGATGTATTCTGAGAACTTGAACAGAGCAGTGAATAAAAACCATTGGTCTGCAGGCTTTGCAAAACAAACAAACAAACAAAAAAAAATGCAGCACACAAGGGTGCTGTAGTACTGGTTAACAAGTGGTAACAGGGCTATGCGGTGAACAGGGAGCAAAGATCTCTGTGCAAATAACAAGGCCCTAAAGAGACAAAGAGTGTTAGGAATCCGGATGTCCTTCAGATGGCTTGGTTTTTCTGTGCTGTTTTTTCAAGCTTACACTGTGAATTGCAAAAAATGAGGAGCAGAAGGACTTGAAGTGTGAGAGTTTTGAAATAAACAGTTTAATTGTTGAAAGTCTCCATTTCTTTTCTCAGAAATCAAGCAAACAGCAGAGGGCTTTGCAAGGGGCTATTTACCTCAGGTTATGTCTAGACTGCAGGCATCTTGTGCAAGAAGCTTTTCTCGGAAGAGATCTTCCAAAAAAACTTCTTGCACAAGAAAGCGTCCACACTGCAAAAGCGCATCGAAAAAGTGATGCGCTTTTTCCAGGGCTGGCCCGAGCCCTTTTGGTGCCCTGGGCCTGGGCGCGCGGCGCTGCCCCCAGGCACATAGCGTATGCGTGGGCCTGCCCCCAGGGTGCACGGTGCATGTGCAGGCTGGCCACGGCTGCTGGCGCCCAGCCTGGGTCCCGCCCCCAGGGCGCACAGCGCATGCGCTGCCCAGCCGGGCCAGCGCTGCTGGCACGTGTGCCAGGCCGTGCAGGGCCCCACAGCCATGGGGGGAAGGGCGCTGCTGGCCAGCGCCGCGGGGCCGGCGCTGCAGGAGCCGGGCGCGCGGTGCCTGATGGCAGCTGTAACGGACACTGTGCGCCCCTTACAGCTGCCATCAGGCGCCCCCATCGGCTGGCGCCCCGGGCAGGTGCCCGGCTCGCCCATGCCTCAGTCAGGCCCTGGCTTTTTCTAAAGATAGCATCCAGACTTCATGGACTCTCTCCCGCATGTAAGCTGTGATAGCTATGGACAGAATGGCCACCAGGGCACCTGTGCTTTTTCCTCTTCCCTCTTCTTCTGAAAAAACTCCCCTCTTCCCTGACCACACATGCCTTTTTGCAAAAGAGCTCTTTTGCAAAAAGGCTTCTTCCTCGTAGAATGAGAATTACCAATTGCGCAAAAAGCCCTCTGTTCTTTCGATTTACTGTCGAATGAACACTCAGTGTGGGAAGTAACTCAAGTTTTGTCAGAAAAATGGCCATTTTCCCAACAAAACTCTGTTGTCTAGATATAGCCTCACTGTGGGCTGTAACACTCTCTCATGGAAAGTACTGAATAAAACAACAGGAATAGAAGGACGAAGTCAAGATGTTCAGGCAGAAGAATGGGGGTTTAAGTTATTGTGGTCAGATAAAGAATTCTGAATGTCCTGCAGATAAATATCCATCTCTTAGAGTTACTTCTAAAAATGGCATTACTAGAGATTGTAGGACCTGTCTGATTAGCACTGGAACAAAAACAAACACCTATTTCTGGCACTGTGGTTATGGTATTCTTCTTTAGTTCTTGTTCTAAAGTATTGCTGCTAAACTGCCGATATGGTACATCCCAGAACTGCTGCATTTCAGTGGCAGATGAAACCATACACCAGATAGACTGAACGTGCAAAAATTATTCAGATAAAACTCACAGACAAATTAATGTAGAGCTACTATTTCAAACATCTAAACTTACCTTTTTTATATGCAACTATTTATGCACAAGAACTACATACTGTGCAAAAGGCATTTGCCGTTATTAACGAACTAGCAGACATAAGACCTAGACTTGCTTGGGTTCTTAATTAATATTTTTTAAATGACAGGAAAATGTACATGATTTATTTAAAAGATTTCATTTTTCAAAAATACAATGTTATTTTTATGAAGATAAATTTTATTTCAGATTTCTTAAAAAAGGGATTGTTAAAATTTTTCCATTTAATTTCTTTAGTAACATTTTTAAATGTGAATTCCATAAAGTGTATTTTATACTGGAAGAGCATAATAAATGGGGTTCTACGGAAATCAGTTCTGGCACTGGGTCTATTAACTATCTTCATCAACTATTTAGATAATAGCATAGAGAGTTTGCTAATTAAGTTTGCAGATGATACCAAGCTGGGAGGAGTGGTAAGTGCTTTGGAGGACAGAGTCATAATTTAAAGTGACCTGGACAAAGTGGAGAAATGGTCTGAGGTAAATAGGATGAAATTCAATAGGGACAAATGCAAAGTGCGCCACATACGAAGGAACAAAAAAAATCATTTTTTTTCACACAAATTATTTTTTCACACAAAAAAATCAGAAGGGACTGTCTAGGAAAGAGTACCGCCAAAATGGATCTGGGGCCAGAGGGGACCAGCAGCTAAATAGGAATCAACAGTGTGATGCTGTTGCAAAAAAACAAAAAACCCCACAACCTCTCCCCAAAGCCCCAAACATCTGGGATGAAATAACAGAAATAAAACATAAGAAGTAATTCTTCTGCTCTCTGTGCTGATCAGACCTCAGTTGGAGTGTTGTGTCCAATTCTGGGCACCACATCTCAAGAAAGATTTGGAGAAGGTGTAGAGAAGAACAACAAAAATGATTAAAGTTCTAGAAACCATGAGCTATGAGGGAAAACTGAAAGAACTGGGTTTGTTTCGTTTGGAAAAGAGAAGACTGAGAGGGGACATGATGGGGGTTTTCAAGTATCTAAAAGGGTTTCACAAGGAGGAGGGTGAAAAATTATTCTCCTTGGCCTCTGAGGACAGGACAAGAAGCAATGGGCTTAAACTGCAGCAAGGGAGGTTTAGGTTGGACATTAGGAAAAAGTTCCTAACTGTCAGGGTGGTTAAACACTGGAATAAGTTGCCTAGGGAGCTTGTGGAATCTCCATCACTGGAGATATTTAAGAGCAGGTTAGACAGACATCTATCAGGAATGGTCCAGACGGTGTTTGCTCCTGCCGTGAGGGCAGGGGACTGGACTTGATGACCTCTCGAGGTCTCTTCTGGTTCTAGTGTTCTATGAGTCTAAGCACATGAGGTCAATGACAGCAGCATTCAGTGACGTCAATGGGGGTCCCAAAGGCAGTAGCGTTCAGGAGAGGAGAGGATACAGGGGTCTGAGACAAGCAATGCAGGTCACCTGTCTGCGCACTGGCCTCTCACCTGTGTGTGCCTAGATCCTGTAACTGATCTCCATGGCCAAGCCCTGACTGTGGGTGCCCACGAGGGGAGAAGTGGGGGGACAGGGCGGGTATCGGTGCTGAGATTCCTTCTGCCAGGCCACATGGGACACGCCCAGCGGCAGACAGTCTGTTTCCATGCGGGGGCTTTCCCTGGGATCACCGCTACTGGGGCCCAATCCACAGTCCCACTGGAAATGCCAGTTCTGGGCTCCAGACCTTGCGCCCAGCTTGTGCTCCTTGTTCTGGAGCTGCAAATGCCTGTTGTTGTCACGCTGGGGTCTCTTCCAAGGGGCAGCTGCCCTGCTCAGCCCTGTCCCCTGCTCAGCCCTGTCCCCTCCCCATTCCCTGGGCGGCCAGGCCAAGTGCCTGGCAGTGCGGGGAGCTGAGCAAGGAGCCGCCCTTCCCGGCACTAAGCCATCCTGGGGGCAGATCGCAGGCTCTTTGTTTCCATGGAAACAAGATGTTAAAAATATCCCCCTAAAGGTCCCATCGAACTCATCCCCCTGTGGAATCCCAGGGCAGGATCCTTCCCTACCAGGCTCTGACTTGCCTGATCCTACCTGTGCCCAGCCATGGGGCTCTCCCAGTCCTTCCCCGCTGGGGGCTGATTTCACTAGGGTTGCCAGGTGTCTGGTATCGACCCAGACAGTCTGGTATTTTTGCCTCCTGTCTGGTAAAAAAATTCAGAAAATACCAGACACCTAAAATGTCCGGTATTTTCTGATTTTTTCACGGACAGGAGGCAAAAATCCTGGGTGCTTACCAGGTTCTGCAGGGAAGCTGTCTGGCCCGGAGAAGGAACACAAGATGGCAGACGGCCGTCGGCAGCCTTTTAGGGCCGAAAAGTCTCAAAAGCATTTCTTAAAGGGTCCATGCTGGGGTTTTTTTTTATGATTATTATTATTATTATTTAATTTTTTTTGCTTAACAACTCTGAGGGTCCTTTTCTTTTTTTCTCAACAATTTTGGTCTTCCCCTTTTTTTCCTCAACAGAATTTTTCCCCATTTTTTGGGGGGGGGGAGGGGGTGTTCAGTATTTTCGGTTAAACCATCTGGCAACCCTAGATTCCATAGCCCAGCAAACCCATCCCTTCCCTCCCAGCCTCCCCTGTAGGAACAGACCCCGTCTCCCCAGATCCTGACCCACACGGGGACAGGAGCAAGGCTCTGCAGGGGAGGCAAGAAGCCCCTGGATCTGGGTGGAGGGACAGCAGGGAGAAAGGCAAAGACCTCACCAGACAGGCTGGGCCCCAGATCCTAGTTCCAATGGGAGAGGGGGGAGAAATCAGGCCCCTTTTGGAGTGGCCCAGGCTCTCCAGTTCCCAGTCAGACCCAGATCCCCGGGTTCAGGAGCTCCAGACACCACAGAGGAGTGAAGCCCCCTGGGCCCTGGATCTCATAAGGGGAAGGATTTCTTGACAGCTGGGACAGTTGCAGAAAGTGAGCATGAAAGGGGCCTACACACAGCTGTGGTTGTGGTTAAAAATTCAATAGAGGGGGGTATGTAATGCTGTATTTCCCCAGTCCTCGCTGGGAATGGAAGGAAAGAATTAGCGGCCGTGACCACTGAGGTTCATTTTCAATTGGTGCCACCTCATCTGGCTACCTTGTCATTACAGAAAGTGCAGAATCAGTCATTTTTCAGGCCAAGATCCTATGCTGTGGGAACCTCTTGAATGCCCACGGACATCAGATTTCATCACAGCCCATTCTCCACTGTCACAGCACCATGCTCCTATGCAATGGTTTGCGCTCAGTGGCCGGGGAAAATGCATGTAGCGGTGGCCAGTTACGCAGCACCCCTGTGGATTTGTCATGGCCCCAATGTTTACTGGGTGCTTGGTTGGTTTGATACCTTCCCAGTGGGCACTTACGCTGTGCACTGCTGTAGAACATGCCAGAAGTCGATGGTGTTGTTCTCGGTAGGAAATCCCAGAGCGATAATTTGAGTGTTCACCAGACAAGCGCTTAGCGGTGCCGTTGGAAGTGCAGGGAGTAATTTCACTCGCTTTCTGGAAGTGAGTTGTGTTTCACTCCATGGATTGTCTATTCATCCCAGGGCACTTTCCCTCTTCCCCCCTCTCTGAGCCATGACACGCAAAGGCCCCACCCTGGGCTGTCAGAGTGGCCCAGTGAAGCTGGGCACCTAACTCCCAGTTAATTTCATCTCCCTTGGGTCTCTATGAACCCACCCCCAGTAGTTGCTGTGTGGCAAAATGCTCTGGGATGATGCTCAGTCACTTACCTTGGGCCGCAGCTGAAGCAGGGCAGTCTGGCTGCCTCTCCCTTGACCGGAAGTTTAATACCGTGTAGCCCCTTTGGTCCTCCATTGGCCAAGCGTGTCCCTGCTTTGATTTCCAGCCCGGGGTTCAGAGCGAGGAAAGGAGGCTCCCTATTAACTGGCCGTCAGGCGTGATCTGTGCAGCTCCGGGCTCCCGTGAGCACTGGCCGCTCTTCTATGAAACCACACAGGAAATGCGGATACCGAGCAGCGCACATAAGGACTTCGTTCCCTCCCCTGCACACTTCATTGAAAATGAGCTGCAATTGATTTTTGAAAATTTCATTTAATAAGGTAAGTGGGGGGGGGGTCATTCAGATTCTTTTCCAAAAGTAGAGAGGAAGATTTTTTTCAGACCAGAGAGACCATGATAGGACAAAAGAGAGAAAACCTTGTTCATTGCACAGCATCGTCTGCTTGCTGCTTTTCCCTGCCCGCTGTCCAGGGAAACAGAGCTGGATCCCCGGGGGGTTATATATCCGGCTCTAACAGCCCTTTGATCGTGTGATCTTATTCCCTCTGTGGTGCCAATGAAGTGTCCAGATCATTGTTCACACGCGTGTTGGAGTCAGAAATGGAGATGGGGGGGAAGGGGAAATTCTAAACTGGTGCATTGTGCATGAATTAATTGTGACCTGATTACTTCAAATGTCGATCGCTATCAAGATGATTTCTCAGATGCTCCAAGCCATACAGCAGAAGTGGGGAACCTACAGCCCCTGGGAGGGATCCAACCTGTGGCTTGCCTTGATCGGGCCTGTGAGGTGCAGGGCTCCCTCCCTCCAGCAGCAGGGACAGCTGGCGCTGGCATGTCAGCCACATGCGGTGGTGGGAGGAGGGGAGGTGTGTGTTGCTGTGGCTGGAGCACCAGCACCAGCTCCCCGCAGCCTCTCTCTCTTTGGACCTATGAAGACAATAGAAATGGCCATTGGACTTTGTGGGCATGGGTCTGGCTTGAAAGGTTTGGGCAGTGGTGTTGGAAAGCTGGGGTAAGGCCTTGACTTTGAATCCTCTGTAGTTTAAGTTTTAGAACTAGATAAAACTCTTCCTTTATTTATGGCCTGTGCTTATACCCCCTTAAAATCCTCTCTTCTTTGGTTAATAAGCTTGTGTTATTGTTAAACCCAATCCAGTGTGTTTCTGTTGTCTGGGTAACTCTTAAGGTTGCCAGATAGTTTAACCAAAAATACCGAACACCCTCCCCCCCAAAAAAAACCCATGAGGGAAAAAATTCTGTTGAGAAAAAAAAAAGGAGGAGACCAAAGTTGTTGAGCAAGAAAAAAAAAGCACCCTGAGAATTGTTAAGCAAAAAAAAAAAAAAAAAGAAAAGAAAAGAAAAGAAAAGGCGTGGCCCCTTTAAGAAACGCTTTTGAGGCTTTTTGGCCCTAACAGGCTGCTGGCAGCCATCCGCCATCTTGTCTCCCTGCCAGACAGCTCCCATGTGGAACCAGGATTTTTGCCTCCTGGCCAGGAAAAAGTCAGAAAAGGCATTTTAGGTGTCCGGTATTTTCTAAATTTTTTTACGGAACAGGAGGCAAAAATACCAGACTGACCGGGTCGATATCAGACACCTGGCAACCCTAGTAACTCCATTTAAAGTGGTACATTTGTGTGTCTGGTTCCCTTACAGCAAAAACAATCCCAATCTCTCAGGCCCATGCAGGAGAAGGCTGGGCAACACAGAACCTATATTTCTGGGGGGAAATCTAGGACTGGGCATATATTGGGGTCACTCTGCCGTGTAACCAAGACTGGGAAAAACCAGAGAGTGACCCAGGTATGGCTGGCAGGCTGCAATTACACATCCTGGTTACGACTTTGGAAGCAGCAGCCGGGTGACTCGTGTGTGTCCCGTGTCCCAGGGGCTGGACGCTGCAAGGGGATGCTCGGGAGTGAGGGGAGCCTGTTGCTAACCTGCTGAGTGACAGCTGGTCTGCGAGGCATGGGGGAGAGCATACAGGGCCAGAGTTGGGGAGCTGATTGCATGCTAGAGGCAGGTGGTGGCAAGGTGCCTCCCAGTTGTGCATACTAGGGATATAAGCGAGTAGTTGACTACCCGGGTACTTGAGTACTTGAGTCAACTATTTGCCTGCTCACATTTCCCACCCCCCCTTCTACTCTGTACCGACTTAAAAGCCGGTTCCCCCCAGCACTATCGCCACAGTGCTACCCTCCCCTCTCCGCTGTTGCCTCTCTCAGAGGCAGCAGGGGGTGCTGCCATGAAGCAGCCTTGTCCTGCGGTGGGCCCAAGCTCACTGCTAGCAGAGGCCGCTCTGCATCCGCGGCTGGGGCTGGCCATGAACAGAGGCTGCGTTGGCAGCTGCCCCTGTCTGCAGGGGTTCCCCCGAGGACAGGGGCTGCTGGGCCCAGCCCAAGCCCCACTGCAGCTCTGCACTTGAAAGGTAGTAAGAGCTGGGCAGGCAGGCAGCTTACTACAGTTAAACTGCAGTGTCACAGTCGGGGGGGGGAGGAGCTCCCGGAAGCTTCCTCCCTTATCGACTAGTCGTGTGGAAATTCTATCGATGACACGATTCGCTATTTGCTCCCCTCCTAACATCCCTAACGCGTACCCCGGGAAGCAACACGGGGTGGGAACTCACTGCAGGTTTAGGGCAGGTACAAATCTCTCCCCAAGGGCTGCCCAGGGCGAAGGATGGAGGGAAGAGCTGTGACTGCCAGGGGCACCTGAGTCCCAGCGCCTCCTGGGGCTCCGCCCCAGCTCTGAGCTCTGCAAACCCGCCGGCTGAGCCTGAACCCAGGGTGCTGCTCCTCCTAGATACCCAGACACGGCTCCTTCGTCCCACCGTTTAGATCACGGCAGCGTCCTTCTGGCAGATCCATTTGAGCTCCGCGCCGCAAGTCTCCGAGTGAATCCGGCTGCCTTTGATCCAGCCGCAGCTGTTCCCGTCTGCCGGGCCCAACACGGGGAAGCTGCAGGATTGAAGGCAGCATCAGTAGCACTGGGGTTCCCCGTAACAAGGAAAGGCCCTTACATGATACCTCCCCCCCCTGGCTCTGCTGGGAAGCTTGGCTGTGGAATTGTCCGTCTCTGTCACTACCCGGCAGAGCGTCAGTCCAGCTGACAGCCCAGGAGGTGAGAGGGTTTCTGGCAAGGAATGAACGAGGTTGAATTTCATGGGGTCAGTGACTTGGCATTTTGTCATTGGTCACCCAGACCTCCCACAGCTCGACGTCCCTTTAAAACGCCAAGTCAGAGTCTCAGGGGCGAGAGGAGACCTGGGTAAGGGGCAGCCACAGGGAGCCAGAGGGCTGGTCCAGATGAATGGTGAGGGCTGGATTCACAAAGGGACTAAAGAGCCTAACGGCCCCTTCAGGCCCCTCCATCCCAAATCCGCTTTCCCCTGGGATTCACCAAACCCCGGCTCGGCCGCCACCAAACCCTGGCTGCTCCTGAATGTTCAGAGGGGAGGTTTCCTGGGCGCTTGTGCCTGCCTCTGGGCACGCACATGGCTGCCTCCCTCTAGGCTGCCAGCTGCCCACACCCCAGTGTGATGTACGAACTAGCAGAATCCAGACATTCCCCTGTCTAATGCGCCTGTGGGCCCTGAGCTGGTCAGCATTTGTGACAGTCTGTATCCCTATGCCCGTCCCCCCTTCACATGTTAAAGCCTGCCTTGTGAGGTGTCATTTGAAAATTCATAATTTGCTGATCATCATTGTCCTGCTAGGTGTGGCAATATTGGGTGCAGCGTTATAAAATTCTACTGCAGGGGCAGGGAATCTCTGGCCTGCAGGCTGGATCTGGCTTAATTTCATCCGGCCCAGGGCAAGTCTTTGTCATGTGCTGGAAGCTCTGAGCTATGGCGCCACCCACAGCCACTGCAGGGCTGAAACGAAGAGCTTGCCCCACTATGTGGGGGGAACAAGAGGCCAGTCTGATCAGGGCAGCTTAGAGTCCACATGCATCTACCCTTGAAGCTTCCATTGGTGGGGACTGCAGCTAGTGGGAGCTGCAGGGGTGGCACCTGCGGGTGTGGACTTCAGGCACCATGTAGATCCACCTGATCACTTCCTGGCAGCTTGTGGGAGTGGTGCAGGGCCTTAGAGCCACAGCAGCACCTGGACAGAGCCCCCACCCCTCCCACATGATAAAACTCCCATTCCTGAGCCCCCTATCACATTCTAAACCCCTCAATTCTGGCCTCACCCCAGATCCTAGGGGCAGACCAGTGCCTCTGAACTCCCCCTTCCCTCCCATAGGGCTGGGTGTGACCCACGACTGATTTTTGTTGTGGGTCAGAGGCCTTCCTTAGAAAAACGAAAGCTGGGTAAAAGGCACCCCCAGTTTGAGAAGTGAGGGAACACAGCAGGGCAGGTTCTATCCGGAGGGCTCTGAGCTGGTAGGGTTCAAAGGCCACTTACTGGCTGGGGCCCAGAGCTGAGCAGCCACCAAACAGCAAGGAGAGACAAACACTGTGACCGCTTGGAGCCCAGGGGTTCAGGCGCTTAGCTGGAAAGTGGGAGACCCCAGTTCAAATTCCCTTGTGGCTGCAGAGGAGAAGGGGTTGGTCTCCCACCTCTTCTGGCCACTTGTGCTAGGGGTTAGTCAGAGGGGTGTGTGGGGAGGTCTCCTTTATTCTCTCCTGTGAGTAAATAAAGAGGGATTGGAGCAAAGGGACTAACTAGCACCTCAGTGAAGAGAGATGACCTCTAGCCCTCATCCATGCAGTCTAGATGAACCCTTATTCCTGAAAAAATGAGATTTACAGGGGGATTTCCCTGAAAAAGGGGCTTTTTTTCGAAAGAACTGCATCTAGACTGCTTTTTTTTTCGAAAACACCTTTTTCGAAAAAGCGATCGGACGAGATTATGCAAATAAAGCACGAGATTTTAAAATCTGTGCTTCATTTGCATTTTCGATTTCCCTCATTTGCATTCCTCTTTCGAAAGAGGAGTGTGGTCTAGACGCACCCTAGGAGGTGTTTCTGGAGCAGTTACACTGGAAACCCTCCGGTGTAGACAAGGTCGGGACATGTATATAGGTGCTTCTACCACTACAGCTTATGCCAGTTTTCCTGTTCAGGATAGGCTACCCTGCTCTAAGCACAGGTATATGGGGGGTAACTAGTAATATTAGGGCCCTTACTGCCCCGTCCCCCCCAGTCCCTCTGCCATGTTAGGAAAAATGCCCTTAACTGACATAGCCACACTGGTGAAATGTTCAGGTGTAAGCCAGGCCTTAAACAGACGCTGGACATTGAACATCAGCAAGTTGTACAAAGGCAGCTTTCTTCAAACATCTCAAACAGGAAACACAAGGCAGCACTCACCGTGCTGGGTCTAACGGGGGAGCCGTCCACCCAGGTCCAGTTCCCCCCGCGGGGTGTCGCTTTAAGGCCAATCCAGATAAAGTTTTCACCTTGCGTAACATTCTGTACGGAGTCCTGTGAGGGGCAAGCAGAGGGAGAGGGCTGAATTTGCTCGGACAGGCTAGAATTCCCCTTAGCGCTCCCATTAGATGCCTGTTCCGGGTTCCGGTGGCTTGCCAGCTGGAGAACCCATCAGCACCTGAGCTAACTCACCCTCACCCCTGGGCAGGCAGAGTCCCAGTGCAGGGAAACGTGACTGTCTGGGCAGACCTGGTAACACCAGCATCATTCCTTGGGGTGAGCTGGTCCTTTAAGGGAGTCCTGGGATCAGCCTCACAGGAGATTAATTTACCTCTCAGTCCAGGCCCAAGAGGTGGAAGCAGACGACCAGGAGCCAGGCCTGGTGGGGCCCAAGGTCAGTTAGGGCAGGGGGCAATTGGATGGCTTAGGAGGAGTGGTGATTTGCTCCACTCAGGGGCCTGAGAGTGGAAAGCCTGTGGCAGCCAGACAGCAAGTCTGGGGGGAAGATCTGTGCTGTTCTGAGCAGCTTGATAACAAGCCAGATCCCCAGAAGGGGAGCAACCCCTACAGTATGGAGTTTGGAAAAGGAGAAATGAGACAGAGGGGAGACCCAGGCAGGATAAACGCAGCTGCCCAGGGATTGTAACTAAGGACACATGACTCTCTCCAGTTGCAGTTTGAGCCTGTATTTTACCATCTCCTCCTGGCTCTGGAGCACGAGCAGGCGCGAGCTCTTCCCCGAGCAGTCCTTCTGGCTCCAAGCCCAGTCTTTACGCTCTTCCGACAGCCAGTAGCACTTATCCCCACGCAGCAGCCAGTCCGTGGGGCAGAGTTTGCACCCGGCACCCCCTGAAGGGTGAGTTAGGAATAGAGGTGTCGTCAGTTCTGAACATGCAAACTGCATCCGGCTGAAAACTCTTGTTCAAAGATCTGGTTTAATGGTAAAAAATGCTATTTGGACCCAAATGAAAGTTTTTAGTTTAGTTGAAATTGTTCGTTTTTTGGACTCTGTGGCTGTGTCTAGACTGGCAAGTTTTTCTGCAAAAGCAGCTGCTTTTGCGGAAAAACTTGCCAGTCTAGACACAGACACAGAGTCCAAAAAAAGCAGCTGCTTTTGCGGAAAAACTTGCCAGCTGTCTACACTGGCCGCTTGAATTTCCATAAGAATACTGATGATCTCATGTAAGAAATCAGTGCTTCTTGCAGAAATACTATGCTACGCCAAAAATGGCGATCGGGCCTTTTTTTTGCGCAAAAGCGCATCTAGATTGGCACGGACGCTTTTCCACAAAAAGTGCTTTTTCGGAAAAGCATCCGTGCCAATCTAGATGCTCTTTTTTGCAAATGCTTTTAACGGAAAACTTTTCCGTTAAAAGCATTTGCGGAAAATCATGCCAGTCTAGACGTAGCCAGAGGTTATATTTTATGGGGGTGGGGGATTCATTTAGTGTTCATGGGAGGAAAACCCTTTACTCTTCCCATTTTCCCTATTGGAAAAGTGGGGAGGGCTTTCCCCAGAGCAGTGCCCAAAAAGCCAGGCACGCTGTAGGCCAGGGCTGAACCAAGTTGTCACAGATTGAAGCTTTTACCTGGTGTTCATGTCTTACTAAAGACCTGCTCTTATTCAGTCCTGTTCTGGGCTTAGTGCTGGAGTCTCTGGCTGGGAGTGTCTCGATTGGACCATCTTGGCTCTTAAAAGGTGACCAGAGGCAGGTCCAGTCTGTACTCCCACAGGAGACCTCAAGGGACACTCAGGCTAAGCGTACACTGCCACTTCCACTCCAGAGGTGGCTGCGTTGCAGTGGTTTGTGGGTTCTACATGGTTTGTACAGGGCTTTGGGCTCCAACCTCTATTGTGATTGTGTTCTGGCACTGTTATTAAACTGCCTGCGCTTTGGCAGTGGGAATTCCTCTGACTACCAGATGTCGCTGCTGCTTCTCTAACAGCTGAGATTTATTATTTATTGTTAATTGATTATAAGCTCCGTTGGGCAGGAACTTTTAAAAAATGTTTTACAGCATCTGGCATGAGTGGACCCTTGGGTCCTACTGCAGTACAAATCAATAATCACCAAGGCCGTCAAGTGTCAATCACGCTACTAATAATAGAATACCAGATATTTAAATATTTTTAGCTGTTTTCTACATGTTCTAAATATTTTTATTTCAGTTGCAACACACAATACAAAGTGTACAGCGTTCACTTTATATTCGATTTTGATTACAAATATTTGCATGGTAAAAACTAGTATTTTTCAGTTTACCTAGTGCAAGTAGCATTGTGCAATCTATTATGAAAGTTGAACTTACAAATATAGAATTATGTACAAAAAACCCTGCATTGTTTTATTTTTCAATGTAAAACTTGAGAGCCTACAAGTGCACTCAGACCTATTTCTTGTTCACCTGATTGTTCAGGCAAATAAGGAAAGAGTAAAATAACCATATTGGTACCATAGCAGGCCCTCCCAGCATTGGCCTTGAATCCTCCAGCTGGGAGTGATGCAATGAAAGAAGACCGCAGCACCGGGGTGATATAGCCCAGCACCATTGTGTCTAAAGCATTAAAAGGTACCCTGTCAAAATACCGATCACCCTGCTGGCTGAACATTGTTTCCTGCTGTAGTTACCGGGAGAATTTTCTGCCCACTTTTCTTGGCCAAAATTTGCCTTTTTGCCAGAATGAAAATCACCACAGAAAAAACTTTTCAGTCGATTGTTTCCAATTTTTGGTTGAACTCCCCTCTCCCACCCGGAACAGAAACGTTCCTGTACATTTAATACCCTTTTCACTGCATATATTGGCAATTCTCAGATTTTTATCGCAAGTCTTATGATTTGTGTGTGTATGTTTTTTCTGTAAGCACCAGCTCTTGGAGTCAGGTGATTAAGTGCAGTTTGGTTTGTTTAAAAAAAGTTTCATGAAAAAAGCTTGAAAATCTGACTTTAGATGCCCAGAAATTAGAAAGTAACAAAAATCCCCAAAATGTTGTTTTTCTCAATCTCATGATTCTTTTTGAGGGCTTATGCAAGGTTTTTGAGCAGCAGGAGATGGCTGGACTAGGATGGTACAAATAAAAGGACCTTGGTGTGAATGAGAAGCCAGCCTCTTGTATTTCAAGTTGACAGTATCCCTTCAATATGGAGACATGTCTTCAGTCACAGTGAGAGTCCTGCAGACGCCTCCAGGAAAAGTGACCAGGTTACCTGCCAAGCTGCCATGCCGGGGTTCACATAGAATTGATTTCAAGTGAGACTGGAAATCCTCCAGGTAGAAGCTGCATTTAGTGCTTTTGATTCTGGTTTCCCTGTTCTCTGATGTATTCCAAGCCTCTCTGCTCTGTTCTTCACCAGAGACCTGCAACTGGGAAACTTCAAAACAGTGTCAGTCACTAAGGCTATGTCTAAACTACTTTTTTTTTTTTTTTTTTTTTGCAGAAGAGGCAATGCAAATGAAGCAGTCATTAGCATTTTCTCATGCTTCATTTCCATAATCTCTTCCAATGCTTTTTGCACAAGAGGTTTTTGTGCAAAAACTAGCAGTGTAGACGGGTGTGTTTTTGTGCAAAACCCCCCTTTTTGTGCAAGATCTGTATATCTCGTTTTTTGAGGCATAAGGATCTTGTGCAAAAGGTTTTTTTTGCGCAAAACAAATCCGTCTACACTGTTAGTTGTTGCGCAAAAACCTCTTGTGCACAAAGCATTGGAAGAGATTATGCAAATGAAGTGTGAAAAAATGCTAATGAGAGCTTCATTTGCATTGCCTCTTCTGCAAAAAAAAAAAACATAGTGTAGACATAGCCTCAGGCAACAATTTAGGGATTAAAAGCCAGCCTGTGGATGGTATAAAATAATCATTTGTGCCCATCACTGCTAGGGTAGGGGTAGAAAAAGAAATTCTACTTCTGGGGGATTTCTCCACCATTGTGGGTACACAGAATTCATGTCCCCTGTGGATTTCTGTGCTTCCCTGTAGAAAAATGCCTTTCTGAGAGGGAAGCCATAGAAGCCCTCCCCAGCAGCATGAGTGCCAGGAGCAGTAAGCAGAGGGGTAGATTACTGCCAGGGTGAGGGGAAGGTTGGATATTTCTGGCACTGGGCTCAGCTGCTAATCCTGGCCAGGAGGGACAGAGCCCCCAGCACATTTTTTGGGGCAGTCCCAGCTCTTTGGCTGTGTTGGTCTGGTGCAGCGGCACTGCTAAATCACAGGGTGAGGTGAGAGCTGCAGGGTAATCTCCCACCTCAGTGCAGACAGTGGCCTGTGCTCTCCACTGGCAAGCTGGACACCTCTATTTATTTATTGAAAAGTAAAATTTGCAGAATTTTAAAATATTGTGCACAGAATCTTCAATTTTTGGCCCAGAATTCTCTCCAGAGAAAAAAAAATTTCCCATGACACATGTAAACAAAGTTTGAATGAGCTCTCTCCTGACATCCAATAATTAAATGGAGGAGACTGTATTTGCATAGGTATGCCTACTCTGCCTGGGCAGTCAGAGAACAGATCCACCTTGCCAAAGCGATCAATTTGTCATTGGGTAACAAAATGAGAATAGCTTTGGTATATATGGTTGTGCCAATTTTCTTCCACTATTTGATCTGAGGAAGTGGGTCTGGCCCACGAAAGCTCATCACCTAATAAACCATCTTGTTAGTCTTTAAAGTGCTACATAGTCCTGTTTTTAGTTTCAGCTACACCAGACTAACACGGCTACATTTCTATCAGCTCTCTATGGGGATTCTTGTGTTAATTCCCTTTGATCCTAATCTGCTTCCTTTTCACTACCCAATTTTCAGGTGCTTATGGCACCAGCTTTGCCTACTTGTTTTTCCCTTTGATATTTTTATTCACTGTGCTCCTTGTTTCCTGCCCCTTTCTCTTTTTCCTCCCCTCTCCCTTCTTCCCTATTTATTTTGGATCTGGACCTCCTAAAGTCATGACTCCAGTCATCTGAAGAAGCAGGCTGTGCCCACAAAAGCTCACAATGCCATCTATACATTTTGGTAGTCTATAAAGTGCTACGAGACCTTTTGTTGTTTTTTAAGTTTATCCTGTACAGAATAACTCGGCTACCTCCTGAAGCTTAAAAAAATGACTCTAGTACTGAATGCAGGATAATGAAATGTCATTATCCCGACTGTAATCAGAAAGGACAGCAGAACTGGGCCTAGCCTGTCTTCATTGGGGAATTCACCCTAACCTGAACCTCACTTGCTAAGCAAGAGGTAGGGATGTCTGATCCCATTGAGATGTGGGTGAGTTATGACTGTTTGTGGAGCGTGTTGGAAGAGTCAGGGTATGTCCATAGGGCAAATATCTGTTAGCTGCCTTGGCTTTACACTGCAGGCCTGTAAAATAACAAGGTAGATATGCAGGCTGCAACCTCGGCTCTGGGACCCTGCTAGTCTGGAGAATCCCAGAGCCCAGACTGAGCCCAAGTATCTATGGAATTTTACTCCTGGGGGATTCTGTGCCAAAAATAAAAATTCTGTGCACAATATTTTAAAATTCTCCAAAATTCTGCATATTTCATTTGTCAAAATTGTACAATATAATCAGTCCAGTTTAACTTATTTTGGTGATTTATTTCCAAATACTTGTCAACAAGTACGTCTGTAACAAACAGACTACAGAAAAAGAGATTCCGGTAAACTTCTTTTCCTTACTGGGCATGTTAATATGGAGTTTTGAGTAACTGATTTGAATAACAACAGAGAACGGTATTTCCTGCCCTCGTGAGAAGCAGAGCAAAGCTTAGGGGAGGCAGTGGTAACAGAAAGCCCGAAAGAGAAGAAAAGAGTCTGGAGTGAACCTTGGAGGGTTGGTGGGTGTGGAAATGAGAAGTACGAAATAGTTCTCTTTTGGGGTGAGGGATGGGATTGTTATGGGGTGTTGAAGAGCCTCCGCCAGACAGACACTGGCTGACCCCAGACCTTTCCTATTCACTCAGGCATGTCTGCTTTTGTCCCTGTACCTCCTTTGCTCATGAGTCTCTTCAGCCTCTTCCCCCATCCCCAGGTGGCCTTGCACCCCCATGCCCATTCAGCCCCTGGCTCAGTGCTGTCACCCCTCTACCTTCTGATCCCACATCCCAGTCTGTCCCCCCCACTAGCCACTCTGAACCCCAGGCTGTGACCTCCCAGCAGCCCCATGTGTCCACTCTGGTGCTGGTACAAACTGGAGGGAGACATGGGGGATAATGTGTGACCCTGATTTTAGGGGGAGGGAGGAATGGCAGGGACACATAGAACCCCTGGCATGGAGGGAGGGGAAGACACAGAGCCCCTGGCAAATGGGGGGACAATGGTATGTGGGGAGAAGCACACGGAGGGGTATAGATGGGATGCGGGAGGGGTCTGGCTGCCAGGAGCCCCTGGGAGGCGTAGTCAGCCCCACACAAGTGACGAAGCGAGTGACTCTCTAGAACAAATAACATACACGTGCCTGCACTGCGGCCTCGTGCCACTTACCCCGAACAGCCAGCGCTATCACAGCTACCAACAGGACAAGGCACCCAGCCCCGGCCAGCCCCAGAGCGACCCAGATCCAGTGCTGGTACCGAGGGGAACCTGGAAGAGTCAGGGTTTGGTGAGCAGGGGCCCTCGTTTTCTGTGGTTAACCTCCCCACCCCCCGAATTCGCTGATTAAAAAAAAAATCCTGAGTCTTCCTGTGATTCAACTGAAATGCTGAACTTGCGTTTCCTGATCCACGATCTATAGAGCAGGGCTGGGCAAGATGGGGCTCGCCGCCTGGGGGTTAGATCTGGCCCACCTAACACGTTGATCCAGCCCGTATACTGCAGCTGATGCTTTCTATTTATATCCTGCTGCTTGTGCCAGCGAGTTTCCAGGCAGTGGCTCAGGCAGCAGGATCCTATTTAAATGGCTCCCAGTCATGGCACTATCCCAGCATGGGATGGAGCCGTGAGCCCTTGAAATAGCCACAGCAATCCCAGGCGGCTGCCAGGCAATGCGGTAGCAGCAGGGGTGGGAACGGTAAGCCCTTTGCTGTGTTTTTAATTCAAAGCCTCTTGCCCCAGACAACTCAGGGAAGGCTACTTCCCAGCCCACCCCCATTAGGGGTGGATTGAGCCCATAACCACATACCAAAATTCATTAAGTGGCACCCCCTTTAAAAATTATTGCCCACCCCCGATATAGAGGTATCAGTTGAACACAATGTTTTAGTGATATAGTTACACGTTTTAGATCAGTTTGCTGCCTGTCACTGTCATGAAACATTACAATGCAAAAAAAATAACAGAACTTCAATTTGCTTCTCTTATATCTACCACACGTGTGCATCTGTAGTCTATATTTTCCAGGAAATTGTGTGTAAAAATTTACCAAAAATAAATCAAAACTTGCTTTTTATATGAACACTGCTCACGTTCTAAGTTAGTCCTGGAGGCAAACTGAGGCTAACGCTGAGATGCATTAAAACCAGAACTTCCCTCCCGCTATGCCATTGAGTAACCTCCATGTGCCAGAACCAGTTTATTGGAATATTTTTAGCCTTGTCATGTTAAACAGCATTCAGAAATCAACCACGAGAAGGGACAGTTGTGTGCACTGAAGAAGTGATGCTGGGCCTTGCCGTACAGTTGGTTAATACGTGTTTTAAATTTTTTTTTCACAAACTGTAAATACTAAAGATTCTCTATTAAAAACCAAAAAACAAACAAAAAAAACCCCTTCAAATTGTGTTTTTTTCCCATAGCAAATGGATTTCTAGTGTCCCTATGGGTGATGCAGCTTCATCCTCCAGCATGTGGGTCAATAACACACCCAGGGGTCACGTTCCCCTTTGGGGCCAGTGCAGCCCCCTCAGTGGGTTATGCTCCTTCTCGCCCCAGCAGGAACAGCTGCACTCGGAGAACCCTGGAACTCCAGCCCTGAACATGTGCCGGCACGGCAGCCGGGAGGTGGGATCCCCAACCCGGACAGACAGACGGGCAGTAGCTCTGCTCAAGCTAATGTTAAAACCAGCCGTGTGGATGGTGCGGCATGGGCGGTGGCTCGATTCAGCCACTGGAGCTCAGACCCAGGAGTCCAGGGGACCCAGATGGGCTGAGTCTGGGCTGCCTTCTCGCAGCAATGGCCACACTGCTATTTGAAGCATGCTAGCTCCAGCAGAGTGAGTTTCCGTCTCTGCGTGGGAGGGGAAGCAGGCTCCCAGCTGCAGTGTAGACTTATCCCAGGTGTCTCCACCAGCTCCTGCCTGAGAGATACATTCAGTCACCCCCTAATTTCCCTCTTAGCTGTGCAGCTGCCTCTCAAGCCATGCACAAGTGCTTAAGGCTGAGGTGGGGAGAGATGCCTTTCCGCAAGTCACAGAGCTGCCACAGCCGGGGGAGAGGTGCCTCTGCCAGGAGCTGCTGCAGTCAGGAAAAAGGTACCTTCCCCCCAGTTTCTACCCAGCCTAGACGCACATTCCCTCCACATCGGTGCACATAACAAAATTAATTCTGCACATGAACATAAATATTAGAGGGAACACTGGTGTACCTCCCATTGGTGTTGTGCTACACTTACTCTCTGCTTCCTACAGTCCCCGCTCCTCACAACAGAGACACCATTTCAGATTTCTGTGTCACTTAAAGCGGTGTTTCTGAACCTTTTTTTATAAAGTACCCCTTTAAAAAAATTATAAGTACCCCCAGTACCTACAGTTTTCAGACACATAATTTTTTTTTTTTACCATTGCAACACATTTGTTTAAACAATTTAATTATAGCTGGGCAGGCAATGAAATTTTTGAGTGTAAAAAGTACAAAAATAATAAAGCGCTGTAAAACTTAAAACAAAAATTCAGTTTTCTCCAAATTTCAGTTGTGTTGACGTACCCCCCAGACTTCTCTCGAGTACCCCCAAGGGTCCTCGTACCACTGGTTGAGAAACACTGACTTAAAGGACATTGGATAGGTTATCAATGCTAATGTCTATTCTTACTTTATTACAAATACAAATGAGAGAGCGAGAGAGACAGACCTCTTTTCCAAACTGAAAAGACCCAGCCTTTTTAATCTCTCCTCATATGTTGTTCCATACCCCTTAGTCATTTCTGTTACCGTTTGCTGTACCCTTTCCAAAACTGATCTATCTTTTTTTGACATGGGATGACCAGATCTGCATGCAATACTCAATATGTGGGAGTACTGCTGTAAGTATAGTGGGGGGTCACATTTTCCAGTGTAATTACTTTGCCTTTCTGAGCGCTGAATTTCGTCTGTCACTTTGTTGCCCCATCACCTAGTTTTGTGAGGTCCCTTTGTAGCTCTTCACAGTCTGCTTCAGATTTAACTTTGAGTAGTTTTGTATCATCTGAACACTTTGCATCCTCACTGTTTACCTCTTTCTCCAGATTATTTCCGAATGGGCGCGTCTAGACTGGCAAGATTTTGCGCAAGAACACTGACTTTGTAATGTACAAAATCAGTGCTTCTTGCACAAATACTTTGATGCTCCCGCTCAGGCATAAGCCCTCTTGCGCAAGAATACTTGCACAAGAGGGCCAGTGTAGATAGGAACATTAATTTCTTGTGCAAGAAAGCCCGATGGCTAAAATGGCCATCGGAGCTTTCTTGCGCAAGAGAGTATCTACACTGGCACGGATGCTTTTGCTGCGCAAAAGCAAATCTTTTGCGCAAAGGCACATGCCAGTATAGACGCTCTCTTGCACAAATACATTTAACGGAAAAACGTTTCCGTTAAAAGTATTTGCGCAAAAACATGCCAGTCTAGACGCAGCCAATATGTTAATCAGCCCTGGTCCCAATATAAACCCCAGGGAGACACCACTGTTTATCTTCCTTGATGCTCACCATTTATTCCTACCCTTTGTTTCCTACCTTTTAACTGGAGCCCCCTGGCAGTATTTTCAGGATCATCTAATGTTCAGCTTCAAAACCTGTCACATATCACACTCAAGCTGTGTAGCATTTAAGAACTCTGTCTGGGGCTGGGGCACCCACTGTGTGTAGATCTCATGTACAAAAACTCCCCTAGAACCCCCTTTAAATGGCACCTTTGCCACACAGGCTGGAAACTCACGGTGCCGTTTTCAGGTCACATTTTTCAATATTTGCCTAACCAAAAAAAATCCCCATTTCCAAACATTTAATAATTCCTCAAGCAATTACTCCTGCCAGGCAGTTTGTTAGCAGGAGTATTGGCAGAAAGTGAGCGCAAAACGGGTAGAAACACAATTCTGGTAAATTCCTTTACAATCTCAAGCAAATGAGTGGAGAGATTTGTTGCAGCATTTCCCCGGTCCTAGCCAGGAATGGAAAGAAAGAATTAATGACTGTGAGCATTGAAGTTCACATTTAGTTGGTGCAACATCGTCTCACTAACTGTCCTTCTGGAGAATGCAGCATCAGTCTTCATTTAGAATAGTAATAGAGAGGTAGCTGTGCTAGTCTGATCTTGCTAAAGCAAAAGGAAAAACTATATAGCATTATAAAACTGACTCACCCCACCTTCTGTACTAAATCTTAATTTATTTTTTCATTGTATTCCTTTGGTATATATGGTCATGCCAATTCTCTTCCAGAATATGATCTGAGGAAGTGGGTCTGGCCCATGAAAGCTCATCACCTATTAAACCATCTTGTTAGTCTTTAAACTGCTACCTAGTTTTTCCTTCCTCATTTAGAATTAGACTACGGTCCTAAGCTGTGGGAACCTCCTGAAAGAGGATACACATTTTGATTTAGGTGTTATATACAATTAAGTTCTATAATAAGTCTACAAGGTGGACCTCTCTAGTCCGGCATTCTCTGGTCTGGCAACATCTGTGGTCTGGCATGATTTGAGTTAGCCAGATGTCCACTTATCATGGGTGTGGCCAAGTTTCCCGTGGTCCCCTAAAGTTTGTTTATAGCCACCAGTGCTGGCTCTCCGTGTTCTGTTAGTTCTAATTTACCCCTAACTGTCTTCTCAGAGCCCAGCAAGCAGTGGATGTGTTGGTGATGCTGCTAGACAATATTGGCCTTCCGTGGTCTGGCAAATTCTCTGATTTGGCACCGGTCAGGTGCCGAGGTGCTGGACTAAAGAGGTTCAGCCTGTACAGCACATTTTCCATTGTCTGTCACAGCAGTGTTGTCTTATTCGATTGTTTGCATTCAATCTTCAATGGAAATACCTTTACCAGTGATCAGTCAAGCATCACCCATGGATTTGTTGTCCCCTAACATTCTCTGGGTGCTTTTTCTATTTTCCCTCAGTGCAATGGTCCTGTGTAGTGCTGAAGAACATGCCAGAAGTCGATGGTACTACTCACGGTAGTAAATCCTATGCCTATCATAGAATACTAGGACTGGAAGGGACCTCAAGAGGTCATCAAGTCTAGTCCTCTGCCCTCGTGGCAGGACTATGAGTAAGTTCTAGCTGGATCAAGCCCTTAGCGGTGCCATTGGAAACAGAAGGAGTATTTTTCACTCACTCTCTGGCAGTGAGTTGTACTTTACTCCATGGGTCATCTGCTCATCCCAGACCACTTTCTCTCACCCCTTCTCTGACCCATGACACGGAAAAGCCCCCGCTGGGACTGTCACAGCTGCAGGTGCTCAATTCCTAGTAAATTTCAGCTCCCTTGGGTCTCTTTGAAGCCATCTCCTATAATTTCTGAGTCGTGAGAGCAGATACTCAGTCACTTACCTTGGGCCCCAGGTGCAGTGGGGCGGCAGCCTGGCTGTCTCTGCTTCGGCCGGGGTTTTAACGCCATGTAGCCCTCTTCATCCTCCATTGGCCAAGCATGTCCCTCCAGGGGCTCAGAGCGGGGAAAGGAGGCCCCCCATTAACTGGCCGTCAGGCTTGATCTGTGCAGCTCAGGGCTCCCGTGATGCACTGGCCGTTCTATTATGAAACCACAGAGGAAATGCAGGTACCGAGTAGCGTGCCTAAGGTGGCTACCGCTCTGTCCTCCTCCCTCCCCTGGACTGTGCTGCGAACTGAACTGGCTGGGCAGAACGGCTTTGAATTCAAGTGGGTCAGGATCCCTGTGACAAAGCAGGGATTGTGGGGGATTTATTCCCTTTCTCTGTTGCATGTGATTTCGACTGTCTTGTAGTAACCCTGTGTGGGTGCCTCAGTTTCCCTGGGCACTGCACTAATACCTAGATGGTGATGGGAGTTTTGGGTGTGACGCCCACTGAGGGAGGCTGTCCACTGCCTGCACATACACATGGTGCCCTTTATAATCTGAGCACGGGAGGGGGTGCAACCAGGTGGCCCCTTTTGCCCTAGAAGCAGGACTGAAGCTGGAGGAGGGGCCTAGCTCAGGGAAGGGGGGAAAGGGACCAGGAACTGGGAGTAGGCCAGTCCCAGCTGGTTTGGAGTGCAGGGGAAGGGTCAGGCTCTTCTCAAGATGGGTTGTACTGACGGCTTCTGGTTTCTGTGTTGATTAGTCTGTTCCATGCTGTGTCCCTGTCAACCTAATACAGTGGTTCTCAACCAGTGGTACAAGTACCTTTAGGGATACTCGTGAGAAGTCTGGGGGGGGGGAGGTACATCAACACAACTGAAATTTGGAGAAAACTAAATTTTTGTTTTAACTTTTATAGTGTTTTATTATTGTTGTACTTTTTACACCCAAAGATTTCATCACCCACCTGGCTACAATGAAGTTGTTTAAACAAATATGTTGCAACAGTAGGAAAAAAATGGTGTGTCTGAAGACTGTGGGTACTTATAATTTTTTTTTTAAAAGGGGTACTTTATAAAAAAAAGGTTGAGAAACACTGACCTAATAAACCTTCTGCTCTACCTGCTGGCTGAAAGCCACATCTGGTTGTGAAGGGGGGTACAGGGCCCAGTGACTCTCCACACCTCGGGGACAGGCCCTCTGTTAGCTATGCTGAATTGGATTTCAAACTGATACCAGTTCACGCTGCACCCACACTAGTGGCCTCCTCAGCTGTTTCCACTGTGATGTCCTCTGGGTACCAAAACCACTCTTCCAGCTCAGCCCCTGGAAGCAGTGCATTCTGGGAAATTCAGCAACCCCACCAGGGCACTGAGGGACAGCAGTGGGAGGGGAGAGGTGGACATGTATAAATCACTGGCCAAGGTATGTTCCGTGTGCCCACCTCTGCCTCATCTGCAGAGGCTGTGGGTCTGTGACAGCCCCACTTACGGCCCCTGGCTCTCTTGTGCACACTGCTGGTGGGCTCACACTCCTAGCTCTGAAGCTGCCTGTTTCAGTTTCTGCTGGTTCTTGTCACATGCGCCCAGCCACGTTTTCCCATCCTTTAATCATCTTCATGGCTCTTCTCTGACCCCCCTCTGATTTATGAGCATCCGTCCTGGATTATGGACACCAGAACAGGACTCAGGATCCCAGAAGGGGTCACACCAAGGCCATATACTGGCTGCTACTCAAGAATCCCCTGTTTATACTTCTCAGCATGGCATTAGCTCATTTGGCCACAGTGTCGACCTGGGAGCTCATTTTAATTGATCTTCTACCATGACCCTAAAATATTCTGCCCTACCACGCTCATGGGCTTTTGCTCAGCATGTCTTGGAATGTGTAGGGAGGCAGAGTGCTGGTATGTGTGCTAGAGCCATTCTGGGGCAGGGCACAAAGAGGGCAGAGTTAAGGTTGTTTTGTGGGGTGGGGATTTTCCCTCTTGGTGTTTGTACATCAGTGAGTAAACTATATTCATTTGCTAGCATAGCTGCATATCACATTGTGCATTGTTTGGCCAGTGCTTGCTGCTACAGTCCGGCAGGTCAATAGAGAGGTTTTCGGAATCAGTGCTGGCAGTACGACTCTAGCAAGAATTGCAGCCAGCCAGAGAGCTTGCTGGAAATTGGTTGTAGGCACTCCAGCAAACTCACAAGCATGGGCCTGACCCAGGAGCTCTCACAGGAAATTGCCGTTGGTCAAGAAATTGCTTAGCATCTGGGGGGGTTGTTCACACCATCAGCATCCTCTGATGCTGTGGTCGGGCTGGCTGAGCTCAGCACTTCCTGTCCATGCTGGGTGCTGACATTTGCTGCTCTTACCTCCCACATCCTGGGCTCCTCCTATGTCCCAGAGACCAGCGTCATCCATGGCTGAGATGAGCAGGGCAGGGCTGCAGGGAATGTGGGTGGGAAGGGGGGATGATAACGTGTCACGACAAGAAGGTGCCCAAGCAGTGCTGTGTAGCATGGGAGGGCAGATCATTAAAGATGAGACAGAGTCTGGGGGCCCCCAGGGCAAGCATCTGGCAACAGCAGAGCTAAGGGCAGTGATGGGAGCTGGCTGAGCGTCATGGGGGTTTGCAGAGAAATGGATCACTGGATGATTCCCTGTTCCATTCAGTCCCTTTGGGACACCTGGCACTGGCCACTGTCAGAAGACAGGTTGGTGTCTGAGCCAGTGTGGGCATTCTTATGACAGAGAGACTGGCCTTGGACTTATGGGAGTCTGCAGAAATGGGATCAGCTCCCAGCACTGCCCCATCCAGCTGGAGCATGTGGGAGGGAGGCTGGGGCTACACACCACCCCGACCCAGCCAGAATTGGCTCCATGGGGGACTATGGAAGGATGCATTGGCACCCTTCACATCCCTCCTGCATACGGGCCTGGTAGCTAATTCTTGTATGCAGTGTAGTTGTAGATGTCAGTCCCAAGACATTAGAGAGATAAAGCGAGGCAATCTGTGATATTAACTCATCCATCTAGTTTCTTTAATAGCTAAGACTATTAATATTCTGCCTCTCTAAATTCCCTCAGTTTCACATGGTTACTCTCCTCCACTTTCTGACCTAACCAGTTGTGTTGATGCGACATTGGCTGTTTTCTGCCCCAGAACGTGCTGCTTTTTCGAGACTCACATGGTTATGTACTTTGTAAAGATGTAACCCTTTGGGATGAAAGAGGCTATAAAAGTGTGTGATAAAGCAAGTAGTATTAATCATTGTTAAACATCCTAGCAACCACAAGTGCAAAATCCTCCTTTCTCACAACCGAGCAAATACTTGTTGCATGCAGCAGGTCCAAAGCTGCATTTCCAGCACCTTGTGTTGCCACTGACACATGTGCACTCGTGTGCAAAGAGAGTGTGAAATACAACCCATGGGAGTTGGGGGGCATTCTGCACACCCTTATAAAGTGCACCGCACTGGGGAACGGGCTGGAGGGCTCCTCTATGCAGCTTGGCAATGTGTCCCAAAGCTGAATTGGTGATGCACAGGGAGTTTCATAAAGAGCTTGTCTTTCAGAGGTGTGGGGCACCTGTCACTCCCTTTGACTCCGGGGGAGTTGGGACTGAGCAGCATCTCTGCAAAGCAAAGGGCACCTGGCCAGATTTCCTTTCCCAGCCATAAGTCTGACTCTTCATCAGTGTAAATCTTCTGACTCGGTGATGTGAGGAGGAGGAGAAGGAGGCCCCGGATCTAAGCGACGTGGCTGGTTATTGCTGTGCCTGTGTTGTAAATACCCAGCTCCTCTGTTTAATGAACCTTGATGTATGTTTTCCTGTCCTTCCCCCCCTGCAGAAAGCATGTCACTGAAACAATGCTGTAAGCTGCTGCTGTGGCTAACAGGTTCTTGTGCTGTACAGCCCAACCCTGTGCATCTTCCATGCCTAGTGCTCTAGCTGCTCAGTCTGTCTCCAATACTCATTCCAAAACTGCTCTCCCCAAGAGCTCAGTCTTTGGAAAGGAGTCATGATACACAGGCATCATTTTCTGTAGCTCCTTATTTCTTCTGTGTACCTTGCATTGTACGTCTGTAAAATTATTGATTGTAAATAACAACCATCTTGAAAAAGGGAAGGGGGGGCAGAATCAACCCCAGCCGGACGGCGCACAGGAGAGGGATGCTGTGTCCTCTCATACACCTCTTCCTAGCCCTGTTCTGTGACTCTGCTTCCTCCAGAAAGGATCTAATTCTCTTCAAAGGGAAAAAGCCTGCCAGAGCCATTCAAGTGGTAAAGAAGCCATTTAACAAGCATTTGCCAACCCAGGTATAGACTGTCAGTTTCTGCATTTACCGTGTTAGTCGACAGGACCTTCGTTTTTAAAAACAATTGCTTTAAAAATGTCATTAATGTGTTGCTGAAGATTATAAAATCACATCTCTACAATATTATTATTTCTCCTCCCCTTCCCCCCTGGGCTGTTGTCGGGCACAGGAGCATCAATTTAGTAGTACTGCATAGACAGGCCAGCTGATGGGGCAGAGATGGGGGCAAAGGGAGCAATAGTCCCAGGGTTTGCAATTCAAAAGGGCCCGAAGCTCCTGAACGCTTCTGCTGCTACTGTGGTAATGGCACCAGCTGGAGCCCCGAGCCCCTGTGAATTGTCACTGGAACATCAGAGCACCCCTCTAGGCAACTGTGAGGGCTGGGGGCAGGGGGCAGGGTGGTGCCACGTTCCAGGAGGCACTAAGGGCTGACTGCCCTTGGCCATGCCTCTTCTGCCCTTGACCTTGCCCCGTCGGGGGGTGCAGAGCTGCCCCCCCTCACATACTTTGCTCCGGGGCCTGCAGTGGCTGGCAGCCTCGCTGTGCATAGAAAGCAAGTATTGAGGGATAAGATACAATAAAAGGGATGGGGGGAAAACACAAAAAACAATCAGCAGCTCCTAAAATAGCCAGTTAACTGACAACAGTAAAAACAGTGACACCCGGGATGGGGGGAGGGGAGTGGGGTTGGAGGCTTGAATCCCAGGCCCAAATCTCTCCCTCCCTTGACCAACATACTGTAAAGAATCACTTTTCCTACTTGCGTCTCGGTGCGGGGTCAGTGTGCACCAATGATGCTCAGGACCGCGACTCTCAGGCTGCTGGCAGCTGTCAAGGAGGAGCTCTGAGGAGTCTAATGGTGATGGTGCAGCTGTGGGGAGAAGCCACTCGAGGATGGAGTTGCTGGCTGAGGTGAGTATTGAGGGTCTTCAATAATCATCATAGTGCAGACTGAGGCCTGGCTGGCACCACGAGGAGCCCTGAAATGCACTCCAGCTGCCGCTCGGGCGGGCAGCGCAGCCCATGGGTGGAACAGACTCAGGCATTTCGGTGGAAAGGCTGGAACATTTCGTTACATCCATCTGAGGTGAATGGAGTCCTCCGTGCTGCTGGAGGGAAACCAGCGCAATGTCCCAGGCCTCAGTAAAATCCAGTGCTGACCAGTTTAAAGGATGTCTGTGGGGGACAGATTGGCACGTAGGGACATGGTGGGGAGGAGCATAGTGATTATTTCTGTCACTGCAGCACATCCTGTATGGAAGCCATTCTATTGGCAGAGTTTGGGGGAAAGTATGTGTGGGATGTCACTAACTGTTTTGGATATATTGGGTTACAACTTGTCTTTTACAGTAACACGAGGAACAGTCATGAAAATTAATTTGCACTGGATGCCAAAATTAATAGGTGAAATTCTATGGCCTGTGTTATGTAGGAAGTCAGATTAGGTGATTGAAGTCATCTCTTCAGGCTCTAAAAACCAAAAATTTAAAATATTTTAAACAGGATGTTTCACTCGTTTTATTTATTTCTTTATTTTGCTGTAGAAAAG
Source organism: Rafetus swinhoei (assembly GCA_019425775.1). Classification (NCBI taxonomy): domain Eukaryota; kingdom Metazoa; phylum Chordata; order Testudines; family Trionychidae; genus Rafetus; species Rafetus swinhoei. Next base: position 12,963,239 of record CM033444.1, on the reverse strand, counting down.
CTGCATATGAAGAATAGCGAAGGGGCATGGAGCCACCATAGGTACAGAGATTTCCTATTTATAGAACTTATTCAGTGTCTGAGACCTTTAGGGAGAAAGATTTATAAGTACACTTCCATACTATTAATGTATTCTATGAGTTACACCTGTAGTGATATTGAAATAACAACAGTAACTCTATAGCCAAGCATGCTTATCCTGTCTGGCCACTAGATATCGCTGCTAATGGCCCAGACAGGCACTGCTCAGTGTACAGCCGGTCCCCAAGTTATGAACAGTCAATTTACGACCGTTCGCACTTACGGCCAAAACTCCCATTAAGCGGTCATAAAGGCGATTCCCGAGTTACGAATGCGACCCGCGCTTATGAACAGCGCGGTCGCATGTAAATCAATGGGATCCGACTTACGAACACTTCGAGTTACGGCCAAGTGTTTTGTCCGTAACTCATTTGTAACTCAGGGACCAGCTGTATTAATGGAGTGACCCAGATGGGATTAACTTAAAAAACAACTAATAGTCCTGCAGCACCTTAGAGACTAACAAAACATGTAGATGATATCATGAGCTTTCGTGGGCACAACCCACTTCTTCAGATGACTGGTGTTATTAAAGGTCCAGTTTTGAAATAAATAAGGGGGGGGAGAAGGAAAAGAAGGGAAAGCAATAGTCAATTAGAGTCTCCATGCTACCAGAAGCTGACAGAGAAGTTGCAAATTGTTCTTACGCACCCATTGTTTGGTTTGTTATGTCATTAGGATGTGGAATGTAGCGGGGCCATTCAGCCAATGTCTTTATTCATACCTTTGTGATAGGAATCAAACCTGAAAATGAAGTTATGTTCCAAGGCTTCCCTGTGTATTTGGCTTGTGGAATTGGCCTGAGACAGTACAGTGACGTTGAGATCCATTAGTGAGTACCCGGGCAAGTTAAAATGTTCCCCAGCAGGTTTCTGTGTGTTACCTTTTTGGATATCTGATTTATGTCCATTAATTCTTTCCCGTAGAGACTGTTCAGTTTGGCCAATATACCTAGCAGGGGGGGGCATTGCTGGCATTTGATTGCATAAATCACATTAGTGGATGTGCAGTTAAATGAGCCTCTGATGTGGTGGCTGATGTGGTTAGGTCCTGTGATGATATCACTTGTATACATGTGTGGACAGCATTGACTCCGCGGTTAATTGCAGGGGTGGGTTCCGGGATGATTATGATGGAGGTTACTGGAAAGAATTTGTCTGAGGTTAGGGGGGTTGTCAGTAGGCGAGGAACGGCATTGACGGGGACAGAGATGACTCACTCACATCATTGACCTATCAGCCATTACAAATTAACTCATTTCTAGGTAGCCTATCCCTGACTAGCTAACTGTTCTGTGGTGTTCAGGAGCTCACTAGGTCATGTTCTCTAGATCATTCTTGTTGCTCTTCTCTGGACCTTCTCCAATTTCTCCACATCTTTCTTGAAATGTGGTGCCCAGAACTGGACACAATACTCCAACTGAGGCCTAATCAGTGCAGAGTAGAGTGGAAGAATGACTCCTCGTGTCTTGCTCACAACACACCTGTTAATGCATCCTAGAATCATGTTGGCTTTTTTTTGCAACAGCATCACACTGTTGACTCATATTTAGCTTGTGGTCCACTATAACCTCTAGATCCCTTTCTGCCATACTCCTTCCTAGACAGTCGCTTCCCATTCTGTATGTGTGAAACTGATTGTTCCTTCCTAAGTGGAGCACTTTACATTTGTCCTTATTAAACTTCATCCTGTTTACCTCAGACCATTTCTCCAATTTGTCCAGATCATTTTGAATTATGACCCTATCCTCCAAAGTAGTTGCAACCCCTCCAAACTTGGTATCATCCGCAAACTTAATAAGCATACTCTCTATGCCGATATCTAAATCGTTAATGAAGATATTGAACAGAACCGGTCCCAAAACAGATCCCTGCAGAACCCCATTTGTTACTCCTTTCCAGCAGGATTGTGAACCATTAATAACTACTCTCTGGGAACGGTTATCCAGCCAGTTATGCACCCACCTTATAGTAGCCCCACATAAGTTGTATTTGCCAAATTTATTGATAAGAATATCATGCGAGACCATATCAAATGTCTTACTAAAGTCTAGGTATACCACATCCACCGTTTCTCCCTTATCCACAAGACTCGTTATCCTATCAAAATACGGGACAATTTTCTTGTTTTTTAAGAAAAAGTTAGGACACCTGAAGGAGGGCTTAAATGGGGGACTGTCCCTTTAAAAACAGGATGTCTGGTGGTCGCTCTACCCAAAACCATTTGATCCCTGGTATATGGTTCCAGCATGACCTGCCTCCACACTGCCAGAACCCTCCCTGAAGCTGCCATTTTGCTCCTGTCAGCAGAAACCCTCACTGTTATACACTTTATCTCCATAAGGGCAGGTTATCTGGTAGTGCCAGGGCTGATGACCTGGGAGGCAGCTACCCCAAGGCCCGGCGATTTAAAAAGGGTCTGGGGCTCCTGACCGCTGTTGCCAGTACTGTGGCAGCAGCAGCCGCCGCCAAAGCCTCGGGCCCTTTAAATCACAGCCAGCACCTCCCAGTGGCATGCACCCTGCAGCCCCAGCAGCTCTGAAGTGCAGTCTAGGGGATGCTAGCCCCAGCACTGCCCCTTCCACCTGAAGCCCTGCCCTTTCGGGGGGGGGGGGAGGGGGGGAGGCAGGGTTGGGAGAGGGCAGGGAGGAGCCAACTTTCCCCAGGGCATAGCAAAAAGTCTTTCATTAGCCCTACTTGGGGTAGGACTAATGAATATAGTTTATTCTGGTACAGGAAGAGGAATAAGCTACCTCATTGTAAGGAACCTTCTCTCTGGTAATACTGCATTCATACTAGGATTGTACTAGTATAACTACATTTGTTAGAAAATACACACCAAGCTGAAATAGTTATACTGGTACAAAGGCTGTGCAGAACAGGCTTATTAAGGGACACTGAAGCACTTATGAAAATTATACCCCTAATTAGTAAGTGCTTTGAAACATGTAAAGTGCTAAGTGCAGCAATTATTTTATCTTGGCTCTATCTGAGGTGGGCAGCTGGTGTTTCTCCTGTCCAGCTGGAGATGTAGTATCATGTAATTATCTTCAACATGCACCTTTTGTTTTATGTGTTGTCTCGTAGCAAAGATTTGACGATAAAAGAAGTGCTAGCTGCACCTGTACTGATATGATCCAAGTCAGGTCATAGGCTCACAGCAGAGATGGTGATACCTCCTCAGGGTTCTGTGCTGAGAAACCACACAGGAAGCTTAGATATGTGCATAGACACAATCAAAACAACAATAGCTCAACTGTTAATTAGACTGGACACCTCAGAACTTCAAAATGAGGAGAATTAAATTGTGTGCACAGAAAACAAAGTTAAACCAAAGAATCATAGATGCAGACCATGTGTTGAAACAATCTATGGCCTATCTTTTATTAGTTTTAAATATGGATAGCTTAAGACTGCATCTAGTTCCACATTTATAAAATGGGGATGATCTTACTTGTCCCATCTTTTTTGTCTATATTGTTAACACTTTAGGAGAAAAACAGTCTTTTACTGTGTGTGTTTGGGTGTGTTCAAATTTTGTCATTACATTTTTAAGGAAACATTTCAAAAAGGAATCATTTTTATTTTTGAAAAATTGTGTTCAGAGTTAGTGGGTGACAAACTACTTTTCTCCCTATGGAAAGAAATGTGGTGGGAAGGGAGACTAAAAAAAATGAGTGGAATTTTTTTCCATCAAAACCAACAAAATAATTGTTTCTCAAGTAAAAAAAATAGTCAACCAAGCTGAACACTTCCTTTGAATATTAGCATTTTCATTGGAAAGTCATTTGCTGTAGAAAAATCTTTGAATGAAAATGTTTTGACCTACCTCAAAGTGGCTTAACAAAGTCATAAATAAACGTCTCTCTGCAAACTTTGCATGCATAACTGCAAAAAAAGACAGTTACCGGTCTCTGTAACTGGTGTTCTTCAAGATGTGTTGCTCATGTCCAGTCCATGTAAGTATATGCGCTCGCCACATGCAGCGATGTTGGAAGATTTTCCCTCAGCAATATCCATAAGAGACCAGCTGCAGCGCCCCATGGCGTAATGCACACATGCCGCTCTGTATAAGATGCTGCTGGGCAGTGTTCTCTCTAACATTTTTTATTCTTGGGCAGGTTGAATTTTCTTTTGGGCAGTTTGAAATTTCTTATGTGCAACACCAATGTTGAGGTTGTATGTGGATGTGTACCACCAGTACAAACAAAAAAAACTAGATATAAATATGTATTTTAAACAGTACATAGGTGTGGAAGAAAATATATTAAAACAAGTGATAGTTAACAAGGAGCAATGCTCATGATGTTTATTTAATGTGAAATCAAATAAAAAGAAAATTAACTCTAGAGTACATGAATCGTCGTCCTTTCTAACAATTCAAGCTAGTAAATACTGCAAAATGCCTATTGTCCACACATAGCACAGCTTTAAAATGATAAACAAATCTAAGTCAACTACAAATAGTCATGATCTCCTTGCAAATACTAATACAATATTTACTGATTCTGGAAAGGCGAGTAAAAGGCATTCACTCAGGCTTATACAATTTCTCTGGGGAACGTTTCGGATCCATGTTATACAAGAACAAGTGAAACAGAGACTGTAAAAACAGATAAAAGTTCTGGTTTGAAACTTTCACCTTGAAACTGCCACCAACTCAAAGAGTAGAGAAGCCTCAGAGAAAATTAACACATGGCTTCAGGGTTTGTAGACAGATACATATTTCAAAGAGCTTGCAAATAAGGTTTCATCCTACAAAACAACGAACATCACACCTATTACTTGCTACTTCTGACTCATAAGAGCCAGAACTCTACCACATAGCAAAGATCTGGCCTTAATGCAATACAATTTACCACATATTAATTAGTAAAACAGGGTTTTAAAAAATCATTAAGATCAGCATTTTAGATATCTGCAACACGCCCAAAAAATCTGTTAAAAGAATCCGTTTCTTTCTTACCGTAAGCAGTTAACAGCTGTGTAAACTTTATGTGAAATGTAATCATGCAATTGTCCTGTCCCATGCAGCCTGCCTCCCTTCCCCGCCTCCTGCCCACCCCCAATCCAGACAGACAGAGAGGACTGCCATCTGGACTGGAACAAGTAAGTCAGGACACCCCAAACAAACTCCCTCCTGCCTCCACTTCACTGCACAGATGCCAGCACCTACCCACTCCCTCTTTCCCCCATCTACTCCTTTCCCCATCTACTTCCCCATCTCCCCCCGAGCCCATTCAGCACCAGCCAGCCTAGTTTGGAGTTATAGGACACACTTCATAAACTCTTCACCCCTCCCCACTCCCACCAGGACACAAACAAACTCTCCACTTCCACCTCACCTCAATGCCAGCACCCACCACCTCCCTATTTCCCCCACCTACCCAATGCAGTCTGCTTGCCCCCACCCTTCTTCCCAGCCCACAAGGCTTGAGGAGAGTGCTGGGTTTCTACCTCTGTCTCTACCTCTCTCTCCTCTGCTGGTGGAGATGGGAATCCTCTCCCCATCCCTCCCTCCCTCCTCATATCCCCAAACTCCCCTACCCTACATCTCTCCTCTCAGCCACTTATTCCCTCCTTCCCTCCTCCTTATCTCCCCTCCCTATCTGCACTCAGAACTCCTTTGTTTGAAGCAGGCAGTTCTGTCTGAAGCTGCTCAGCAGCGAGATGGCTTCTTCCTCAGCCGGTCAGTTGAGCTCCCTACCTGCGTGAGAGCTCTGAGCCTCTAGGCAGGACCCATTAAACAGCTGCGTGGCCACATGGCTACACAGTTTACAGGGAGCCTAATTGCTGGGCTCCCTCCTTCCTTATTGTCTTTTTGCTGGAAACTCTGACAGAGGGGATGGAGGGTAGGATGTTGACTGGACATGAGCAACAATTAGTCATCCCCGGGATAAGTTCCGAACAGGAACTAAGTAATTACTAATTAAAACTGTTAACAAAAGGTCCTCGGGCTAAATCTCTGACAGGAACTAACTAACTGCTAACTAAAATTGTGAACAAGAGAGAAAACTATTTACAACTATTCTATGTGGACCCCTCCTGATAGTTGAAATGACACTCTGGACTTCTACTTTGATTGCTTCAGCAAATGTGCACGGGCTGATGTGGACAAACAGCATCATGTGACCCATAACTTCAGCCATGGGAAATGCAACGCTATCCACAGCCTCAAAAACAACTCTGACATTATAACAAAAGAGGCTGACAAAAGAGGTGCTCTAGTCATCATGAATAGATCAGATGACGAACAGGAGGCTGCCAGACAAATCACCCACACCACATTCTACAGGCCTCTTTCCTTTGAGCACACTGAGAAATACCAAAAGAAATTATACCATCTGCTCAAGAAACTCCCTGCTAGAGCTCAGCACCAAATCTACACAAACACCTTCCCCCCTAGAACTCCAACCAAGAGTATTCTATCTGCTACCCAAGATCCATAAACCCGGAAATCCCAGACATCCCATCATCTCTGGCATTATCTGGCGATGCTGGCTGTCTCCTCAGACCATATGCTACTAGCACTCCTAGCTATCTTCAAGACACCACTGACTTCCTGTGGAAACTACAGAGCATCTGTAATCTTCCTGAAAACACCATCCTGGATGTAGAAGCTCTTTACACCAATATTCCACACAAGGATGGACTATAAGCTGCCAGGAACACTATCTCCCATGATGCCACGGCACACCTTGTGGCTGAGCTATGTGACTGTTTTCACCCACAACTGTTTCCAATTTGGGGACAGTTTATACCTTCAAATCTGCGGGCACTGCTGTGGATACCGACATGGCCCCACAATATCCCAACATTTTTATGGCTGACCTAGAACAACCGTTTCCTCAGCTCCCATCCCCTGGCACTCTTCCTCTACTTATGCTACATCATGTGGAACCACGGGAAGGAGAGTACTTTGAAGACTCTCACAGGAATTTCAACCATTTCCACCCCACTATCAATCTCAATCTGGACCAGTCGACACAAGAGAGACACTTCCTTGACACTACAGTGCAATTACATGATGGCCACATTAACACCACCCTATACTGGAAACCTACTGACCGCTATTCTTATCTACATGGCTCCAGCTTCCATCCAGGACACACCACATGGTCAGTTGTCTGTAATCAAGCCCTAAGATACAATTGGATTTGTTCCGATCCCACACACAGAGACAAGCACCTATAGGATCTGTGTCGGGCATTCTTAAAACGTACGTCCCCACCTGGGGAAGTGAGGAAACAGAATGACAGAGCCAAGCAAGTACCCAGAAGTCATCTACTTCAAGACAGGACCAACAAGGAAAATAACAGCACACCACTGGTCATCCCCTACAACTTCCAGATTAACCCCCTCCAGCACATCATTGACAATCTACAACCCATCCTGGAAAATGATCCCTCACTCTCACAGTCCTTGAGACAGGCTAGTCCTCAACTACAGACAACCCCCCCAACCTGAAGCAAATATTTACCAGTAGCCACATATCACATCTCAGATATACTCACCCAAGAACCTACCCCAGCAACAAACCCCATTGCCAACTCTATCCACACATCTATACAAGCGACTCCAACACAGGACCTAACCACATATATAGCGCAGCATGTGCATACCACTCGAGGGGGGCGCTGGAACAGGTCCTCTGTGGATACTACTGAGAGAAAATCTTCCGGCACTGGTGCATGTGGCAAGTACACACACATCTATGTTGAAAGGATATGAGCAAGGATTTGAAGAACACTCACACCCAGCAGCATGCCGCACCCCATTAGTGGCTACACCACAGAAGTTTGAGTCCATTCCCTCTGAACTGGCAGAAAAGGCTCTTTTTAACTGAGGCAGTAGGAGCTCATGTGTTTAGCTCAAGAAGTTGTAGGTTCAGTTCCTCCTACCAACAAGCTACCTGTAAAATTGCTGCTTTACAATTAAAAGCCACATCTATCTGTACAGCCATTTTGTATGTGGTATTGTTGTTAATAACTACACATTTTGCGCACTGCGCCATTCTGGTGGATACATAGTTGCATATGAAAAGAAAGTTTAGAAGTTTAAAATAGTAGCTCTACATTTATTTTTCTGTGAGTATTGCAGGCTCAGATCTTCTGGTGTATTCGTTCATCTGCCACTGAAATGCAGCTGTTCTTAGATGAACCATATTGACAGGCTAACAGCAATACTTTAGAACAAGAACTAAAGAAGAATACTATAATCATAGCACTAGAGATAGGTGGAGTTTGTTTTTGTTCTGGTGATAATCAGACAACAAAATAATGTAGGTCCTTCATTCTTCCAGTAATACCATTTTTAAAGGTAATTAAGAATTTGATATTTATTTGAATGACATTTAAAATTCTTTATCTGGCTAGAATAGCTTTAACTGCTGATCTTTTGCCTGAGCTTCTTGACTTTGTCCCTCTATTCCTGCTCAGTATTCAATATTTTCCACGAGAGAGTGTTACAGCCCACACAGAGTTAAATATAGCCTTGCAAAGCACTCTGCTGTTTGCTTTGTGTCAGAGAAAGGAAATGGAAGGTTTCAACAATTAAACTGTTCATTTCAAAACCCTCACACTTCATGTCCCTCAGCTCCTCAGCCCAACTGCATCTTTTATAATAAACAGAGTACGCTTCAAAACACCCAAGCCATCTGAAGAACATCCGAATTCCTAACTCCATTTGTCACTGGGTTTAGGACCTTGTCATGTGCAGAAAGGCCTTTCTTATTTGTTAACTGCATAGAACTATTATCATTTGTTAACCAGCATTGCACCAAATTTGGGCGCTGCCTATTTTTGAAAAGCCAACAGACCAATGTTTTTCATTAACTGCTCTGTTTATGTTTAAAAAAAAATCTTCACAGACTAATTCACTTTTTGAGACAACTCCTCTGCCTGCAGTCATTCCTCTGACAGCAGCATCTCCCCGATATATAAAATCAAACAGGAACATGTATTTTTGAGGTAGTAATTTGTAATTGTTGTTATGGAAACAGACGCTAATGTCATACATGTTATGAGTCGGCTACAAATAAGCATAGATACATTCCACTGTAGGGGTATGTGCACGCAGTGCACTCCGGTCTGACTATGTAAGGCTGTCTATCACCTCTCTCTCAGCTCCTTCTTATTACTTAGGGTGAGAACAGGAGATCTTTGTCACACATAAGTTTTGGGTAAGCTAGCTTTAACTACTACTTATTGCATGTAGTTCACTTTAGTGTTAGAGCTAGCATAGTTTTAGTTAGTCAGTTAGCATCTACACAGCACCTAAACTCGAAATAAGATACACAATCACCACCATTTCAATGAGGTGCTACATGCAGGGCCTATATCTCTGTGAGTGACTGACATAAAACTTGCCTACTTTGCTTAGGTGCAGGACATGGAGGGACAAATGTTCTATTGACACCTCATTTCCAATGACAAAGAAGCAAAGGGATTTCCACCTTAATATTCCTCTTTCCAAAAGGAGACGTGTTCCTCCTTGGAGCCTGACCCTGACCAGTGGAGAGTGCGGAGCCCCTCAGACTGTCCTGGCTCTGAAACTGGATTTGGATAAGAAATACCACTCCTTTTCCTCTCCTGTGGTCTCCTCAAAGCGCACAGAACTGCCTGAGAGTGTCATATTGACAAAGTGTTGTTCTTTGCCTCACAAAAGGGCAGTAAAAAGTCCTCAAATGTCAGCTTGATGTCTGGCTGTAAGCACCAACACCTCAGAGGAGGAATTGTCAAGACTGGTGCCTTCACCTTTTCTGGGGAGATCTTTGCTCCCAGCACCATCAGATTTGGTAGCGGGCAGGTTCGCACTCAGTCTGTTGACACCACAAGCACTTGTGTCTCCCTCTGCCAGCCTCGCCTTTGCTGCAAGTGCATTGTCTGATTCCAATCACAGTAACTTCAGCTATATAGGCACAGCTGTCATTGTGTACCACTCAGTTTCTCCTGTCTCCTACAAACATCTCACATTGGCTCCACTGACATTTAACATTGACTCACTTTTTGTCCTTCCCACTGCCTCATCCATTTCCACTGACACTCTTGGATACTTCAGTGTCCGTTCTATGTGTCACCAGTGCTGAGACCTCCACCGAAGCCATGGGAAGTATTCTTCCATTCACAGAAGAGAGTTCTGTTTCCTCTTCAGACTTTGCACATGACAGGCTTCTGTCTTCCCCATGGTCTTTCTGTTCTCCATATAGAACATACTCTAAACTTGCTCAAAATATTGAACAAGGCTATTACTCTTATAAAGATACCCTGGTACAGTGCTCACCACCATCGGCAGTACTGGGCCTCATAGACTGCTTTAAGACCCTTTGGACTGCCAACAGCTACACAGTCCAGAGGGAAGTCACCTAATCCAGCTCAAAATCTCAGGGTGTGTCTAGACTACAGGGTTTTGTCGACAAAAGTGGACTTTTGTCAACAAAACTATACCTGCGTCTACACTGCCGCCGAGGTCTGTCGACATAACGTCGACAGAACTCGGCAGTTTTGTCGACGGCGGTAAACCTCATTCTACAAGGAATAACACCTTTTGTCGACAGAGTTCTGCCAACAGAAGGTGTTAGTGCATCTATACTGTCCTTTGTGTCTACACTCTCATGTCGACAAAGCGGCTTGCTTTGTCGACAGAACTGGATGTAGTCTAGATGCTCTTTGTCGACAGAAAGTTTGTCTAGACGTACCCTCAGTGTCCCTTCTCACTAGATCCCACAGGGCAGGAGGCAGCAAGGAAAGAATCCCCAGATATTTCTTCCACTTCTCTGGACGAGATCATCATGAGTCAACATCACCTAACCATGAAGACATCAAGGTCTTTCAAGACCTTGTGAGGTGAGTGGCTGCTTCTCTTGCAGAACCAGTGCAAGACAATACACGTAAGGGATTAGATATCCTGTAGACTCCCGCCCTTCCCATTAATGGAGCTCTGTTGGAACTTGCCAAGACTCTTTGGGTATGTCTACACAGCAAAATTTTTTTGAAATAACTAGTGTTATTTCAAAATAATGTCAAAATACTGTCAAGCTGGATGACTTCTTTCTCTGACTCCTGTAACCCTCATTGTATGAGGAGTAAGGGAAGTCGGAGGAAGAGAGCTCTATTTCGAAATAAGTGCTGTGTAGACTCTCCCAATTTCGAAATAAGCTATTTTGGAAAAAAAAACAAACGTATGCAATTGACGTAGCTCAGTTTGAGTAGCTTATCTCGAGATAAGCCCTGTTGTGTAGATGCACCCTTTGGCAGATAACAGCCTCCATTGCACTCGCTGCCAAAGAAGTGGATTACACAATGAAATTCCCCAGCAAGAATATAATTATTTCTTCATCCACCATGTCCCTGAAGCTCTAATAGTTATGGTGGCAAATGAATGAGGGTGTTGCACCCAAAGTCTCCCTCAAAAGACAAAGAGTTTAAGAGAATAGACTGGTACAGAACAAAGTTTATATCATTATGGGCCTTCCAATTAAGATATCAAATTATCAGGCATTGTTGGCCAAATACTTTTATTCTTCTTGGTCAGGCAGTTTCAAATCTCACATACCAGTTGCATGAAGAATACAAAGAACAGTTGTTTGCCACCATCTTTGAAGGACACTCCACTGCTTGGATGGCCCTCCAGATGGTTTATTGACATATCTTACATGACTTCTTGTTCTGTGGCAACAGCTGTCTTGAAAATGAGACGCATTTTTTGGTTGCAAGCCCCTGGCGTCGGAAGAGAGCTACCAAATCATTTGAGGGAACTAAGCTATTTCTCAAAAGACTCTGAATGCCATGTGCATGTTAAATTTCCTGTGCAACTGTTCTTTTGCTTTGCGTGTACACCCCAGTAACACACACACACACACACACACACATAAAATCCATTCAAAACACAGGTGCAATATACAGACCTTATCAGCCATCCACTATGTCTCACTTTCCAAAAAGAGGTCATTTTCATTTTGTACATACAAACATTAAACAGATGTATCAAGAAAATCAAGTTCAGGATGGTTACCCTTCTTGTAGCCAATTATCAGTCTGGAGATGGGAGGTTGATATGCTGTTCTTGCTCTGTAGGGCATTTCGTTTCATGTGGCCACACAACCTGGTCACAAAAAGTATCTTTGATTAATGGTAGCTTCCTTGTATTACCAGTAGATGGTAGTGCCTGTGAGGCCTGAGCATGTTCACCAACATAAGGCAATGGTAACAGTCTGCACCATTCAAGAATTCAGGCATTTCCTCAACTGGATGTTGGCTAGTTTGAGGAAGATCAAGGTCCCATGTCTAGAACAACATCCTGGTCCTCAGATCTTGTTTTCTCAGCTTGGTCTAAAATTGATTGTAGACAAGTCAACATTACAACCAACACAAAGAATAATTTTTGTAGGAGTGGATCTGGACTTTATGACTCCTATGGCTTATCTGCTGATGGACGGACTTCTGTGTCTAGTCTCTGTTTGACACAAGGATTACTACTAGCTGTATCACAGAGATGGGAGCGAAATGGACCATCATATTACTTAGGCAACAGCATGAGAGGGGGCCAGGGGTGACTGCTGCAAACCAGCCTCTGTCCACGGTGGGCCCAGGCTCCACAGAGTTGGCTCCCACCTCTCCTCCACCCTTGCTGCCTCTGATACAGAGGGAGGGGGCAGGGAGATGTGGGTAGTTGACAGGATTAACCAATAAGCCTAATTGTGCAGCTGTCTACATGTTGACATCCCTGAGGACTACTGCTGCATTTGAAATGTTCTGTTCTTTCCATCAGTAATGTGATGATCCATTTAGCTTCCATCTCTGTGATACATCCCATGGAGTAGCATCTGTCCGTGGCAGGACCAGGCTCCCTGCAGACAGGGGCTGCTTGGACCCCCCTACGAACAAGGGCAGTAGGCGAGAGTTTGTCTGCCCAGGGACCAGCTCCCCTCATGGGACCGGCTCTCACCTAATGGAGAGGCAGCAGCGTGGGCTGACAGGGGGCTCCCCAGGAGGGGAGCTGGGAGCACATTGGCTGCCAGTCCTGCCTCCAGGGACTCTTTGATGCAATTACATGACTATTTAATTACACACGATCTAATATCCCTAGTAGTCCTTGAGCTGGACTGGAGGTATTCAGACAAACTATGGAGAGATTTCTGTCCATCAGCAGATAAATCATAGCAGTCATAGGTATGTCTAGACTACGTGGCATTTGTCGACCTCCCCCAGAATGCCTCATGGGATGAGGTTTACTGGGGAGGTCGACAAAGGGCTTTGAGATCGACCGCGGAGCGTCCAGACTACAGCGCTGTGCTGCCAAACAGCTGATCGGCACAGCGCGGCAGCCATTTTAATTTAAATGAAGCGGTGATTATTTAAATCGCCACTTCATCATTTTCCTATGTCTACAAAGATAATCTACATGGCTCCAAAGACGGAGCCATGTAGTGTAGACATACCCTTAGAGTACGTGTACACTACAGGACAAAGTTGAATTAAGATATGTAACTTCAGCTATGTTAATTGTGTAGCTGAAGTCGAAGTAGGTTAATTCAACTTTCAGCGCTGACCAAACTGCAAGAAGTCAAAGGAAGAACACTCCTCCTTCAACTTCCCTTACTCATGAAATGACGGTTACAGAAGTTGGTTTAAGAGGCCCGTTATTTCGAAATAACGGTCTTGTTGTGTAGACGTGCACTTTGTTATTTTGAAATAAGTGAGTTATTTGAAAATAAGGATTCAGTGTAGACATAACCATAGAGTCTAGATCTACTCCAATGTTTTTCTTGGGACTGGTAGTTCTGCTTGTACAGTAACAACTGTTCTTCAAGCTGTGTCATGCACACACACACACTTTCCAACTCTCCCATCCTCCCTGCTACTTCGGTTATGAGATAGCAATGCAAAAGAATGGAGAGGGAATTGGTGGTTCTGCCTTTTTACACCTAACCCCATGCACAGAGCAAAAGCAGAGATACATCCACTGTTGAGGAATACTGCTGGCAAAAGTCTCTGACTCGAGTGCATTCGGCGCAGGTACACCTATATTGGTATATATATTCGCATGATACATCTTGAAGGACAACAATTCCTGTCTAGTTAGATAACTGCTTTGCTTCCCCAATATGGTAGCTTCACCCACACAGTCATTAAGGGGGTTAAAGCACTCTGCTTTGCCTGGGTAGGCAGCCAAATCTTGTCTTTGGTTTCTTCCTGGGGCAGAGCAGTAGTGCAAAAGAAGAGTCAATAGCCAGGCCATGACCTAAGTGAACAGCTGGCATGAGGGATTTTCCATGTGAAAGCCCCAGAGTTGAGTCAGAAAGAGGGGGCTATGTGTTAAGGAACAAAACACACAAGAAATGTGTTTCTTGGTGATGGGGCAGTGGTGCTGTAGCTGAGGTTTCTGCAAAAGGGGTGTGTGTGGTGGGGCAACTTCCGCACACTGGCAGGAAAGGGTTAAAGCAGGCTGCAGGGAGTCTGCGCAGAGCCCTGACCAATTGGAGAAGAGCTTTTAAGGAGCCAGTCAGGGTGTAGCTTGCTAGGGCAGTCCTGTATAAAAGGAGCTGCTCAGCAGAGAGTAAGTAGTTTGAATCCTGACCAGAAAGGATACAGGATGGGTTCTTTTGGAGAAGGCACTGGGCAGTGCTGGGCAGGTTCAGTGGGGCTGGAGAGGGGGGCTCCAGCCCGATACCTGACAGGCTGCTGGCCTTGTTCTGTCTGGGAAAATACCACAGAGTTCATAACCAACCATGAGTAACAGTCCCAGCCCAAGTAGGTTGGGCAATATCCTTTTCCTCTCACGCTCCTAAGTCTAGCAGATTGGGCAGACCCAAAGTTCAGAGGTGCAGCCACAGAGTTTACTTCCCATTCTGAGTCGGGGGAAGTAGAATCATAGAATCATAGAACCATAGAGCTGGAAGAGACCTCAGAAGGTCATCAAGTCCAGCCCCCTGCTCTAGGCAGGACCAATCCCAACTAAATCAACCCAGTCAGGGCTTGGTCAAGCCGAGACTTAAACACCTCCAGGGATGGAGACTCCACTACCTCCCTAGGCAACCCATTCCAGTGCTTCACTACCCTCCTAGTGAAATAGTTTTTCCTAATATCCAACCTGGACCTCTCCCACCACAACTTGAGACCATTGCTCCTTGTTCTGCCATCTGTCACTACTGAGAACAGCCTCTCTCCATCCTCTTTGGAACTCCCCTGCAGGAAGTTGAAGGTAAAGAGACATCTTATTGACTCTGACGGTCACCACTTGGCTGGCCATTCATCTCACCTTCACCATCTTCTTGGCCAGTCATCGTGCCTCTCCATCATTGCTTCGCCACTCATTACGCCTCTCCATTGTCGTCCTGCTGGCTGCTCAGCGCACTGCTGCATCTCTGCTAACCGGTCACCACACTGCTCACCACATCTGTCCATCACTGAACTCTTGCCATATCTGTCTGTCACCGGGCTCTCAGTCACCACCCGCTTGTTGCTTCTGCTGGTTTGTGGTGGATTTGACTCTTGGCCAAACCTAGTGATTTCAGCTCTTGATCCAAAGCACAGTCCAGCCACAAGAAATTCCAGTATTCCATGGAATACGTTTAAATAATAAAAGAGACTCCTTAGGGAGCCTATCTCTGGGTATGTCTAGATTACATCCCTCTTTCGGCAGAGGGATCTAAATTAGACACTTTGAAATTGCAAATGAAGCAGGGATTTGAATTTCCCGCACTTCATTTGCATATTTGCATCATGGCGCTTTTTCTAAAAAGCTCTATTTCAAAAGTAAAACCACAGTCTGGACGCGGTTCTTTCGAAAATAGAAGCCTTTTTTGAAAGATCCTGTAAACCTCGGAGTAATCTAGACATAGCCTTCAGCTCTGAAACAGGCTGAATGAATCTCTCAGCTCATGCTTGGAGGGCATGTAGCCTGCTGACTCAGAGTCCTGCCCTTTCGAGTTTAAGCTCACAGGGCTCTGGAAGTGGAACCTCTCTCCAGCCAAGTGTATTTACATTGACAGTGTCTCTCTCCTTTGTGCCAGGTTAAGCACAGACTTTCTTCTTTTGTAGTCCCACAATAATTACAGAAATTGCAATTAGCATTAACACAGTTTGTGACCCAACACCAGCCAAGTGGATTACAGTGAGCAAAACACTCTTCCATCAGCTGAATATTTAACACATCTAAGCAAAGCCAGGGCAAACTCTATTTACATAGACACACCCAGGGTTTCTCTCCCATTCCAGCTGGCTGCAGTGGAGATATTGATCCAGAGCCTGTTTGCATCTAAATAAACACATGGCACTAGAAGATAACCTGTCTGTTTGTCATTCATTTCTCCTCCAGACACGAAGCTAACCTCTGACACATACTAACCTGGTTTGAGTCCTTCCTAGAGGGATTCAGCCAATGAGTAGTGATGGGAAACTGCATTTCCACTACTGGACTCCTTACTTGGAATCGTACAAGGACCAATTCTCTCTGCGGTCCTTTTCAGCATATACATGCAGCCAGTAGGTGAACAGGTCCGATGACATGGATGCAAGTGCCAGCAATATGCAGATGATACACATCTCTACCTATCCTTCACCACCCACGACTACACCACTATCCCCAAGACAGTCCAGCGTTTGGACAAGATCAGTTCATGGATGAAGAACATCTGAACCCAAGTAGGTAAGAAGGGATGCTGGTGGGCAGAGGAAAAGATTCTGAAGAGTTCACAGCCCTGGGGCTATCTCCACTGGTTGAAGATACACATCCACAGCTGGTCAATTCAGTCTGTAATGTCAGAGTACTCCTGGGTTCCTGGCTGATACTGAACACTCACAAAGCAGCATCTCAGAGTAATGCTTTCTTACCATCTCTGTTTGTTTAGAGAAGCCATCCCACCCTGGCAGATGAAAACCCAGCCTCAGTTATTGACACTTTTATTCCCTTTCAGCTGGATTATAGCAGTATAATATGCCTGGACATGAAACCTTCGGTGCTTAGGAAACTCCATCTATGCTGAACACTGCAGTGTCTCTTCAGGAGCACAGGCTACCATGGACACATCAGATCTGTCTTTTCAATACACTGACTTCCCATAGAACTTTGTATCAAGTTCAGGGTCTGTCTTTGTCTTCAGAGGCCTTTGTGGCCTGGGCCCTGGGTATCTAAATAATCATCTCAAGCTCTGGGAAGCAGACCAGTTGACAATTCCATTCCTCTGGCTCGCTGGAACTCACAACCATAAGGGCTAAGCTTGTCTGGGAAGGAGACAGAACGTTTTCTGCAACGAACTCCCTGCAGAACTAAGGACCATCACAAACCTCACCATCTTCCACACATTTCCTTGATCTTGTCATCTCTAATACACACATCACAAGAGGTATATTATATGAAAAAGCAAAACAAACCCACTCACACCTTACTAAACCAAGACGCTCCAGTGCACATTTCTCCCTCTGGGGAGGTGACGAGAGAACAAACATGTGACAGATGTTAGTCACATTGCCCAATGCACTGCTAGAAGTCTCATGTTCTTTGGTGATGATCGTGGTCTACGATCCTGCATAGACCAGAACAGAGATGTGCTACTGCTCAGCAGAAGGCAGACATATACATGAGATTGCTCTTAGGAACAAACCTCCTGCTGTACGCTCACACCTTTCTCTGTACTTGCCATGGCTGGAGAAGTAGTTTATGCTGATTTGAATATTCCTGGAGCTGGTTCCTCTTCCAGGCCACCACAAAGCTCTCAGCACCTCAGTAAGTGGATTTAGTTTCTATTTTTGCACCAAAATGGGCAGTCTTTGGTTAGGATTCCTTTTTCCTAACATTTTTTTTTTACTTGCAGCATTGGCAATTTAGAGAAACTGTGTCCAAAGCCAAAAGCCAGCTGTGTGCTTTATGTATGATGGGACTTAGCTTATGTGAAATTCTGTTCCACTCAGCATTTGGCAACTGAATTCTGTTAAGGGAATAGAGTGCACTTCAGTTTGTGAGTGCAGCATGTCACAGAAAACTTCTTAATCTTTGACATGCAAATACAAGTGCAATGGAATATAGTTGTTCTTTATATGACACCCTTCCTACTGATTTCATACATATTTGGGGCAGACCAAGCAGCTATTGAGGTAACAGTACACAGTAAGACACTTTGGGGGTAGCTGAGTTAGTCTGTACAGGATAAACTTAAAAAACAACAAACAGTCTGGTAGCACTCTATAGACTAACAAAACATGTAGATGGTATTATGAGCTTTCGTGGGCACAGCCCACTTCTTCAGATGACCGGAGTTTTATAGTTGGGGGGCAAAGAGCAGTACATTGGGTGAGTCTGAGAAAGAACGATTGAGCACAAGGAATGTGGGAGGCTCACAGATTAGAATTTGTTTTATTTGAGAGAAAGTTTAAACTCACATACCTCTGAGAGAAAAGGTGGAATCTGAAACTAGGTAGGGAGCCTGTTATGCGCAGAGGGTCAAAAAAACATGGCGGATAACAGTACTATGGGCAGGGCTGGATTTAAGGGCAGGCAACTGCCTGAGGTGTTGGGTTTTGGGGGTGCTGAGTTGAAGGTGAAATGGCTTCAAATGCAATTAAAAATAAGGTTCTGAAAAGTTTAACAAAGGGGTGGGGAGAGGACACTGAAAATGTTCCTTGCCTGGAGTGCCAGTTGGTTTAGGCCAGCCCACTGACTGTTGGAGCAGGGAGGAAGGGTTTACTCACCTCTATAGTGATAAAGGGGGATTTGCCCACAAAAGCTCATGATACCATCTACATGTTTTGTTAGTCTTTAAAGTGCTACTAGACTATTTGTTGTGTTTTAAGTTTTTCCTCTATAGTGAGCTAAGTAGGGAGAGGGAAGCCCAGCAAATGAGGAATGTAGGGAGAGGGATCTGAAAAGAGAAAGAAAGGAGCAAAATGGCCAATGGGTGGATGGGAATGACTGAGACAGCAAAGAGGATTTTTCTACTAGATGCTGAAATGGACACAAAACCAGGAAAATGTTCTAAGGACAGAGAGGATGTGAACTGTTTCAGAGTGCAGAAGAGACTGTGAATTATTGCACTGTGGCTTAACAAAGGCATGGAGATAAGAGAGTCTGTCAAGGGGGAAGATAATGGCAGAGGTGGGGACAGTGAAGTGTCATCAGTGTTTTAGGAATATTGAAAATACAAGGAATCATGTGATTCCTTTAAAGGATGGAAAGCAAGTATCATACATTATTTGTGATTCCTGTGAAAAAGTAAATTAAATTAGTTAAAAATCTTGATACTTTGGAGGCTGTTTGGGGGAAATAACGTAAGTATTAAAGAGCTATATCTTCCATAAGTACAGTCGGGGTATAGATTTACATGAAGGGTAACATTTTCAAAAGTGCCTAAGTGACTTAGGTGATTCTAAAAATCCCACTGTAATAGCCCAGCTATTTCATTAAGCTCTATATAATTGTGACATATAATCAAATATACGATATGTTTGTTACCATCACTTATTCTTGTATATTCTTTTATCTCATAAGTTTTTCTTCCTTAAGAATAACTACAACTGTATTAACTTAAAAAACAACAAATGGTCTGGTAGGACTTTATAGACTAACAAAACATATAGGTGGGATCATGAGCTTTCATGGGCACAGCCCACTTCTTCCGATGACCGGAGTTATACTTTGAAGGGTGTTGCTGTACACTTGCTATGAACATAACTGCGCTACTGTATAGCTTTTGAAATAGTTTCTTATAGAAGTGCCTGATCTAGACAGTGCATGTTCCTGCCATGAGGGCAGGGGACTGGATTCGATAACCTCTTGAGTCCCTTCCAGTTCTATGATTCTATGATACAATTTTATTAAAAGCTGATGTTTTCCTACAGGTCTTGCTTTGGTATCTGTTTACATCACAGTAATGCCTAGCATAATATGTGGCTATCTAATCAAATTTAATTCTTGTTGTGAACTGTTATAAAATTGTATCCATGCACTTGTGATATTATTTGCTGACAGCATTTGATCTATTCTTGAAAAACTTTTTAGGACTTAGATTCTGCTTGTTGCATCAGTGTAAATCCAGAGTGATTCCATACAAGTCAATGAGATTGTTCCAAACATATACTGATGTATCCAAGAGCTGAATTTGTTTTTAAAACTGCTTTTCTAGCTGCAGTTATATAGTTAACTCACAGAGTCAAAGGACTTAAGGGACCATCTAGTCTGAGGTCCCACATATTTCCCCAAAATAATTCCCAGAGCAGGTATTTTACAATAAACATTCAGTCTTGATTTTAAGCTTGTCAGTGATGCCGAATCCACCAAGACCCTTGGCAATACAGTATTTCCTGTCTTACAACTAGGGCTTGATCCTCCAAATGCTCGTGGCCAGAGCACAGAGCTTTGTGCTGCGGGTCGTCCCAAGGACTACACGTGCAGATGCTTAACTTCACTCACATGAGTTGTGCCACTGAAGGAGTCACTCCCACGTTTAACATTACACCTGTGCTGAAATCCTTGCAGGATCAAGGTCTAAGGCTGGCATTAAAAGTCTCAGAAGCTGCTGTTAAAATCATTAAGTCACACTATTGACTTAATCCAGTAGTTAAAGTTGGAAGATGGATTCCAATATACAGAAAACCTTCATCTTTCCACTTGCATTTCCTAAAACCCCTCTTCTTTTAACCTAGAATAATTCCTGTTAGTCTGAAATTAGAAGTCTCAGAGGGGTAGCCCTGTTAGTCTGTAACTTTGAAAACAATGCATAGTCCTCTGGCACCTTAGAGATCATCAAATATATATATAATCATGAGCTTTCCTGGGCATCACCCACTTTATCAGATCAAGCTCATCTCATTTGACAAAAAGTAAGTTCTGCCCTCAAAAACTCATGATAATATATAATATCATGAGTTTTTGTGGGCAAAACGCAAAACGTATCTATATCTATATCTATGTATATAGATATAGATATAGATATATATTTGATAGTCTCTAAGGTGCCACAGAACAGCTCCTTGTTTTTGAAGCTAGAAGATAATTTTACTTAGAAACTTTAAAGTAAAATCAAGCAGCCATTTTAAAACAAAGAAAGACAGAAAACACAACCACCACCACCACTCATTAGCATTCATTAATATGAAACTTGCCAGATGTGGTGCTAAGAACCTGAGGTTCTACTTTGGAATCGACACCTCATTGTGCTTGGCACGTATATATCAGGCAATAATTGTTTCACTTTTCAAAAATTATTTCCACTATTTTTGTCCACTCATAATTCCAGAACAGTTTGTTCTGTAAAGTTCAAAATAGTGAACTAAAGTAAGTGTCTGTGGAAATCCACACACAAAGATCCACTTTTATGAACAGAAGAACACAATATTTGAACCGACTCAGAAGTAACAGTGGTTACAAAAGGAAGAAATTGAAGTAATCTGTATAGATTATAAACTCTGTGAATAGCCATAAGAATGTCACGAGTTTCATCAGTAACAAAGACCCCTTTGCTAGTAAATGCAGTTCGAAAACATAGTCTGAGTTTGGTTTCAAGATGGCAATGACTGTCCTTTGAAAGGAAAAGAGAGCATGTCAATTGAATCAGGCTTGAGTTGTTGTCAGTTATGTTTTTTGGAGTCTGATTCTATTTCTCTAAAAGAGAAAATAGTACAAACTTAAAGGGAGATAAAGAGCAGCAAAATTAGAAAATGCAACTTCTATCTTTTGTGTTAATTCTTAACTTGTAACCTTGTTGCTGCCACCTTATCAGCTAATCAGACTCCTGGAAAACTCGTTCCAGAATCAGGCTGTTTAGGGCATTATGGCTAGTTGTCTTTCTCTGGTCAAAGGCTCACAGTAATGCTACCAAATATGCAGTGTTGGATGGCTAAGCCAGACTCTTATTAAACAGAAGGCAGAAGGAGAGAGATAGGAAAGAAAAGAAGTAAGTTACAGAGAAACTTACAGGTGTGTGTGTGTGGGAGGTTATGGCTACTTTGGCAGATGTACAGCGCTAGCAGCTACAGTGATGCTCAAAGAGCACTGCAGGAAAACTACTGTTGTGTGTTCACACTCTCAGCACACACAGTAGTGTGATCACACTTGTAGCAATCGCAGCTGCTTTTGGAGCAGTGCACTCTGGGCAGTTATCCCTCAGAGCCCCTTTTCCATTACTCAGGCTTGTGTAAGCTGGGGGGAGGGGTTGCAGGGCATCCTGGGTCCTATGCCAATGTCCCGTACTGCATCGCTTCATATCCCATCAACCCCTTTGCTTCTGGTGCCATCTCCAAATGGTTTTTGTGCCGCACACTCTGCCTCTTCAGTGTGTAGCAATGGAAACTGAACGGCTGAAGAAAATGCTCATAGGTCTCACTAACATGTCGCAAGTGGCAGTCAAGTTACTCCTTGACCTACAGTGTGACAATGAGGAGTCAGATACTGATGGCACCACTCCCATAGTTGTTCTGACACGAGATTTCTTGACATACTGCACAGACTATGGTGAGAGAGACACTCCCAAAGAAACTGAGGAACCACCTGATCAACATCCTGTACAGCAAACAGGAAAACATCAAGAAAGAGCTCTCAAATCTGGAGACTTGCATAAAAAACCAACCTTCCACACAAACTTACACATGGCTGGACTTTACTAAAATAAGACGGGAGATTTACATTACACACTTCACTTCTCTACAGAGGAAAAAGGACTGTAAGCTGTCTAAACTCCTACCTGCCACATAGGGCCACAATAGTGGTACCCTTAACTCATCCAGCAATATCATCAATCTATCCAACTACACACTCAGCCCAGCAGAAGAGTCTGTCCTATCTTGGAGACTCTCTTTTTGCCCCACCACCCCTGCAAACATGATACAGTTCTGTGGTGATCTGGAAGCCTGCTTTTGCCGTCTCCGACTCAAGGAATACTCTCAACACAACACTGAACAGCGCACTGACACACAGATACCCTCCCACCAACAGCAGAAGAAGAACTCTGCATGGACTCCTCCTGAGGGTCGAAACGACAGTCTGGACCTCTACATAGAATGCTTCCTCTGACGTGCACAAGCAGAAATTGTGGAAAACCAGCATTGCTTGCCCCATAACCTCAGCCATGCAGAACGCAATGCCATCCATAGCCTCAGAAACAACTCTGACATTATAATCAAAGAGGTTGATAAAGGACACGCTGTTGTCATCATGAATAGGTCTGACTATCAAAAGGAGGCTGCCAGACAACTCTCCAATACCACATTCTACAGGCTACTTTCCTCAGATCCCACTAAGGAGTACACTAAGAAACTGCACCATCTGCTCAAGACACTCCCTACAAAAGCACAGGAACAAATCTACACAGACACACCCTTAGAGCCCCAACCGGGGTTATTCTATCTACTACCCAAGATCCACAAACCTGGAAATCCTGGATGACCCATCATCTCAGGCATTGGCACTCTCACTGCAGGACTGTCTGTATATGTGGACTCTCTACTCAGACCCTACGCCATCAGCACTCCCAGCTATCTCCGAGACACCACTGATTTCCTGAGAAAACTACAATGAATTGGTGATCTTCCAGAAAACACTATCCTAGCCACCATGGATGTAGAGGGTCTCTACACCAACATCCCTACTAATATAATATACACCATCATGTGCCAGCAATGCCCCTCTGCTATACACATTGGCCAAACTGGACAGTCCCCATGTAAAAGAATAAACAGACACAAATCAGATATCAGGAATGGCAATATAGAAAAATCTGTAGGAGAACACTTCAATCTCCCTGGACACACAGTAGCAGATTTAAAGGTAGCCATCCTGCAACTAAAAAACTTCAAGAACAGACTTCAAAGAGAAACTGCTGAGCTACAGTTCATCTGCAAATTTGACACCATCATCTTAGGTTTAAATAAAGACCGTGAATGGCTAGCCAACTTCAAAAGCAGTTTCTCCTCTCTTGATGTTCACACCTCCACTTCATCTGCTAGAAGTGGGCCTCATCCTCCCTAACTGAATTGACCTCATTATCTCTAGCCTTACTCTTGATTGGTACTCTTTTCTTATGCCTGTATATTTATACCTGCCTCTGGAATTTCCACTACATGCATCTGACAAAGTGGGTCTTTGCCCACGAAAGCTTATGCTCCAATAAATCTGTTAGTCTATAAGGTGACACAGGACTCCTCGAAGCTTTTGCAGATTCAGACTAGCATGGCTACCCCTCTGGGATTTCTTGAGACATTCATGGAGATGCTGACCCCTGATTTGCGCTGTTGCAAATCATTTTGGAGTGGGACAGTCGACCACTGGACTCACGCTGATGGAAGTGTGCAGGGCCATCCATCCCATGCTGCTCCGAAAGGCTATGACTCTGGGCAACGTGCGCGACATTGTGGCTGGCTTTGCATGGATGGGATTACCTACCAGTGGAAGGGCGGTAGATGACACGCACATTTCAATCCTGGCAGAAGACCACCTTGACTCCAAGTACATTAAGCGCAAGGAGTATTTCTCCATGGGTCTGCAGGTGCTTGTAGATCACTGTGGGCATTTCACTGACATGAATGCAGGCTGGGGAGTCTCCTCCCTCCCCAGAGCACTGGGACCACATGCCCTTCTTGGCGCCGGTCTGGAAAAGTGCATGACACACGCACACCTTTTGGAACACTGGCCTGTTCAGGAAGCCGCAAGTGGGTCTTTCTTCCCGCACCAGAAGATCACAGTGGGGAAGTGGACGTACCCATTGTGAGCCTGGGAGACCTTGCCGACCCCTTAATGCCGAGGCTCATGAAGCCACACACAAGAAGTCTTGACAGCAACAAGGAGCAGTTCAACAACAGACTGAGCAGGCGCAGAAAGACTATGGAGTGTGCTTTTGGCCATTTAAAAGCCCATTGATGAGGCCTGTATGGGAAGCTGGACCTGGCTGATGGCAAAATTTCTAGGTTTATAGCGGCATGCTGAACCCTCCAAAATAACTGTGAGAGGCGAATGAAAGGTTCTCAGAGGACTGCACCGATAAGGCTCAGCAGCACCTGGAGGCTGAGTTTGAGCAGCCTGTGACCAGGGGCTATTAGAGGAGCACAGCGCGGGGCCGTGACGATCCTGGAGGCCTAGAAGCAGCCATTTGAGGCTGAAAGTCAGTAATATGTGTTGCCATGAATGGGAGCTTAGTGGCCACGATGCTGGTATGTGACTGTGATTGGTCCTTAGTGACTAGAGAAGTATCTTTGTGCTTCACTGGGCCATGCTTGCTTCCTCCCATCTCCTGGAACAGATTGCTGTCCATACCAAGAGTTCTGTGCATGAAAAACAACACACGTAGGATCAACACGGGCAGCACGACACATCTGAACTTCGTACGATAGATGGGGGAAGGGAGGAAGTGAAACCTCAGCACATTTACATATTTGCAAATGTCCAGGTATCTTATGCAGCTGCTCTGTCTGATGTGCCCTGCAATGGATGCTGCAGTTCAGCAGAGCTACACTGAACGGGCATGGGGATTGAGTGCTCCAGGCGTCTTCAGCTGCTGCAGCCAAGGCACAAGCAGACACCCATCCCCCCGCTGAAGCAGCTGCCTGCTGGGACCAGAGGAGTGCGCCCCTTCGCTTGCCTCTGCAGCTCCTTGGTGTGGCGAAGGGAGAGATGCATCCTTCTGGCCCCAGCTGGAGTGAGGTGACCAGGGCAGCTCCTCTGGCCCCGACAGGGAGAGACTGTGGCTGGGGAAGATGCTGTGGCTATGGAAAGGTTCCCCTCCCCTGCCAGCAGCGCTAACCTGCCATAGCTGGCAGATAGGTGCCCCTCCTCTATCCCAACCCCACCTCACCAGAAATGTCTCTCACCTGGTCGGGAGCTGCTGTGGTGGGAGAAGACTTGGACCTTCTCTCCTGTGGGAGCCTGTACCCGAAACCCTTCATTCCTACCCCATCCAGATCCCGTACCCCCAGCCACAGCCTTCACTCTGCATCCCAAGCACCTGCCCAGCCCTGAGCTCCTTCTTGCTAGGGATGAGAGGTTTGGGGTGCCCCATCCCAGAGCCTGCACTCCCAGCCAGAGCCCTCATCCGCCCCCACCCCCGAGCCCCCACCCCCACAGTCTGAAACACTTGGCCTCACCCCTGCCACAGATCGTTCATGTGCAGAATGAATTTTGTCATATGCACCAATATGGAGATGGCGTGTCCAATGATATTTCTGTATCAATGCACATAACAAAATCCATTCCGCACATAGACATAGCAAATTAGAGGGAACACTGGGCAGGATACTGCTGAAGCATGTTGTCAGTAACAGGGGAGTACATGGAAAACTGTTCTGGGACAGTGGCTGTGGTGGGGAGGGGGGTGGTAGCAGTTGTGGATCTGCTCCATCAGCAGTGCCAGCAGCACCTAGAGCATGCCAACTTGCTACTCCATAATGCTTAGGAGCTGCTCTGTGGCTTCATTCCAGCATTCAGCATTCTCCTTCTGCTCTCTCCTCTCATTGTCCCTCCACCCCTTCAATTCTTTCTCTTCCACAGCAGCCTGCAGTGTAATATTATGCAAAAGGCCCTTTTTATTTGTATGAAGCCACTTCCTTAGTCTGCGCGGCCGTGCAGCCGGCGATAACAAGGCAGGCTGGGCTCCTAAGGTTATATCTGTGATGCCAAAATGCAACATTGTACAGCGGCACCATTGTTAACACTAGACAGAGAGCTGCCTCGATCAATTATAAACACAAGCACTGTTCACCTACCTATCACTCACTGCCTGTTAAAACACTAGACCGCACCAATGGTAAATAAACAGCAGAGCACTGGAATGTATTATTACAGGGCCTGTCATACTGTAGTCTGGGAATGTGTGTCTTGAGGAGAGCCAGTTCTCCAAGGAGACCCTATAATCAGTGCTAGCCATGCATTTTCCACAGGCTATGTTCCTCCTGGAGGAGATCCCGCTGCTGAGGGTAAGCAGGGAAACAAGGCAGGGTCTTCTGCAAGTCAGTGGCTTCCCTTCTGACCTTTCTGCAGCAGTGGTCTTCCCTACCTTCCGGCACAGAGACTCGGGAATGTCATCCTTAATGGGACATGGAATGAAGCCGCCCTGCCAAGGAACCTGTGGAAGCGGATGGCCCAGTATCGCCATGAGACTTATGGTGAGGTCTGTGAGATGAATTACCTTGAAGTGAGAGTCCTTCATCGTCCTGCTCCACTCGTAGACATGCCTTGGCACTAGCAAGACAGACCCAAACCCGCTCTCGGCCGCCCTCCCTCCCGCAACAACTCACTTCAGCACTTCCAAAAATCAACCCCACTTACCAAGAGCCTTCCCCTGCTATTTGCACTTCTCCAACCTCCGACTGCTGGGTAGCCTCTGACTCCTGGGAATGGAGGCCCTCCAATGCCTGCGAATGGGCAGCCTCCTCTGGGGTAGAAACGAGCTCCTGACTACATGCATTTGTGGATGTTGAGTCATACTCCAGCTCTAGGTTCTCTTCCCACACAGCAACACCGACCACGATTTCCTCTTTCTGGATCGGTCCTCTCTGCTGGGCTGATCCCCCAACCCCCAACGCATCCCCGGGGTCTCCAGAGTGGAGGTAGGGGTCAGCCCTATGTATCGCATCCAGCTCTTTCTAGAATCAGTAGGTCATGGGAGAAGCACCAGGGCAGCAATTTGCCTCCTATGCCTTGTGGCAGGCATTTCACAGCTTCTTCGCTTTGATCCTCCACCATAGGGTATCCTGGTCATGGCCTTTCTTGGTCATCCATCTTGATATTTGCCTGTAGGTATCATAATTTCCATGGCTGGAGCACAACTGGGACTGGACCAGCCTCCTCTCCACAAATGCTGGTGAGGTCCAGCACCCTGGCATGGCTCCACTCAAGGATCTCCTACTGTGTGGAGCAGGAATGGCCAGCTGGAGAGAGGTGCTAAGAACTCACCACAGGTCGCTGAGCAAGCAAGAAGCATTTCAAAATTCCCAAACAATGTAAAGGGAAGGTCTAGGGTAGTTCACCGGAGGGAAGGTCAGTGGAGTTCAAACTGATGACAAGGAGACGAGAAAAAGGCATTAAGGGGATGGGTCTCAGAGGCCTATCATAGCACTTTAATGTACCAAAGTGTTCACACTGATGCCCCAGCACTGAAGCCCTGTGCAGAAATCTGTACGCCCCTCATTGAGGCGGTTTATATGGAGAGTAGCGACCGCCAAGTTTGTGCACAGTAATTGCCCTGCCAGTGTGGACACCTTGGGAGTTACAATGCTGGGGACTGTTTTACTGTGCTGTAACTTGCCAGTCTAGAGGGTGTGTGTGTGTGTGTGTGTGTCTGTGTGTGTGTGTGAGAGAGAGAGAGAGAGAGAGAGAGAGGAGAATCTCACATCCCAGATGATGGTTGGAATTTAGCGAGAGCAGATGGAAGAAGCAATGAAATCTGAGTGCATTTCTCATTCCGGACATTTTTCAAGATCAGGATGACAAAGGGCAAGTGGTAGAGCAATGTCCCATGAGACAGTAAGAGTGGCAGCCATGATGGTAATGCTTGTGGTGGTTGCTGGCAGACAGCTTCTTCTCCTCTGCCTTTTCCTGTCCCTCCCTTCCCTTCCCCAACAAAAAAAAATCTTTTTTGTCAAAACCCTGAAAAGGGGCAATGGATGAATAGCCCATCTCCTCATACTTGTACTCAATCACTAAACCCACTTTTTGATACACCAGTACTGGTTCTTTAATTTCCAGTCCCTCGCTCCTCACATTTACCAAGCATAATCTTAACAGAGGCCTTGATTTCTATCCGTTTGGATTAGTGCAGTCTTTCCATCTCCCTTTTTCACCTTTTCCTATCAACATTTATAATTATAAGTTATTGTGGCATGTAATGAACTTTCACTCACTTCGCACAACTAGGGTAAATTTGTAGGCACAATTATCACAAGAGCATCCCATGGCCAGGGTGCATCATGAAAGATGAATTCTAGCTGAGAGGCCTGGCCCATCAGAGCTGCCCAGAGGTTTTGAGGGTCTGGGGGTAAAATCTGAAACTGAGCAACCCCATCCTTCCATGTTTCATCCAGTAACCATATTGTTCCCTCTCAAAGGGGAGACCTCGGGCAAACTGCTCTTTTTGGCATTCTTTCTGGGGCCTTGCAGCTCCTAAAGAACAATGGGGAAATAAGGCACCTAAACCACAATTCTATGAGATAACAGTGGGTGGCATTTCACAATCAAATACTTGATTTGGGGGAATGATATTTTTATTAAAAAAATATCAATTTTATGCAGAAAGCAAACACTTTAGCAAAAAATGTAGGCCAGCCCCAATTTTCTATAAAAAAAACATTTTGATGGAAAACGTAACCAACTGTCCTCATTACTGGTTGTTTTTAAATGAAGTAATCTACACTGATGTATCATGAACAGGCCACTTGTCTTGTTATGGGGAAACAAAAGAATGGATGTGAAGCAGAGCAGAGCAGTGACTGTGCAGAATGATTTGGGCAGTGTGGGAAAAGTGGAGGTGCTTTCTGGGACTCTGGGAGAAATGGGCGAAAGAAGTTGCTATTGTTAAAACTGCCCCTAGTGGTAGGTAAAGAGATTGCAATAAGCTGCAAGAGAAGAACAAGTTTTACTGTTATTCATCGCCCTGGGGGGCTGATTGATGTTTCTCCAAACAATGTCTCTTATAGGTTCCCCTCCATGTCCCTGGTGGCATCGCATCGCTGTAGGGGTCGGATGGGCTGGGAACATCGTCCTGATAATAGCTGTGATAGTGCAGGGGTTTTGGGGTAAGTAGCTCCAATCTGCTTATCCATGAAGTCTCTTCTCATTTCCAAATCTGAATGACATTCCCTTCCTGATTCCAGTCCATTTGCAAATGAAACCCTGGGCATTGCATCACCACCAGGTCAAAATGTTACAGGAACAAGGTGCAGTTAAGAGCTGGATTCATGAAACATGCGTGATCTGGCTAAGGCAGGTTCACTGTTACATGTGTATCGTAGGACCAAAATTCACCTATTACTGTGTAGTGAATGGGATTCTCTCTTCAACTGTGCCTACCCTCACTGGGATCAATACTACACTGTTTGATGACTTGTACACCCTCCGCAATTGTTTTTTTTTTAAATCTCTACATAGCTGCAATAGAAGTGATTTTCATTGACGCTGATGTTGTGTTGAAGTTTCCCAGTTGCATGTCTCTGGTGAAGAACAGAGCAGAGGAGCTCAGAATACATCGGAGAATAATGAAACCAGAATTGTCAATAGCACTGAAGGCAGCTCCAGCTTGGAGGATTTCCGGTCTCGCTTGAAATCAATTCTATGTGAACCCCCCAACGGCAGCTTGGCAGGTACCGACAGCTCTTACTATCCCAGAACCGTGAGTTACTCTCCCTTAAAGAGTTTGCAGCACGATCACTGTGACTGAAAGCCCTGGTACCATGTTAAAGGGACACTGTCAGCTTGAAATACAATGGACCAGATTCATACTGAGGCCACTTTATGTATATTATGCCAGTGCAACAATCCCCAGGCATTCAAAAACCATGAGTCAGTCCTAAAAAAATCATGAGATTGTCTTATTTTAGGAAAATTATAATTTGGGGTTCTTTATATTTGCTTTCTAACTTCTGAGCCTTTAAGTTGTACTTGGGTTGCACTGTCAGGCTTTTCTGGGATTTATGAGGACCAGAAACTTACTTTAATGAAATTGAGATTCTCACCTAATCCCATGATTCCAGGGCTTTAAAGAAGACACTAAAACTCCACAAGACGTGTGATAAAAATATGTCTGATGGCAACACTGCTAGTTGACAGAGTAAAAGGGGCTAATGATGGGATTCTTTTTTTTCTCAAATGTTCAGGAGGCAGAAGGTTATGTCAACAACTAGAAAAGTTAAATGTAACAAGTTGTGAAGATTTTCATGTTGCAATGAGGCAGCTTTTAGTCAAACAGCTCTCCCTAGAACTACAGCAGGAGAACAATGTCCAGACAGCAGGGTGTTTTCAAGTAGACAAGGTGCTTTTTAATATGATGTAATGTAGGGGTGGCCAACCTGTGTCCCTGGAGCTGCAGGCAGCTCTTCAGAAATTAATATGCAGTATAGCTCCTTGCTGACTCTGAGGCTACGTCTACACTGCGGGTGTTTTGCAGAAGACAGAATGCAAATGGAGTTCTCATTTGCATATCTCATGTTCTCATTTGTATATCTTCTGCCGATCCTTTTTGCAGAAGAGGTTTTTGCAATAAAAAGCCCTATGTAGATGGGGCCATTTGTTGGAAAAACACCCTTTTGTGCAAGAGCCTGTAAACCTCATTTTTTGAGGAATAGGGGATTTTGTGCAAAAGGTTTTTTTTTGACAAATGGCCCCATCTACATGGAGCTTTTTATCGCAAAAACCTCTTCGGCAAAAAGGATCAGAAGAAGATATGCAAATGAGAGCGTGAGATACCATTTCCTCTTCTGCAAAACACCCGCAGTGTAGACGTAGCCTGAGGGTAGAGCTACAGGTGCCAACTTTCTAATGTGCTAGGAGGCAAGCCTCCAGCCTTACCCCAGCCCTGCCTCTTCTACTGAGTCCGTACTCTTCTATGGGAGACAAGCTGCCTCCCCACCCTTTACCCCACCATGGGGAGAAGAGGGTGCGCGCCTCAGCCTCCCCAGCCCAGAGCACTGGAAGGAAAGACAGAGTGCATCCCCAGTCTCCATGGTCCCAGGAGCATAGGGAGGGAAGGTTCAGGAAGCAGAAACACTCCCCCCTTCTCTCCCCCCCGGAATATCTATAGCAGGCATTCTGGGGCGGAGTGTGGGCAAGGCCAGGCTGGTGGTTTGGGAAGGCAGTGCCTTCCCTTGCCTATTATACTGGATGCCTATGGCCACCCTGGCCTAATGCTTTAGGTGGAGTAGTGATGCACTATACACCTTACACTCCTGTCATTTTTATTTGTGATCAGTCCCAATGGGTGGGTGCAAGATAAATGCTCCGACTGCTTCTTTCTGCATTCGTCTGGGTATTTTACTCTCTTGGCTTCTCTTTGTGTATCTTCACCTGGTTTTCACCCTGTGTTGAGTTTTTTAGCTTTTTGGGGCAAGGATCATCTTACTGCCAGTATGTGCTGCACCCAGCACAAGGGGACCCACAGCCATTTTTGGCCCCTCTCT
The DNA here is from genome assembly GCA_019425775.1 of Rafetus swinhoei. Taxonomy (NCBI): domain Eukaryota; kingdom Metazoa; phylum Chordata; order Testudines; family Trionychidae; genus Rafetus; species Rafetus swinhoei. The sequence continues at coordinate 12,931,076 of CM033444.1, read as the reverse complement.
CCTACTCTAATAAGAATGATGAATCATTATTGATTTGTATTGCAGCAGTGCCAAATGACCCAACTGAGGAGCATTACCCCTCCGCGCCCCACCCCCCTCTCTCTCTCTCTTTCTCTCAACAAGAGAATCCCTGCCCCACAGAACTTGCAATCTGAGGCCATTTCTACACTGCCACTTTATGCTGTTGCAACTTTCTCTCTTCAGGGTGGGAGAAAACCCACTGCAAATTATAGTGCTGTACTGGGCTCCCAGTGCTGGGAGCTCCGCCCCTATTTTAGGTGGAGAACATAGAGCCTGGACAGAGCTCTCTCCCAGCACTGTGGCTTTGGCCACACTTTTGCTTTTAAGCTCTGCCGCAAAACGACTACTATATGGTTGTGCCAATTTTCTTCCACAATTTGATCTGAGGAAGTGGGTCTGGCCCACGAAAGCTCATCACCTAATAAACCATCTTGCTAGTCTTTAAAGTGCTGCATAGTCCTGTCTTTTGTTAATGCTCAGCTGTTTGTGTAAAGCAGCAGCAGTGACCTCTAGTGGCCAGAGTAATTCCCATTGCTAGAGCCGCAGATACATTCCTTCTACATTGGGCAGGAGTTGGGCCTTTGCACCCAGACTGCTCTTTCTCAAGATACTCCCCAATATCCAGAGGGAGCAAGCGCACGTCATTGATAGCACCAGCCTGGCCCATCAGCACTGGCACCACTTCCCCGGTCACCCTTCTATTCTTACTAGACTGCCTGACACAAGAGCACAGTTACCGCCAACACCCGAACCTCGAGTTGCTCCACCTTAGGCCTGGAAGCTCTGTGCTGGAACTCTATGGAGCGTTCCTGCTCAGGCCAGGTCAGACAAGTCCTCCCTGGCAGAAGGAAGCCTTCAATGGGAGCTACCTACCTTGCCAAGCGGAAGAGATTTCCAGTCTGGTTGGCACAGTGACATTCATCCCTGATGCTAGCCCCAGTGCCACTCATTCTGGGCTATCCCCACAGCTGAAGTAGGCCGTCTTTCCTTAGCATGGATAAGAGTGCACTTGGTTGCCACACTGGCCTTCCACTCAGGGGCAGGTGTTTCCAAAGCCAGTGGTCAGATGGTTCCTGAAAGGGCTTGGAAGGCTTGCGGCTGCTCAGGGAGATTCCAGTGCCACCCAGAGGATTGGCAGAATGCCCACAGCTGAGTTGTGGTGCACATTGGCACCTGCCTCGGTGCACATAGAAGTGTGTCCACACATGGATGGAAAAGACCAGAGAGAGCGCTGGTCTGGGGTGCGGACTCAGGGAGGGAATGCTGGTGTTGGATGCAGGCTTTGGGATTAAGTTTTGGAGCTGGAGGGGGAGAGGGAATTTGGGGGCAGGATGTGGGGAGCGGTTGCAGTCTCTGGAGGGAGTAGAGTGCACTCGGGGATGAGTGGCTGGAGGTACCAGGCTTACCTGGGGAACCCCCCTCTGGCAATGGCTCCTGGGGAGGTGGGTGTCTTTGGCTGCTGCTGTCCCCCTGTGCTTCCCCGGACCCGCCTGCCCCCACGTGATTTAAACACCTCAGGTGGCCCTGCCAACAGTGCAGTGGGGTGAGGGAGGCTTCTGGTAACTCACTCACTCCGGCTGTCAACAGGTGTGTCCCTGCAGCTGGGGGAGGGTGGAGGGGTTTCTGTGTTGTACAATCCTCTGTGTCCTACCTCAGCACCCCTCTCCTTCTGTGGGGTCTCCCTCTCATACCCATCTTCCCCTCCCTGCTGCACCCCCTGGCCCAGCTGCCCACATTTTACCCCAGACCTCCCCATGGGGTCTGCCCTCAACACCCAAGCTGCCCCTTACTGTAGCCTCACACTGGGGGTGCATGGGGAGATATGAATGCCCTTTTCTCAGTGGAGCAGGAGTGGTGGCAGGGGCAGGGGGTTGGTATCAAGCTGCCCCTCATCACAGCCTCATGCTTGGGGGTGGGGAATGGAGCTGCCTCTTGCCCAGCATGGGGTAGAAATGGTGACTGTGGGTTGGGGGGTCACTCACCCCAGAAGTCCCCTGAGGCAGCACCTGGCCAGGTGTGAGATCCCTCCTCTCCTCTTGCTCCATGGGAAGCCCCCTCATTGGAGGGAGTTGAGAGCTGCCAATCATGTTGCAACCTCTTCCCCTCCTGCGCACGGGAACAGCAGCCAGGGGCCATAGGCTGTGAGCTGCTGCCTCCCCACTGCTCGATTGTGGCTCCTTTGCAGCATTCAGATGGGCCCAGGAGAGAGTCAGCAGCCACCCTTAGGCAAGGGAGAGACCTGCCCCCAAACATTGCAGGAGCCAAGCCTCCAGCTCTGACTATTCACGGTACTTGAGCATCTCAGGGCCCATATAACTCACCGCCTGTGCCAGCATCCCAACGCTCTGCCCATCCCTTCCATGCCCCAAGCCCCTTATCCCCACCCAGAGCCCACTTACAGCTATGTACCAGCTTACAAGGCAGGGGCGGGGGGACTTGGACCCATTCTGGGCACCACCAAAAATGATACAAACCTGCTGTCCTTGCTCTCCATGTCTTTCGGCACTGGCAGCCTTGGACAGATGCAACCGCACGGGCTCCTGCACCTCCAATCACTGTGCACACTACCACAGCACAGACTGCATTGACAGCGCTCCTGGCCCAGGCTCCCACTCAGGAAATTGCAGGGCGATGATGTGAGCCTCTATCCACACGTTCGCTGTGCACTGTGCGATCACCCAGCAGGCCGGAGGCAATGTGGCCTTTGGGTGAGCAAAAGTCTCCAACCCACCACCTCAGCTTGGGCCTGGGAGTCACCTGATTGGAAGTGCCATGAACAAGCTCTCAGAGAAGAATAAACAAATGGCCACTCCTCTCTCGTAACGGTTGTTCATGTCCAATCCAAAAGCTCACCCTCCTACCCCTCTGTCAGAAGTGCTGGCAAGATGGAACTGAGGGGGTGGAGGGTTGGCAGGGCTCTGTATTGGGCACCATAAAGGTACAACTCCAGGGGATGCCCATGCTGACCCTATGGCTAGCTGCTTTGGGAAAAATCTTCTGGCTACTGTGCATGTGCATACATACACACCTGATTGGAGTGGACATGAACAACACAGCTTGAAGAACAACAGTTATTAGAAGGTAACAGTTTCATTCTCTTGCAAAACTGAATGAAATCCTCCCTCTCCTCCAATAAAATCAGTATTTCCATTTGGAGTTCCCTCTCCGATCAGAGAATGAAAAATGGAAACCAAAATACAAACTTTCACTTAGGTCAAACAGCGTTTTCCATTAAACTAGAACTTTGAACAAGGGTTTTCAGCCGGCTGCAGTTTGTATGTTCAGAACTGACCGCACCTCTGTTCCCATCTCTCCCTGCAGGGGGCGCCGGGTGCAAACTCTGCCCCACAGACTGGCTGCTGCGTGGGGACAAGTGCTACTGGCTGTCGAAAGGGCCTAACAACTGGAACTGGAGCCGGGACGACTGTTCGGGGAAGAGCTCGCGACTGCTCATGCTCCAGAGCCAGGAGGAGCTGGTAACAAAATGCAGGAATAATACAAGTGCAGCTGAAGAGAGCCGCCTGTCACTGCTTACAGTCCCAGGGCAGCAGGGTTTATCCAGCCCGGCTCTACCCCTCTGCTGCCTTTTTCCCAGTTAGCCAAACTCCACACCAGAGGTTTCTTCCCTACTGGGCACCTGGCTGATGCACACACAGCATAGAACCAGAACCCCGCAGCTTCCTACCCCGCACTGCCCAGCTGGCTCCTGCAGCTTTGTACCCCTGAGCCCTGCCTGAGAGCTCAGCAGGGCCCTTCTGCACAGAGCTCCTCACACATCCAGCAGATCTCACTCTGCCTTGACCAACCTGGGACTGCCCTTATGCCCCACCGAGCCTGGCTCTTGGTCACCTGCTTCCAGCACCTGTGCCCCTGCTCACAGGTGAGGCTGAACCTAGAACTCACTTAAAGGACCAGCTCATCCAGTGGCACCAAGGTCTGGTGCTGGCTGTGATAGGTTTGATATCACAGGCCCCCTTGAGACTGTCACACCAGTGTGCTGATCATACCACTGAGCCCATCACTCACCCTTTGGGACACCCCACCCCCCTGTCCTCCTAGGCCAGAAGCTCTGGTCTCCCCAGCAAAGGCTCAGTGTTGGAACAACAACCCCCCAGCAGAGCAACACAGATGCTGAGGCTCATCTCTGGGAGGGCTTAGCTCTAGGGCCTCCACAGCGACCAGGAGCACAGTCCTCAAAAGGGACCAAACCCCAAAACAAATCTGGTCTTCCTCTGTATAGACGTTTTACACAGAGAAAGCGCCTAAGTTCACTCTGGGCCACACCCCCCACACCCCCGTAACAAATTATAAATACTGAGTTTGAACATAAACAAAAGTGTTTTTATTAAGTGTAAAAAGTGGGATTTAAGTGCTTGCGAGTGAAAACAGACAGATCAAAGCAACACTGGGATAAATTGCCTAGGGAGGTTGTGGAATCTCCATCACTGGAGATATTTAAGAGCAGGTTAGATAGATATCTATCAGGGATGATCAGATTCTAGACAATACCGGGTCCTGCCATGAGGGCAGGGGACTGGACTCGTTGACCTCTCGAGGTCCCTTCCAGTACTAGTATTCTATGATTCTAAGTTACTCATCTACAATAAGCAAAACATGACAGAGAAGCCTAATACTTAACATTGTTACCTAGTCCTTATTCTAGGTAAAATCCTTCAGCTGTGTCTACATTGGCATGATTTTGCGCAAAAGCGGCCGCTTTTGTGCAAAAACATGCTGCCTGTCTACACTGGCGGGGAGTTCTTGCGCAAGAACACTGACGTTCTAATGTGTGAAATCAGTGCTTCTTGCGCAAGAACTATGATGCTCCCGCTCAGGAATAAGCCCTCTTGCGCAACTGTTCTTGCGCAAGCGCCAGTGTAGACAGGCAACATGATTTCTTGCAAGAAAGCCCAATGGCTAAAATGGCCATCAGAGCTTTCTTGCGCAAGAGAGTCTACACTGGCACAGATGCTTTTGCACAAAAGCACATCTCTTGCGCAAAAGCACATGCCAGTGTAGACGCTCTCTTGCGCAAATACTTTAATGCAAAAACTCTTGCGTTAAAAGTATTTGCGCAAAATCTTGCCAATGTAGACACAGCGTTCAAGTCCAAGCCAATCTTTTCCCTGACCTGGGTCTAAAGCTTCTTGTGTGGTTCCAGTTCTTTGTTTTCAGATTTCCTCATGTGCATCCTCTTTACAGTGAGGGAGGCAGTGTTCAAAGGCCAGCTGCAGATCTTTTGTTTGTTTTCCACCCCATAAATAGAATTTCCTCAGAGCAGGAACTCTTTCTTTAACATCTTCTTCCCCCCGGAAATGTACAAAATTCAAGATGGATTCCAGCACCAGGTGACCTGGTTGCATGTCTTTGTAGGATCTGCCACAGTTTAGGCTTACAGGAAAACAAAACTATGTACAAAGTTGTTAACTTGAGCACCGAGCATTGCATTCCTCATGTATCACTAATGGTTTCACTAGAATACCTGTATTAACAGAACAGGTTCAACTTCATGTTTCTAACTTCCCATACAAGACAGACACAGGCACACAAATAGAAAGTACGGATTCAGCAGATTGCAACTTTAAAAATGTCCCATGACGTACGTCTCATGAAGCATCTTTGCATTATGCATGTTCATATTCCATAAAATATGCAGGCACATTGTCATATTATCAGGTCTGCCTAGAGAGCCACATTTCTCTGCTCCTGCACTGGGACCCTGCCCATTCAGGGGTGAGGGTGAGTTGGCTCAGCTGCTGATGGATTCTCCTGCTGGCATTATGGGCAGAGCCAGTGGAGCCCTGACCTGGCATTTAACGCGAGTGCTAAGGGAATTCCAGCCTGTTACAGCCAATTCACCCTCCCCTCTCTGCTTGCACCTTACAGGATTTCATACAGAATGTGACACAAGATGGAAAAAGTGTCTGGATTGGACTTAAAGTGACCCCCCCCGGGGGGAACTGGACCTGGGTGGATGGCTCCCCCATTAGATCCAGCCCGGTGAGTGCTGCTTGACGCTTCCTGTTTTAGAAAAGCTCCCACTGCGTAACGTGTTACTATGAAATATGCAATGTCTGTCTTGCAGCTGGCTCACACCTAAAAGTTTTACTAGCCCAGCTACATAGGTTAAGGGCACTGTTGCTGTGCCAGTAAAGGCCGTAGTGTAGCTGCAGTTCTACCAATGTACCTGTGCTGACAGCTGTGTAGCTTATGCGGATCAGAGGAACTGGCATAAGTTATACTGGTAGAAGCACTTATTTGTGGACATAACTGTCCGCACTAGAGGGTTTCCCGTGGTCATTTGGTGAAGGTAGGACGGAGGGAGGCAGGTCCCTAGTCCCACCTACAGCTCTGCCCCGTCTGCTGAAGTTCTGCCTCCCCCCTACAGGGAGGGGAAGAGGTGGGGTAGGGAGCTGAGCACTTGCCTCCCACACCACCATGGGGAGGGAAGGGGGTGAGAATGCGCATCCCAGCTTTCCCTGTCCCAGAGCATGGGGAAGGGAGGATGCCAGGCAGCTCCAGCCTCCCAGGCCCCGGAACAGAGGGACAGCAGGCGTTCAGGGGCAGCAACATTCCGCCCTCAGCACATCTACAGCAGGTGTTCTGGGAGCAGAGGGTGGGCGGGGCCATGCCTGGCGGATTGGGAAGGTTGTGCCTTCCCCACCTAGGTTACCAGACGCCCATGGGGTTTCCTGTACAACTTTACCTCTTGGTATAGACAAGGATTAAGGTACTTGTATGGCCCCCCAGTAGACTAGTATCTGAGCACCTTACAACCTTTACTATATTTATCCTCTCACGCCCCTGTGAGGCTGGGTAGGGCTACAGATTGGAAAACTGAAGCACAGAGCCTAAGCATGGAATTCACTAGGGTTGTTAGGTGCCTCTCATTTCAAGGGGAATTAGGTTCCTAAGTATCTTAAGAACGTAAGAAAGACCAGACTGGGCCAGACCAAAGGTCCATGTAGCTCAGTGTCCTCTCTTCCAATGGTGGCCAATGCCAGGTGCCCCAGAGGGAATGAACAGAACAGGGAATCAAGTGATCCTTCCCCTGTTACTCATTCCAAGCCTCTGATAAACAGAGGCATAAAGGATCTGATGACAAAGGGTGCTGGGATCGGCTGATCCCCGTCTAGACTACCGCGCTGTGCCGACAATCAGCTGATTGGCACAGCGCGGCGGCCATTTTGATTTAAATGAAGCGGTGATTATTTAAATCGCCGCTTCATTTTGCTATGTCTAGTAAACTCATCTACATGGCTCCGTCGACGGAGCCATGTAGTCTAGACACACCCTATGATTTCACGATCACTTTCACATAAGCTGCCTTCTGCTTTCAAATTTTCAACCAGTTCCTCCCTATTTCTTAAAATCAAATCTAGAACAGCTTCCCCCCAGTAGCTTTCACCACTTTCTGAAACAAAAAAATTGTCTCCAATGCAGTTCAAGAACTTATTGGGAAATATGTGCCCTGCTGTGTTAGTTTCCCAGCACATGTCTGGATAGTTGAAGTCCCCCATCACCATCAAATCTTGTGCTTTGGATAATTTGGCAAGTTGTTTAAAAAAAAGCTTCATCCACCTCTTCTGCCTGGGTAGTTTGTCTGTAGTATACCCCTAGCATGACATTGCCCTTGTATTTTATCCCTTTTGACCTAACCCAGAGACTCTCAACATGTCTGTCTCCTACATCCATCTCCACCTCAGAGCCCAGGTCCCTGCATGAGCCATTAACTCCTAGCACAGACCAGAACTAGAGAGCCTACAAATGGGGCCAGAGCCAACAGTGTAGGGCACAATGAGTGGCTTCATCCCCCATGCTGCAGAATTCACCCAAGGGAGGCCCATAGTGTGAGACTCTGACAGTGGGGAGATACCCAGGACAGCAGCCCACCCATCTTCCCTTTCCCCTAGGACAGTCTTAGCAGGGCAGGGACTAAGGGGAGGGACGTGCTCTGTCTGCATGAGCACATGATGGGTGAGGGTGGGGGAAGAGACACCCCAACATCAGCTTTCACTCAGCTCTGTGCAGCAGATCAGGAGGCCCCCAATCCCCAGCAGCTGGCACCAGCAGTGATTCCATGGTGAGCCAGTGACCGTACAGTAACTGCTAAGCCTTCAGAGCAGATGGGAGTGGAGCAGGACAGCAGGGAGAGGGGCAGCATCTTTAGATATGTGCTTTGCACCCTCCCCCTAGATGGAGGCCAGAAGATGAAATTGTGATAATGGGATGAGATAACTTCATCCTGTTTCTTCATATAATTTCTTCTTTGGCTTTTAAGGTCTTCTCTCCTAGGTCAGACCTAACCTCTTGTTAACCATATTGTGGGTGGGGTGAGTGATTACAAGATTCAGGTTGATCAAGGGAACAAAGGCTCAGTCCTAGACACCCAATTCAAACTGACACAGTAACTGAAACTCACCAGAACCAGAAGAAAATGCAAACAGACAGTCACGCAAACTCACTCACCCCACAGTGAGCCTTCACTCCTCGTTCCTTCAGCAAGCAGATCTCCTGCTTTCCTTTTCAAATTTCTCTGCTTGTGGACCCCTGCGTGGTTGACCAACTCCAAAGCAGCGTGACATATAAGGCTGATAAGTAATCACTAGTATGAATGTGGCCATGGCAGCAAAATACTCCAAAACACCACAAGCTGCAGCTGCCAACACTCCCTCCCCTACTCCAGAATTATCATTACAAAAAGCACAGCTGGGAGAAAAAAGCCATGTACTTGTCAACCTCTGCCTCTCGCAGGGAATTTGGTGCCTGCTATGTTTATGTTACAAGTGCTGCTCCATTATGACAAGGTAAATTAGACACATTCTTGTGCCATAAAAGTTTTCCCCCCATCTTTGTAGTAAATCACGTCTCTTTAGAGAGAGTGGTGAGGTTTATGGATTTGGGCCAGTAAAAGATATAACTTCACCCACCTTGTCTCTCTAATATCCTAGGACCAACACAGCTACAACACCATGGCACATAACTGCTGTCAGTGGGTATGTCTCCACTGCATTCCTCTTTCGAGAGAGGAATGCAAATGCAGACAAACGAAATTGCAAACGAAGCAAGCGCGGATTTGAATTTCCCAAACTTCATTTGCATAATTGCGTCTGGCCGCTATTTCGAAATACCCTATTTCGAAATAAAAAACGCTGTGTAGATGCAGTTATTTTAAAAAAAACCCTTCTTTCGAAATAACCCTTACTCCTTATAAAATGAGGCTTAAGGGTTATTTTGAAAGAAGGGTTTTTTCTCAAAATAACCAGTCTACACAGCGTTTTTTTCTTTCGAAATAGCGGCCGGACATGATTATGCAAATGAAGCACGGGAAATTCAAACCCGTGCTTCATTTGCAATTTCATTTGGTATGTCACCTCATTGTTCCTCTGGACCTGATAATTCAGGATAATGGTCATCTCCAGCATCCGAGCCTTGAATTGCTGCACCTTACGGTGTGGAAGCTCCCTGGCTGAATCTGATGGAGCTCAGCTGTTTGGTGCAGTCAGGGATGTTCTCCATGGCAGTAGGAAACCCTCCACTAGGGCTCCTACTTGGCCAATGGAAGAGAGTCACAGTTTGGTCTTCAGAGTATCTCCCGTTTCCAACACTTGCATTCACACCCATGATATCAGACTGACTCCTCCGCCGCACACAGCACGGGCCTTCCATGTGGCCAGGAAAGGCCCACTTGGCTGTCATTTCTGCCTTCCAGCCAGTGGTGAAGGGCCAGGCAGTCTGTGCCAGCCCTGAGGTGAGTTGTTCCAACCCCCATGTTCACCAGCTACTCCTGGCTGGGGGCCATCACCTGGTGTTTGCAGGCTAATAGGGTCACCTTTGGAACCCCGGCTGACATGTTTAGTGATGCACCTTCCCTAGCAGCTGGCCTGGCTGGCAATGAGACCATGGGTCAGGAGAGCATCTGAGCTCAAGGCCCTGGCATGTGTAATGCCTGACACTGCCATGTTCCTGGCCCGTGCACTGACACAGCCAATTGGCAGAACTGCAGCGTGGTCACTTGCAGAAAGAAAAATGGCAACCGGCCCTTTGTAACTTGTCCAGCGAGCTGGGCTGCTCACATCCACTTTAGTACCACCCACCTCCCTCTGTCAGAGCAATGCAGACAAAGGGAACTGAAGGGGCAGTGGGTGAGCAGGGCCCTCTATTCTGTGCCGTGGAGGCGGGACTTTCCAGGAGACACCTGGACTGACTTGACGGGTGTTGTTAGGGAAAAATCCTTCTGGCTGTCCACGCGCACTCTATTGGAAAGGGCATGATAAACATCCCGAAGCACAAGGTACAAACATGTTTTTCTGTATGTAGGTGCCTAAATCAGTTGCAATGTTCCTTGGTGAATCCAGCCCCAACTGTTCCCTTGGATGAGTCCCCAGGCTCTCTGTAGTGTCTGTGACTCAGGGCACATGGTGCAGGTTTCCTCACCCTCAAGGATCAGACTTGGTTTTTAAAGAGAAGCCAAGACGTGGGATCCCACGGTGGCTTCTACCAATCAAAGAGCGCTGGGGTCACTGAGCCCACGAAATTCATCCTGGTTTGTTCCTTGCCAGGGACCCCCAACTCCCGTTGCCTCCTGGACCATCTGCTCACCTGCCGCACTGCCGGGATGTGACAGAGGTGAAGGATAAAACCAAGTCAAGCTTCCCAGTGGAATGAGGGGGAGGAAAAATATGAAACGTAAGGGCCTTGGCTTGTTCCAGGGAACCACAGTGACACTGACTCTTTCATTCTGCAGCTTCCCTGTCTCAGGCCCTATGGATGGGAACAGCTGCGGTTGCATCAGAGGCAGAAAGATTGAGTCTCAGACGTGTGGTATTAGTTTCACATGGATCTGCCAGAAGGAAGCTGCCGTGATATAACAGTGGGACGAAGGAGCCATGTTTGCCTTCTACAGCCTTGACTGAATTAACAAACCAATCGCCCATCTAACCAAATACTCACAATTCTATATATATATTTGTTAGTCCCTAAGATGTCACAGGACTTCTCATTGTTTTTAACCAAATACTGTTCATCCTACACCTTTGTTGTGCTTTACAGCAAGACGGGCGCTGCCCCATCTTTTATGAGACAGTTTGCCTCTGAAATGAAGTGTCCAGTGTGTCTCTGCACTCAACAGTGTCTTGTTTCTTAAAGGACTGATGTAGGCTAACAAGACAACCCCTTGTCCTGTGGCTGTCTGCAGAATCCACAAAATGAGGAAATCTACAGGAAGAAGCCATCTCTCAGTTTGCACCTGTGCAAACAGGCAGACAGCCTGAGACACACAATACACAGATAGCCAGCCAGGTAACCTCAATTACCACCTTGCTGAAAGGAACTCCTGTGAGGCACATCACCTCTTGGTGACCTGCTGTAACCCCAAGAATAATGCAGGGATGGACAAACTTTTTAGAGCTCAAGGGCCTCATTGAATACAGAAATTGTATGGGGGCTGGGTAGGAAAGGCCACCATGCTCTATGAACTACCCCACCTACTCTCCAACCCCCACTGCTCCCTGCCTTGTATCCAACCACCATGGTCTCTGCCCCTGACTGCCCCCAGGATCCCTGCCGCCTATTAATATTCCCCCCCCCCCACACACACACACATTCTCCCTGACTATCCCCCTATTCAATCTCCGTTTCCCACTCCCTGACCCCCCCGGAACTTCCCTGCTCTTTATCCAGACTTTTCTGCTTCCTGCCCCTTGACCATCCCCTTGAACCCCTTCTTCTCCCCCAATCATGCACCCTGCAGCATTGGGCCTGGCAGCACGGCAACTGCATTGACCCTCGTGCTCTGTAAACTGTGGTTGCAAGGGGAGGGGGGGCAGCAGGAGAGAGGCCAGGGGCTAGTGTCCTCGCACAGCCAGTAATCTGGCTGCCTCTGCTCGCTGTTCTGCCAGAGTTGGGCTGGCTCCTCCCGGCGCATTTATCCCAACCCCACAGGTCAGCAGGAGCACAGGGGCTGGATGGCAGAGTCCCCCAGGCTGGATGTGGCCCACTTCTGCCATAAGTAGAGCCCTGTGTGAATACAAAAATATGGATCTGCATCCAAGCTGCATCAACCAGGCTCAATTCCTTATCCAATCCGCAACAAATTTTGTGTCTGAAAACTGTAGGTACTCAGGGTAATTATAATTTTTTAAAGGGGTACTTTATAAAAAAAAGGTTGAGAAACACTGGTCTAGATCAGTGGTCTAGATTCTAGAGCTCATCCATGATAGGTGTCTGTTTAACCTGCTCTTAAATATCTCTAGAGATGGAGATTCCACAACCTCCCTAGACAATTTATTCCAGTGTTTAACCACCCTGACAGGCAGGAAGTTTTTCCTAATGTCCAACCTAAACCTCCCGTGCTGCAATTAAGCCCATTGCTTCTTGTCCTATCCTCAGAGGTCGAGAATAATTTTCTCCCTATGACACCCTTTTAGATACTTGAAAACCATTATCATGTCCCCTCTCAGTCTTCTCTTTTCCAAACTAAACAAGCCCAATTCAATCAGTTTTCCCTCATAGCTCAAGTTTTCTAGACCGTTAATCACTTTTGTTGCTCTTCTCTGGACCTGTGCAAAGTAGAGTGCAAGAATGACTTCTCGTGTCTTGTTCACAACACTCCTGTAAATGTAGCCCGGAATCGTGTGTGGTTTTTTGTTTGTTTGTTTGTTTACCAAGTGTCACACTGTTCTCTCCTATTTAACTAGTGGTCCACTGTGACCCCTAGATCCCTTTCTGCAGGACTCCTTCCTAGACAGTCGCTTCCCATTCTGTATGTGTGAAACAGATTGTTCCTTCCTAAGTGGAGTACTTTGCATTTGTCCTTATTAAACTTCATCGTATTTATTTCAGACCTTTTTCCAGTTTGTCCAGATCATTTTGAATTATGTCCTTATCCTCCAAAGCACTTGCAACTCTTTGGTTGTGGTCAGCACTGAGTCAGCTCATGACTTTACCATAGTCTACCCCACCTCACTTGCATCTGTCGAAGTGGGTCTTTGCCCATGAATGCTTATGCTCCATAAATCTGTTAGTCTATAGGGGTATGTCTACACTTGCATCCTCTTTTAAGAGAGGAATGCAAATGTAGACATCTGAAATTACAAATGAAGCTGGGATTTAAATATCCCGCACTTCATTTGCATATTCGCTGACGGGGGGCTATTTCGAAAGACCCTATTTCGAAATACAAAACGCTGTTTAGACAGTTATTTTGGGAGAAACCCTTCTTCCGAAATAACCCTTACTCCTTATAAAACAAGGTTTACTGGTTATTTCGGAAGAAGGGTTTTCTCTTAAAATAATTGAGTTTAAACTGCGTTTTGTATTTTGAAATAGGGTCTTTTGAAATAGCGCCCGTCAGCAAATATGCAAATGAAGCACAGGATATTTAAATCCCGGCTTCATTTGCAATTTCAAATGTCTACATTTGCATTCCTCTCTCGAAAGAGGATGCAAGTGTAGACATACCCTAAGATGCCACAGGACTCCTCATCGCCTTCACCTCACTTGTAGCCCAGTGGGCTTCCATCTATTATACTCACTGCTTTGCATTATATTCAGTTTTATTCTAGTCAGCAGTAATGCAAGGAACCTACAGGTTTGTCTCCTGCAGGGCATTGGCTGTAGCAGTAGCATAAGGCTTGAGGCCTATGAACATTGGCATAGACATGATGAGGACTAAAAGAGGCCTGACCTATTTGGCGACAAGGCATACTCCTTGGCCACAGTAATCTGAGGAGAGCCAGCTATGAAGGCTTGCTGGCTAAGTATGACCACAATAACTACACAAAATGCTTGGAATTCACAGACTTTATTCCAGAAAAGAAAAAAACAATTTCCGACACTTATATCTGAGGGACGGTTTCTATCAAGAACAGCACTGCAGGCTACACTGAACTCAACAAACATGGCAGCAAGACTGGTGGTGATTGCAGCAGGGGTGTTGGAATGGACTGAAAGGACAAAAGGGCTGTTTACAGGTGATTACCCAGACACTGCGGGAAACACCCTTGAGGCTTTCATTTGCCCATTTAAAACCATAAACAATTCCCTTCTCCATACTGCTAATTTTACAGACAAGAATGATCCCTACACCAAAATTGGATATACGGATGCAGCAGGTTGAGACGTTAACATCGACAGATTACATGAAGTATTCGGTCCAAAGCATCTTCAACTTATGCATATTTGTGCCCATAAGTCAATTTCATAAAGTGGAGGGGAAGGGGGGAATGTCACATACACCCAACCCCCTACCTTGACTTCTGCACCTCCACTTCCTGCCCTGAATCCCTCCACACACTGAACCCTGTGCCCTGAGGCCACTGACCCTCACTCCAGCACCTGTGCCTGTGCCCTGACCCTCACTCCAGCACCTTCCATCCCGAGCCTTAACACCACCACACACTGAATTGCCTGCCTGAGCCCCCCATGCCTTATAGCCCCTTCCCTGTCTCCTAAACCCCCACCTCCTCTCCTGAGCCCCACATATACCTAATCCCTATCCTGACTCTGTCACTCATCATTTGCCCTGAGACCCTAAACCCTGCCCTGACTCCTGCACTACCTGCCCCCCGAAACCTCCCAATCCCCTGCTCTGAATCTTCTTCCAATACACCTGCCCTATACAATCATGTAAATACAGTGTGTACAATTTCCTTTTGAGTAGAAATACCTAACCCCAAACATTACTACCATTAAGTACTCAAACAACACTAGGTACATCTACATAATCCTAATAGCTCATACATGGCCTCAACAAACTTAGGGTGTGTCTAGACTACAGGGTTTTGTCAACAAAAGTGGACTTTTGTCAACAAAACTATACCTGCATCTACACTACCGCCCGAGTTCTGTCGACATAACGTCGACTGAACTTGGCAGTTTTGTCGACAGCAGTAAACCTCATTCTGCGAGGAATAACACCTTTTTGTCGACAGAGTTCTGTCGACAGAAGGCGTTATTGCATCTACACTGTCCTTTGCGTCTACACTGTCATGTCGACAAATCGGCTTGCTTTGTCGACAGAACTGGATGCAGTCTAGACGCTTTTTGTCGACAGAAGCTTTGTCGACAGTATCTGTCAGCAAAGCCTCTGTCGACAAAAGCCTGTAGTCTAGACGTATCCTTAGTTCCTACCTTTTCAAAATGGCATTATGTGCACAAATACTCCCACTCCTGGCCTCATCTTCTTTCTCAGGGCTCAGGTCATATCCTTCACCCGTATGTCCAAAGATTCTGTGTGATGGATGGGAGGGGTATTACCCTTTTCTAGACATCCCAGCATTCAGTTACTTAAATTGCCTGTAAAGGGTTAAACCCAAAGTCAGTGAGTCTCCAGGAAGTGTTGGCAGGGAGCCAGGAGAGTCAATGGGAAGAGAGTGAGAGATTTAAATCAAAACAGGTTCTGCCTGATTCAGTGTTTTGTGTGAGTTCAGAGGAGGAGCTGTGGGAGAGATGGACTGAGCCAGGAGTAAAGCATGGATTTTTCAGCAATAGCCGTGTCTAGAAAGGACTGAACCTTGGAGCAATGGATATGTAAGTGAGCAGGGATGTTTAATTAGACACAATCAGGTTATTTCATTAATTTCTTGGTTTGTGGGACCTCTCTATGCTGACTGATGTACCCCCTTCCCTGTAGACTGTAACTTTTAAACGGAATCCTAGGGAAGCAATTCTGTGTGCTTTTAATTTGCCCTTGTTTTAGTTGCTCTGTAACACCTGGCAACCAACTATGGTTTACCAAATATGTCTTCTTTGTTTTGTTAATAAAATCATCTTTTTTAAGACCATGATCTGATTTCTGTGTCCTACAATGGAGGAGGTTCTGTGTGCATGTGCCTGAGACTGAAGGTCAGTTAGTAAGAAATAGCAGTTTGTTTTCAAGCTCTCTCCTGAGGAAGGATAAAAGAGTTTGGGGTTGCCACCCAGAAGAAATTCCCAAGTGCGTCTTCTTGGGCTTTCAAAAGATTTTTGCATTTGGGTGGTGGCAGCATCCCATCCAAGGTCAGAGAATCTGTGACCTTGAGGTGGCAAGGTATTTTAAAGTCTCTTGCAGGCCTCACCATCTGCAGATCTAATGACCATCTATAAAAAGGGGAATGAGAACAACCCAGTAAACTACAGACTAGTCAGTTTAACTTCTGTTCCAGGGACGCTAATGGAACAAGTAATTAAGGAATCCATCTGCAAACATCTGGAAGAAAAGAAGGTGATAGGTAACAGCCAGCATGGATTTGCAGGGCTCGACAAATTATGTAATCTACTCGCCCCGTGGCAAATTATGTAAATAAATGACAAATTATGTAATCTACAAGCCACAAAGCCGGCGCAGACCGCAGAACCGTGCGGCTGGCGAGCGGGGCTCGCTGCCGCTTTGGCGAGCCCTGTGGATTTGTAAAGAACAAATCATGTTAAACCAATCTGATACCTTTCTTTGATAGGATAACAAATCTTGTGCATAAGAGAGAAGCAGTGGACGTGCTATACCTACACTTTAGTAAGGCATTTGATATGGTCTTGCATGATCTTCTTATCAATAAACTAGGCAATGCAACTTAGATAGGGCTACTATAAGGTGGGTGCATAACTATTCTCTGAGAACGGTTATCCAGACAGTTATTAACAGTTCACAATCATGCTGGAAAGGCATAACAAGTGGGGTTCCGCAGGGGTCTGTTTTGGGACCGGTTTTGTTCAATATCTTCATCAACGACTTAAATATTGGCATAGAGAGTGTGCTTATTAAGTTTGCAGATGATACCAAGCTGGAAGGGGTGACAAGTGCTTTGGAGGATATGGTCATAATTCAAAATGATCTGGGCAAACTGAAGAAATGGTCTGAGGTAAATAGGATAAAGTTTAATAGGGACAAATGGAAAGTACGCCACTTAGGAAGGAACAATCAGTTTCACACATACAGAATGGGAAGCGACTGTCTAGAAAGAAGTACTGCAGAAACGGATCTAGGAGTCATAGCGGATCACAAGCTAAATATGAGTCAACAGCATAACACTTGCAAAAAAAGCAAACATGATTCTGGGATGCATTAACAGGAGTGTTATGAGCAAGACACAAGAAGTTGTTCTTCCACTCTTCTCTGCGCTGATTTGGTCTCACTTGGAGTATTGTGTCCAGGTCTGGGCACCACATTTCAAGAAAGATGTGGAGAAAATGGAAAAGGTCCAGAGAAGAGCAACCAGAATAATTAATGGTCTAGAAAACATGAGTTATGACCGAACACCAAAAGAATTGGGCTTGTTTAGTTTGGAAAGGGGAAGATTGAGAGGAGACATGATAACGGTTTTCAGGTATCTAAAAGGGTGTCACAAGGAGGAGGGAGAAAACTTGTTCTTCCTGGCCTCTGAGGACAGGACAGGAAGCAATGGGCTTAAATTGCAGCAGGGATGTTTAGGTTGGACATTAGGAAAAACTTCCTGTCAGGGTGGTTAAACACTGGAATAAATTGTCTAGGGAGGTTGTGGAATCTCCATCTCTGGAGATATTTAAGAGCAGATTAGACAGACACCTGTCAGGGACAGACAGTGCTTGGTCCTGCCGTGAGGCCAGGGGACTAGACTTGATGACCTTTTGAGATCCCTTCTAGTTCTAGGATTCTATGAGATGGAGGAAAATCAAACTAACAGCCAGTCAAGGGAGTATCAGAAGGCGTGCCCAGAAATGGCATCCCATAACAGGGGACCATCCAAGAATCCATCTTGCATGGAAGGGCCCTATCCATCTCAAGGGAGACCACAGACATCCTCTCATTCCCCTGCCCCCATCCTCCAGCAACCCACCTTGCTCCAATATGCTAGCCGTGTGATGTTTTAAATGTAATGAACTAGGGTTATGTAAAGGCCAAATCTCCCAAGAACACCAACAGCCTGCAGCTCATCACACCAGGGTCACACCACAAATCCTCAGGCCCAGATGCCTCACGGATACCCCCAGAGCAAACGGAGACTGTGAGTGTGGTTGGGAGGTTGTGGCGTGGAGGGACACCGGAGCACAAGTGTCAGTGATCCACCAATCCCTAGTGGACCTCAAATTCATTGACCCAGAGGCCCTAGTCACCATTCAACCCTTTAAGGCAGGCCCTTTTGACTTGCCTACTGCCAAGCTACCAGTTAAGTACAAGGACTGGTCAGGAATTTGGAATTTTGCAGTCTCTGATGACTACCCCATTCCTGTGCTTGTGGGGGAAGACTTAGCCAACCATGTGAACCAGGCTAAGAAGGTGGAAGCAGTCACTCACAGCAAGACTAAACAGGTCTCCACACCTAAAACCGTTCCTGAGCCTCCTATCAGGGACCAGTCTGTACACCCAGACACCCAAGCACTGGGGTTGACGGAGCCAGACCCCAGACCAGCGACTACAACAGCAGCAGCAGATCCAGTTCCTGAACTCCAGGTGGAACCAGTCCATGAGCTGGAATGGGTGGAACAGCCAGTGCCAGGATCAGAACCAGCCACAGAGGGCGCCATGAAGATTGCAACAGCAGCTGAATTTGTGCAAGAGGCCGCGCCGGATCCTGCAACGCAACCTAGTGCATCAGCAGAACGTGGTTCCCTGCCAGTAGAGGTACCTACCTCAACTGCATCGCTTCCAGGGAGACCAAGCCCAAGTCCACAACCCAGTGAGGAACTGACGTCTCCAGCATCGAGAGAAGCTTTGGACAGAACAGGAAGCAGATGAGAGCCTCAAAGGAACTTGGATGGCAGCCAGAAGCAAACCACCACCTCTCAACTCTTTGAACAGGTCCAAGTTTGTGGTAGAAAGAGGACTTTTATACTAAGAGTCTCTTTCTGGTGGGCACAAGGAGGACTAGCGTCCTCAAAGACAGTGAGTAGTTCCAACTAAGTACCGGGAAAAGTTCTTGAACTTATTCTGCGATCACTCTAGTGACCATGCTAGGATGAACAGAAACAAAGACCGGTTGGGAAGGTCATTCTACTGGGAGAGAATGGGCAAGGAGGTGGCTGCCTATGTCTGGACCAAGTCAAGGCACTTCTTCAGCTGCTCCCCATTATAGAAGTCTCATTCCAGAATGCAGCTGTGGATATTATGGGTCCTTTCCCTACAAAGACCTCCATACTGACTCTTGTGGATTTTGCCAGCACCTGGCCTGAAGCAGTGGCTGTAGGGGGCACTACAGCCAGGAACGTGTGCCAAGCATTAACACAGTGGTCACCACCCTTTTTAAGCCCTAGATCACTTTTTGAATTTACGTGCAACCCAAGATCTACCCTAAGATAATGCTGAAGATAGTCTATTTTGTACATTATGCTATATAAAACTAAAATCATGTGTATATAGTTATAAACAGTCTGTTTTTAATTTATGCCATGTAAATCTAAAATCAACTATTTATAATTATACATTTTGTCTTCTAGGGTATGTCTACACTACAGCACTAATTCGAACTAAATTAGTTAATTCAAACTAAGCTAATTCGAATTAGTGCATCTAGACTTAAAAACATTGAGTGGACCCTGAACCAAAGTTAAGGCTGGCCGGAACCAGGACTTTGAGTGTGGAGCTGCTGCCTCAGGCTAGCCGAGGGCTGTGCTTAAAGGGACCCAACCCCCACCCTGGACAGACAGTTCTCAGGGTTCCCTGCTTGCTGGTCTATCTCCCTGAGGGACAGCAAAGCAGTCCTGTCTTGGAGTGCCCTGAGTGCCTCACTCAGCACATCACAGCACTCGGCCATCAGCCCGGCTGCATTTGCTGCAGGCTGCCATCCGGGAGGGTCAATCGGGGCTGTCAGGATCCAGGAGTCCCTGCAGGAGAGCTTCCACCCCAAGGAGAGCCACCCCAGTCCTCCCCATCGGAGCTCGTACCCCATTCCTTCCTCACCTCCTTCCACTTACCCCTCCCTAGTCCCCCTTCCTGATGTAAAAAATAAAGGACACGTGTATTCAAAAATAAAAACGCTCTTTATTTAACAAAACTGGGGGGGGGGGGGATTAACCTCTGGGGAGACTGGGAAAAGGAGGTGGGAGAGGTGAAGAGAGAGGGTGGGAGAGGGGAGGTGGAAACCTGGGAGGAGGGAGCTGGAAGGGGGAAGCCAGGGGAAGAATGAGGAGGGGAAGTATAAACCTATGGTACGCCATATCTTCAGTACTGTGTACAGATGTGGTCTCCTCACCTCAAAAAAGATATTTTGGCCTTGGAAAGGATTCAGAAAAGGGCAACTACAATGATTAGGGGTTTGGAACAGGTCCCATATGAAGAGGCTAAAGAGACTGGGACTTTTCAGCTTAGAAAAGAGGAGACTGAGGGGGGATATGATAGAGGTCTATAAAATCATGAGTGGTGTGGAGAGGGTGCATAAAGAAAAGTTCTTCATTAGTTCCCATAATATAAGGACTAGAGGACACCAAGTGAAATGAATGGGTAGCAGGCTTCAAACTAATAAGCGAAAGTTCTTCTTCACAAAGCAAATAGTCAACCTGTGGAACTCCTTGCCACAGGAGGCTGTGAAGGCTAGGACTATAACAGAGTTTAAAGAGAAGCTAGATAATTTCATGGAGGTTAGGTCCATAAAAGGCTATTAGCCAGGGGATAGAAATGGTGTCCCTGGCCTCTGTTTGTCAGAGGCTGGAGGTTGGGTCCATGGAGTGATATTAGCCAGGGGGTAGGAATGGTGTCCCTGGCCTCTGTTTGTGGAAGGCTGGAGATGGCACGAGACAAATGGCTTGGTCATTGTCTTCGGTCCATCCCCTCCGGGGTACCTGGTGTTGGCCACTGTCGGCAGACAGGCTACTGGGCTAGATGGACCTTTGGTCTGACCCAGTACGGCCGTTCTTATGTTCTAAGCTCAGGGCTCAGGGTTGGGGGTCTCACTGGACCGACTTGATTTTCATGCAAACCTGCTCCTGGGTTCGCATGTGGCCTTTGGTGGCCAGGCTGGCAGCTATCCTGCCCTAGACGGCCTCCTTCCTGTGCCTAGTGCGGAGATTGTGGACGTTGGAGGCCTCCCCACAAACCTTGATGAGGTCCACGATCTCCACACTAGACCAGGCGGGCGCCCGCCTCTTGCGGCCCCGGGCAGGCTCCTGGGAGCCGCCAGCCTGGTCCTGGGAAGAGGTGGAGGGCTGGGTGGCAGCGGGTGGCTAGCTCATGCCGTGCCAGGTGCAGGGTCTGCTGGCTAGGTGCTGGCAGGCTTGCACCTGGCACGGGCACTAGCCAGACCGTGGCCCTTTAAGGGCTCCGGGGCCGGGAGGGGGCAGAAGAGTTTCCCTAGCTTGGCCCAGAGTGGCCACCAGGGCAAGCTGGGAAGGGCTAGCCTCCCACTAGTTCGAATTAAGTGGCTACACAGCCCTTAATTGAACTATAATCGAACTAGGCGTTAGTCCTCGTAGAATGAGGTTTACCTAGTTCGAATTAAGCGCTCCGCTAGTTCGAATTAAGTTCGAACTAGCGGTTTGTAAGTGTAGCGCCTATGAAAGTTAATTCGAACTAACGGCTGTTAGTTCGAATTAACTTTGTAGTGTAGACATACCCCTATTCAACAAGTCTCAGTGTGACATCTGTGAATGAACATTATCTGCCAGTGCCTTGAAGTCTGGGTTGTAGTTTGAGATTTGCTAGTCATATACAGTCCATCAGATATGAGGCAGGTGCGATGCTTGGGCTTGACTATCTTCATTAAGACTCTGAGAAGAAATCATAGCCAGTGTGGACCAACCGTCCAGCACCATCAGGTTTTTGTGTGTGTGTGGGGGGGGGGTGTATGTCATGGATAAGAGCTGCTAAGGAGAGTCAGACTTACCTGGGAAGTAAGGAAAGGGTTAAGCAACTCTGGAGATGCACTTGAGGGAGGGGGGCTTTGGGCATTCAGCCAATGAAAGGCAGATAGGAATTTCAAACCATGACTTTTAACACGCAGTCATTTACACTTGAAATTGTAGTCTTGTTTTGATAATAAAAACGTTTTCTTTTTGTTCGGATTAACTGGTATTGGTTTATTTTTGTATCCATAAACCTACGTGCCGAAGTTACCCAGGAGAAACAGAGCCCCATTGTTCTCTGTGGATTCCCTCTGTCTCTTTTCCCAACTCCAAGCAAACTGGAAGTTGGGGTAGGAGGATGAGCTTTGCTTCAGGAAGGGGGGTTTAAGTGACCTCTTCCCTGGAAAAAGGCTTCTTCTATATTTTTTATTTACACTTGATGGTGGCAGCAAACCATCTGTCGTTCTTTTGTGTCTCAGGGAAATGCCCCCTTTCATTGCAACCTCCTCTGTAAACACATCGGCTTTGCTGCAGACCCAGCTTCTTTCACTGATGCATCGCAGGCTGCTGATCCTGTTCCCATTCAGATATGCGCAGTCACCATCTCCTGTTATTGGAAACCTGCAAGACAGAAACCACAAACAGGAGCTGTGTGTTTCTCATCAGTCACAGACAGGGGGTGACACTCGCACAGGGCAGGGAGCTGCCGCATTCACAGCCCCTCTGTTCCCTTCCTGTACCAACAGCAAGTCCCTCTCCCAGCTCCTCCCCGGCCTCCAGCTGAAGGGGACAGCTAGAAAGGGGGCAGTGGGGCCAGGCGAGTGTCTCAGGTGAGCTGGCCTCCGTGGAGTATTTATGGTGGGAGGATATTTTAATCCCAGTTCCTGCTCTGCTCACACAACTGGGTTTGGATGGGCCCCTGCAGGGCCAATCCCGCCCCCAACTGCCCCAGATGCAAGTTCCAGGGGAGCAGCACATGGTGAGCAGCAGCAGTGATGCTGCATAGAAGAGCTGGGGCCAGGGATCCCCGGGCGCTTGACTTCAGCTCTCAGGCCGGGTGTCCGGCAGGACAGGACATGCTGGTGGGGAGAGGGGGCTAGAGCAAAACACCAGCAGCACAGCGACGGTAGCAAAGACCCAGGGGCTATGGTGTGACCCAGCCATTCACACAGAGCTTCCCTGTCAGAGACGCAGGCCAGCACTTCCTACCTAGTTACAGTGTAGTATCAAGACCCACAGGCAAACCCTACCATTCTCCTTATTCAGTAGTCAGGTGCTGGGCTGGAGGGAGGACCAGCACCACTCTGGGCAGGATGGGATCTCCCCTTCCCACTTAGACCATCAACCTCTGGCTCCAGATGGGACAGGATCTGTCCTAGAGATGGGCCAACTCAGCTCCCACTCACAGCCTCCACCAGAATCACCCCAGCAGAGTTCTGATGGCATGACTACAGTGCAACCAGAACCTTCTGCTGGTGTGGACCCCATGGGGTGGCAGAACTAAGAGAACATAAGGACAGCCATACCCAGTTAGACCAAAGGTCCATCTACTCCAGTGTCCCGTCTGCCGACAGTGGATAATGCCAGGTGCCCCAGAGGGAATGAACAGAACAGGGAATCATCAAGTGATCCCTCCCATCACCCATTCCCAGCTTCTGACAATCAGAGGCACCATTCCTGGGACACCTTTGATGGGCCTAACTTCCATGAATTTATCTAGTCCTTCTTTTAACCCTGTTAAAATCCTTGACTTCACAACATCCTCTGGCAAGGCATTCCACAGGTTGCCTGAGTATTGTGTGAAGAAATACTTCCTTTTGGTTTAAATGCACACCTTGAATTTGCTTGTTTCTTCACAATTGAATTCGATTTGAATTTGCCTGTATTCTCACAATCTCACTTTCTGATTTCCATCTATTTGTGAATGAAAAACTCAACCCATTGGGCCATTCAAGTCATGTGATAGTAGGGGTCGGTGTGACCTATGTATTTTGTAGAAGTTAGTTGTAAGAAACTAGCTGTTACAGTGTAGTTTGGAGCAATCTTTGGAAGTCATCTTAAGTTACTGTTTCTGACACTTTTTCTCCCTGACAGGTGAGCAACTGGCCACTGTGAACTTACTGTTAATTACTCAAAACTATTCCAGACTTGCTATAAATATCTGGGATGTTCTAAACCCCTTGGTTATGTCTGAATGTATTTAAATCTAATAAACTTCAATTTTAGATAAAGCACACTTACTTGCATTAATCTTTCATCAGAAAGAATTGGTGTGTTCCCATGCATTCATTCCTAATAACTCCTAAGTGAAACACTTAGGTTACGTCTAGACTACATCCCTCTTTCAACAGAGGGATATAAATTAGACACTTCAAAATTGCAAATGAAGCTACGATTTGAATTTCTCATGCTCCATTTGCATAATTGCGTCATGGCGCTCTTTCAAAAAAGCGCTATTTCAAAAGTGAAATTGGAGTCTAGACGCGGTTCTTTCGAAAATAGAAGCCTTTTTCGAAAGAGCCTGTAAACCTCGGGGATTGAGCCATGACAGTTGGTCTTTTGAAGAATTTATTTAAAAAACTATGTCTGAAGATCCAAGCATTTAAGGCTAAAGCTGAATACTCAGATTGTGCATCTGAAAATTTATGCAAGGAGTTTTTTGGAGATGTGATTTTCATAATCTTCAGCCACAAACTAATGAAATATTTAAAGCAAATTTTAAACTTAGATCCTGTGGCCATAACTGTTTTGTCTGTAAATTCAGAAACTGACAGTTTATACCTCCTGGTTGGCACATGCCTGTTTAATGGCTTCCTTATCACTTAATGGCTCTTTCACAGGTTCCATGTTATGCTAATAGATCTAGCAAGCTGGAAGGGTTTTCACTTTTAAGTTAATTGAGCCACTTAGGAGGAAGACTCAGTAGGCTCTCACAGCAAAAGCCTGCTGTGGGAACTATCAGGAATGGTCAGAATGGGGAAAAGGTTGAGAGGTAAGACCCAGAAAAGGCATTGCCTCCTCTTGCTTCTTTTACTTCCCGCCCATTCTGTAAACCCTGGGTAACACAAGGGGATGCATCCCTGATCATTCTGCCTAATAGGAACTGATAGACCTAACCTCTGTGAACTTTTCTAATTCTTGTTTGAACCCAGTTGTATTTTGGCCTTCACAATATCCTCTGGCAATGAGTTCTACAGTTTAACTATGCATCGTATGAAGAAATACTTCCTTTTATTTCTTTTAAACCCACTGCCCATTCATGTCAATAGGTGACTTCTAGCTCTTATGTTGCATGAAAGTCTAAATAACACTTCCCTACCGCACTCATGATTGTTGGGTCCATCATATCCCACCTTAGTCATTATCTTTCCTCATACAGAAGCTGTTACCTACCCCAATCATTTTAGCTGTCCTGCTCTCAATTATTTCCATTTTAATAAAAGTTTTTTGAGGTGGATAAACCAGAACTACAAGCAGTATTTAAGATTAGGGCATTCCATAGATTTATATAGTTATAGTGGGATTATGACATTTTATGCCTTATCTACAGTATTTCTTCCTTCATGGTTTTTAAGGGATTTTTTGGTCTCTACCCACCTCTTTTACTCTGATGTTTAGCCATAGTGGTTATTAATTATAATTATTATTAGGGAGTGGGCATTTAGTTTTAACCTCTATTGTGGTGATTTTAAATAGGCTCCATGCAGTTTGCAGGCATTTCACAATAGGGACTCTTCTTTAAATTTCCTGTGATGGGGTGTCGTCACAGAAGTCCCCTTGGCATTGCTCCCCAGTGTGCTGATTATGACACTGACACCCACCTTCTAGCTCTCTAGGGGTACGTCTGCACTACAAATGAAGATTGAAGCTGTTGCTATCGATCTTACAGGGTTTAAATTAGCAGTTCTAGTGAAGACAGCTAATCTGAACTGAGAGAGGCAATGCCAGTAGTCCTGCTTCCACGAGGAGTAAGAGAATTTGAAGGGAGAGTGTTCTCCCTTTGACTTCCTGCAGTGTGGACAGCACCAAATGTCCAGTTAAGGTACTTCGATTTCAGCTATGCAATTAACATAGCTGAAGTTGCATAGCTTAATTCGACCTTGTCCTGTAGAATAGACATAGAATCATAGAACCATAGAGCTGGAAGAGACCTCAGGAGGTCATCAAGTCCAGGCCCCTGCCCAAGGCAGAACCAATCCCAACTAAATCAACCCGGTCAGGGCTTTGTCAAGCCGAGACTTAAAAACCTCTAGGGATGGAGATTCCACTACTTCCCTAGGTAACCCATTCTAGTGCTTCACCACCCTCCTAGTGAAATACTTTTCCTAATATCCAACCTGGACCTCTCCCACCGCAACTTGAGACCATTGCTCCTTGTTCTGCCATCTGTCACTATTGTGAACAGCCTTTCTCCAGCCTCTTTGGAACCTCCCTTCAGGAAGTTGAAGGCTGCTAACAAATCCCTCCTCACTCTTTGCTTCTGCAGACTAAACAAATCCAAATCCCTCAGCCTCTCCTCATAGGTCATATGCTTCAGCCCCCTAATCATTTTGTCCGGATCCATGGATTTGTGTACATTTAGCTTTTCTAAATAGTTCCTAACCTGGTCTTTTCCCACCAAGAGCTGTCTACCTCCTTCCCATACTGCGTTGCCTAATGCATTAGTCCGGGACCTGACCTTGTCCGTGAAGACAGAGGCAAAGAAAGCATTGAGTACTTCAGTTTTTCCCACATCATCTGACACTAGGTTACCTCCCTCATCCAGTAAAGGCCCTACACCCTCTCTGATCACCCTCTGATTGCTAACATGCCTGTAGACACCCTTCTTGTTATCCTTCACATTCCTTGCTAGCTGCAATTCCAATTGCGCTTTCGCCTTCCTGATTACTCCCCTGAATTCTTGAGCAATATATTTATACTCCTCCCTAGTCATCTGTCCAACTTTCCACTTCTTGTAAGCTTCCTTTTTGTGTTTAAGCTCACCAAGGATTTCCCCAGTAAGCCAATCTGGTCGCCTACCTTATTTGCTTTTCTTGCTGCGCATCGGGATGGTTTCTTTCTGTGCCTTCAATAAGGCTTCTTTAAAATACCGCCAGCTCTCCTGGACTCCTTTCCCCTTCTTGTAAGCATCCCAGGGAATCCTCTCCATCAGTTCTCTGAGGGAGTCAAAATCTGCTTTTCTGAAGTCCAGGGTGTGTATTTTACTACTCTTTCTTCCTTTGGTCAGGATCTTGAAATCTACCATCTCATAATCACTGCTTCCCAAGATTGTCACCCACCTCTACTTCCCTTGATAGTTCCTCCCTGTTTGTGAGCAGCAGATCAAGCTGCGCATGGCCCCTAGTCGGTTTCTTCAGCACTTGTACCATGAAGTTATCCCCAACGTTCTCCAAAAACTTCCTGGATGGTCTGTGTACTGTTGTATTGGTCTCCCAACAGATATCAGGGTGATTAAAGTCCCCGATGAGAACCAGGGCCTGTAATCTGGAAGCTTCTCTCCGTTGTCTGCAGAAAGCCTCATCTACTTCATCCACCTGATCTGGTGGTCTACAGCACACACCAACCACAACATCACCCCTGTTGTTTCCACCTCTAAACTTAACCCATAGACTCTCAATAGGCTTTTCTCCTTCTATATGCTGGAGCTCCGAGCAATCATACTGCTCTCTTACTTACAATGCAACTCCTCCTTCTCTCCCCCACCTGTTCTTCCTGAACAGTTTATACTCTTCCATGACAGTGCTCCAGTCATGCGAGTCATCCCACCAAGTCTCCATTATTCCAATCAAATCACAGTTCTTTGACTGGGCCAGGGCTTCTAATTCTTCCTGTTTATTTTCCAGGCTTCTTGCATTTGTGTACAAACACCTTAGTTAACCAGTTGATTGTCCTACCTTATTCATTCGAATCAGGGGTCTTCCTTTGTTGCTCGGTCCTCGTGTTTCTTCCCAGTATCCGACTTTCCCACTTACCTCAGGGCTTTGGTCACCATTCCCCAACAAATCTAGTTTAAAGCCCTCCTCACCAGGTTTGCAAGCCTGCTTCTGAAGATGGTCTTTCCTCTCTTGATTAAGTGGATCCCATCTCTTCCTAACAATCCTTGTGCCTGGAACAGAGTCCCATGGTCGAAGAATCCAAAGCCCTCTCTCCGACACCACCTGCGCAACCACACATTTATTTCTTCAATTCAACAATCCTTACCCTGGACCTTTTCCTCCAACAGGGAGGATGGACGAGAACACCACTTGTGCTTCAAATTTCTTGATCCTTCTTCCCAGTGCTACATAATCTGCAGTGACCCGCTCAAGGTCATTCTTGGCTATATCGTTAGTTCCCACTTGGAGAAGCAGGAAGGGGTAGCAATCCGAAGGTTTGATCAGTTTTGGAAGAGTTTCGGTCACATCCTGAATTCAAGCTCCTGATAAGCAGCACACTTCTCAAGATTCCAGGTCTGGATGGCAGATGGATGACTCAGTCCCTCTTAGGAGGGAGTCCCCGACCACCACCCGTCTTCTTCTTTTGGGGTTGATGGTCGTGGAACCTCCATCCCTAGGACTACGCATCCCATGCCTTCCGGTAGATGGTGTTCCCTTCTGATTTCTTCCCTGAGAGGTCCCTGCCAAAACATTCTCCACCGCAGTGCCTGTGGAGAGAGCCTGAAAGTGGTTACTTACTTCTACAGGGATGGGGGATACCTGAATTGGCCTTCTTCTTCTAGAGGTTACATGATGCCATTTCTCTTCCTTGTCCTGTACTGCCCTCACTGGCTCTTCAGCCTGCTATGCCTGCAGGATTAAATGCTGCCTTCTATCGAGGAAGTCTTCATCCTCTCTGATGGAATGTAGGGTTGATACTTGGGCCTCAAGTCCTCTAATTTTTTGTTTCAAAATGGTGACCAGCTTGCACTTAGTGCAGATGAAATCCCTTCTACCTTCCGGGAGGAAGACAAACATGGCACATGCTGTGCAGGTAACAACAGCAGACCTATAACTATCCATACCTGCCTTCCTTCTGAGAGACTCCCCAGATGTTTTTAAATGCCTCCTGTTTGCTGCTGCCCTGTTTGCTGCCCTCTGCGTTAGCTCTGGCTGCCTTTTTTATAAGGCTGAGGGTAGATCTTCCACTGTAGATTGAATCTTTCTGGGGAATGGAGTGGAGCTAAACCATGATGCCCTACTCACTGCAATCGCTATTGCTGTAGAATGTGCAGCCATATCTGCAGTGTCTAAGGCGGCTTGTAATGCTGTTCTAGCAATCGTGTGACCCTCAGACACCAGTGCTTTGTACTGTTGCCTCTTAGCCTCAGGAATATCTGCAACAAAATCATTCAGTTTGGTGCAGTTTCTGTAGCTGTATTTGCTCAATAAAGCTGTGTAGTTCAAAATGCAAATTATAAAGTAGAAGACGTATATATCTTGTGCCTGAATGCATCCAGGCTTTTGCTATCACGGTCTAATGGGGTAGACCAGTATTGTTGCAGCTTCTACCACGAAGGAGTTAGGTGATGGGCAGGGCCGGACGGAGGCATGGGCGAGCCGGGCAGCTGCTCAGGGGCGCCAACCGATGGGGGGCGCCTGATAGCAGCTGTAAGGGGCGCGCGGCGTCCCTTACAGCTGCCATCAGGCACCGCGCGCCCGGCTCCCACAGCACCGGCCGGCCCGCATCCCCGCAGCACCGGCCAGCAACACCCTTTCCCCCATGGCCGCGGGGCCCTACACAGCCCGGCGCACGCATGCCAGAAGCAACAGCCGGGCCGGACTGGGCTGCATTTGCGCTGTGCGCCCCGGGGGCGGGCCCCGGGCTGCGCACCAGTGGCCGTAGCCGGGTCGTGCATGCGCCGTGCATCCGGGGGCGGCGCCGCACGTCTGTGCCCGGGGTGCCAGAATGCCTCGGGCCAACCCTGGTGATGGGTGAGAAAAAAAGAAATTCAGAATCCTTGGGTGGGACATAGTATTTCTTATCAGTTCTCTTAGCTGTAGAAGAGATTGTTGCCAGAGTTTGCCACACCATCTTTGCCAGTTCCATTATTGCAGGATTAATTGCCAATGCTATTTTTGACAGTGTTACTGAGTGCAGTATGTCTGTTAGTTCTTGCTGATTTTCCATAACCTCTTGAAGAGGAATGTTCAATTCTGCAGCTACACATTTAAAAAGGTCTTGGAAATGTGCAGCATCATCTCAGGTAGTTGGAACTGGGGCCAGAGTTCCTCCTTCCACTGGGGAGGGGGTATCATTTTGGTCAGGAGGGGGTGCTGCCTTTTGTGTCAGAGGGTCCCCTTCTTGTATTTGTTTGGAGAGGGGGTATTGCACTCTCTGTCATTTCCGGCCATGCTGGTGTTTCTGCTAAGACTGCCATTTGTCCCAGTATTGCCAGTAAGTGTATGGCTCAGGTGCAGGTATCCAGGGATTGCCATAACATGAAGGCATATGCCCAAATCTGGAAGAGTAAATACTCTACTCTGCGTAAGGAAAATTCTCTGGTGAAAACCTCCTAGAGAAGTCATCATCAAATTTTGGATGAAAATCTTTCCTGAGAGAGTGATCTCTCTGATGTTAACATAACAGGAGAAAGCTCAAGAATCTTGTGCAAAAGGGTTTTTTTGAGCAAAATGGGAGTGGCTACACTGCTTCTTTTTGCGCGAAAACCCCTTGTGCAAAAAGAATCAGCAGAAAATATGCTAATGACATTGCTACTCATGCTAATGAGTCCCTCATTAGCATATTTTCTGCTGCAAAAACTTGAAATGTAGACAAAGCCTCAGGTTCTAAGAATGGTGAGTTAAAAGTGGATGAGACTAATAAGTCTCTGTGCTGGGTGTAATGCCCAACAGGTGTTGTCAGTGCCGTAGTGGGAGGCACGGAGGCTATTTGAGGCGCTGAATCATGCCTTGGTGCTGAGGGCAGTTGTGCCACATCAGGTGCCTCTGTGGTGGCAGTTGAGGCCCCTGTTAATGTGATCGGTGCTGCACTCTCATGCTGTATCGGCAAGATTGTATCAGTGCCGGATGGTGCTAGAGCTAATGAGACAGGCAACTTAAAGTGCATGCCCACTGTTTATTTGTCGTGGGGGGCCCTGGAGACGCCAGCGACGTCGAACACACTGAGGTGTGGTGCCCGCGGCTGCTCTCGCCACCAGCCGTGAGGGAGACAGCCACTTCAGTGCTGTAGCCCCTTAAGGTGCAGAGGAGGCTTGCTTTGTGTCAGGGTTCTTGGATCCCCGCTGCTTGAGTTTCTCGGGCTGCTGGCCCGGATCCGAGGCTGATCGAAATTGTTACTCACCTTGTGCAGTAACATCTGTTCTTCGAGATGTGTGTCCCCGTGGGTGCTCCACTATAGGTGTCGGGCTCATCCCAGCGCCGCAATCCGGAAAGTTTTCGCCAGCAGTAGCCCCCTCCGGAGGACCGCGCATGCGCAGAGGTGCCTCGCGCCGTTCGCGCCTTTTCTGCATCACGCGGAAAGAGGTTCATCATTAAATACCGCATCATCTGGGGAGGAGGAAGAGAGGTCCATCAGGGAAGCTGTGGGTTGTTGCTCCGCTACCGGTGACTGGGTGACGTCGCCATGAGGAGCAGAAGTTATTGACGCATCACCTATCACCTGGTGGATGTTGAGCCAGCGGGATAGAATCTTGGGTTATCAGTCGTGGTGAGTATAATTGCTGCCGCTCTGGAGACAAGGGGAGTGAAGGCCTCGTGGAGGAACGTGAACGATCACGATGAAGCGAGATGCAACAGAAGTGGTTATCGGAGGCCGGCATAGCATCGCCACACAAGGCACATTTCTTGAAGCCCGGAGAGCCGGGCATACTTAGTGCGCCGGTCTCTGGGGGAGAGAACAACTTGAGGGGCTGGTCAGAATGGCCCTTAGTAATAACAACGGTAATAAGAATTTTTGTTTTTTTTTTAACGACTAACTAACTAACTAACTAACTAATGATAAACTGACTAACACTATGTAGGAAGGGGCTATCTGGGAAGGAACAGTAAGAAAAAGCAATAGAATTTCTCCTCAGGAGAGGAGCGTGTTCCAAATCCGTCTGCGGCCGTGGACGGTTAGGAGGAACTGGCATGTTGGACCGCGTGACACAGAAAAGGCGCGAATGGCACGAGGCACCTCTGCGCATGCGCGGTCCTCTGGAGGGGGCTACTGCTGGCGAAAACTTTCCGGATTGCGGCGCCAGGACGAGCCCAACACCTATAGTTGAGCACCCACGGGGACATCACTCGAAGAAGAATAAGTGAGTTTTCGAATAAAAATAACTTGAGGCGGAGGTCTCTGCCTTCCACGCCCGTGATTTTAGCTTTGCACAATGAGGGCATTTCTGAGAGTTATGCTGCTCTTCGAGGCAGTAGATGCATTGTGAGTGACCATCTGATATTGGGATAGGCTCTTTACATGAGGTATAGCACTTAAACCCCAATGAGCCAGGCATGCCTGTGGAAGCAGTCAGTGACTGCAGGTAAGGATTAACTGGGACAAAAAAGAAATCACCCATCACTAACACCAAGCACACAAGAAGCTGAATGGTCTCTGGCTGCTCCCACAGCGCTGGCTGGTGGCTTGGCCTGAACTCGGTACTGCAGACACTGGGGCCCCAGAGCCCAGGGAACTCACACAAGGGGGAGGAAAAGACTCACAGGTTATTGAATTCGGTGCCATTGACCCATTTCCAGGGCTGACCCAGTCCCCTTCGGAGGCCGATCCAGTAGTCAAGTTTGCCTTTATGGAGCAGCATGAAATCCTGAAAATAGCAGAGGCAGAAGCAGTGTCAGTGTCCTGTTTATTATCCATATATTGTATGATGTTACAATTAATCAATGTTATATATAAACACGGTATGTTAATTAGCATCAATTCATAGGATTATAAATGGATTACATTAATTAGAGTTGATTTGTAGGATTACAAAAGGATACCATGGCTCAGTTTTTAGAGGAACTCAGTAGTAGACACGAGCAGACAAACTGAAATGTGGGAAAATGTACCCAGAGGCCTGTAAGACTTCATCTTAGCTATTTTAGGACAAGAGATGATGGTGTAGGCCACTGATGGAGAAATATTCCAAAATATTAGGAGGAAATAGGTGCCAACCAGTAATACAGTGCGGCTGCGTCTAGACTGGCATGATTTTGCGGAAATACTTTTAACGGAAAAGTTTTTCCGTTAAAAGTATTTCCACAAAAGAGCATCTAGATTGGCACAGATGCTTTTGCGCAAAAAGTGCTTTTGCGCAAAAGCATCCGTGCCTAGTATAGACGCGCTTTTGCGCAAGAAAGCTCTGATGGCCATTTTAGCCATCGGGCTTTCTTGAGCAAAAAATTAAGGTGCCTGTCTACACTGGCCCTCTTGCGCAAGTATTCTTGCACAAGAGGGCTTATCCCTGAGCTGGAGCGTCAAAAAGTATTTGCGCAAGAAGCACTGAATTCTTACAGTAGAACGTCAGTGCTCTTGCGCAAATTCAAGCGGCCAGTGTAGACAGCTGGCAAGTTTTTGCCAGTCTAGATGCACCCTGCAAGTTTAGCCGGGAAGGTTAAATTTAAAACACAAATATTGTCTCTAACATGTGCCTTAACTGTAAGACAAAGGCTGCACATCAGTGTTAATGTGAACAGTCTATAGAATTCAGGGGCCCCCTGTATTTCTAGGGTGCACAGACCAGTAAGAAATCGAGGGTTAGCACTTCCACGTACATGCACAGAATATAGAGCTAAACAGAATCACAGAATAAAAAAGGATGCCCAGGACAGGAAAATTGAGCTGTGGGCAACTACAGCAGGAGCCACTTTCCTATTGATGGTCAATCCAGACGAGGGCTGACAGTTTAACACTGCCTAGAAGGATGTACGTCTGTTAGTGCATGCTACAGGTCTTTATTTTTAAACAAAACTACTAAAAGATCTTGTAACTGTATCATTTGCCTGTGTTTTCATGTGTTCCTATGAGCTCTACATCCAGAACAAACTATACGGGCTCTAAATGCAGAACAGAGATAACTCGAGACTGCCCAAGGCAGCATGATTAATATTAGAAACAACAAAAGGCTACAGTCTGATTCTGCTGTTCCCCTGGTTCTGAGCAGGGAATCCCAGGAGCACACAGTAGGGCTCTGAGTGTTTCCAGGGGGTGGCTGGGGATTTGCCTCTCCCCCTTGCCCAGCTCTGGGTAATTCTGTATTAACCATCCCCTGACAAACCCAGCTCCCTCCACCCCAATCCACCCCAGGGCTGGGGCAGCTCTTGGGAGCTGCTGTGTCCAAGCTGCCCTCCATGCCAGGCCAGGCTCTGTGTGAAACCCTCACCTGATGGAGCAGCTGGGCTCCCTCTAGCCCTCCCTGGGGAAGGAAAGACATGATCAGCGCAGGGGATGCTGGGAGGAGCCAGGACTGAGAAAAGTCCCGCCCACCCCCACCCATTCCCCCTCTTCAGCTGGCTGCCCTTTCTCCTATCCAGGACAGAGCTCTGGCTCTTCAAGTTGAGCAGAGATTTCATCCCCTTTCTGCCCCATGAAGTCCAGCAGAACCTGAACCAGCCCAACTTTAGAGAGGGGTGGTCTTCTATTGAGAGGACTGAGAGTGAATGCTCACACCTGACACCAGAAAAGCCCGGGGCCCAGCTAGGCCTGGCATTCAGGGCTGGAAAATCCATTGGCTCTGGGTTCCCAAGGGCTCTAAGCTGCTCCACGGCCACAGGGCAGAGCCTAGGCCCTGTTGCTGTAGCCGCTGAGCCCAGGCCAGTGCGATGAGAGACTCTCACCAGCTCCTTCAGGGTGTCGATTGAAGCCAGAGAGGCACCAAGGACAGAGCAGTTGCTTTGGCTGTTGGTCCAGTTCTTTTCAACCTTGGAGAAATAGAAGCATTTCCCTCTGTACCCGATCCAGTCGTCCGGGCATGCAGGACCCTGCACAGTTGGGGAGCACCTAGTTGACGACACTGAAATGAGACAGGAACACATGGGTAAGAGGGGTCCTGCCTGTGGGTGGGCAGAAATGAGCCCGAGAACTCCCAAGGTATCTGAGACTCCTCTGCACTCGAAAGGGGCTGAGAGGGCATGAAGGAGCCAGGAGGACGCTGGGAATCCAGCCCGCGAGGGGAGTTACCTGTCCCTGGTCTCACTGGACCACTGTCTTGGTTCATGTTCAACAGGGAAGCAGCTGCTGTTTGTTACAGAGCTGGGCCAGGCTGCATGTCAGATTGGGGCTGGGCAGGAGGCTGCAGGGCGGGAGGGGCGGGGCTGTTATTGGGCTGGCAGCACACAGGAGAACAACGCTGGATAAGAGGCAGGGTCAGCAGGGTTGGCCAGGCCGGTTTCCCAAGGAGCTCTGCTCGCCTGGGCCACTGCCCCTCCCCTGCTCAGTGCTGGGCTGCCCAGGAGGGAGCTGAGGGGAGGGTGGGAACAAACTCCCTGCCCTTTGCCAGGCCGAGCACCCGCTGCCTGGAGCTCCCAGTGCAGCCAGACGCAGGGTGAGGGAGATGCCTGGCGGGAGACGTTTGCTGGGAGGGAAGGGACACCCAGCCTGGGGGCAGAGACAGCTCAGAGCAGCCCAGGCACAAGGCCAATAGCAGTATGTTCTGAACCATACATGGCAGGAGAATAACAGATGAAGTAACTTTCAGTCAGTGCCACGAGGTGGTGCTAGAACTGCAGCAATGGAAACCAGCCTCTGACACAAGCTGGCCAGGTGTGACTTGTGTAGAGACTCTTCCCCCCTCAGCTACAAATGCCCAGTTGCTCTGCCTGCAGTGTGATCCTTTCGGGGCCATCAGAGAATTGCTGTGGGGCCATCCATAATTCAAGCCAGAACCACTGGCAAGGCCAGAGCCACAGATGAAGAACCAGAGGCAATTTATTAGGATAATTATGGGGGAAAGTCACTAAGCCAGTCCACACACCAGGTCCGCTGATGCCAGCTTTCAGCCTTAGGCATTGGTGCTGGTCTCTCAGCCTCCTCAATGATTTATGAAAATTGGCTGATGAATATGCATAACTTGAAGATGCTTTAGGCAAAGTGCCTCATGATATATGGTTTTTAAAATTACAACCTGCTAAATGTGTATATTTTATTTTGGTGCATGTTAGGCATCATTAAAAAAGGGATAGAGAATAATGCCAATATCATCTTATTGCCTCTGTATAAATCCATGGGATACTCACATCTTGAATACTGTGTACAGATGTAGTCGTCTCATCTCAAAAAAGATATATTGGCATTGGAAAAGGTTCAGAAAAGGGCAAAAAAAAATTATTAGGGGTTTGGAACAGCTGCCAAGAGAGATGAAAAAGACTGGGACTTCTCAGCTGAGAAAAGAGGAGACTAAGGGGGGAATATGATAGAGGTCTATAAAATCATGACAGGTGTGGAGAAAGTGAATGAAAAGTTTTTTACTTATTCCATAACAAGAACTAGGGGTCACCAAATGAAATGAATAGGTAGCAGGTCTAAAACAAACAAAAGGAAGTTTTTCCTCATGCAGTGCACAACCTGTGGAACTCCTTGCCAGAGTAGGGATGTTAACTATCTGTTATTTTACTAGTCGAGTAGTCGATGGAATGTCCATCGACTACTCAACTAGTTGATAGGCACTTCCACATTCCTCCTCTGAAATGTACAAGAACCCCTGTTTGTTCAAAAAATCCTCCTAAAGGGTAAAACTATCAAATTTGGTCTTCAGTTTCCTCTTACCATAACTTACAGCAACTGAGCAAGGTGGGCAGTGCCACAGTTGCTCACTGCTGCCACCTAGTGTGTGATGTGTGTCACTTGTTCCAGGAAACTGCTGCAGCTGTGAGAGGCACAAGTTCACATTTCATACATACCCCATAAGGTGCTGGGTGAGAAAGTATGACATAGCCAAACTGTCTCCATTCCATACAGCCCTCCTCGGAAAAATCCTCCATGTCTTTTGGCCCAGAACAGTTTCAAATCAAGATCTAGTTATAAAGTGCAGTCAAGAAGACAGGAGCACTAACATTGCCAGGAGGTGTTGGAGATGGATTGGCCATGTGTTTTGGATGGAAACTGATCCCCTCACCCGAGCAGCAATGAAGATGGACACCTGAAGGCAAGAGAACATAAGAACATAAGAACGGCCGTACTGGGTCAGACCAAAGTTCCATCTAGCCCAGTAGCCTGTCTGCCGACAGTGGCCAGCACCAGGTGCCCCAGAGAGGATGGACCGAAGACAATGATCAAGAGATTTGTCTCCTGCCATCCTTCTCCAGCCTCTGACAAACAGAGGCCAGGGACACCATTTCTATCCCCTGGCTAATAGCCTTTTATGGACCTAACCTCCATGAAATTATCTAGCTTCTCTTTAAACTCTGTTATAGTCCTAGCCTTCACAGCCTCCTGTGGCAAGGAGTTCCACAAGCTGACTACACGCTGTGAGAAGAAGAACTTTATTTTATTAGTTTTAAACCTGCTACCCATTAACTTCACTTGGTGTCCTCTAGTTCTTCTATTATGGGAACTAATAAATAACTTTTCTTTATTCGCCCTCTCCACACCACTCATGATTTTATAGACCTTTATCATATCCCCCCTCAGTCTCCTCTTTTCTAAACTAAAAAGTCCCAGTCGCTTTAACTTCTCTTCATATGAGACCCGTTCCAAACCCCTAATCATTTTAGTTGCCCTTTTCTGAACCCTTTCCAAGGCCAAAATATCTTTTTTGAGGTGAGGAGACCACATCTGTACACAGTATTCAAGATGTGGGCGTACCATAGTTTTATACAGGGGCAGTAAGATATTCTGTGTCTTATTTTCTATCCCTTTCTTAATAATTCCTAGCATTCTATTTGCCTTTTTGACCGCTGCTGCACACTGTGGAAGTTTTCAGAGAACTATCCACGATAACTCCAAGATCTCCAAGAACTCCAAGAGAAAATGAGGCTGCCTGAAAACATGGCGAAGAGCTGTTGAAGTTGAGCTGAAAAAACCAGGGGCACAGCTGGCAAACCAGTGAAAAACTTGCTGGAAACAGACAGGAGTGCAGGAGCTTTGTCACTGCCCTAAGAGCTGGGGTGTAATGGGACTATGATGAAGATGCCAATGACAGACCTGGATGTGGTAATATACAGACCAAGCCCAGGGCCCCTTCCAGCACTGCCTAAGATGTTCAGGGCACAGCAAGGAGCCTTTCATTTCTGGAAGCCTCTGACAGGTGCCATCTCTCCATCTGCTCCCACTGTATCCTGAGGGCTCCCTGCACCCCAGGCTCACAGATCCCACCTTATGGAGTGTGAGCCATGTGGCCAGAACAGCAGGGAGCTCACAGCAAGTCTGTTGTTAGGACAGTGGTCTCCAACCTTTTTGAGCACAAGATCACTTTTTGAATGCAAGTGCAATCCAGGATCTACCTCAAATATAAATACTCTTGCCCCGCCTCCTTCTTGCCCCTTTTCCAAGGCCCCACCCTTGCTCATTCCATTCTCCTTCTCTTGCCCATCCTCACTCACTTTCACCAGGCTGGAGCAGAGGTTTGGGGGGAAGGCTCAGATCCCTTAATCCAAGATCAGGAGTGTGAGGGGGGCTCTGAGCTGCTCTTGGGGCAGGCAGCTGGGGTGCAGGAAGGGGTTTTAGGTGCAGGCTCTGGGATGGTGTTTGGATGCAAGGGTGCTTGGGGCTAGAGCAGGGGCTTGGGGTGCAGGAGGGGTTTCATGACTGGAATAGGAGTTTGTGATGAGGGCTCCAGCTGGGCACTGCTTACCTCAGGTGGCTCCTAGTTGCTGGTGCAGTGGGGTTAAGGCAGGCTCACCCCTGCCCTGGTCCTGGCCCTGGCCCAGTCCCCAAAGCAGCCAGCAAACTCCATCTCAACACCCCCTCTCTGCTCTGTGGAGTAAGGCTCTGGAGTGGGAGAGGGCATCTTGACATCAGCACCCTTCTTCTCCGTCCCCTGTCCTGCACAGAAAGCAGGAGGCTCCCCAGGGAAGGGACAGCTGCAGGGCAAAAGGCAGGAGATGTGCAGCAGTGGGGGGAGGGGCAGCTATAGTGCTGGCACTCGATAGCCTCTTGGCCAAACCAGTCAGGATCACCTGCCAGAGGCGCCAAGATCTACCTGTAGATCCTGATCTACTAGTTGGTGACCACTGCGTTAGGATATATGAAGCCCTATGCAGTACTATTAAACTAAGCCTGACAGCAGCCCAAGATGGGGAGGGGGCGAGACTTTGTAGAGACATGATTTTATAATCTTCAGCAACATACTAATGAAATATTTTAAAGCATATTTTAAACTAAGGTCCTGCCAACTAATACAGTAGATTCAAAAACTGGCAGTATGGACGTGGGGGTGGTAAATGTCTGTTAAATGGCTTCATTGCCACTTGAATGGCTCTGTCACAGATTATGTGTCTACTAAGAGCTCTTAAAAAACAACAAATACTCTTGTAGCACCTTAGAGACTAACAAAACATGTAGCTCAGTTGTCTCCAACCTTTTTAACCACAAGATCACTTTTTCAATGTAAGATAGACCTCAAACCCAAATACCCTCCCCCCACTTCCTCCCCACCCCTTCTCTGAGGCCCTGCCTCTGCTCCACCCCTTCTCCGATGCCTCACCCTGCTCACCCTCTTCCTCCCCCATCCTCACTCACTTTCCGGAGGCTGGAGTAGTGGCTTGGGGTGCATGCTCTGGTCTTGGGCCAAAGGGTTTCACATGTGGGAGGGGCTCTGAAGGGTTTCAGGCAGCAAGCGATGGGAAGGAGTTTGGGTGCAGGGGGACTCACGTCTGGGGCAGGAGGAGGTTCAGGGCTGGGACAGAGGTTCAGGAAGCAGGCTCTGGCTGGGCACCGTTTAACTGAGGTGCCTTCTGGGCAGTGGAGAAGTGAGGTTAAGGCAGCTCACTCCTGCCCTGGCCCTGCACCACTCCTGAAAGCAGCTGGCATGTACAGCAGTGGCTCCATGGCGCCATGTGTTGCCCCTCAGCTACAGGCACTGAGCCCACAGTTTCTACTGGCCTCGGATCCGTTACTGATCAATGGGAGCTGCAGGAGCGGTGTCTGCAGGCAAGGACAGTGTGTAGAGACCCCCTGCTCTGCCTCTCTCAGGGGCTGCAGGGACATGACAGCCACGCCCAGGAGCA
Source organism: Rafetus swinhoei (assembly GCA_019425775.1). Lineage (NCBI taxonomy): Eukaryota > Metazoa > Chordata > Testudines > Trionychidae > Rafetus > Rafetus swinhoei. The sequence continues at coordinate 12,891,246 of CM033444.1, read as the reverse complement.
GCAATTACCATGGGGATAATGACTCCAACCACGACAGGTTCGGCATTTTAGAACTCACTACAAAAATAATTACATTTAAGCGTAAGAGAGAAATGAAAATGATGAAATGCACAGACCAGTCACAAACCAAAACTAACCTACTTTGCAAGCAGTAACAGAAGTAACAACAGCCCTTCATGGATGTGTTGGGTCAGAAGCGGAGAGTGGAGGACAGTATGTGTGTGAGAGAGTGACAGAGATTTGCATTTCCAAGTTCCCTCCAATCCCTTCTCTGTGTGGAGATGGGGTACAGGAGTGGGGGGAGATGGGACACCCTGACATCAGTGCCCCCCTCTTCTCCCTCCCACACCCTGCCCAGCAAGCAGGAGGCTCCCGGGGGCAGCTCCAAGGCAGAGGGCAGGAGCAGCATGACAGTGGGTGGAGAAGCAACTGAACCACCAGCACTTGATAGCTCCTGGCCAAACCAGGATCCCCTGGCAGAGACTCCAAGATCTACTGGTAGATCCTGATTTAACGGCTGGTGACCACCGATGCTGATGATATCAAGAGCTTTTGTGGGCACAACCCATTTCTTCAGATGACTGGAGTTATTAAAAGTCCAGTTTCTAAATAATTTCACTTAAGTTAGTTGGATCCTCTCCGGACGAAGCAGAGCCACAGCACAGGGATAGGAAGAGGTGGGTGGGTGGACATGGAGACCCAGTGGTGCCCAGATTTTTGGGTGCCCTACTGTGACAACGCAGTCGGGGTTCCCCCGTTCCTGCACCCCCGTAGCCGCAAGAACAGACTCCGCCAGCCGGTAGAATAGAGGGGTTTTATTGCTTCTCCTGGATACAGCACAGCCTAGATGTGATGTGTTTACAGGAATCTGGGCCAGGATACTTCATACCCCTTGAGATGGGGTCCCTAGGCCTCTGGATTCCAGTCCTCTCCTCAGACTGGTTCCTCTATGATTCCAGCCCAAGACTGACTCTTCCCCCAACTCCCCAGTTCCTTTGTTGAGCCTCCTCCCTCAACTTCTAGAACTGGTTTTAGCCACTGCCCTGGGGCGGTAAGGCATCCCCTGCTGGGTGGTGCTTACAGACAGCTGCCAGTGGGGGTCATCCACAGCCCATGCATAGCAACCAGCAAGGAACTTACACTACACCACACCTACACAGCTGCATGTTCTGTGTGTGGGTAAGTTTGGCTCTGCTCACAGCCCTCCAGTAGAGGGCAGCTGATGCTGGTGTAAGGGTGGTGAGGCAGTTGCATCAGGGCAAATACCTCACACAGATGTGCTGGAGCCGCGTGTCTCTGATAAGTTACTGCAGTGACCGCCAGGGCAAGCCCCTTTCTGCACCACTGCAACACATCCACATGAGCAATTGCACTAATATAACTATCAATGTCATGACATCACCACAGAGGATTCCTAGTGCAGACAGAGCTGGATTCATCCCCCTCTGCCAGCTGCTCCAGGGGCCCAGTGATCAGAGATAAACCCCACCCCTGACAGTCTCTCTGCCCCTCGCTCCCGCCTCTTCAGACCAGGGGCAGACACAGCCAGGCTCATGTTCAACAGGG